>CM059268.1:15539710-15734710 GCA_030347295.1 Setipinna tenuifilis | reverse complement strand
TTAACACTGAAGTATTTAAGAAACTATAAGTAGTGCTGACCACTGAATGACTCTGAGGTTGAGTTGAGTGCTGGGCATTACGCGGTTTACTGACTGACCCGTAAGTTAACTCAAGGTAAGTGTTACATCTCTTAATCGAACAACCCTATGGCTTTGTTTTACAAGGAGAGTTAAAAAAAAAGACATCTCTATTAGGTCTACCACTTGCTGTGAGTTAACATCGGCAGGGTAAGTGCCTAAACCTACTGCGCCCCCCCCCCCCAATACCACGAGGGGAAAAGCCCAAATTAGCACTGGACCAGTTTGTATTCACAGCTGCTGAATAGACAGTGTTGAGTACAGAATCGAGACTGTACTTATTGACTGTGAGTACTGCACTCCATTAGCATACTAGTTGAAGGAGAAGTTCGATGTGAATCAGTCCACAGTCCTGCTGTTTAAGGTCCCAAAGTGCTGTTGGTAAAAAAAAGTATGAGAATGAGAATGCAATATAGGCTGAATAATGACCTGGTAGCTAACGCTAACTGAATAAGGCATAGAGAAAAGTTAGTTTCTATGCAACATTCAGTTAGCGTTAGCTATCAATTAGTGTTAGCCATCAGTTCATTATTTGGTCTACGTGGCATCAAATTTTCTCGTTCTTTTTCCTACCAACATCATTCTGTGACTTCGAACAACAGGGCTATGGATTGATTCACACCAAAACTTCAAATTTAAGACCTATTCTCATGGTAGTGTGTTAGTACTACACTCAGTAGGTTGCTAGCAAATACACAAACATAACTCTTTAAATGATAAAAACGATGAAAACAACAACAGTAATAACAACAGCGGGAGAGATAGTGACAGGTCTACTGCATGGCCAAAAGGAGCTTCTCCAACAAGGAAAATAACCTTCAGCCTACAAAAACAAAAACGAGAAAGGCACAGCATGTTGGTCCATCTCCTTTTGGACCTTAACAGCTAAGAAGGGAGTGAGTGTGTGTGTGTGTGTGTGTGTGGTTTCAGGAGACTGTTAAGAATGTAATTACAGAGACTCATATGTTTCCTAGCAGCAGAGACCCAAGGAGAATGTGGAAGCCCAGCAAAGGGACTAAAATACACACACACAGACACACACACAGACACACACACACACACACACACACATACAAATCACACCCTAGGGTCAGACCCAACACACCACACACACAGGCACATACACACAAACACACACACACACACACACACACAGTGCACAGTCACACACCATGGTAGCGCAAAATTCTTACAAGCACTCGAAACAGAATGTGCGAGCTGGTTCCTGATTAAAAACAACTACAGGACTAAAACTCATATGCCATAGGAGTGTTTCTTTTTTTTTAAACGGTTCATGTGATTAAAGGTGTTTCAAGTCACTTTTCGGCAACACACTTAACATATTACACCGTGTATACGTATTTGTGTATGTCAGTGTGTGTGTGTGTGTGTGTGTGTGTGTATAGAGGAGAAGGTGGAAATGTTGGGATGTGTTTTCTGAGCCCCTTCATATTCAAGACTCTTGGGGCACCACCTCCAACATCTTCTGACACAGCACCGTGGAGGAGACTGCAGGGTAGGGTGGGGGTGGGGTGAGGGTGGGGTCAGGGGTAAGAATGGGGTAAGGTGGGGAAGAGAGGAGAGGAAGAGACAAATTTTTATTTCTGGCACAAAGTATGGCACACATTTGACAGTTTAACCAAAACTGACACACCCAGGGCAGAAAGCAGGAAAGTCTAAGCCTGAAATCATCAAAACGTTTCAAAGTCATTTATTACTTACTAATCTATTACTTAATATTGTATTGCTATTTGTTAACAGTGAACAGTATGCCTTTTAGGCATTCATTTATAGTTAGTTTAACATCATTAACATTAAATGTTAAATATTTGCTTACAAACTATATGCTAAGATGTAATTTAATGCCATCTTATTTTTTTACACACCACCCCTCCACACACACAGACACACACAGACACACACACGAGAGAGAGCAAGAAAGAGAGAGACACAGACAGAGACAGAGAGACACACACACACACACTTACAGATAGCTTGCAAGAGCCACTTGGGCTTCTGTTGCCAGTAGACCCCGATGAAGTAGACAGGCACGCCGGTGGCGATGATGCCAAAGCCGATGGCACACTCTTTGGGCGTCTGCCAGATGGACACCACGATCAGGAACACACACGCCCCGATGAACGTGATGGGCAGCAGGAGGTTCACCTAGACGACGAGGGGAGATGAGGTTAGAAGGTCTATTTTGTTTCTAAGCAGAGGGGTGTAGCTCGTCAGCTTGATTTCAACACGGCTTGAATTCCTATCTTAGCTACAGCTGAAGGTGACTGATCCCTGACTCCTTTAAAGTGAAATGGCAATTCTGTCAACTTCATGGCCATGAACCAATCTCACAAATCACAGTCCAGAGCAGAGGTGGAGGTCGTGGCATCCGAAAGGAAAAGGTCCTGCCATGTATATTCTTTCTGCCTGTGTACTTAACACATTTTACCAATTCAGATGATCTTCCTGTCTGATGACTTCTTCTAAACCAGATGATCTACCTGTCTGATGACTAGATCAGTACAGCTGGTTGAAAAAAATGTTTGGGTCAAATATGTGTCAGGGTTTTTTTTTTTTAACATTTTAACACAACCAAGTAACCAATCAGGGCTGAGGGCTAGGGGGGGTGGCTCACCTTGATTGGCCCCTCCACCTCCGCCTCTCGACTAGGTAACCAATCAGTGCTGAGGGCTAGGGGGGATGGCTCACCTTGATTGGCCGCTCCAGCTCAGGTTTCTTGTAGCGCAGCCACATCATGCCGACGATGGCCATGGCGATGCACAGCCAGTTGAAGAAGCTGAAGAAGTTAATGACCGAGTAGATGTCTTTGGAGAAGGCGTAGAGCAATGTCATCAAACACTAGAGAGAGAAAATGAGAGAGAGAGAGAGAGAGAGAATCAGAGTGAGAGAGAATTACCGTGAGAGAATGAGAGAGAAAAAATATATACATTTAAGGCGATAGGTTTCCTTTTTGATGTATATTAATTTATAAGTCTATTCATAAGTTGAATTGAGTGGCTGTAGTTATAAAGAAGATTATGAGGGTGGTCTGGACTGGAGTGTTTTAATATGTGTGAGTGTGAGTGAGTATGTGTGTGTGTTTGATTGTGTGTGATTGTGTGTTTCAGTGTGTGAGTGTGAGTGTGTGTGAGTGTGAGTGTGTGTGTGAGTGTGAGTGTGTGTGTGAGTGAGAGTGAGAGTGAGAGTGAGAGTGAGAGAGTGTGAGTGTGTGAGTGTGTGAGTGTGTGTGTTGCTTACAGTGAAGATGAGCGAGGGCAGTGGCGTGAGCAGGGTGGGATGGATCATGGACAGCAGGCTGGGCAGATGGCCCTCACGAGAGCCGACGAAGAACAGCCTGAGAAAGAGACATGAAGCAAAGGACATTACTGTAAGTCCAATTAAATAATAATAATAACAATAATAATAATAATAATAAAAATAATAATAATCTTTACTTGTATAGCACAGTTCCATACATACAAGATGCAGCTCAAAGTGCTTTACAGTTTGGCAATGTCACAACTCACACACTCACTCATACACACACAGTCATTCATAGACACACACGTGCACGGAGACACACAGAGACACACACAAACCATTACCTTGAGGATGTAAAGAGAGACCCATTGACGGAGCCGAAGCAGGAAAGGCCTACAAACACTGGAATGATCCACGCCATAGGTCCAAGGTGGTAGTTTCCAAAGTCCTACACACACACACACACACACACACACACACACACACACACACACACACACACACACACACACACACACACACACACACACACACACACACAGTTCTGATGAGTTACTAAATCAACATCTCTGCTCACCCGCGTGTTTGTGTACACAGGTGTGCAAGTGTGTGGGTTGATCCGGGTTAGTAGGTTTGTGTTTGTGTTCATTATGTGTCTATATATGTGTGTATGTAAGCGCAAGTATGATTGTGTTAATGTTTTACAATTGTATGTTGACATGCTATATATGCTATATATATATATATATATATATATATATATATATATATATATATAATAAAACTGTGGACAGGCGAGTGTGTCTGTGTCTTCCTCTGTCTCTCTGCATTTTAATTTTGTTGATGTGAATGCGTGTCTACATGTGTTTGTGTTTGTGTGTGCATTTGTGTGTGTGTGTGCATTTGTGTGTGTTTGTGTGTGTGTGTATGAGTCTCACCACTGCCACAGCATCAGCCTCGAACATCTGTTCGTTTGAGAGCGTGGTGAAGTAGGCCAGGTTGGTCAGCACGTACACACTGGTCACAATGGGCAGAGAGATGATGATGGCCCGAGGCAGGTTCCTGTCACACACACACACACACACACACACACACACACACACACACACACATTAACATTGACAAAATACAAAACCGATAAATGACCAAACGCAAATGGATACAGGAATATTTATCCACAGATGTTACACACATAAAGAATCGTGTAATCCCTGTGCGCGCACACACACACCCCTGTTATCTACATCTGTGTATATTTGTGTAAGCATATGTCATTACAGACAAAGATACATTCAACAAATCCAAATACAGAACCAAAACTTCCAGAACGGAAACATATACTGGTGGACTCACTTGTGTGCGTCGATCATCTCCTCTGTGACAAAGTTCAGGTAGTTCCTGAGTGGAGAAACAAAAGAGACAGACAACATGAGACACAACAACAACAGACCACTACCACTGAAAATGGTACACAGTTACGAGTTTTGAGTTTTGTTTTAATTTTTATTATTCAGTTCCTCCCCAATGTTACCAATTGACCCCTTTTGAGGTTCATAAGACTGAATATTTGTTTTTTTTTTAAAGCCAATTTTTGTCCCTTCCTATTGGCAAAGGTGATAGATATCAGGACCGATGTAACACCGATCTGATGTAAGATAAGAAGAAGATCTGTTGTTTTTTTTTGAGGCACAGGCAGAGGCATTGCTCCAACTCTGGTGCATTTGTTCTGACTTGCACAGTGCTGCGCATAAAAGTCCTCCTCTCTCTTTCTATTTTTCATCCCTCTTTTTTTCTCACCATAATTCATGTGGATCATTCGTTCCATCATGCCATTTCCTGCTCTGCCAGCCATAGCACTACAGTGCAGACCACGCCAGAAGAGGCCTGTGTCAACTAATTCGGTACAAGAACTGTTAAACCGAAACATTTTACAGAGTTAAGCATCTAATGCCACACTATTTGTAATAGTCTCTCTGTAGAGTCTGTGGATGAACCCCTTCGAGCTATATTGTAAGATTATAAAATCTTACACTGTGGTTAAACGCATGAGAACAGCGATTTGACACAAACTTGGTAGTTGTGTTAAAGATTAGTCTTACACTGTGCAGAAATGCATTTAAAGGAAGACTGGCTCGCATAACAACACAAGGGCATTTACATTTGCATTTTGGGTAAATGGTTGAGGTAAGATTAGTGTTTTTGAGAACGATTATCAGATGCAGTAAAATTTATTTGAATATATTGGGATGACTTTTGTTAAAGATTGCTCCATCTTGGACAAACACATTCAAAAGAGAACCAATTATCAAACAAGTTAGTGTCAACCGTTGCTTAGCAACGAATGCGGTCACTTAGAGGCCAAATTGAACAACACAAGTTATTTGTGCTGAATCACAATCTGACATTAATTAGTAAACTTCCCCTACTGTGCGCTCATAATTATGTTTCATTCATCATTGGGGCAGTGGGATCTGTCATTTGTTGGGCAATGGCCTGTTGCTGTTGAGCAATCACACGTAGCATTTTATTTGGAAATGCTGTTGTTACATAAAGCACTCCCATTCATTTTCATAGACAAAATTTCAAAACTTTTCCATTCAATTTCCATTACCCTAAAATAAATTTCCACGACATCTCACAACCCAAATTTGTGTATGTGATGCCACATATCATATCAAGTCATAAATATGCTCTCTCCCTCAATGAGTACCATTTTACATGTTTAAAAACAGTAATGTCTTGCCTCGTTTTTAAAAAGTTTGTCGTGCTATTTGTTGTATGTTCTTTTTGGAATTCTTTTGAAGCACATCAAGACCACCCTTATGTGATGAAATTGAATACATTTTATTGGAAACTTTATTGTTCTAGTTATTTATTATGCTGTGAATACATTATAATAAATTATGAAGAGACTAACAATGAAACATTGCTGACTATTACTAACCTTTGTAAGCTATTCTTTTTTTTTCTCTAAAATGCTTGTTATATTCAAAAATTCTAACTAAGTATTTTAATTTTGATAATGTATTTTAATATTGTATGTTGCTTTGGGAAAGAAATGTGTCAAACAAAAATCCTAAACATAAAAACAAACTTATTAGGGAGATAGAATAAATTAGGTAGAGAGAAAACAAAACAGGGAAAGCTTCTAAAAAGGTGACACACAAAATCTCCCTGTTGTTGTCTGAGAGATTAAAGGCGAAGGGGGATTTGTAAAGATGGCTGCTGATGAGATTGCCTTCCCATGACGAGTGGGTGATGTGATTGCTGTGCTAAGCAGATGTCTCAGTAGTGGCCACTTAGTAATGTGGACACAGGGGCTCCCCATGCCCCACACTCACCTTCAGAACAATGTCTACAAGAGTACTACTACAACTACTCAACAATAATAATCATATTAATAATAATAACAGTAGTAGTAGTAATAACCATAACTCCTGCCTTCCCATGCACAGTTTTAGACAATCACCAATTTCACTGCAAATCCTACTCTACCCAGTATGTCTATGCATGTGACAATAAACCATCCTTGTATCCTTGTAATAATAATAATAATAATAATAATAATAATAATAACAACAATGTATTTTATTAACAATTATATTAGTCAATTGTAAAATATTAACAATAATAATAGTAGTCATTTCACCATACCCCAACTTTGTGTGCATGCCAGTGTGTGCGTATCTGTCTATATGTGTGTGTGTGTGTGTGTGTGTGTGTGCGTGTGTGCGTGTGTGCGTGTGTGCGTGTGTCTCACCAGCCCCCATAGGCGAAGAGTCCACTGTAGAGGGCCAGGCCCAGGTTCCCTGCATTGGTGTTCGTCCCCTGGAAGGAATTCTCTGGGAGCAGGGAGTCCACATCACCTAGACGACAACAACAACTTTATCAGTCACACACACACACATCATGGAACCAACTGACACACATACAGTACACACACGCATGCACACACAGTATGCAGCTTAAACAAGGCATGGCTCTCCCAAGCGATTACAAAGGAGGATACCATCAGAAACTTACCAAATAAAGTAGCAAAGAGAGAGAGAGAGAGAGTGAAGACAGAGATAGAGAAAAAAAAGATAGAGGGAGAGACAGAGAAAGAGAAAGAGAGAAAGAGGGAGAGAGACAGAGAGAGAGAGAGACAAAGAGACAGAGAGAAAGAGAGAGAGACAAAGAGAGACAGAGAGAAAGAGAGAGAGATAAAAGAACTGGACATCAATGGGAGCCTCATGTCCAAAGTATTCAGCAGAGGACCAATGATACATAAATTTTATTCTGTGTGCACGCACACACACACACTCACACACACACAGCCCTTCACATTCACAAACTAGGCTACAGGACATCTCACAACCACACACACAGACAGAGACTGGCTAACTAGCTCCCACACAGGCCATGTGAAACATGTGTTTGTTTGTTTGTTTGTTTGTGTGTGTGTGTGTGTGTGTGTGTGTGTGTGTGTGTGTGTGTGTGTGTGTGTGTGTGTGTGTAAATGCAAAACTGAAGCTAATTAGGCATCCAAGAAAGGCTGTAAATTAAGTACGAGGATATCACATAACATGCTGTGTTCCTGCGCATTCACACACACACACAAACACACAGGTTTCCACATGCCTACACGTGACATAACTTTCTACATGATCAAACAATGGCTTTTGAAGCTTAGTCTATTGCTGAACACTTCTAAGTATACCTGCAGCAAAGATGTAAACACAGATTAAATTTGAACAGAGTTAAACACAGTGAACTTGAGATGCTGATCCCCCATGTAATTAGCCAACAACCAGCTGGTGTGTGTCTGTGTGTGTGTCTGTGTGTACAGGTGACGTTCGTTTGTTTAGGCTACTTACTGCTATACTAGAAATGCCTCTCCACTACAGTGTGGGGTGTGTCTAGGCTTGTGCGACAGTTGTGTGGTTGTGTGTGTGTGTGGGTGTGCGTGTGTGTAAGTGAGTGTGTGTGTGAGACAGTGAGTATGTGTGTGTTTGGGCGTGTATGTGTGTGTGTGTGTGTTTGTGTGTGTGTGTGTGTGTGTGTGTGTGTGTGTGTGTGTGTGTGTGTGTGGTGGACATATGTTTGGACCCAGTCCGGGCATGCTTCCACAAGGAAATTAGAGATTAACCTGTTAATGGCATCGCGTTGTAGTCTGTTGCTCCCAGACAACGTGTGTGTGTGTGTGTCTGTGTGTGCCAATCAAACAACTAATCTGACTGTTTAACTATAAAGGCCACACCCTCCATTTCTCTCTCTGTCTCTGTCTCTCTCTCTCTTTCTCCCTCTCTCTCCTTTTTCTCTGGCACTTGGCCTTACCAGCTTTGTCATTCTGGACCCACTCTCCGATTTCTACTTCACTTTCTCTCTTTTCATCTCGTTACCCTTTGTCGTTCTTCTCCATTTCCACACCTCTCACCATCTCTCTCTCTCCCTCCATCTTTCTCTCTCTCTCTTTCTTTCTTTCTTGCCCGTGCTGCTTGGCTCTCGTGTTTCTTTCTGGTCTTATCAGCAGACACGCCCTACAGTTACCCGCACAAAGACAACAGAAGCAGCGAGCATACACTCACTCACTCACTCTCTCTCACACACACACACACACACACACCCACTCACACAGATGTATTTTCACACATACGTAACTTGCACAATATTTTCACAGCTTCGTCTCACCACCTGAGATGGGTGGGGTGGGGTATGGTTTGTCCAAGAGGGGAGTGGTTGGCGTAGTACTCATCTTAGCACAGACTGGGTATCCTTAAGAACACCACCCCCCCACCCCCCACCAAACACACACACACACACACTAAGGCTGCTCGATTATGGAAAATATCATAATCATGATTATTTTGGTCGAAATTGAAATCATGATTACTGAAATGTTTACTTTTTTTTTTTTTGTTACGCTGCATTTGTTGAAAAAACTCGTATAAAATGTTTTAAGAACATCCTTGAATGACACATGCACGTCTTCGTATAGAAAAGGAGAATGTTTCTAAGTGAACAAATGGCCAAAAATTGTTTCCTTCGATTTTATATTCGTTTTGGGCAGGGCAGGACAGGACAACACCAGCAGTATTAAGTCTCATGTTGAGGAGCAGTCTTGGATTGGGGCCTACTGCACCATCCACTGAATTCATTACAAAGGTGGAGACTGCTTTTTGTGCCAAATATTGTCATGGTGCTTTGTGTGTGCGTGTGTGTAAAAAGAGTGCGTGTATGTGTATCTGTGTGTGTGTGTGTGTGTGCGTGCGTGCGTGTGTGTGTGTGTGTGCGTGTGCGTGTGCGTGTGTGTGTGTGTATGTGTCAGAGAAAGAGAGAGAGAGAGAGAGAGAGAGAGAGAGAGAGAGAGAGAGAGAGAGAGAGAGAGAGAGAGAGAGAGAGAGAGAGAGAGAGTGAGTGAGTGAGTGAGTGAGTGAGTGAGTGAGTGAGTGAGTGAGTGAGTGAGTGAGTGAGTGTGTGAGTGTGTGAGTGTGTGTGTGTGTGTGTGTGTGTGTGTGTGTGTGTCTTTGGTGCTTTTGTAAGATGATTATGTGAATGCTTGACCATGACTCCCGTAGCTACTAACTCTGACAGGCACAGGCTTTCCCGCGCGGCAGTGATGGCGGCTGACCGGACGTCAGGGGGGGGGGGGGCCTCAGCATTTCTAATGCGATCTGGACGGACCTCTTCCAGCCATTGTGCACTGCAAGGCGCCATTCAAGGGTTTAAGACTTTGAGCCCAACGAGGACTAGGGAGGGGGTGGGGGGCTGACTTCACAATAGCTTTCCCTCCACACTCGTCCTCCCTCTCTCCAGCCCTCCTCCATCACTCCATCTTTATACCTTACTTGTTGCCTCAACTCTCTTTCATACACTCCCATGCCTCCTTTCCATCACTCTCACTCCCTCTGTCACTCCCTCTCTCCCTCCCTCCCTCTCTCTCTGTCCGTCTCTCTCACACACACACATATATATATACCTGCACCATCCTTTAGTAGAATCCTCTTCCACTCTATAGTCTGTGTGATGAACTGAATGGATTTAGGCGTGGTGTGTGTGTGCGTGTGTGCGTGTGTGCGTGTGTGTGTGTGTGCGTGTGTGTGTGTGTATGTTTGGATGTGATTGACCATTCTGTGCCAACTCTGCATGCTAAAAACCCAATGACACTACTCCCTCCCTCACCATCTATCTCTCTTTCTCTCTTCATCCCTCTTTCCGCCTCACTACCTCACACTCTCACTCTGTCTCTCTCTTTCTCCCTCCCTCCCTTTCCTATTCTTCATGGCCTTTCCCATTCCTCCTTTCCCCAACTAGTCTCTTTCCCTTTTCCCTTTTTCTCTCTCTCTTTCTTTCCTTTCTTTCTCTCCCACTCCATTACCCTTTCTGTGTCCCTGCATATCTTTCTCACCCTGTCCTGATCTGCCCCATTATGTCTGATCCCACACACACAGACACACACACACACACACACACACACTACAGGACAATCCCTGGTTCTGTTTGTCCATCAGCAGATCTGCGGTGTGGTGTGGTGGTGTGACCCTGGGCCCCTTCCCTTCCCTCCCCTTCGCCCTCCAGTGCCCACGCCTGCACCCAGTGCCAACTTCACGTGGTACTGGCCGAGGGCATAGCCCACTGATGACCAATCAGTGCCCTTGTCCATATATCGATATCGTGATTAGTATTAGTAGTAGTGTCTGATACATATCGATACAGCTGCTGTTGTATGGACACAGTATACACCAGATGACCAAGAAGTTCATTTTAATTTAACAGCTAAAGTCAAAATTAAAATTCACATTTTTTAAAAATAGAATGAACATGTTTGTGGGCCTTAATTGAAGTGTTGTTCAGTTGTGGGATCCTGTAGGCTTTGTATTTTCTGTCATGTAGAATTGGAAACAGGTATCAAAACGAGGCAAGGGTTGAGGGTCACACACACACACACACACATACACACACAGGGCCTTCTATGACAGGCTGGCTATGTGTGAATCAATATTTAGGCCCCAGGAAGGATGCCCCTACACACACACACACACACACACCTGTGAGGCAGACTGATAAAGCTCATCTTGCACTGGACATACACTCACACTCCTCCTCCTACACACACACACCTGTAAACATGTTCCACCACATTTTGATCATAATCATGTAGTCGTTTTCTGTTTCTTTCCTTACACACACAGACACACACACACACACTTCCCTAAGCAAGAGTCAGCAGGTTGTTTTTGAACAGAACTGGAACATGCAGTGTCCAGTCTCCATCTAAACCCTGTTAGCCCAAACTGGCTGGCTGCAGCCCTTTACAAAACCCAACAATGGAACAGTGTTTACCGCCGTCTGGACTTCTGGCTGCCCTGTCAGTGTGTGTGTGTGTGTGTGTGTGTGTGTGTGTGTGTGTGTGTGTGTGTGTGTGTGTGTGTGAGAGAGAGAGAGAGAGAGAGAGAGAGAGAGAAAGTGAGTTTGAGTGTGTGTGTATGTGTGAGTGTGTATGCGTGTATGTGTGAGTGTGTGTGTGTGTGTGTGTGTATGTGTGTGTGTGTGTGTGCGTGTGTGCTTCTTTTTTATTGCTCTTCAATGAGCTTGAAACAAAAGGAGGCTTTTGGTGACATTGCTGATTAGAACGACTCGGCTTTATTCTGAAACAACGAGGAGCCTGTGGAGATTATCAGCCAAGAAAACACACACACGCGCACAAAGACACACAGACACACACACACACACACACACACACGCACACTATATCAGAGCCTTCACAACTGGCCTACGTGAATTCTACATTCAAAGAAATCCGGGTTCTTTGTGACAGGTCGATGTTTTAATCAGTGTATGCTGTTTACATAAGGATGATGTTGTGTGTTGTTTATGCAAGGCACTTTGGGATACACTGTAAGCACTGCTTAAACCTCTTGGCTTTAAATGACATTCCTGTCCTGTTGATCAAATCTGTCTGTAAAAACTCATCCTGTCTAAAAATTTAGTCACGGTTTTGGAAGATGGGAGGACTGGGACACACACACACACACACACACACACACACACACACACACACACACACACACACACACACACACACACACACACACACACACACACACACACACACCTCATTATCTACAGGGCCCATGCCTCACCAGGTCTCCACTGGGCTGGGAAAGATGTGTGTGTGTGCGTGTGTGTGTGTGTGTGTGCATTAGTGTGAGTGTATGTGTGCATGTGTTTTGGAGGATGTCATAACAGTAGTACACTGCTATCACAGATCACAGCTGTGGAATGAATGCGTGTGTGTATATAAACATGTATTACTCTGTGTATATGTCGGTGTGTGTGTGTGTGTGTGTGTGTGTGTGTGTGTGTGTGTGTGTGTGTGTGTGTGCGTGCGTGCGTTACCTTTGCCAATCTGCACAAAGCCGATGAGAATGATGATGCCGAGGGCGAGGAGCTTTGCGGCGGCGAAGAGGTCCTGTACTCGCGTAGCAGCCTTCACGCTGTAGCAGTTAATCGCCGTTAGCACCACTGGAGAGAGAGAGAGAGAGACAGAGAGAAGAAGATGGGGGGTGGGGAAGAGAGAGAGAGAGTGAGAGGGATAGAGATAGAGAGAGACAGACAGACAGAGAGAGAGAGGGCGAAATAAAAGAAATAGGCAAACGTTAAAAAGTAGTGAGTGGTAGCATCCATTAAAAACAATCTGGCATTGTAAATTAGGTTAGTTGTACTTGTTTCCACAATTGCAGCCTCATGTAAGTGGCTTACAAATACACACTGTATACTACTATTTCATAACAATAATGAATATCTCAAAATAATTAACAATTCCTTCGAAATCATCTATCTAAACAAAGTATTACGTAGTTTTATTTCACTTGAACTTGAGCATGATTAAGCAATGGTTCAAAACGGATATTTTCGGTTTTGGATCATTTTTAAATTCTCACATAATGATATCCGCTCTCGAGACCGCCTGACCATATGGGGCTTAACACAGACCCAACAGTTATGACTACTATGCTCATCTTGCCCCTGCTACAGGGGGGTGTCACAGACTGAGGTTTTTTTTTCCACCACAGAATTGTCGACGATTTTTCTTTAAGACATTAAATTAAAGTAAAAACAGCTTCTTCCTCACTCAAAGCCAAACCAAGCAGTTCCTCTGTGCTCCTCGTCTCACACTACCAGAATGACAGAAGCAGCTTTCATGAAAGCTCCCGGGTCACCCTCAGCTTACTTCATAGGCTGCTGGGAGAACCCCCCCCCCTCCTCCCCTCCTACCCCCTCCCAGGTGTCTCTCCACAGCCTGCCTTTTCTTACACTGGAAATTAACTGTGTGTGTGTGTGTGTCGCATACATGAGTGTGTGCGTGTGTCCATTATGAGCAAGCATGTGTTTGTGTGTGTGTGTGTGTGTGTGTGTTTCCAAAGCTCCCACTTAGAAACCCCGCCTCACATTCACAGGTTTCCAAGGAATTTCTCTTGTAATTCTGTGGAATGACAATATTCCAGCCTAAAGGCCCTTCATCACCCTGCTGCCTCACCGCTCTCCCTCAGGCCACCTCTCAGCTGGAGACACGCTGATTCACGACATTTCCCCACACCACACCATAGTGTGTGTGTGTGTGTGTGTGTGTGTGTGTGTGTGTGGTGTGGTGTGGTGTGGTGTGGTGTGGTGTTTACGCTGGTGTTTAAAGTCGTCCCAGCCCCTGTGTGCTGTTCCTTTGAAATTTTTTTTAGCCACGTGGTGTTTTAGGGAAGGTAGCATTTAAGTTTGTAAGCTGCCAGGTGGTGGCATTGCTTTGATTTGGTGGACTGTGCTTGAGGAGGTCCTTTCAAGTTAGTAAGACAAGTGTTTTTTACACAAGGGGCTAGATCCGAAATGTTCACTCACTCATGTTCACTATAGAGTGCACTATGTAGGATGCAATGCAACTCACACCCTATATAGTGCACTTCGAAGGGAATAACACAATGTAACTCACATCCTAGGTAGTGCACTAAGCCTCTGTAGTAAACGAGTGAACGTTTTGGAGGAGAAGGACGAGGAGGAGGAGGAGGAGGAGGAGGAGGGACAAGGAGGTCCAGTATCGGTAGCGGGCTGCTCTTTCACAACTATCGCAGTAAACAGGAGGCTGCAGAAAGCTGACCAATGGGTGAGAGTGAAAGACCGCTGCCTCTGCCTCTGCCTCCCCTCCGTTAAGACAAAAACAACTTTAACCGCCATCTCCTCAGCTGTTCATTTAAAACAGACCACAGGGAAATCAACAACAACAACAACATAATCAACAACATCTGATTCTTAAAAACTGGACATAACAAAAAAAAAAAGAGACCTGTGCCAGTTTTACCCAAGTTAACCTGAACACACTTCATGGCTGGGATCAGATTAAATATTTATTTAATATGCATACTAAATCACCTGAACACACACTTTGTATGTGTGTGTGTGTGTGTGTGTGTGTGTGTGTGTGTGTGTGTGTTTGTCTTAGTTATTCGCTCAACAGCACTTCAAAGCAGCCAAACTCCCGATCTCCTCTCACAGTCGAACAGACTAACTCGGCCACCAATCACACACACAACAATGACCAGTCTGTGTAGAGCAGGAATACAGTGCAGACACACACATTCTCTCAAGCTCTCCGTCTTGCTCTCCCACAGACACACACACTAATTTTCACAGTCCACAGACTAATGAACACACACACACACCGTCCACAGACTAATGAACTCTCTCTCTCTCACTCTCTCTCACACACACACACACACACACACACACACACACACACACACACACACACACACACTAAAATGCGCAGTCACAGACTAATGAACTCACAGACAGAGCCTAATGTGCCCTCTCAACCACATACTCACCCAAACATGCACTCATTCACACACACACACACACACACACACAGACACATAGACACATAGACACACACACACACACACACACACACAGAAATCCAATGTGTGTATGAGAGGTTGATGGGGATTAGTTTGTCTGCAAGCCCTCCTGTGTCTTATATAAACCAGCTCACCCAGTCAGGGGGTCTGCCCCGGGGGGGAAGTGAGTGCGTGGGACTGGCGCAGGCCTTATGCGCATGACCCCCCCCAAACACCCCCACCCCCACCCCAAACCCACCCCCCATATAAGACCCCTCCCAGAGCATTACTGGCGCTCTCTGAGGGGGAAAAATGGGTCACTGGAACAAAAGAGCTGGATATGACCAATAAGGCATATACGGCCCTCTTCATAAACACATACGCATACACTCATACGCGCACACACACGCGTGTGCACACACACACATACACACACACAATGAAGGATGTTCAAAATTCCAGAATGCCCAATAACAGCA
Organism: Setipinna tenuifilis; assembly: GCA_030347295.1. Taxonomy (NCBI): domain Eukaryota; kingdom Metazoa; phylum Chordata; class Actinopteri; order Clupeiformes; family Engraulidae; genus Setipinna; species Setipinna tenuifilis. Next base: position 15,719,028 of record CM059268.1, on the reverse strand, counting down.
CCTACATTCCCCGTTCCACCCCCATCAACACCTCAAACACAATGTGAGTACTGTGTGCATGAACCACACCCCAGACTCAGTAGCGCCCATGAACCCACGACGCCCCAAAATCATAACAGTGTCCACCAGAAATGCAACACTCTCCAATAACCCAACATCCACCACCTGCAAAGACCCAATCCACCCTTGACTGACCAGTTCAAATCACCCCTACTCCAACAGTGCTTGTGAAAAACACCTCAACAATATGTCCTGAAACACAAAACTATAGCAAAACACATCCAGGTCTAAAAGTTTGGGTGATGGACCACGGAACAGGCCTTTAGACTGAGTTTATAACGTCCGCAACACCAATGATGTGCTCAAAAATATTATTTTGGTTTGATGAAAGGCTTGCACCTGAGGTAAGGTAACGAACAAAAAAAGAATTTGTGGGAGCAAATTGCCACCATCAGACTTCATCTGGACTTTAGGAGTCCATGCCCATGATGAACTTCATAGCATGCTACACAACCTTAACAAACCAGTTACAGCAATAAATGTCTTTGTGGCATGAAACCCACAACAGCACTCTTACGGCACTTAACAGACACCTTTACAGAGGCCTACATTAGGATTAACCAAATTTCTGAGTTAAAAAACCCAGGACATCATTAAAAACAAGGGTGTCTGGTCCATCTAGTCTACGCTCCCTTCCCATGGGCAGGCCCTGGCTTGAGCTGCCTAATAAAATGCCACCCTCCCCCCCTCCTCCTTACATAGGGACAGAGTGGCGTGTTCTTGTGTCTAAGGGCCCCCTGTGGAAGCCCCTGCCTGAGGGACAAGGAAAGCAGCCCCCCCCCCCCCCCCCCCCCCCCCACACACACACACACACACTACCTACACACTCGTGGTGGCACTCGCTAGAATGTGTCCCTGAGGGACTTGAAGTACAAGACTAAGTGTCGCATGAGTCTTGAGCCACAGTGTGAAATTGTTCTGGCAACACACGCACACGCACACACACACGCACACACACACAAACTTATCTTGTTTAATATTTACTCTTTGTATTTCCAGCAGTCATATGGCCCTTTTGGGGAAATTAGTCTAACCAAAGACCCAAAAGGACTCTGGGTCACCGTACAGGATTACACCAACCCCACTACTTAAGACACACACACATACCCATCTCACATACAAAGACCACACCTGCCTCTGTCCCACTCCGCTACCACAACCAAGCTACAGCCTTACTCAAGCATGCAATGCTCTTTTCCAAATACATTTAGTCATAGTTCTACCTCATACATCCCCTTTTGCATTACTCCTTTATTACTGTTGCAACGGGATTATAAAGTGTACAGGAGGTACGTCCAGTGTGCAGACGTACTGTTGATTGGTTGGCTTATTGATGTCAGGAGCTCAAGGTAAACCGTTAATCCGGGTGGCGGTAAACCTTAAGTGTATGTGGTTTAGCCTGCCTACAAGATATCACGGTATGGTAGTACTTCAGATGCAGTTACTTGTAGAGAACTGGAGCTAAAGAAACACATTAGGACTTGTGGTCCATCATTCATAATAGGGCTGGGCGATAGAGCAAAAAAATATTATCACGATATATTTTTCTATATATTGACGATATCGATTTTTATCATGACTGGGGCTGGATGATAGAACTTAAAATCTTTAATTGACTGGACTGGGCAGAATTACATGAGAACACGTGGTAGTGTGCTTTCAATGAACAGTAAATGAACACACAGTTGAATACACAGGGTATGAAGAAGAAGTTTACAAAATGAATAATATAAACTAATATAAACAAGGATTAGTAGTCTTGATGTACTTGATCATGTCGATTCGATTCATTTTTCGATTAATTGCCCAGCCCTAATTCACTTACACATATCGGCACAAATCACAGGCTTGTAGATTAAAAAAAAAAAAAACCATTCACATTGGCAGCTTCTAAAATCTAACATCCCAAACTGCGTGTGTCATTCTGAAATATCTGGGCGCTAAATATTAACTTAATCCACGTGTTTTAACGCAGCTTTGTTCGCCTGCCTAAGCTCATATTCATTGATAACACTGGATCAAGATGCCACTGATGCTCACTCGGCAACTGTAGAACAGCAAGCTTTAGAGACGGTTCGACAGTGAGTGACATCAAAACGTGTATGTATGCAGTGAGCCAAAATGCATTGAAGTTGCTCGTTTCCTTCTGTTAGACAAAAGCGATGCGCTGTATTCATCATTAGCATAAAAGCCGCGAGATGATGAAATCGTTGCAGGACTTTCAACACTCGTGCTTGACAGTGAGGGACTGCCGGTACAGTCAGTTCTGGCTCCATGTGATGGAGGACCAACCGTCACCTAGTTACCGACACCCATTGTTTTGTCCATACTCATTGTCAGACTAGCTACTATTAACTAGTTAGCAGCCATTTAAACGATTGTAAACCGAGATGGAATAACCTAAGCACATGCCAGCTAACACTTCCTCTGTCAGTGTACCCACACAAGGAAGCACTTACAGTATGCTACACGTGACACCTTTATGCGCTTTGCTTCGTGATATATTTTAACAATGGATAGATAGCTTTATAACGGAATAATCAAGTCATCAAAGTACATAAGGATATACTTACGTATGCACAAACAAGCAACTAACTTCGCCCCGTCCTCGGGAACAGGACAGTCTGGAAAGATAGGCTTCAGAATGTAGGTGGCAAACACGAATGCCACAATGTACTGAGAGGATGGTCGTATAATCAGCAACTCGATCCATAGTTTCAGGAAAGCGGGTAGAGACCCATAAACTTCGTATATATAAGCATAGTCACCGCCCGATTTAGTGATGGTTGTTCCAAGTTCAGCATAGCAGAGAGCACCTACGGTGGAGAAAACGCCACACACAGCCCACACGATCAAGGATGCCCCGGGTGAGCCTGCTTCTTTGGCCACACCGGCCGGCGTGATAAATATGCCTGACCCGATGATGGTGCCCACAATGATACCAATGCCGTTGACCAGAGTTATTGTTTTTTGTAAAACAACAGTTTCTTCCCCCTCTACACTGCTAGCATCTTTCATGGCTCCTGGAGAGCCGTCAGTTCGTTTAGAGTTCCCATTCTCTCCGAGCATCCTTTCAGTCACCTGGTTGTCCTCTTCATCTCGGCTTGTAGAGGAATTTGAGTTTCTCTTTTTTAAGCCGGACATCGTGTCCTGTCAGCACAAGTCGCTGCTGGTTCTTCTGTCTACTGCTCTGAAACGATGGCCCTGCTGTCCGAATCGATATTGGGAGGGTCCTGGGGTGCTGCTCACCAGCAGTACTCAACAATTCACGACGGCAGTGTGTGTAGAAGTGAGTCAGAAAGCACAATTCCTCTCGGTTCTAAAGAGCTTACGAGCATCATGGCTTAGGCTAGGCTTTCCCTGGTGCGTCACAGGCTTGAGGCTTCCGCTACTACCCACACAGAACGCGCTGTGGTTTACAGTGGCACGCACTGCCCTCATCCGGCAGGCTGCAGTTGTAGTCTCGCCCAAGCAGTCTACAGTTAAGCCTTTACAGTCTGTTGACTGGCAAACTTTATACACCTAATGTAATTACCTGCCATTGAAATAAGTTTCTGTTTAACCGTACTGTAACCTTGGTCATTAGCACTTCTGTTTTCCTGAAATTGAGCTTTGCACCACAAGTTGGCAGTTTTAGTTTGTGTTAGTGTCAGTCAGTTGCTCACTGCATTAATTATTTGCATTGGAAAAGGGATAGAAAATATATAGTCCTGTGGCACAACCATCAACATCCACAGATCTTTTCAGAGACTCTGGTCCTAACTGATTTCCACACCAGGCTTCTGTCACTGTATCAACCTCTGTCTTACAGGAGCAGGTTATGCACATGCAGGCCCAATGAACTTATTTCACAGCAGCCATTTTTCCAGGAAGTAGCAAGGTAAACACAGGTGTTTGTGATGGAGTGAACATCACTAGGGTTGTGGGTGTGCTCTGACTGCCATACCAACTAACTTTCATTAGCTCTTTGGCGGTGCGGTCAAAGCTCACGTTTGGTACCCCAGAGACCTGGATTTGAATCTCTTCCCCTTCACTATAAATGGTGTCAGAAGTGGGATGGCTTGCTGTGAGGTCATTGGAGGCACAGCAATTATGTGAGCCATATGAGGGACCCCCAGGTTAGGTTGACCACGGTGCGAGGGACCCCAGTGATGGGTGAAGCATGAGTATGTTGGGCACCTTGGATGGACGAAGTGTAGTGGTAGATGCGTGACGGACACCTGAGTGTGTGAAGTGCATGGCTGCACTTCCTGAAGGGTAAGGCAGTGTGATGGAGTGACCATCAATATAGGGTTGTGGGTGTCCTCTGACTGCCATACCAACGAGCCTGGCTCTTTGGCGTTGCAGTCAAAGCTCACATTTGGTACACCGGAGACCTGGGTTTGAATCCCGGTGGGGTGACTTATACTCCCTTTCAATACAGTGTTACTAAAGATGTTTTGATAACATCCAATAAGGATCTTATTCTGCTACACTGAATCAGAATCTTACTGGCTGTCATGTGCATACATTGCCACTTCTTGGAAAAATAGCTGCTGTGAAATGGGCCCATATTTAGCAGGCCTTTCCCAAGTGGATGCTGTGACAATAGTCTAAGGATGTCATTTTTTGAAGGCTACAACCATTAGTTTAAGGAAAATGTATTGAAGGGCTACAGCCATTTTATCATACATGGTATATCATATAGGTTTTTGTGTACTGGGGATGCTCCTTGTTGTCCAGCATATGCCACTTTTTCATATTCTAGCCCATGTCTTTCAAACAGCATAAGCCTGCCACTGGCTACAATGCAGGACCAGCAATCTTTGTCAGTTAAAGGTTGTTGTAGTGTGGGACTCCATTACGGAGCTAATTTTGTGTCTTTTTGATGCACACACAAAATAAAACAACAAATAAAAATACTGCTTTAGGGTTTAGGATGCTTAAGCTTAAATTTTAATTGTGTATCCATTCTCTTTTATGTCAAATTTCAGTTTTTCCCATTCAAATCTTGACTGTAGTTCAACTGTAGTTTATTTATTTCAAGTTAAAAAAAGAATTACTTTGGTCAAAGTGTTGTGTGGGTCCACTGGTGAGTTGCAACAGACTGACAGCACGATTGCTGTCTGCCCCTTGGTGCGGTTTCATGCACTTGATGTATTGTTATGCCATGCTGTAAAAAATGCTTAACTTGCATTTTATAAGAGTGTTCTCAATGAACCTCAGAACTACAATAGGAATAGGCTAAATGAACATGGGGGGGGGGTAATAAGCCTTAAAAAAAGACAGATATAAACCTTAATAGATTACAAATTATTGCATTGTGTTGCAACCATGACAGAGCAGCGTTGCATGACTTTAAACCATTTCCTGTGCCATCGACAAAAAAATGATGTAACACACAGTAATTGCAGTAGTGTGAGTCTGTGTAGGTGTGGTTCATGCCCTTCTGAGTTAATGTCATTTGATACTGAAACTGTCCTCTATGCAAAGTAACACCAAATACATCTCCATCTTAACTACTCAAAGAATTCAACAACCCGTTTTGTAAAGGTGAGTTGCCTTCAGGCATGATGCTGCCCCTCAGCACTTTACAATGTTGAGCTCGGTGCTTTAGAGTCAGATATGATAATGACTTTTAAAGAGAAGAAAACTCAATCAGAAAGACATTTATTTTCTCATAGTTTGGAAGGGTTAAAGTATAGACCATAACGGTATAGACCATTGCTACAATGAACATGCACCGGTAAGCCTACTATGGCAGCATACATGACACAAGTTTGGGGTGTGTCTGTACAAATTAATGTAATGTAATCAGTTTTAGAGGTACTTAAGAACAGCATAAATGGGGCACAGCAAAAAAGAAAGAGAGAATAGTCTAAACGTGTGTATCTCTCTGCCGTCCCCCCCCCCCCCCCCCCCCCCCCCCCCCCCCCCCCCCTTGTGTGTGTGTGTGTGTGTGTGTGCGTGTGCGTGTATGTGTGTGTTGCATGGCTCTTTATAGAGACAGGGTACAAGATATGTGTTTATCTCCTCATTCAGACAGTCTGACCCTGTTAGTCTCGTTCTTTCTGGGAGCATGGAGGACAGTCGACACCCCCCGATCCCCCCTCCACCCCCCCGGCGGCCCCATTCCACCCCCTAAACAACATCCTTAATTTCCTGTTTCCGGGAAGACAGGGGCCAAAGAGCTGCTAGCAGCTTCACCCTGGAGCTTCTAAACTTATTGGCTGTAAATTAAACATAACAATAGAGAGAGCCAAACCTGAGCTGTTATCTGTCCAAGTTGGACCTGGATGGGGAGGAAAGGATGGGGTTGTGTGTGGGGTGGGGTGGGGGTATGGGCTGACTGGCTGGCTGGGTGGAGGGGGGGGAGTGTGGGGGCCTGGGGTGATTAAAGCCATTGTGCCCTACTGACCCAAACACTGAGCGGGCTGTTTTTTTTTCTTCTTTTTTTTTTTCTTCGAGTGAATCACTTGATCCTGTTGGTCTCTGCTGTGGTGTACTGGGTCTGACTTGTCTCTACTGCTTCTAACTGTTTTGTTGAAAAACACCTCATTTGTGGATTTGGTATCATCCCTGATTTGATGTTTGTCACATGCAAAGAATTCCATCATGATTGTGTGTGTGTGTGTGTGTGTGTGTGTGTGTGTTTGTGTGTGTGTGTTGTTGTTGTTGTTGTTGTTGTGTTAGAGTTTATGGCTGTAATGGTTGAAATGGTAGCTGTGATCATGATTCTCTATGACTGCAAAGTGTGTGTGTGTGTGGGTGCCCGACTGAAGTAGGGTTTTGCATGGCCTACATTCCCCTCTCATCAAAGTGTTTGTTCTTGTTTGTGTGCTGCCCCCACCTGTGTGATACTATGTTTGTGTGTGTGTGTGTGTGTGTGTGTGTGTGTGTGTGTGTGTGTGTGTGTGTGTGTGTGTGTGTGTGTACATCCTCCTGCAGAGGAGTTTTGTATGGCCTACATTCCACTCTTACAATTGTTTGTGTGTGTGTGTGTGTGTGTGTGTGTGTGTGTGTGTGTGTGTGTGTGTGTGTGTTTAGGGTGTGGGCGAGCCCTGAACACCAGACGGAGTTGATCAGACAGAGAAACACCCCACTCTTCATCCCGCCTCCTCAAAGCTTGCACACTTACATTAACACACACACACACACACACACACACACACACACACACACACACACCGGTCCCCCGCAGGCCTAAGGGAAGGCCCCAGACATCCACCTGAGCGTTTTAATGGAAAAGCTGCTTGTTTATTGAGATAGGCGCTGGCGGCCTTGTTGGGGAGGGGAAGGCCTGCAGAGAGAGCTATGGGATACAGTGGGCCTGAGGACCTGGCCTTGTGTAATGTGTGTACTATATTTTATGTATGGATCAGGTTTGAAAAACCTGTTTGAAATGTACAGAGGGAACTCTTTGCTTGTAGATTAGCAGATTAGTTGCCTATTATTTAATTTTGCAGTGAAGTAGATTGTTTTCTGACTATTACTAACCTATGTAAATTATGTTTACATTTTTCCCTAAAATGTTTCCCACAAAATGTTTATATATATTTTAAAATTTAGCCATTTACTTTTTCATGATGTTGTGTTTTTAGTATGGTATGTTGCTTTTGAAAAATATGTCTGCTTTTTATGTTTATAAACATTAATATAAAAGACCTCTAATGTGCATTACACAAGACAGCCAAGTGTAACCACACTCAAACACTTACTGTTAGTGTGTTAACAAGTTACTGTGTACAAAAAAAAAACTGGTTCAGCTGGTTTGGCAAATTCAGCCAACCTTCATTACGCAGGAATGCTAGCGGCCATGTTAAGAGGAAGAAGAGGGAATGTGGGGGATATGTAAGAAATGAGAACATACCTCAGCAAGCATCAGAACAATCTGGACCATAGACAGGACCTTCACCAAAGACTTTATGACTCAGGAAATAATAGCACGGAAATGCTAATAATAATTTAAAAATAGATAGATAGATAGATAGATAGATAGATAGATAGATAGATAGATAGATAGATAAATAAATAAATAAAATATAATAATAATAATAATAGTAATAATAATAATAAAACCTTAAGTGCAAAGGCTAAGTGTTCTGCCAAACAATAGTATGTTGGAATACGTTTTGTGGTCAGGAAGGTTCAAATCTCTTATCCGAAAGGTACTCTTCCTAGGTGCACAAGTAGGCTATCTTGTGTTTTCTCTTAACACTTTATGTACTAATGTTATTACTTCATTCACATTATTTAACTTGTTGAATGTCATTAAATCAAGTTTAACGTTATCTTTAATTGGCTCTTTTTGGGAGAGCAATGAAATAGGATTAGAAACGGTCCGTATACAGATAGTTTAGCTGCTTTCAGAGTGAGCCATGAACTCCTGACATTTTCTCCAAAGATGCTGTACGTATGAAAGGTAAACCCTTCGGAAAAGTTGTTCTTGACTTTTTTTATCGAGTTCTTCTTGCCAGGGCCCTAGTGAAAATTCTTTGGTGAGGCACAGTGTCACTGTTGTTGGCTAAGGTATTCATACCATAAATTTGGGAACCTGGATCTGAGTCTGAGACCATTTCCAACTCTCGCCCTGTCTCTTTGTCCCACTTATTTCCCGCATTCTCTACTGTCCTATTCAATTAAAATGCCAAAGCACCAGAAAACAACAACAACAACTTGGGAAAAAAACATTTTGCTAATGCACTAATTGGTAAACAGAACCAGTGAAACACTGGAAAACTTTATGTAAGCAGGTGGTCGCCCAGTTCTCCTGAGTTTTTTTTTTCTGGGGGTCTCAAGTATGAATGGTTAACTCCAACAAAAGTCCGGACCTAAACTTCCAAATGCTTTCTATTTAGTTAGCATAGAAATGCAGTTTTGGAGAATTCCTTCTTCAGTCATTTCACAGGCACACAGCAACCTGAAAGGGTACACAGGAGGGTTGTGCAAAATTCAGAATTTCATAATTTAATCCAATTCAGTAAATGAATTTTGTACAACCCTGGTACACAGCAGCATCACTGTTGCTCTTTGGGTGGAGATAAGGGGGTTAGTGGTGCTGGTGCATCTGGACGGAGGTTTTGACAATGTCCCCAAACCACAGTTTCCTGTTTATGATCTGGGGTAACGGTAGGGGGGTGGACGACATACTCTTCTTCCGCTCTAAATTTAACTTCAAGCAGTGTAGCAGCAGGGAGGAGAGGCCTAGCCGCAACTTCAACTTCAGCCGCAACTTCATGGCAAGGCCACCATGAACACGTGTGCCCTCTAAATGAGATGGAACTGAACTGAATGTGTTCACTTTGTGTTTGTAGAGCCTTTCATTTTTTTTACTAATCAAATACTAAGAGCACCACATCAACATAAATACCTGGCTAAACATTTTAGGGAAAACACAAACAGAAGTTGCCAATTTGTACACTTTTGAACTGTTGTCACATACCAAATCTGTGACCAGTGTGCACTTGGGATGAGTTGTTATGTGTGGTGAATTTCAGTTGTTATGTGTGGTGGGTGTTCAGTATCTACTGCACATGGTTGTATGATTTGATGGTGCTCAGTGGGTATGCATTTCATGCATAATTTGATCCTTGCATCAAATCACACAATTCATACATTTTCTGTTTTGTTGTACTGGGGATCACCTGAATTACTGTTAAAAGGATCAATCACTAAAATGCCATGTTAGGTGCCCTTTCTGGTGAGTGGTAAAGTAAATAAATTAATCAGAGTTATCTTTTTGTATGTGTATACACTGAATGCGAGAAGGCAAGACTACTATTCCAGTTTGTGGAACTTTGCAAAAAAAGTAACTGTAACTGCTTTCTGGTAGAAAATTAGAATGTCCAGTTCTGTATAATGTGTCCTTTTAAAATTACTTTTATCTGCACCTGCCCCAGAGACAACTCTCTGATGTGTGTGTGTGTGTGTGTCTGTGAGTGTGCGCGCACACTCATGCGTGTCAGTGTATGTGTTGCTGCTTGTTGCTTGCACAACTACCATAGAAGACACAGAGTGATACAGTTTCACAGGTCAAAACATTACATGTAAAACATTTCTCAGCCCCGGCAGGAGTGCGCAGGAGAGAGGATAGTAACAACAGCGTCTACTGTGACTACTTCAACAAGCAGACAGCAGGAGCAGCGGGAGAGGAATCCGGCAGCTTCATCCAAGAAACATTATCAGAATTGCTGGTGTGGGTGGATCAACTAACCAAGCAGCTCTAGAGCCAGAGATGGCAGGATGAGAACAGAGGAAAATGAGAGAGCATGACCGATAGCCTCATTTATGGGAGACTAAAGGAGCATCTTGTGTCTTCAATATTCCCTAAAGGGGTTGGCCTCAGTGTGTAAGGCTCAGCGGCAGATATCCTGGGTTCAGAAAGCAAAAGTCCTGCCACATATGTGTTCCAGCCAATTCTCTGAACCCACTGATCCCAGTTAGTACAACCTCTTCAGCCTGGACGATGAGCAATTTAGTGAAATCACTTGTGTTAGGAGCACAGACAGAAGGAATATATGACAGGACTTTTACTTTCTCAAGTCAGTTTGTCCACCTCTGGTGACGATCCACCTTTTAGACCAGTGACAAAATTGAGAGTGGATGAAGGCTTTTACATGTTCTGGACACGGAGCATGATGGATGTCCTAGTTTATGGTAGCATATAGGAGCAGCATGCCTTGTCTTTCAGTATTGCAGAGGGCTTTGGTGCAGTGTGTAAGATGGTTACTGTCATTCAGTCTGACACTCCTTCCTTGTTGCTTCACTGATTGAGCTCCAGTAATGATCTCTTCTTGTAATGATGGTCCTCTGCTAATATATCTAGGGTGATTTCTGTCTGTTAGTAGAATGGAAGTGCCCATTAACAGTGGAGACAGTAAAAACCCTGCCAAATACAACCAATTTCTGAACCAGCTGATCCTACTGAACACACAAATCATCAGACAGGTTAATCATCTAATTAGTGAAATCAGCTGTGTTAAGTGCACAGGCAGAAGAAATATACACAGCAGAGTTTTTACTCTCTGAAGCCACCTGTGGTTAACAGTGATATGCGATTAGGCACCTGTGTAGGAGTAAATCGAAAGTACAGCTAGAGGAGCCACTGGTCAAACTGTCAAGAACAATTCTGTGACTGTTTTCCTGCAGCTAAGTAGCCTGCATTTAGCCTTCTAATGGATGAGTTTAAGGTCTACCTTGTTTTTATTTCATGTGGAAAAGATGTGCTGTGTCACAGGGGAGGAGGATAGCCTAAATATGAGTACAATACACAAAGAGCTAGTGCAAACCGGTCTAAAGGATGGACGTTTTCATAACTATCCAATCATAAAACCATTTTTGATCTAGCTACATTTTTTTTCTCATTGTCCAAGGCGGGCTGCCAAACAAAGTTACAAAGACAATGGATGAAAAGATTGAATACAAACATTTAGAGAACATTTGTAGTTATTAATAATAAGCAGTGCCCTCCTTACTTCGTAGTTGTTTTCAAAAATTATTTTACATTTCTCTTTCACGTATAGTCATTTCCATTCCTATCTGTAGTGACAATTAACAATTGTGGCATTCTAAAAAAAATGCATCCTAAAAAAAATCGCTGCATCTCTCAGAGACACTTAGAGAAGAGGAGGTCATCCAGGGTTTTGTGTTTCTAGGTCTGACCTAGAATGATCAAAGTGTATTTTCTCAAAGGGACCTACCCATCTCAGACCAAGTTTATTCTCTATTGTTCATCAGAGATTAGAACATGTGTGTGTGTGTGAGTGTTTGAGAGAGAGAGAGAGAGAGAGAGAGCTACTGTGTGTGAGAATTTGTGTGTGTATGTATGTGTGTGTGTGAGAGAGAGAGAAAGACAGAGAGAGAATGTGTGTTGGTCTGTCTGTGTGTGTGTGTGTCGGTCTGTGTGTATATAACAGGCCCCTATGCTTTGGGGACACAGGAGAAAGGGCCTGGGGCGTAGCTGGTTCAGATGTTTTGGAAACCTGCTTTAGTTTTGTCTCAGGCTGCTTCAAACGCATTCTGTCTGAGTGTTTGTTGTTGTTGGCTGAGGTAATGAATGAACGAATGTGTGTGTGCGCGTGTACATGTGTGTTTGTTGCGATGTTTTGTAAGGATGAAATTTTGAGCGGAGACAGAGAGGGGGCACTGGGATGCTGTGGTTTCCCATGATTGTGTTTAGGGCCTAAGATGCTCTTTGAAGCCAGAGAAAATAAACTACAGGAGGACAAGGGAACTGTGGTCCCATGGGGCTCGGCATCTGGTGAGTGTATGTGTGTGTACATGTGTGTGAATATGTGTGTTACCAAAACTTGCCCATATCTCTGTGCTTAGTCTGTATATGTGCTTTGTGTGTATGTGTTTTTGTTTGTGTGCAGCAGCAATCAGGGGCCTATTTCACAAAACCTGACTAAACACATCCAAGATAAGTGACGAAAACGGGGCTTGACCTAGCCTTGTCTATGTAAACACGCTGAATACGTTTCACTAACGCCGAGCACGGATGAGTTGAGGCGGCTAGGCCAAGCCAGGTGTAACAAATCCTGTTAAGAGCGCGTTCACGTTATTCTATAAAAGACGGCATGGATGGATCCCAGAATGCGCGATGAAATGGAGAAGACGCGTGCGCAGTACTTCACCCCGGCGGAGCAGAGCGTCCTCGTGGAATGTTATGAGGTGAAGCACGTGCAGCCTGTCATTATATATTGCTGTGATCACCGACTTAATTGAGAACACAAGTGAAGTTGGTTTGCGTATTCATTCAATTAATGAAATAAATAAAAGAAACTATTCGATTACAATTGGTTCAGAAATTAAAAGCCTAATAATAATCAAACAAACAAATATAATAAACAGCAGAGAAAATGTTTTATTTAGCCTATTCAAAGTGTTTCATACAAACATTAAAAGTTGGCTAACACCATTGCTGGCTGGCCGGCCGCGTCTGACAACTCTGAGTGACAGTTCATTGAGCCAATAAGGGGCAAGAATTAACTAATCCTGGTTCTTAGCCTGGTCGGGAGCAGGCTAGCTGCAAGGTATAAATCCCCATGGTAACTTATATGCGATTTCTTCTGTGAAACGACTTCAAGGCTAAAGTCATCTAGGATGACCAAGTAAACCCGTCTTAATCCCTTATCTTGGTTTTGTGAAATAGGCCCCAGGACCTGTTACGGGAGTTAAGGTTGTTTACTGTTTAGATATTGTGCTGAAATGCTGTGAGTACCTTCTCCTGCACACCCACACACACACACGCGCACACACACACACACACACACACACACACACACACACACACACACACACACACACACACATACACACACACACCAAACTGCAATAAAAATGCATGCAAACATTGTAATTGTTCTCTTGCCATGATCTCTGGATACAAAATACTGGAATTCGTTGATTGGGTTTCCCTCTGACCACATGTAGTCTTGGCCTGATGGACCATTTTTGAGTTCTTATGGACACTTTTGCAATTTGATGGACTGACCTACATATTTACACCTCCTCTATAGACTGGACGTCCAGTTGTTGGTATGCCGTCTTGTTACTGTTTATGTTTATCATGTCTTGTCTGTGCATGTACTTTGTCAGCAAAATCTCCTAAAATAAAATGTATAAAAGATGCATGGAAACCAAACCAAACTCAGTGACACACATCAAAAACTGAATCTGTATACACTTATTAGATACCTAAGGAAAATGGGTGCTGTTTATAGATCTTTGTACTTTGTCTTTATTTGTAGTAAACAAGTCCCTTTTGTGTCTTGATGTCTTGAGTTTCATTTACTCTTTGTGACCATGACCTAGTATATCTCTGAGGACAGTGCTCTGCTGTCTACCATCTTCATGTGTGCCCCATTATGTTGTTTTATGAAGGAAATTTTTCTACATCCCCACATACACACACAGGGCCAGTTAAACCAAGCACACACAGAAACTGCTGTAACACACACAAAGACAAAGACACACCCACACACACTGTAGAATCTATTTAACTGCCATGTAGTCCAAATAGTAAGACCCCTGGTCCCCTTGTTGATTACAGCCTTCAAAATCCATGTTTATGTTTATCTTTTTGTTCATTTGTGTTGTCCTTTCAGTGATGAGCAGCCTAAACCACATGTTGTGTTGTGTAAGTCTTAAATGAGTGCAATATGAGGCAACATTTCTGGACATAATCATTTTAAACCAGACAGTGCAGCCTTGCATCTCATTCCTGTATGCCCACACACGAAAGGAGAGAGCGGGCGAGTGAGCGAGAGAGAGTGAGAGAGAGCAAGAGAGAGAGAGAGTGAGAGAGGAGAGAGAGAGAGGAGAGAAAGAGGGAGACATACAGGAAAAGAGAACACTTTCACAATATTTGAAGAGCATCTTCTAGGAAGACATCCCTTCTTGTGTCACAGCAGGGCCTGATTTAAAAGTAAGTTGGAATCTTAACGGTTTCTTTTTTCTTTCAGGTTTACAGTGCAGTAATGGTTACTGTGCCAATTTAGGTAGTGTTAATGAGAGAATCCAGTGTTGTCAAGCTGTATCCACACATTCAAGTAATAATACTATATCACTTCAGTTCCCTGCAATGTGAATAAATAGGAGCATGCTTGGAATTGAGGCATCTGTTTTTAACTGCAAACAATGGTATTCACTTAAACAGGTTGTATTAAACAGGCAGTGTTTAGTGAGTTGATATGTTAATAATCTTTATTAGACACTTAGTCATAAAACATTTGTCAACATTTCATATGAAATGCTGCTTTTTGGACAGAACTACAGACATAGAGAAAGGCGTTGTACTCTGGCAGTTTGATCTTTCGAGACGCATCTGTGCTCAGTTCTGTTCTGAGATGGCCTTTGTGGAGCAGGGTCCAGTTCTCATGGTCCTGTCTGCACCAGCAGGGGAAGTCAGACCTGCAGCTGGCACAACAATGCATGCTGGGAAGGGGCAGTCCTCCACAGATCCATCGGAACCGTACTGTGCTTCATCAGTTAAACATAAAAGACATATACATGTAGTCCGGATATATATACATAGACAGCCACACCCACACCCACACACACACAGACACACACACACACACACACACACACACACACCTCATTCTTCACTGCACACACACCACATTCTAACGTCAAGCGTCAAAACAACAGCATAGATAATCAGCATTAGAAACCACTCTAAATGAATTTGTGCGTATACATATTCCATGATTCTTCTTTAAGTCCATGTAATAAAAGGCAGCTGTAGTATACAGTACAATATGAATAATTAATTCAAAAACAGCATAACGTAAAAAAAACAGTTGAATTTGAGTGCTCACTTTAAAAGGAAAATATCAATGTAAAATTTAAAAGTTAAATAGAATTGCATTTCTCTGCAAGGCATCAGAGGCTTCCTCCTGACACGGCATAGTCACTCTCTCATAATGAACTGGACTGGATTTCCTCAGTTTCCCACCGCTTACAAAACATGAAATACCTCAACAATCTCCATTTCAGTGTCTTATTGCATTATGTGAATCCCTTTAGCCTACACATGCTCGCTGGTCTAACCGAAATATACACACAAAAACCCAAAAACAGCCCTTGTTCCGGACCTCCTAACGTGTGAGGGGCCTCTCACGTTGTGTTGATGAGTATGTGAGTATGAGTGTGAGTGAGTGTGTGTGTGTGTGTGTGTGTGTGTGTGTGTATTGAGCAGGTGGGATGATACAGGCCCCAACTTCCTCTATACAGATGTTTGCACAGCCGACTCCAGCCTTCAGCTTAGGTTAGCGTCAGACTGCTCTTCCCGTGAAGCTCAGTGTGGAAGTGTTTGTGTGAGAATGTGTGAGAATGTGTGTGTTTGTGTGCGTGTTGGGCAGAGGGAGGGATAGGGTGGGGGTGGGAGTGGGAGAGTGGGAGAGTGTGTGTGTGTGTGTGAGTGTGTGTGTGTTGGGCAGATGGCCTCTTGGGGCCCTGGCACGCAAAAGGGCCAGTTTATTTAGCAGTGCTGTGGTCACTGATCCTAAAGACAACACGACAACCATCCTCCATGGAGCGCTCCCATCATGCACCCAACCTCTGTCCTCTCTCCACTCCCCCTCTCTCCTTAACGCCCACCGCCACACATACACACACATACACATACACACACACACACTGTGCCCTAAATCCCAGCCCACACCACACCCCCTGTAGGCGGATAAGGGGCCTGAACCATTCTGGAAATCCAACAACAAAACTCCCCAAAAGAGACGACCTCTTGATTGCCTTTGGAGCACTTTCCCTGTGAATATTTCCCAGGGATAAAATAATACAGACCTGTGTGGAATGCTGGGCGTTAGAGAATAACAATCCCTCAAACTGGTCCCTTGTGAGGCCTTTGACACCCCTTTTTTGGCTCACATGAGGTAAATCTACAACCAGAGGCGAATCTAGAGTCTGTTGGGGCACCAAGCAAAAACCAAATCCAATAAAAACTGTATCGTCACTATTGTAATTTAAAGATTTGTTAACCCTCAGGGGCCCTGTAGTGGCCTGGGGACCACAAGCAGCCTGCCTGTGTTGCCTTTTGACAAACTTCACCTCTTGTCTACAGTGCTAATCCCTAAATCTTAAAAAACTCCTAAACTTGAGTTTTAATGAAAAACGTGCATCTTCTGAATGAACTCACCCTCAGTGTTTTTTAAGTGCATGGAGCAACACTGCCCCTGCTGGCTGTGAGTTCAAACTGCTGTAAATTCTAGATGGACCTTGCCTGCCCCAATAGATGAGGACCGTCACTCGCATCACTTGATTGTCGATGTGAGTGTAGCAAGTGCAAAGAACATTCTAGAAAACAGCAGAACAGAAAACACCAACGCTACTACATAGTGAAAATCCAAAACAAAATCACACGACACCTCACCAACAACAAACCTGGAAGCAACCGCTGGACTGATTACTTCTGAGGCACACAAAACACATACGTGAAGGCAAAACTCACAAAAGGAAACAGCTCAATTCACTTTAGCAACACAGGACAGCACTGAGTACACACTAAAAGAGTGCACATACTTTACACAAATCTGGTCAAGCCTCTGCCACATCCAGATCAATAAGAGAGCTATGTCTCTGTCTCGACCAATCAGATCTGATCTACGATTGCTCACTTACACACACACTGCACACACACACTCCAATATTGACAAATCAGAGAGCTGACCGGAGAGCCAGTTGAGCTGCAGGAGGCACTAAGGGGGACTGTGCATGATAGATGTGGTAGATAGTAACAGTGTGTGTGTTTGTGTGTGTGAGGGAGAGAGAGGGAGAGAGAGAGAAAGCGAGAGGGTGGGTAGAAGAGTTAGTGGGTATGAGTATTAGTGTTCTGATAGCACCCTTAACCAGGTAAATGCTATTAAAGCATCAAAAAAGCATCAAAGTAAACATCTGTTATGTGTATGAGTGCGCATAAATGTTTATGCTATGACTGTAGTCATCTGTAGCTAGTTTATGTCATTTTAAAAAGGCCCAAATAAATAATAAAACGCTGCCAAGTGTCCTACGTTTAAAAAAGATCCTATTCAATTTGCGTCAGATAACTCAGAATGAGCTTTGGGTCCACTAGGGGTTGCTATACTTCTCTCTCATCTTAATACCGGCCCTTTCCTACAATACAAATACACACAACAACACAAAAGAGAGAGTGAGACAAAAAAGAAAGAGAGAGAGAGAGAGAGAGCAAGACATAACTATGCCAGGAGTGAGCTTTTTTGTAAGCGTGTAAAACCCTAACCACAACTCAAGCCTGAGGCTACTGCCAAAAGAAACTGCATTCTAATAAAATGACAATCCTATTTCTAAACCCAAACAATCCTGTAAAAACCATTTAAAACCATGGAAAGAGTTTTTAAAAACCCACAAAATATTACAGGCTAACTGTGTGAGGTCTTGTGGCAGAGGTTCCTGGTCATGACCCCAGTTAAGAGCCACTGGAGTGACAATGGGTTGCCTTCCTGATATGTTTCGAGGCGTCAATCCGTTAGGGGAGACGTCCATGTTAGACGGCCGAGGGCTCCCCGTGATGGAAAGGGTCAAAGGAGGATCGCACCATCCGCCCTGCCAGAGGCTGCTGCACCCGGAAGTTGTTCACCATGCTCCGCTGGACCTCCTCCTCTGCCGACGTAAACAGAAGACTACGGAACACTGCCAGCTGAAAGAGAGAGAAAGAGTAAGAGAGAGAGAGAGAGAGAGAGAAACAGAAAGACAAAGAAAGTGAGAGACAGTGTTTACAGGTGGCTAGACACAGATGTACAAACCAAGCAGCAACATTCTAGGCCACACGATAAGGCAAAAACTGAAGGTTCTATAGCTGCAGTATCACAGACGTCCACTGGGGGCCTGCCTGCAGAAGTGAGTCAATTGCCATAGAGCCTCATGTTAAAGACTTTTTCACAGACAAAGGTGCTCACTTTACAAAATAAACTTTCACAAAATAAAATGGCCAAAAAGGAAGGTATTAATTAATGATATTAATTATAGATCATGTTGGTATACGCAGTCTATGCTGCCCTACAAAAGCAAAAGACCTTAACGCACCAGAGTGTGAATCTAAACAAAAAAAATGAGAGGAAGAAAGGGAGTGAAACAGAGAGAGACACAGAGAAAGAAAGAGTGAGTGGTCACTCAGAGCTGAAAACGAGGTTGCTGGACAGCGCTCAGCCTGGAGGCTCTAATTTCTGACCCATCCGCTGCTCCCTCCCCTTTCCTTGTTGCCATAGCGCTGGGGAACATTCTGTCCTGTTGACAGAGCCCCCTGTCGTGTTACAAGGCAAACAGGACCCAATCAGAACCGCACCACCTCCTCACGATACCAAAACGTTTCTACATCAGATTATTACTAGTAACAACCTAGTCAAAAAATAACAACTTGTAATTTCTCAAATGACTCATTATCTGAAGCTGAATGTCAGAAATGACACCTATTAAGTCTGTGGCCATTAGCCATGCTATGGTATTCTTCCATTCTGGTGCCCTTTTCTTTTTTCTGACACAACAGAAAGTTGATGATCAACCCCCTGAGAGCGTATGTCATCACCACTATCGCAACAGCAGGCCTCCCTAATGCTCAGAGGGTATGACGGTTACCATGGAGATGGCATTGCCTTATAACCCCAAAGAGGAACCTCCCCTCTGTCCACTATTCTCACTCAGCACAGAGTGTACCTTCAGAAGAATGGAGGGAGTTTACTCGTTTATGTGATTGTGTGTGTGTGTGTGTCAGTGAGCACATGTGTTTGTGAGTGTGTGTGAGAGAGTGTTTGTGTGACTTGTGTGTCTTTTAAAGGGAAAAGTTCATCTATTCTACTAATCTCATGAGAATGATTGTACAGTACACCCTTGTGATTTTGGCTAATAAAAGCTTGAATACCTGATTATTCGCTTGGATGGGGTGGGACCCAGTTCTTATTTATCCACTCTATTGTACCAAGGGATTAAAACAGGACAAAATAATTTATGAGCTTTTCTATAGCACTTTTCTAAGCATGCTTACTTAGCCATGTGTGAATAACCCTTAAGCCATGATTAAACATCAACAAACTTATAGTTGTCTCATGTAACGGCAGCTCTCGTCCTCTGTTAGCATAGTAATATTCCAGAAAGCAGGTTCAGTCACTTAACTGGGTATTAACTTAGAACAAGTGGTAAACCTCCAAAAAGGACAGTCCTCTGGCTTTGTTCGCTAACAAAACAAAACCATTTTTATTAAGGAGTTTACCACTCACTCTGAGTTAACTTAGCATGGTTAGTCACCAAACTACATACTTGGACTACCTCGAAGGTCAAAGAAGTTTGGTCTGTAATCCAGTAAGGCAAAAAGTCTGCACATTTAAAATCCTTTTTTTGTGGTTTATTTCATGGAACAAAAATCAAAACCACAAAAAGAGGATTAAAAGTGTGCAGATTTTTTTTTTACTACATTCCACATGAGATTTTGTCCTGCCCGTTGACACAGGATGTGCACTATCTTACTGTTGTAACCAAAGATGTTTGGTGTCATGCAAAACCATAATGACCCTTTGATCTGTGCCTCCTGTGCTGTACTTTGGTGGATATGGCCGGTGTACCTGGTCATGGCTGACTTCGATTGGCTGCTTCATAACCATCCAGGTGACCGCTTCTGTGAGGGGGGGTGTGGTCAGCGACCCCGCGTAGGTCCAGTAGTCCTCCGTGTTCTCCGGCAGCAGACAAGCTGGGTCGAAGCGGCTGAACTCCACAACACTGTCCTGAGGAGACACAGACCGTTTCAAGAGAGTTTGATTATTACCATCAGAGCTGTTTCCAAAGGGGTTCCATCATAACATTCCCAACATTGTGAAACATAGCACAAGTAGTTTGAAAATGAAACAGAATGTTCAAGTATTGTTTGGCGCATTATTAAGCGCAGTGTTGTATGTATGTGTATAGATTCTACAGTATGTAGTACAAACAGACATGCTTACAAACACAGTGTGCTTAATGATGCAGTGAAAAAAGCACTGAGGTGAGGGAAAATTTGGGCCCTGCGAGATAAGACAATTGTGTACCAGCTCTTCTTCATAATAATGTTAATAGTGTCCTTAAAAAGACCCACTATCAATGCTGGGCGCTTACAATCATCTTAACCAGGGTGGTATAACTGGGGGGTACTACCTTTAAGTCTTACATTACATGGAGTTAAGTATTAAACTCTCTCCCAACTCCTTCTTTTGAACACGTACCAGTTACACATGTGTACACACACAATAAAAGCATGTGCTCTACCAGACCATAGTGTACTGTTTGAACACTAGGTTCCTTTCAAGCTTAGCTTAAGAATGTTTACCTTTACAACAGGCAGTGAGGTGACATCAAGGACATCTAGCCGTCGATAAGCAATTCAAATAATATCTCTTTCGCAACTCAAATGTCATAAACGCGTGCGCGCGCACACACATAAACACACGTACTTGAACTTGTGCAGAACTCACCTTGTGTCTGACAGCTGGGAGAGCATCAACTAGTTTCTGCAGTCCTTCATGTCTTTTCCCTAACTGGAACAGAATAGGTAGCATTTAGCCGACCACACACACAGTCGCACACAGTCACACACAGTCACACATAATTACAAAATCACAAACTAAAAACAAAACTTCCAGACATTAGCGTTCTACCTTACTACATACATACGAACAAGACAAAGCGAGGAAGAAGAAGAAGAGGGAGAAAACAGAAATCAAAGATGAGGTGTGAAAGAGAGGAACACTGAGTGAAATGGCATAGGACACTGATGGGCAACCTGGCTCCGGACGCTACAATCCAGCACAACATATTTGTTCCAGCCATTCACTAAATCAACTGACTCTAATTAACACAGCTCATCAGTAAAGTAGAAGAGTTAACCAGTGAAGTCACCTGTATTGAGCACATAAGTGGAAGCAGGTGATTTGGTATATATGGCATTGAGCTGTAGCTTCTGAATCCAAGTTGGCCATCACTGGAGTAGGGGGGGGGGGGGGAGAGTTACTGGGGGAGGCTCACCTTGAGGAAGACTCCGATGACACCCAGACCGTTGTCCTCCAACACAGCCTCCTCAAACAGACTGTACTTGTCAGCGTTCCAGTGAACCAGATGCAGCTGTGAAGACAGGCAGATTGTCACCACCCCCACACAAACACAGTTTTGGTTAACACAATGAACTCATTGTGGTTATGCTATAGTTGACCTTTCTGGTCACCCCACACTACTACGGGCCTTTCCAAATTGACTCTAATTCTTAAAGAAGCATAGAACAATTCTGAAAGCAACGAAGAACAATAGTCAAAGCAACGAGGAACAAGGAAGAGCTTTAGCTAAGACAGTCTGTAAAGGCAGACACTTAAAACAACCAGAATGACTTTGCAATTTGCCTGAAGCTCAATGAAGTTAGGTAAACTCCTGTCAGTCTGTAAGAGCAATTCTGACTTTTGTTCCAAACATGCACATCCTGCTAAAAGATGCTTTTGTAAGGCTCATTGTCTGGTGACCAAGTTCAGCCCTTTATGCCAACACAGATCGATTACAAGAACAGATCTTAGTGAAACGTAAAACCTGTCTCAGACACAAAGGTATGAAGGGCTAGGCGGGAACCATTTAAACAAAGCACGCATACATTCTGTACACACACACACACACAGCCACACGGCCAGACAGCCACACAGCCTCTGACGTTATCTAACCCCTTAAGTGTGTAGTTAAAATAGATGGTCAAGTCATTCGGTGCCAGTGAGAAATGAGGTTATGCAGTGTGCTGCTTCATCACTGGCACGAACAGAGAGAAAGAGTGGAGAGAGAGAGATAGAGATAGAGAGAGGGAGGGAGGGAGGGACAGAGAGAGAGTGTGCATTACATTCCAGATGATTTATAAATGGAGGTCTTTCCTACCCGCACATCCCTAGAGATCAGTGGGCTTCACTGGCACATAGCTTCCTTGTAATGCCACACACTTTCCAAGCAGTCACTCACGCACATGCCCACAACGCCCCACTCACTGGCTTACGCATGACCTCACACACAGCAACAGTGTCACAAACAGTCCATGTGACTACTAGCTCCATTCAAACTCTTTTGACCCCTCCAACTACATTTATGGTATCCTAAACAACTAAAAAAACTACAGCAACAATCTACTTATATTCACTGAACATTCCCCATCAGGAATGGCAGGACATCTGATAATTATAACCCAGGTGTGATGGGATGAATTAGGATGTATAGCTACAAAAAACACACACAAATACCTCTGCAGGAAACAGGCGTCTGTCTACAGAGTGCTCCGAACCCCAGGCGTTGGACTCCCCCCAGTGGAAGTGGAACTGGCAAAGCCGAAACTGGTCCTCCAGTGGCCCTCCTTTAAGAGCTGGGAGTAGATGAAACACATCAGGCGCCACATAGGAACTACAAGGACCCCCGAAAAGCCTTTAAGAATTTATGCATGTTTCTTTTCTAATTAGAAACTATGGTTACGCTTTATTTTACAGTACTTGTTACAGTGTATCTACATTTTGAAGTACAGTGTAACAAAGTTTGTAACAATATGTAATATCATGTACTTTGACTGTACTATAGGATTAGAGTAAGGATTAGGATTAGGTTAGTGTTAGGTAAATACAGTAAGTACATAATATTACATGTTGTTATATTTGGATGCACTGTAAAAGGAACGTTAAAAAACGGTGGCGAAAGGGATTGGTCAAATTGTGATACTGGAAAATCTGACATTATGACCATACGTAAGGGAGAGTTCAGTTCGTATGCTCACTTGATCTATCGCTCGTGTCGTCGTACTCGACTATGAAAGAGTAGCCATTGTTCCAGATTTGCTGACAGGTCCGCGGGTCGTAGCTCATCTCCAGCGGCTGGAGTTTGCGATCCCACTGCGTCTTGCGCACCGCTATGTCAATAGGAGACTGGCGATCCCCTCCGGGGACAGCCAACGGACCCTGCCAAATCGGATGCACTGTGGGGAAAACACAAAGCACGAGTTTAGCCATTAACCGCACAGACAAGTAAAGGCCTTGGTCAGAACAAAAGCGAGTGAAATATAGCACTCTAACGGACTCTAAACAGACACACAACCACCATGACTTACTTTTCATTATGCACTCTGCTGCTTCCAACGCAGACGTACACATGTTTAAAAGAGGGAAAAAAAACTTGAACTAAATGAATTTTACCAATACCAACACCGCGTGGCTACTTCAAGGAGTCCTTGCTTACGTCTCGTCAAAACGTCAAGGTCAGAAAAATTGAATTACTTCCTCCAAGTCCAAACTTCATTCAGAGAAGCTACACTCAGGAAACTGACAGTTGGAATGTGAGCAGCCGCCGTCACAGCTGGACAGGGGACTGCAGATTTCAAGCTGCATTTACAAACGATCTCCTATTTATTAAATCAAGTCCAGTACTAGCTGTACTTTAAAACCTGTTTCAAAACGGTCATATAAAAACCGTACCGCCTACTGCCACGAAACACAATACTAGAAGGAAAGTGACCAAAAATTATGACTCGGCATCACGTGAGTGATTACAAACACCAGTGGTCCAGTGATTCTAAAAAATGTTTAAGGAAAAAGGAAATGAAAATAAACTGCTTCTATGGGTGGAAAAAAAGAGGACAGCCTACTATTCTTTTTAAAGAAGCTTGCTATTCAAGTTTTGCTTCTGCATGTGTGTATGGGTGAAGTATGCTGACGTAGCATCGGGGATATGGTTTGCAGTGAAAGTCTGGAGTTTCTCCCCTTGCAACCCCTTGCCATCAATCAAAAGACCACAGAAATCTCCCCCTCCCTTCCTCTCTCTGTATGTGAGTGTACATAATTGAGAATGAGTTCATCTGCCTTGGTTTAGTGTCAGCAACCCCAACACTCTCAAACAGCTTCAGAAGGTTTATGCAGCTTTTCTTCATCTATAACAACAGCCATGACCCCCTGACCTCTGCTCAACATGTGGAGGTCTCACACAGATGCCATCTGCAGAATCCAAAGCTTTACTTCAAAACAACATTCCTGGACCAAGGCAAGCCTCTCCAAAATGTAAGGTGCCAAAAATATTAAACTTTTAGATTTAGAGTCTTTTCACTGACTGACAAATTTGGGGAGGCTTGGAGAGGCTTCTCTTGGTCCAAGAATGTTGTTTTGGAGCAAAGCTTTGCAGAATCAAGGTGTCAAAAAAGTAACTAAGCAGGTGGACATATTAGATTTTGAGTCTTTTCACTTCTTGATAACATTTGCTTCAGATTAAGCAGAATTCTATGTGACATTATCCGTTGGGTTTTGCACATTTGAACTTTGACATTGTAACATCAAACAGGCTATAAGGAGAGAACATCCAAGGCCAAATAAACATTTCTCCGCATACAGTCTGGATTATATCTTTACTGTGGAATTATTTAGATCAAACACAAAACATAACAACATTGTCCATTATACATGCTTCTTTTATAATAAAGTTAATTCATTGCACACACATGCACATGCAGTAGTCTATAGTCATAGGCTAGCTGTAAGACCTTAACGTTTTGACAAGAATCTAGCAAGGACAAATACTCCCTGTGGTAGCCACACAGTGTTAGTGTAAAACAAATTCGATTCAAGATTTTGTCTCTCTTAACACGCATATGTCTGCTTTGGAAGCTGGTGAGTGCACAGTGACAATGCTTCTCAAAGTGTGGGGCGGGCCCTACTGGTGGGAAATGCAGACATGACAGGTTGGGCGTGACAAACAAGAGGAAATTTGTGTTTTTAAAGTCTGTCTTTACAAATGAATGAATTAATGAATGAAACCTTTAAATGCCCTGAAGGGAATTTGTTTTGAATCCAGAAAGCAACAACAGACCACAGAACATTCAATCACACACAGCAATAAAAAGTAATGACAAGACAAAACAATACAACATTAGGACATTAAAAACTGTCTGAGGCTTTAAAGGACCAAACTACTATAAAATGGTCTATATATACAAAAACAAAATCTAAATATAAATAAACACGTGCTTAATATAAAAAGCATGTTTAGTCTATATTACAATAAAGATCCGCCACTGAAAACAAAACATCCACCCATCAGCAAAATCATTTATTGACCTGCATAAAAACATTATCCAGGTGAAGGACAGGAAAATGGAACATGGATTCGGGACACAGAAATGATGTTTTAATATCATTATTTTGCTAGGATGATAGAGGACAGGTAGGGCTCAAAAAATTCCAGCCCTCCAAAGTGTGCATAATTTCAAAAGGTTTGAGAACCACTAGTCTAGTCATAGCCTACCCAACTCTACCTAACCCGCCAAACAGGCCGGACAGCCTATTTTATAGCCATCTTTGTCACAGGGTATCACATGTCTTCTCTCGCTTCATCTTGACCCATCATGAGTCAGGCTTGCCCTAACAAGTGAGGCCTCCTACTCAGGGTGCGGCCTAGACACTGAACAAGGTGTGGCTCCTATTCTAGGTATGTGAAAAAACAGGTCTGTTAAAATTGTAACATGTTCTGTGTTTTTAGAATGGCATAGTTTCATTTAGAAGGACATTCATTTTTATTGACCTGCCAGTGAACCAACACTTAAACTCCAGTTTGTGCATTACTGTGGCGTTATGATGAACATCTTCTAGGGGGCCTACCCTCTGAGCTGATCTTTAAAGGACACCCGGAAGCTGTCAATCATATCACCGGTGGTACTAGGCTAACCATTCTTGGTGTTAGACCGGTAGAAAATAGAACCCTCTTACCACCAACATGCTATTGTTAAATGAAAACACGCTTCGTTTAGGTCAGGCTTGGCAAGGCATTTACAATATCACAGGTCTTACACTTTAATCCTTTATAAAAGGTGGCTATATCTCCCCCTGACCTACTTATAACCAATCCAAGGGGCCAGACAACTCTACACATCACAACATGATAGGCAGCGAGACAGGCTGTCTAGGCAGCCGTTTTAAACACTTACTTTGGGAGAGAACATATTTGCTTGAGCACACCGTTAAGCTGCATCTTCTAACAGGAGTCCAACGATGGTTTCGAAGCTCGCTACGGAGCTGTCTCTGAAGATGACGACCAAGCGGAGTTAGAATTGCGGATAGAGTGACCATGCTGTTTCAGATAGCGTTGATACACTACAAGTTTTCTCTGGTCGGTGCCTTTCTCGACCACAGGGTTCTTGTGATACTTGTGTTGAGTCTGTAACGACCAGGTAACGAATCTAGTTTACCAAACAGTTTTCTTGGCGTGCGTGCACAATTGTCATCCGCACCAATGTTCTGCAAACTAGCACATTCTGTCATACACAGAACTGCGGCTAGGTGGCTAACAGAGTAAATACGTAAGGAACGTTGTTAGCGCTGATTGGCGGGACACTGACTGGTTCTAAAACAAATATTTACATCGAGAAATCATTAAATGACTTTTGATTTCAAAGTATCACACAAAGTATTCTGGTTCGCTCGTGCATGGAGTTCGACAGAGGTCGGGAAAGTGTCGAGGAGTCAAGAAGACGGCGTCTGAAACTCGATTGATGTTGGTGAAAAGAAGGGGGGGTCTGCAAAACTAGCCAATCAAGTTGGCCCCAGGAGGGGCGGTTCGTTGAACTTCCGCTTACTCACACAGTATTTATTTACACAAGTCAAATCCACATGGAGAAATGCCGCCACATCACATTTGAGATTAACTCATTGTTCAAGAAAAATATTGTAAACGTAATAAAATAATTATAACTACTCTATATCACTATCTGTTATCGCTACTACTACTGTACTACTGCTACTGCATAAAAGCTTCATCGTGACTTCTTAATTAGCAACACAGATGTTGAAATACTCATAAATAAATCGATAACAGACTGGGGTGTTGATCATGCCATCATGTTCCCAGAAGCGGTGAGCCAACTTGGTCAGAGTTCAGTGAACTCTCCGACAGATCCACATCTGTACCTGATCTGTACACACAAAACGCCCGTGGACTCTGTCCACTGCATGTCAGCATTCTGTTCTGAGCTAGCTTTGTTTTTCTCACGCAATGTGACGTCACATGTGTAGCATCAATTTAGCCCCAAGGACAATCTCACGCCACCAGACCAGACTGTGTGGTCTGTAATGAAAGCCCAAATAAACTGCAGCTTTTGATTAAATGGGAATCCATGGCACAACGGCGTGCTTGTTTCAAGACTCACAGTTCAACAGGAGCCCATTTGTAGTCCTATTCCCCTTAGTGAATGCTCAATCATAGTTGTGCTACTCAGCAGAATTAAACTGTTTCTACCCATTTCAATATTAACCTCAGGGGATGGACAAATACAAAACTCCTTTGATGCCTCAAGAACCACATTTGGGTAATGAAATGTAAAAACACTATGAACAATTGCAGAAACATTAACAAGAGAAATGTTTTACTGATTGGCCTTGTTAAACCAGGTGCAGTCTAAGCCTTAAACTTACAAATCTGTACTTCTGTAATATTCACTGTAAATGAATTGATCAGGCACATAGAAGGGTAGATCTCAAGACACCAGTTCAAACTGAAATACCAGCTCACCCCACATGTTTGCACTCTCTTTGGACATTAAGAACTTTTCCCATCCATGGCCTGGCATATTTACTGCCCACAGACGTCAGAGAGGACAAATATCTCACTCACGTATAATTTGTCAGATCAGCTATTAGGTTTTTAGAATAAAGGCAGTTCTGGCAGAAGTGTTGCCCTGCAAATAAAAAAATAAAACATTTTTAATTACAGAGCAGGTATTAGACTCTCTCTAATGTGCAGGTCACAATAACCTTGCTAATTTTATTAGACCTAAAAAGGTATTGGACTGCAGGAAATTACTAACACAGAGTCCATGTTTCAGTGAGCCATACCATATTTGTAAGCCCCTGTCTTTCAGGTAAATGTTAAAGACAGAAAACATTTCATTAGTTCTGTTAAAAAAGGTAAGATTCTATCAAGACTGTATGCCACACAGATTTCAATGCTGCCAATAACACTAGACAGTACTTATTTAACCCATCTAGAAACCCTAAGGCTGTAATTGGCTCCACAACACCCCACCCGTCCTTTCTCACAAGTGTTGGGTCTGTCTGCTATGTATCTAGTGATAACAAAAGTCCTGATAATGCTCAAAGACACCATCTTAGATAACACTGAATACAAAACAAGTGTGTGTACTGTTATTCTTTTATTAGGACTTGAGTGTGTACGAGAATGTGCGAGTATGCATGTACAACATGTATGTATGTTTTGTCACTGATCACATGTAAAGTGCTGGACCCTTTACTGGGTCTAGCGAACAGACCGTAGAAATAACACACCTCGGGTGTTCAGCACCTTGCCCGCCCCTGCTAACCGTGAAAAGTAGTACACTTATGACCGAAAAACACGCTGACAAAAAAAATACACACTTCAAGGCTTGTTGGGCTTTGCTTCATCAAAGGTTCTCTTACAAAAAAATTAAATATGCAAAGTTTTGTTTTTCTTTTTTTTTTGACAATGATATAATAAAGCGAGATAACATGAGCCTCTCCAATACAATGTTTAAAGCACAACTCCCCATCATGAAGGACCAGACGCCAAGCGAAGCTACAAAAAAAACGAAAAAAAAAACCAAACAAAACAAAGACAGACAAAAAAAACAGCATTGGGTCCACAATAGAAAAAAAAAATCACTTTAGTTATTAACCCTCATAATACATCCCATCAGAGCTGCTGTAGCTGGGCCAGATCAGCACCAGACCCGTACCAGAGTTGGCTGCAGTTTTGGGATAAAAGCTTAAGCTCAGGAAACAAAACATCCAGTCCATCATAGAACGAGAAATGAGAGACATGGGGCACTGTTTTTTTGTACAGGTCTATATACAGTTTTGGGCAGGGAGGCAGGATGTTAACTCGACACCGAAGGAAAGAGTGTCTGTCCCAGAGATGAGGCTGGTAGGTCAATCAAGTGCGATGATGTCATCATCGTCGTCGTCCTGCTTGTTGGAGGGCGGTGGGTCCAGGCGCTTGCGTTTGGTTGAAGTTTCGCCCGATTCGCCCGTCTCTGCGTCGGCGAGCTTGCGCTTCTGTGACGACGTGCCCTCGGTGGAAGTGTCCATGGCGGAGCTGGACGATGGCTCTTCGTCAGAGTCGAGAACAAGAATGTCGTCGTCTTCCTCTACAGGAGCTATGAGGGAGAACATATATTTAGCATGTGCATAGCAATGGCAGTCAACACAGCTGAACATAGCATTGCACTGTTTACTGAAATGTAAAAAATGCACCATATTGTACCATATTATATATAATGCACCGCTAAATCTGAAAATGACATTGATTTCTCTTGATCAGGTCAGGTTTCTGTGCTAAGATAATTTTAAAAAATCTGATTTTCTTACTAAATCTATTACATTTTTGCTACATTATCGGCTGATTTTTATTAATATTTCTTCTAAGCAACAAATCCTTTTCTAACACTCAGTTTTAAAGCAAAAAAGGTTTTCCAACACATTTTGAGGAGGTTTTTTTCTTTCAGTCTGGACGCCAACAGTTCTGCAGATGACTTTGACAGGCTGAGATCGCGAACTAAATCATTTAGTTCCTCTTGCGAAAAAGGATGTGGAGTATCATCGCCAAGAATTACTTCATCGTCTTGATCACTGGAGGAATCTTTGTCACTAATTTGAGGAAGTTCTTCAAAGACAGGTACTGGGATTTTATCACAGTGAGCCACAGGACGACGTGCTGATTCAAGATCAAGGCTGCTATGGTTCTTTCTGTTTATCCCGGTTACATCAATAGCACAGAAGTAGCAGTCGGTGACATGGTTAGTAGGCTCCCTCCAAACCATAGGAATTCCGAAACTTCAGACAACTCTTCTTGCCCTTGGTCCACTGACGCAGATACTCGGTGCATGCCTTGCAAACCATGTGTGGCGCCCAGGCTTTATCCTGGTCACCAAGTTTTATACCAAAATAAGCATGGTAAGCACGCTTTACGAAACTTGTGATTGAATTTCTGTTAGGAGCAATGGTGTATTCACCGCAGATGTAGCAGAATACGTCGGGCTTATTATTATTATTTTTGCAGGATATTCTGGTCGAAGCCATTTCATTCATTTAAAAGAAACAAACATGTCAGTTAGCGTATGCAACTCTTTTTCAGAGTTCTGTATCATATAAATTTCATATGAAAGAGAGAGAGAGAGAGAGAGAGAGAGAAAGGAAAAGAGAGAGGTGGGCGAGGAAAGGGGCGAGAGAGAGGGAAATATATTGAGAGGGAGTGAGAGAGCGCCTTAGAGGAGCGCTCCCAGGTTGAAAACCCGGATATAAAGCGAAAATACCAATACATATAAAGAAAAACGTTAAAAAAAAAACATGTGGCCATAGTTTAAAAAGTTGACCTGATTGAGAAAAACCAATGTGATATTTGGATTCAGCACATCAAAATTGACCAGTGTTATTAACACCTGTCCTTGCCTTGCTACTTCCTGGGAAAATGACTGCTATGACATGCGTTCATTATATAGGTGCTGGTCATACAATTAGTATGAAAAAGCTGTTTTTTTTCCCAGTAATTCCATTCAAAAAGTGAAACTTGTATAATGTATTCTTTTCACACAGACTGACATATTTCAACTGTTTATTTCTTTAAATAATGATGATTAGAACTGGGTATGAGTGCACAACAGGGATGGAAATTGGCACCAGCCACCAGCCAAATCTTGGTAAAATATAAAAGTGACTGGTAGATTTCAGACACAGAATGATGGGTGGCTGG
Organism: Setipinna tenuifilis; assembly: GCA_030347295.1. Classification (NCBI taxonomy): domain Eukaryota; kingdom Metazoa; phylum Chordata; class Actinopteri; order Clupeiformes; family Engraulidae; genus Setipinna; species Setipinna tenuifilis. The sequence continues at coordinate 15,687,726 of CM059268.1, read as the reverse complement.
TGACTTTCACCATTTGTTTGTCACTGGCTGGTAAAGGTTCACAATTTTCACAAAGGTTTACAGTTCATTTCTACCCCTGGTGCTCAATGCTACTGGCCCACACAAGCGCTCACCTTTAGATGAGGTAGAAGGCTGGGCAGAGTCTTTGTTGCCGTTGGCGATGCTCTTCCCGTCCTCTGGCGCTGGAGCTGCTGGTGCTGGGCCTTTTTCAGGGACCTCCCCCACCACCTCAAACTCCACATCCTTCTCCAGCTCCTCACTGACACACACACACACACACACACAATTACTAAGTTTATAGCCGTAATAATAGCCTCTATTGTACCAAACTCGCACGTTTTTTTACATGTACCAAATGTAAAAAAACAACAACAATTCAGTAAACAGTAGTTTATCCCCTACACACATGCATACTTATGCAAAGATCAGGAAGTCATACACACAATAGATCCAAGACCACGGATACACACCTGTGCAGGATGTTCACCTGAAGCGTGTAGTCCTGAAGAAAGTCATCAGATTGGAGGCGGCTGCCATTTCGGATCCCAAAGTCAGACAAAAACTTCTTATTGTTTGCTACAGAAACAAACACACACACACACAGACAGGGGAGAAGAAGCAATTAATTTGTCTGTGTGGTGCGCAGTATTTATACGTCTTCATGCCTACAATGTCTGACTTGGACAGCAATCCCTCTATACTCAAAGCAGCAGTGATAGAAGGCTTAAGGCAGTAGACAGTTGCTCAGTGTTTGCCACCTTCACATTCCATCAAGTACAAACAAAACATTGTTTTGGTGGGTCAAAATGTTAGCAGAAAAGTCATTATTTAATACTGCTTGAAGTTTAGCGACGTTTTACTAAGGTCATTGTACTACCGTCATGGAAAATTACAGTCTCAAATGTGGCGTTATGTGGGAGTATCCATATATAAAGTGCTTGCATTGTGGCCTCCTGCACGGTACTGATAAATGTTTATGTGCGTTGTTTTAGTTTGGCTCCCCCTGCTGGTCATGTAAATAACTCACCCTCGGTCTCTCCCTCCTCTGAGGAGATGAGGATGGTGCCTTTCCCGTCCTCAATCTGAACATCTGGAGCCACCATTCCAAACCTCTCCTTCAGGATCTACGCAAAGACACAAATACAGACAGATATGCCAATTAAATACTTAAAGACAGCAATCTGTTTTGCGGTGTCATTAGTGTTAAGAATTAAATTTAATGTACCATTTTCTACCTGTGCTCATTGACACTACAATGGCAGGAACATGTTTTACTTTTTAGTGAAACCTCTGCAGGAACCATACCAGACAAGCCCTCATGTGCGTACTGACTGTGTGTGTATCGATGTTACCTTGTCTTGCAGGGTCTGGACCATGGTCTTGTGGACGTTGAGCCTGACGGTCACTTCAGGTCGGCTGGCACACACGTAGCAGTTGGAGTTGGGAGGGTCGAGGGCACAGGGAACCAGCAGCTTCTTCCGCGGGTTGGGTTGCTTGTTCAGGAAAATCTAATCACACATGTACGAAAACAAATACACACACACAAGGTTAGAACTGAAGTGTAGAGTTATATTTGGACAGTATTTAATTTTTTCCCCCTCCAAAAAAAGAGGGAACGTTAACAGTACATTCTTTCCACAAACTAATTGTATTGCCTGCCATTAAACTGTATTAGTCCTTGAAGTTGTAACTGCATTATGTAAAAACAAAAATGACTGACCTTCAGACTTATAAACCATTTATGTGGTTTATGTGTGTGTAAGAGTGTGTGTGTGTGTGTGTGTGTGTGTGTGTGTGTGTGCGCGCGCGCGCATGTTTACCGTGCGGCACTTGTCCATCTCTCCTGACAGAATCTTCAGGCCCTCGAGCACGATGAGTCCAGCGATGATGGCGTTGGTGGTGGCGATGGCCGGGATGATGTTGCCAGCCATAGCTGTAGGGGGGCGACAGAGGACTAAATATGAAACACCAACCAGTGGTAGGCACGGTGGACATGTGCAGTGTTTTTCACCAGCTCAACTCATTTTGAGCTGTTTGAGCTGTCTCATTTTGTAAGCGTCATGCTGCCCACTTCAGAAATCACTGGTATTTTACTCTGGTAATGAATATGTTGCCATTACAGATGTTATATGTAATAGATATCACTATAATAAGTATTATTACTGTGATTATTAAACGGGCACATGTGCTAACTTGTGTGTGTAAACTTTTGTGTGTAAAGTGGCACTCACATTTCACGTCAAAGCGGCTCTTCATGTTCATGCTGAAAACGTGCATGCGCAGGTTGGCTGCTGCGGTCACAAAGTCCATGGCTGGAGGGTCATCCTGGAAATGAGACACCAGTTAAGAGAAGAATAACTCAGTGTGTGTGTGTGTGTGAGAGAGAGAGAGAATAAACAAGTCAGTCACCTTTCCATTTTACTAAAAGCTGCAAGTAATTTCTCGACCAAAAATTTCATTTAGCTGACATGTCTTATCCAGAGCAACTTCTAGTGAATTAGGTACAGGGGCAGTCCTACTGGACCAAAGTGGGGTTAGATGCCTCACTCATGGTAAAGGCACCTAAGCCATAGATGAGGGTGCAGTACAGCACTGGGTATTTCCCCACTACTGATACAGAAAGTCAAACCTGCACCCTTCCACAAGTTGCACTCAGGTACATTACCTTGTCCCACACAAGTTCAGCTCCGTCTCCTTTCTGCTGTAGGTCTCCTCGGAGTGTGTCCACGCTGTTGCTGAACATCTGGGCGTAGCCGTGAACCCCCAACACCTGCTGGTCCTTTAGGCCGCTCAAGTTCACAGCTTCGGACGGGTTCACTGAACAGACAAAAGCACGTCTTAGCCTCTACACGACACAACACTTAATGGTGGACAAACCAGGTTGAGAAATGAAGAGTCCTGGCTATGTATTGCTTCTGCCTGTGCTCTTAACAGGCAATTTTACTAATTAGCTCATTTACCCCACTGCAGAATTGTGCCAATTAGGATCAATTTTTCCAGTTTGTGATCAATAAAGTAAATCCATCTATCCATCAGCTCGTTCAGTGGCTGAAATAAATATGTGGCGAGACTTTCTGAACTGGGGATGGCTGTCTCTTCTCCTAATGTTTAAAGGAGGAAAGAAGTCTACTTAAAGCCGTTGTGTCGCTGTGCTAGAACTACTTTGTGTAGTGCAGTACTGATATGTTTGTGTGCAGGGACATCCCTCCATTTTTTAGAAAGTCTTGAAAAAAACCCTTCTGTTTTAAGAACACCTTTTATCCTGACACCCACTAACCACCTAACTGGGATCCACATGTTAGAGTAACCCTGCACATACTCTGCCTGAGAGAGGTTGTTTTCCTCCATTGTAAGCTGCTTTAGATACAAGAGTCTGCCAAGTCTAATGTAATGCCATGTGTGCATGTCTACACTGTAGCTGTGTGTGTGTGTGTGTGCTTATATGATATGCCTTTTAATTGGTCACCTTGCTTTAGCAGCTCTTCCCAGTCTAAGGGCAGTGGAGCTTTCCTCTTCTTCCACAACTTGTCCATCGTCAGAAGGTACCTGATGTCATCTTTAAACAACTAAAAGCACAGACATACACAGACCATCAATTAACAAACAGGGGCAAACAAAATGTCATGTTAATGATATTTGGCATACCTTTTTATCCAAAGGGATGTACAATACTACAAACACCATATCGTGAACAGAACTACTTGGCTAGATTTGAAAATATGACAAAAACAGTTTAGAATATTTAAAATAAGTAAAAAAAAAAATATAAACATATTATAGTCAGCGACATGTTCTGTTCTGCTTTTGACAGACACACAGACCTTGTTGAAGAGTTTGACTGGGTCGTATCCAGTGGAACGGGCCCATTCCTTGGTGCTCACGCGCTTGATGTCTCCGTCCTGTTCTGAGGCGCTGGCTTTAGCTGCAGCCTCGGCCGAGTCCCCTAGATGAGACACAAATAACGTCTACCTCTGCAGGCAACAGCAAAACCACAGAACAGAGTAAAGGCCAGTTTATGTCCCGGCGACAAGTCTTGCTCGACAACGGGAAAAAAAATAGCCTCTTCAAAGTCCTGCACCAATGACAAAAAGTTATGCAATTAATAGGACACCTCATATGGTTTATATGCCATCTTGCATGAACACTTATTGCTTGACTTATAAAACTGCCTTTACAACACTGTTTCAAATACAAAGTGTGTGTGAGGCCATGACAAGTGCTCACATCTGGCCTCTGGGTCTGCTGTGTCTGGGGAAACCTCCTGGTCCGCGTCCTCCTCTCCAAACAACTGGCTGCACATGAACACACATCATCACACCATGGAGTTAGAAGGGAAAATAGCAAGTGCTTTGCTGGGTCTCATAGTTATTGTTATCAGGTGCTCTTCAGGGAAAATGGGCAAAAGTATTCAGAAAAAATGGACAAAAAAATAACTTTTTTGCATCAATAGTCGTGGCATCTGTAAACAGTCCAACATGAGGCACTCTGATTTTAAGTTAAAAACCTTTTAATGGATAAGCCAATTGTCCAGGAAGCAGCAAGGTAACCACAGGTGTTACTAATGACATTTTGATGACATTCGATGAGGATCTGATTCTGCTACACTGAATCAGAATCTTATTGGCTGTCATTAATAACACCTGTGCTTACCTTGCCACTTCTTGGAAAAATGGCTGCTCAGTGCTGCGCAATAGGCCCATAACAGTGGAAAGCTTTGTCACCACACTCACTTGAAGAGGTACTTGGCCCACACGATGCAGTGGATGGGCTCCGAGGGAGTGTTGCGGATGGTGCATCCAGGGAAGGTCTTCTGTGTGGGCTTCGGCTGGCACTCATAGCACTCTGTTTGACCCTACAAATAAAATTTCAAAAAAATGTTAACTTCTGAATGTTTTTAAAAGAGTACATCCATCATAAAAGTATATTCACAAGGCCATTTGTCTCTGTATTTCCAGTCAACCACCACCACCACCAATTATGGTCTTTACAAGAAAAAAAAAAATGCAGTGCCCAATTCAAGGTGAACAATTCAAAGACTGCTTGCTTGTCACAAATACTATCATGCAAAATATCAGTCAGTAGCATAACACATCACAATTATTTCAAAACTGTTGTGCTTAATCTTTACAAAGAAATGCCAGTGGCAAGAATGGGCATACAAGTCTGTATGTGTGTGTGTGTGTGTGTGTGTGTGTGTGTGTGTGTGTGTGTGTGTGGGTGTAAGAGTGCATATGCATCAGGTGTCTGACCTTCTTGATGACTGTAACCTGGCCCAGGTATCCAGCTGTGCCGCTCTCGATCAAAGGGATGTCTGCTGCCAGACACATCCTGTTCACATGGTTACGGGCCGCTAGCATTGTGAGATGCGAAGTAAACACAGACGAAACGGGCAAGAATAATAAGTTCAGAGAAGTGTGTAATGAAAATTCTACAATTTTGTGTGTGTCTTGCACGAGAACGAATGAGACGGAGAGAAGGAAAGACAAAGACACAGAAAGAAAGGGAGAGTGATGGAGAAAAAGATAAAGAAACCAGACAGAGAAAGACTGCACAGAAGGTGTGTATAATGTTGATTATGATTCAGCAGTTGCCTGCACAGTGTAGGTACCTCGGTTGTCAAGTGCATTCATGACCAGTACAAACTGCCTGAAGAACTCCACATTGTAGTCTGGACTGCAACAGACAGACAGAATAAGTGAACACAAGCGGACGAAAGGAAATTATAATGTACAGAGAAGAAGAAAAGTGCACAATTCAACAAACACAGGTTATACTGAAACTCACTTCATGATACTGTCATGATATGCTGTGATGTTTGCAGATGGGCAGAACTGCAGCACACTTTCCTTTGCAACCTGCATCAAACAGATACACAAGAGACAAGGTACAGGTTATCACTTGGACCACAAACAGATGATATATAATGGTATAATGGTGACCATAAGGAGGCGATCTTGACTCACGCATGCACCAGACATCAGACATCTTCTTCTGTCTTACCTGTGATTTGGATTTTCCCACATGCTTCTTCTGAAAGAGGAACTGCCTGTTCAGGTTGCTGACATCAATGGTGTCCAAATCAATCTAGAAAAAAGAAGTTTTAATACTTTGTAACTTCCATCTTCTTGCACATAGATCAGTTGCTTAGTAGAGATCTGACCTCTGTTAGCTTCTATTGCATAAATATCCACACCTTGCAGGTAAGCATTACATGCAAAGGAACTGAACAACGTTATGTGCTGGACACTGAATACGTTCAAATGAACTTGAACTACATATATGTTCAGTTAAACATTATCATATTCGCAAAGTGTGTGCATGTTATTACTTGAGTTCTGACACTAGGGCACCATCGCATTATAACAAATTAATAAGATAATAAAATAATAAGCCTACAATCTGAATAGGTTGTTACAACCCTTTTAATACAAAAATAAAACCCAAGTCAGGATCGCCGTTACCTCACTGTGGTTAACATGCTTATGTGAAACTTTTAAAAACTGCCTTTGTTATACGTCACATCATCCTTCGCCCTCTCCATATAGACTGAAAATACCGCTCAACTAACGTTACTGGCGGGGGCAGAACATGCCGCTGGACTGCTAACCTCTGCTAACTTTCTCGTTTGACCCAAGGTTAACTTAGTCTTAGGGGTACCATATTCTTGGCATCACTGCCTTCGCAAGACGCACATATCAGTCCGTGTCACAGGTTAATAAAATACAATTTAAACAGCCAATGGCACATCTCACTTAGGGTTAGCTTTGTAGCCGGCTAACGAATACACTTGACGTTAGCTAGAAAGCCGATAGGTAAAATGTAATTGTTAGCACGTTATGGAGCTAGCAATCTAGAAGTATCACAATTCACGACCACGAAAACACTAATTACATGTCAGATGTACAGGTGGAATACTGTTTGTATTTTCTGATGCGTGGCCATATAATCATACACAGTAATGTTTGTGTAGGAGAACAGCATGAAGCTACTAAGACAATCTTGCTTTTTAAAGAACATAGCTGCTGGCTAAAGAGCTTGCTAGCGCATCTTCCTAGTCAAAGCAAAGTTGGAGCATCACTCAAAATCAATGAATGATAAGAATGGATCACTAAAATCCTTGCCAGTATGGCTCAAAACCAACAGATTCATTACAGTCATGCGAAATTAGCGACCTGCTCCACTCATTCATGCAACAACGGTGGTAAGCTTAACAAGGTAAGTTAGTTATGTGTAGCAGTGATTGTTAGCCCGCCTGATAGCTACACAACTCGCTAATGGTTACCAGGCCCATCTGAACGCCATTAGCCAAGCGGCTAGTTCGCCGACAGCACAAAGGATATGGATGTGTCTTCCCTTGAACTTACCACTTCTATGTTTTTGAATCCGGTGAGCACCAGATTTTTTAGAAGCTCACAGCCTATTCCTCCAGCCCCAACCACCAGCACCCGGCAGCTAGAGACAGAATCGGCGAGTTCTTTGCGAAGAGACCCCACTAACTGAACCATTGTTGAGCGGTTGATAAGACAGCCGTGCAGCGGCTACAGATCCGCAATGTACAGCTAAGAACCATACTATCACGACAGAGGGCGCTCCTCTCATCCAGAAAGGCAAACCTTGACCATATACAGAATACAAACTCTTCCTTCATAATCCACAGTAGAAAAATACTCCCTCGTTTTTAGTATTTAGATTTGAATATTAGAATGAGGTTGTGTTGAAAAAAAAAACAAAAAAAAAAACAGAAACTCTTCTTGTTTTGTCAAATAAGAAGCTGACGCATTAAAACACCGCATTTTATTTCCAAAATCAACCTGATACTTTTAATTTATAATACAATATTCGGGACAGTAATTTTTGGAGTAGCCTCAGAAGTTAAAACTTTGAAAAAAATTCCAAAGGGTGACTATCTTTTACCCAAGGAAGCATAGATGCAGCAGTACATGCCTTAATGTCTCTGAGCAGCACATACATTAATTAAAGTGTGTGCATGTGTGTGTGGGCTGCGGGTTCAGGGAATGTGTGTGATTGTAAATGTCTGTCTCATGTGTACAAAGACATGTATGTGGGCATCTGTGAGAGAGTTTTTGGTATCTACAGAAGTAGGGCAAGCCTAGGATCCCGTCTAAGTTTTTCATCCAGAGCAAGGTACTTCTGTGGAGCCCGATCTTTATGCCTGTAATAAGCACAGATTACAGCTCATGGTTAGGACATTTAATATGCCTATGTCACAGCAGCCAAATAGCAATGAACAGCAAGGCAAGCAAGTGTTTCTAATGTCATTAACAGAGTCTACAGTTGACCAGTCAGAATCAGAATCAGAATTTTAACAGATGTCATTATAACATAATATAATACATATATACATACATGTATCGATACAGCAAGAAAAAACTAAAAGCATATAAGACAACCCAAAAGTTCATTTTTAAGTTCCAGAATTTAACTTCCAGAAGTTCCAGAAATTAACTTCCAAAATTGAAGCAGGGTGTTTTACATTTAATAAACAATAGTAATTAAAGATTGTTGTGGGCTTTGCCTTTGCTGTCATTTAGAATTAGAACACGTATAACAGGGAATTCTGTTGTGGACATGGTCATTATTGAGAATCAACATGTATCACGATAAGTATTGTGGCATCACTGGCATGTGTATTGTTATGTGTGTAGTTTTATGGGGTTCCAGGGAATGCCCAGCTTTAGACTCTAATAAGGTTGGTGCTGTGACGTCATACCGATTGAGGCGCAGCTTAAGGATGTGGATCCTAAATATGGCATCTGAGCAGTAAGCCAGGTACTGATCTTCATCCTCTTTGGTCATTGTTGGCTGGTTCTTCTGGTACCACTGCTGCTTCTGCTGCAGTTCCTGGGTCTCCTAGGAGACACCATAGTGGAACAGTAAGCCCATGGACATTACAGACAATAGTAAAATTGATGAAATAATCCTCTCTATCTTTCACCTGCAACTGAGTTTCCATCCAATTTGTTAATGCATATTTTAGTTAATCGAATTAAAGAAATCCACATGTAGGAACACTTGAAACAGGCTTTACTTTCACACCAAGAACTATAACTACAATGATAACTATGTCTTTGCAAAAATCATTCTCACTTTAGTGAATGGCGCTGTTCTCATATTGACTAACAACAATGACAAACTGAATGGTATTATTAGGATCACTTTCAGAAAGATTTTGTGAGCTATAACCTACTGTCAGCCAATCAGAATTCATTAGAATTTACAGGATGTTCTGTTCTAGTAGTTGTTTGCCCTTGTGATGAGAACTATGTCAATTAACTATTGTTCTTCAGTTTGGACGCTCATGTCGTTACAGTTATAGTAGTTAAATTGGCTTTTGTAAACAGTGGGAGCCCTTCTTTACTCACAGTAATAGTAAACAGTCAATATCTCACTCTACTGTATTACTATAAATACTGTAGCAGAGGGAGCTCAGCTCCAGCTGGCTGTATAGCCGAGGTGAGGAGGCTGAGCTGAGCTCCAGAGGGCTCCAACCCAATTTAAACTCTGATTGTTATTATCGTTATAGGCCTTTCTGGTGAGGTTTTATTGCTGTGGCATACCTTCTCGAAGCGAGCCTGGATGAGGTTGGCCTTGTCTATCAGGCGCTGCTTCAGGTCGGCCAGGCAGTCACTGCGCAGCTGCACGGCCATCTGCTGAGTCAACTGCTCCGGGTCGCCCAGCTGAGCCAGGAAGGGAGCCAGGTAGTCCAGCTCCTTCTCCTCCTGTAGCAGGCGTGCCTCCTCAGCCATGCGTTCCTGAGAGAAGATGAAGGGAACAAGACAACAACAAGACACAATGATACAAGGATGCAAGGATACATGTAGAAAGGGAGAGGGAATAGGAATGGATTATGGCATGATTAAGATGCTTGTAAGAAATATTACAATCAAAACTTAAGTTAAAATAATTAACATTGATACATACTGTAAGTTAGGGGGGTTAGGAATCAAGGGAGTAAAAACGGCACTAGTTCCACATTAAGTGTGTTTTTATCATTTCAGAACTGAAACGATTACTGTCCACACACGTGCACGTGGGGTAAGAGGCAATAAGGAAGGTGGAAGTGTCTCACCAGTGCCTCCCGATGTTTACGGGCCTTGTCATTTCTGGCTGTGTTGTAAATGGAGATGTGAAGCTCAATATTTTTCTCCTCATGCTGGCGAAGATCTAGGATAGCCCTCACCTGAATGCAGACACCAGCAGATATACACATCACTCAAATACACACACGTCCTTCTCAGTCTTTGCTGCTATACTCGGTGTTCTCCTCTTTCGTTAAGAGTCACATTATTTTTCTATCTGTGCTCTGCTTTGTTGCTGTTTACCTCTTTCTCAGAGTCTTTGATTCTCTGAGCCACTTTCTCCTCCTCTTTTATCAGGTCCATCAGCGTCTCATAGAGAAACAGGTTCTTACTGGGCTTCTGAAATGGATCCACCTGTTACACACACACACACATAGAGACACCTGATATTTTAGGAAAAAAATATTAAGTTATGAAGCCAAAATCAACTTTCTTTCATGGGTAGTTTTTTTTCAAATGGTTGTAGTGGTCATTCCCTTTCTTCCATGATTATAAACCATGATATCACTGGAAAAAGAACTACATAAGCATTCATTTGCATGTTTTGGAATTATGGTCTCAGTGATTGAGGAGATACAATTAAATTTAAAAAGTGGTCTTGTGTTTTTTTTGTGTTCCACCTTGTATGTATGTACAGAATGTATGTACATGTATATCTATATGTTTATGGGTCTGTGTCTACAGGCAAGTGTGACACAATTTTTGGTATGAAGGTGTTTGTCTGCTGTGTGCTTCCAGAGTTGGTATGGATGCACTGCATGTGTGTATGTATGTGTAAGTGTATGTATACATGTATGTATGTATGTATGTATGTACAGTATGTATGTATGTCTGTGTGTATATGTATCTATGTCTACCTGAAAAGTTGAGGCCATTTCTGGTGTGAAGGTGTCTTTTTGCTGTGTGTCTCCAGTGTCTTGGGGTTTGGTGAAGTTTCTCCAGGCGGGGATGATTCGGTCTTGGTCACGGTGATACGTCACTTGGATACGCTCCTCCGACAGCAAGAAGACCCGCTCCGCTACATCCTCACTGGCTGCCTTCGTAGTGTCTCTATGGAAACGCTCTACCACCTTCTGCTCAAACCATGTACGTGTGAGTCAGTGTGTGTGTGTGTGTGTGTGTGTGTGTGTGTGTGTGTGTGTGTGTGTGTGTGTGTGAGAGAGAGAGAGACAGAGAGTGTGAAAGAGAGAGAGTTGTAAGCATAACAGCATGTTGAATGCTATGTCCACATTGACTTAGTTGTGTTGCTTTTATTATTCTGTGGTGGTTGTTGGTTTGTTGGGTGCTGTTTTAAATGCTTCACTCTCCCTGTGGGTTATTGATGTATTTTTGTAATCATTTTACATGTGTGTCTGAGGTAGACATGTTATCATACACTGTTCACTGTAATGTGTTTTACAAAAAGAATTGCTGCCATTTTGACACTGATCTTAGAATTCTGCACATATCCTCAAAAATATGACTTTAATCAGATTTAGAGGCTCTAACCTTCCTCCATAGTGTTTAGATGCAAGTGCTGCTGATGTCATGTTGTGGTGTATAGTTACCACAAGAGGGCGATGACCCTGTTCAGGAATCTCTCCAAGTGTCACTTTTTTGCCGCGTTTGGCAAATTGGATGTGTCGGTAGAACAGGAAGTCAGGCCGATCCTCGAAGAATTCGGTCATCTCTGAACCTGTCTCAACCCGGCGGGCCAGTCCGTCTGCTCGAGCCTGGCTGTAGAACTCCATCTCCCGGTCGGAATCCGGCGTCAGGGTGACATACCTATGATCTAAATCAGTGGTTGTCAAATTGGGGTACGAGTACCCCCTGTGGGGTACTTGGGTCAATTCTAGGGGGTATGCAAAATAAATCTGTGAATGGGTGTTCACATTTTGTTTAGGCAGCACTAATTATTCAAAAACCTTCACAGCAAGTTGTTTGTGGTGCAGGGGGTACTGGGTAGGACAGGCAGTCTCAGAGGGGGCACACAGCAGTTGAACATTTAGGAACCACTGGACTAACAACAGTAAGTTGATTTCATTTGATGATAGAGGTTTCCTCACTGACACTAACGGAATCCTGTGTGTGTGTGTGTGTGTGTGTGTGTGTGTGTGTGTGTGTGTGTGTAATTATATCCCCGAAACGCGGAGCGTCGGGGATGTAATGGTTTTGCGTGCGCCGCCGCCGCCGCCGCCGCCGCCGCCGCCGCCGCCGCCGCCGCCGCCGCGTCCGCCGCGTAAGGTCTTTCGTGTTAACGCGATAACTTTTGAACGGATGTTTGGATTTGTCCCAGATTTTTTGGGTGAATGCTCTAGGGCAGGTTCATGAACTGATTCGAGTTTGGAGGTCAACACTTTAAAGATGGCTGAATTCAAGATGGGTGAATTATTCAAGATGGGCGAATTTTTGTTTGGCCCATAACTTCTGACTGGGTGGATGGATTTCTCCCAGATTTGGTGTGTTAATGCTCTAGGGTAGGTTCATGAACTTATTCGAGTTTGGAGGCCAACACTTTCAAGATGGCTGAGTTCAAGATGGCTGAATTTTGGTTTGGCCCATAACTTCTGACCAGTTGGATGGATTTGTCCCAGATTTGGTGTTTCAATGTTCTAGGGTAGATTCATGAACTGATTAGATTTTGAATGTTGGGGGCTTTGAAGCATCGCGTTTCGGGGATATCCCTTTAGCAGTCGAAGACGACTGCATAGGCCTAGTTGTCTGTAAGTGTTCTTACGTTTTAGTGCGAAACTCCTTCCATGTCTGAAATGTTCCAGTGTAATGTTTCCAGCCTTCCGCAGTTCTCGCTCTTGCAAGTGGTCATTCCTGTGCTGGTACCACTCTTTCACAATACATACCTCAGTACCTATTTACACACATGCATACACACACACACACACACACACACACACACACACACACACACACAAAGCAATTTATTCTTAGCATCCATGTACCAAAACACTAGCCTGGTAAACCAGCCCCTCGTACTTCACTTCGTTTTGTACAGAACATAAGTTGTACAAAACGAAGTGAAGTATGAGGGGGGCTGGTTTACCAGGTTACAGTACCAAAACGCATCTTCACAGACATGGACTACTTCTGATAAAAACAAAGTCATGTTGTCTAAAAGAGACCCAAGAAACCCCAGGCCACCCTACTACATTGGAAAACTTAATACAGAGTCAGTTGACAGCAGCTGTACAAAATAAAACATCTTTTACCCAAAATAATTACTACCTCTGACTGACAGAGGCTTGTGCATTAAGACAAATGAGTAGTGAGGTTCCTGTCCAACTTATTCTCATTAGTTCTGCACATTCATAGTATTTCGGCTTCACAAGATGTCCATCAGTGCAGAAGTCCATCATACACCACTAACATTTATGTGCAAGTCAGGATTTGTTATTTGAATAACTAAAATGCACATTAACAAGAAGGAAAAACTGGTTAGTGAGTAAAAGGGTGGCTCACAGTCGAGGTCGTGGTAGGTGGTGAGTCGTTTGACCAGTCCATCTTTCAGCAGATATGGGGCAAACTTCTCCAGCTTGGCCTTTCGGTACTGCACGACCTTCACACCGCTTGGAAAACGCATCTCCATATCTAACACCACACACAAACACACACACACACACACACACACACACACACACACACACACACACACATTAATCCTCATACTAGACTAGACCCGTATGTGTGTATGTATTCGTGTGCGTGCGTGCGTGTGTACCTTGTTGTGAGATGTTTAGTTCATTCACCCAGGATGGGGGCATCTGAAACACTTTGGACTCTTCTTTTTCCTCCTTCACAAAACATCACAAAAAAGACGTCTTTACAAACCAGACATACTGCCTTAGATAGACACACACACACACACAGACACACTTACATCATCGTCCTCAAACTCCTGTTTCTTCATGGATGGGATGAGTAAAAGTGATTGGCTGGTGTCCCCACAGAGCATGTACTCCCATTTGATTGGATCTCCCAGGTCAAAGGACATATCCTGTAGACCAAACGCATTCACAATCAAGTAAGGCATACAGACCCACACACACACACAAACACAAGAGAGGGACATTAGCTAATTATTGATTTACCTCAATAAAGTTCACAGGTAGAACAAGGTGATTTGAAATATGTAGTACTGGAATGCAGCTTCTAAATCCAGGGATGTGTCTGAAATGTTCATAGTGCACTATACAGGGTGTGAGGTACACTGTTTTGTCCTATACAGGGTGCAAGTTACATCGTTTTGCTCCCTACATAGTACACTACAATGTGTGTGAATTGCACTGTTTTGTTCACTATATATAGCACAGCACACTTAATTTTATGGTCCTTTTTTAGTATATCTACATATAACAACATGTAATATTATGTACCTACACTGTACATACTTAACACTAACCCCAACCTAACCCTGTTACATATTGTTACACACTTTGTTACACTGTATCCGATTGAGTAACAGGGCCAGTAAAATAAAGTGTAACCTATAATGCACAATATAGGGTGTGAGTTACATTGTTTTTGTTCCCTATATAGTACACTATCTAGGATGCGAGTTACATTGCTTTGTTTCCTATATACTTCACTATATAGTGAATGAGTGAACATTCCAGATTGAGCCCAGTTTGGCTAGCATACAGCATACACCGACACAGAGTGCTCACCCACCGTGCAGCCCCGCCGGCAGTCCTGCATGTTGACCCAGTAGTTCCGGTGGTTCCAGGCGCTCTCCACGCCCAGGAAGTTTTGGTCGGTGGTGGAGAAGGTTTTACCGCTCAGCGGCTCGATGAAGAAGTCCTCAGGCACCTCGCGGGCGCCACATTTGACCAGCACCCAGCAGTGGACACGCAGGCCATACAGCGGGTCAGGAGGAGGCCTCTCCAGCTCCTATGCGTGCATGCACACACACACAGACATACAGAAACACATAGACACACACATACACAAATACACACATCCACCCAGAAGGAAAATAAAACACACAATCTTTCATCCTGGAAACATCCACATGTGCCTACATTCATATACACAAAAACATGCACATGGCAGTAGGCCTGTGAGCCAAACAACAGGTGGGCACTGGAGGATGACCTGAGGAAGCCTCTGGTTCCTCAGTATATAAACACACACATACACACACACACATGTAGCCCCCAGCAGTGAACATGCAAGAGGAGACCTCAGATGCTCTGAAACACATGCAAACCCACACACACACATATAGTCACACAGACACAAACACACACACATCTGACATCTTGCAGTGAACATACAAGAGGTGAAGAGGGGACCTCTAATGCACACACACACACACACATACACACACATGTACTCACATGCATGTACACTTACACACACACACCCACACACATATGTACAGAGGCACACACACCTCCTGTAGACACACATCTAGCACCCAGCAGTGAACATGCATGAGGTCAAGAGGAGACCTCAGATGCTCTGAAACACACACAAACACAGCATATGTGCAGAGGAGCTTGAATGCACAGAAGTACATATACACACACACACATATACACGCACATACACACGCACACACACACACACCTCCTGTAGGCGATCTGCCTCCTGTTGTTTTTTGAGACGGGCTGCCTGCGCCTCCTTCTGCCGCATCTCCTCCTGTCGGCGCTCAAAGGCACTGCTCAGATCCCTGGGCGGCTTCACTGAGTACTTCTGGACCGCCGTAGCCTGCTCCTCTGTTTCATCCTGCACACACACACACACACATACACACACACGCACACAGAGCAATGAAACCGGATGCACTACTTTGTTATATTAACAACACATATTTCAGTGGTCAAAAAAACCTCCAAGTGCACAAGAAATTAGCTGGAACAAATGGCAAATGCTTTACAAGACTTTTACTTTTGTGTGTGAGTCTGAGTGTGCATGTGGTAGTGTGTATGTGTACAGTATATGTGTTTCAGTTACTGCACCTTGCATATTGCACATTTCACTTTTCACCTTCACCAGCCACCAAGACGTCCTTCTTGTTGGAAACGTATATATCTACCTGTATGTCTTATGCCTATTTATTCTTGATGTCTGTATACACTTCATGTCCCTGAGTGTGGCTGTGTGTTATGTGTGTGTACGTGTGTGTGTGTGTGCGTGTGCGTGTTTTAGTTTAAATTGCACATTGATGTCTAGTGAAATGCAATTTCAATCTTCTGTGTAATGCTTACATAGTAAATTAACAATAAGTCACTCTGAGACTTTGACTTTGACTTTGACTTTGAGAACGAACCTTCTCGTTTTTGGCCAGTAGGGGGCACTCCTGTCGGGCGAGGTTAAGGAGGCACACGTCCTTGGTGGCATAGCCGCTCACGCAGTATGCGCTGTACCCAGCGGCCAGCAGCAGACTGCACAGCAGGGTAGAGAAGTCGAAGCAGGAGCCCCTCTTACTCTGCAGCACGTGGGTGGGAGAGTACAGGTGCCTGGGCTAGAGAGGCAAAAACAAGACCGAAGGCATGTCAAACATCACACATTACATGTTACACAAGCCATGCCACATGGCATTAAGACATATAAACATTCAGAAACATAACAAACATACATTCACTCTCTCTCTCTTTCTCTTTCTCTCTCATACACACACACACACAGGTGCAGATTCCGGCTTCTTAACTTTGCACACACACACACACACACACACACACACACGCAAAACCTACTAAACCATTCTGATATATACACATTAAAATGGTTTCAGTCATGGAGTATTCCAGCAGCCCATATTCACTGGCCTGTCAAAACACATCGAGACCAAGGTCAGACTTTTGGTTTTTGACCCCAAATTATAGGTTTAGAAGTCTACTCAGTTCATTGTACCCAGGGTTATTGCATTACACTGTAGAAGTATACGTAAGACTGTGCCCAACAGTCTTCAACAACCAGGTGAAAATGCATTCATTAATAATTTGACTTTCAGAAACAACTAATATCTACCTTTTTTCTTTCACCCTGATTTTCCTATACATAAATAGGTACAAAAAATACAAAATAATAGTAATAAAAGCAAAATACTACAGAATCTGCAAAGACATGCAAAATGTCTGGGGAATTAAACACTACCAACTAGCACAAAAACGAGTAAGCAAACATACTCTTTGGTCAGTGCACTACAATGAAGTCATCGCACTCCTACACGCTGCACAACCATCAGCCAAAGACAACAGACTTCATGTTGGCTTCTCCATTATTAGCGTAAAATAATAATGTCACATCTGCTGTAACTGCCTGTTGGTGTGTTCAACATTATACATCATTTAAGCATCTTTGTTTAATTGGGGTCCAGAATTGGTAAACAAAACAATACAGAATATCAAGGCTAAAACTATGTAAAAATATCTGCGTGATCCACATTCATTGCAGGATGGAGTGTCTGAGTGACGTTGCTGGTGTAATGAAGACTAAAATTAAAGGAATTAGTAGCAAATACAAACACAAAAATTAGCACTCTTACTGGATCTGTGGGAGGATCCAACGGCTCCAGGGACAGGAAGTCAGACACAAAGTTGGCACATCCCTCCCAGTTGAAGAGCACTGGATACGAAAGTACTGTCGGACGCAGTGTGGTACTCACAAACTTCTGAAAAGCCATAGAGAGAAAAACAAAATCAGAGATGGAGAGCACGCACACACAAAAGTGTATTCATCCAATTTAGCCACACATAAATTTGAACACACACAAAAGTGTGTGTGTGTGTGTGTGCAAGGGTCAATCAGTACAAACAGGAGAAACACAACCACGGTGCAAAAGAAGATGCATGCACATACAATATCTGTGCTATGATGAATCTGTGGTGTGTGTGTGCAGGTGTGGGTTTCTGTGTGTGTTTGTCCTTTAGGTACCTCCACCCCACACTCATTAAGTGGGCAAAGCAAGAGGGGCTTTCGGTCGGGGTAGATGTGGGCGTACTGGCGCCGGAAGTTCTCGGCCAAGGCAATGAGCAGCTTCTCCTTTGGAGAGTTCTTCTTGTACGACAGCGGACACTGCTGTTTGTACAGTTCCTTCTGCTTTTCAGGCCTACAGGAAGGACATCACACATGTACAGTCATATAATCCTTCATAACGCCCTGTTGTCACACTACAAACACTGTTTACACATTAACTGGCAGAGCTGCAATGTAAAATGCACAATGTACAATGAAAGCAACTTTTCCTCTTCCCCCCAAATGTCCCCCCAAACTATGTTGCTACAACATAGTTTTAATGTTTAATGTAAAGCAATACTTCAGTTCCCTGCCTTCAAATTTGAAAGTTTTCAGCTCATTCCTGTTAATGCCCATGAATCCCCACACATTTACACAAAACCCTGTTAATTCACAATAAAAGTTCCCAACTTTCAAAATTCACGGAATTTTGCAACCCTATTTTACCGACAATGCACATGAACCCTGTCTCTCAACCCATTCATGGGTGTTAGTCTCACACAAACCCTCTTCACCCCTTTTAGCAACAGCAAGTCTAACATGGTCAATGGAATGCATCTCTATAACACTGTAGTCCTCTGTGAACACTGTGTGTGTGTGTATAAGAGAGAGGGCACTTTACACTTAATGCCTTGCATCTGCATTCCAGCAGTAAAGCTGACTATCTAAGGCCTGTTTGACTGAATGGCTCCTGTCTCTCGCTATTCAGGGAAATTTAGTATTCAGTGTCTTGCTAAGGAACACTTTCAAATGGAGCCAAGAGGGGTTGGACTGAAACCTGGGACCCTCTGAATAGATGACTGTCAGACGTCGGAACACTTTTTTATCCTGTAGATCAATGTCCACAATGTTTAAGCCGCTGGTTATTTAAGTGGAGGGAGGCTGATGCACACCAAAAACAAAAGTGCTGGTCAGAGTGGTGATTAGAAAAAGAGGGAGACCGCACAATCTTTGCTTGATGCCAAGATTAGTTTTTGTCTATAAAAGTAAACAAAGTTTCAAGCTGTGGACTTTCTCAAGTCTTACCTCAAAAAAAGGTACGAACAAAGAGTGTGTGGTCTCCCTCCTTGTCTGAATAGTTGGTTATATCACTCATGCAGGTGAATGTCCTGTTACTTTGTGTTAAACAACCAATGCACTGACCAATGACCACTTCAGAAAATACAAGGGCTTATGACATTGTCAGCTGTCTTCTCATAATATGTACAAAACAACTGAGGCAGAGGATGATTTTGTCCTGTTTTTCTGGTACTTCACTTGCCCAACCTTGAATAAGATGGGTTTAAAGTGTGGGTATTATGCAAATGATAAGGTCTGAATTTCTTTAATGATGTCATCTTTGTTTTTGTTTTGTTTTTTATTATTAATTTATGATAGATAAAAACATTAATTTCAAAAACGTTTCCTATTCTCTTTTTCATGCACATAATTAATAACAGCTGTGCTTGTGTGTCTTGCTGCAATGCAAGGTAGGCTATTACACAATACCCCTCTTTTTGTGCAAAAACACCGTAGGCTGTTGGCTAGACATTGTGGGGCTCCTTTCACTGATATTTATGCAGTGGTGTTATTGTTTTTGCACCATGCCAGGGTGGAAGCTGTGTAAAGCTAGGGTCATCTTTATGTCCCGAGTAAACATCCGACATGTACGTCTGTGTGCGTGTCTTAACAGCTGCAGAGACTCATCTGAACATGACCCACTTTCACATGACCCACGAGTGTAGGCTACTGCATGTTAACGCTCTATGGTAACCTCGAATGGGTTAGGCTGAATAGGGAGGGGAGGTTTCTCAGGAACCAACTCACATCGTTAATGCGCTCGCATCTATTTTTACTGTACTGAGGGCTCGATCCAGCTCTTCCAGTGCCTCCTGAACAAAATCCACCTGTACTTCATCATCTTGATCCAGTGCTACCCCCTCTTTGTCCTCATCAGCGGTGACAACTTCCATCTGAATTTCACAAACAGTGAATAGTGCCAATTATACTGTGATTATTTGTTTTAGTTAAGCAGCAGCTCAAACGATCTGTTAAAAGAAATTGTAAACATCTATAATACCAAGGGGCTATTGGAACAGTCATGTAGACTAGAAAAAGTGACTTGTTGATTGTTTACTTGCGGTGTCCTGATAGCCCGTCTAGCTACGGTTATTTTCATTAAAACAAACGTGGCGTTAATCAAATAGAAGGATGGTCTTAAGTTAAAGAAATAGTTGAATAAAGTGTGACATGGTCCAGAACACTACCAATGTTTCTTTACAGCTAGACGTTACCTTTTCTCTCCAGCAAAACGTGGCCGAGCGGAGTTTACAGCTTCAGTCCGGTCTCCATGGTGACAGGAGAGCACATGATCATGATGCCCCGCGAGGTAGTTAGCGGATCTTTGGAATATGAGACGGAAATGGACTTCGCTGTTAAAATGCAAGTTTGGGGAAAGTCAGCACTGAAATATTTCAGGGAAATTATTTTTCTTTAGGCGCACTTTGTGTGTAACTCAGCATGTGCTTTTACTTCAAGTCAGATAAAACTGTAAAATAATTATTGCTATGTGTAAGACATACGTCGAGGTTATGACTGCTTCCACTACCTTATTAGTCAAGTCAAATGTATTTTATGGCACATTTAAAAACAACAGAAGTTGACCCAAAGTGCTTTGAAACAAAAGTATAATAACATTTAGAAATAGGGTAAAACATGGGCTATAGCATAAGAAAGGCAGAAAATAACACACTGTGAAAACAACGGAGTAGGAATGATCACTAAATACATAAGATGAAATAAGTAGATAAATAGGCCTACTAAAGAAAATTAAAATACTTCAAACAACAAATGTCTAACAGTAACAACACATCTTTTCTGTAACAAGCAACATTGTAATTCTTGTAAATAATAAAAATAAATAAATAGGCTAGAGATCGAAACATCAACTAAGATTTTATTAGCCAGGCTGTTAATATTTCACTGTTCTCCTCACTGAGTAGGCGATTGTGAATCAATAGGGCGTGTTTATTTTTCCAAGACAACGTAGGCTATTTATCTGTAAAAAGGTTACTGGTCTATTTGGGCGTGTGTGTAGCCTGTATGAGCCCACGCGCGTCCGTTTTCAGGACTTTTTAATTGACACTCATGGCCAACCCCACGGTATTCTCTGCCCATGGCAAACTTGGAAAGCCTATGTTGAACCGGGTTATGCCCATCCTCTATCCGCTGTAGCGGTTCGATTACCCGTGTTGACCTCCTGAACTCACGTTTTCCCTGAACTTACGTCCCCGCCCCTCGAGCTCCCCCGGACAGCGCTGACCAATGTATAAAAGAGTTTGTATACAGTCATTGGTGCTGAAAGCATCAATAGTGTTGAGAGGTTCTGTGAGGAAGCATTGTGATTGTGACAGAGCAAAATGCAAGTCCTTAACTCGTCACTCACAATCCTTCTAATGGTAGGCCTAGTTATTCAACAGTCTGCAGGATTTTGGCTATTCAATGTAATTTTCCCCCCTACTGCAAAACCTCACACTGCAAGCAACAACACTCCGCCGGTTATTATAGGTAAGGCATGTAGTAGGCTACGCTACGCTAATTCCTGAGCAGGGAAAACATGAATGACCCTGTAGGTTGTTTTAAATTGTAATCGAATACTTTATAGAGGAAGTGTAAAAATAATTGATCTGTATTTTCTTGTTTTAAAAGACAATGTTAGCTACTGAGCATATCGTATCAGATATAGTTCATTTAAGTTCATGTGAAATGTGTTTTTGTCCGTTCCTCTGTTGCTCGTAGTGGGTCAGTTACCTCTTTACCCCTGTTCTAGTTCCAGGAAATTTGGGAAATCGCCTGGAGGCAAAGATTGATAAGCCCTCTCTTGTGCACTGGATGTGTTACAAGAAAACTGATCACTTTTTCACTCTCTGGATCGACCTGAATATGTTTATGCCAATTGGCATAGATTGCTGGATTGACAATATCAGGTGGGAGAAATTCAGGCGATAGTGTCTCTTGCTGTATGTTTTCTGTGTTTTGTCAGTATTAATCTAAATGGAGTATTCTAGTTTGTAGTATTGTAGTTTTCGGACATGTGTATGGTTGTCAAGGAAATTTACAGAAATGTTGAACAAGGGAACACTTTGATTACAGATAGTAATGGAGGAGGACACTGTTGGGAAATGTTTTCATTGCCTCACTTTAAAAACCAACATGTGACTGCATTACACAATCTTCTAAAATCAATATAGCCTATCCCAGTGACTGCCTTTTCACTGATTGCCAACAACAGCTGCACATTTGAGCAGTTAAAATAGAATGTGAAATTATACATTGTATTATACAGGTTATTACCCATTAACTATTAAAGTTGCATGTTTGGAAGGTCACTATAAGGCCTAATATTTAATAGCCTAAGTTAGTACCTACCTAGCAATTTAATATAATGTTTCTTCAGCAACTCTACTGATCTGTTACATCAAGTTTGTAATGTAATTACGTAAGTAAATGTGAAATAACAGCAATTTGCAGAAAACTGACATTTAACCTGTACAACTCCCCCTCCCCTTAAAGGATTGTGTACAACAGGACCACGCATAAGACATCCAATGCACCTGGCGTGGAGGTTAGAGTGCCGGGCTTTGGGCAGACATACCCGATAGAGTTTCTGGACACAAACAGATTAGCAGGTAAGCGCTGGCATCCTTGACCATAGACTACTTTGATCATATGTACACCCAAATGCAGTGGATACATAACTAATTTAAGCTGACCACCTTGTCCAGGGTATTTCCACACCATGGTCCAGCATCTGGTTAACATGGGCTATGTTCGCAACGAGACTGTTCGAGCAGCTCCCTATGACTGGCGGATTGCACCTAGTATGTATGCACACATCACAAAAACATACATTCTTTATTTGCACTTACAGATATACATTTATCATATCAGGAAGACCCAAATATAACTGAAGTATTCAGCAGTATCAAAAGTATCTGTTCATCAAGCTTGTCATGGGTAAAAGGTGCCACCCAAGTTCAAATGAAAAAGTTACTAATTGCAGCTGATACCGACCAGTACTGTGTGAATTGTTTGATCCCTTTCTTAGAAAGCTGTCCAAATCTATAGGTCACACGCACACATTCATACATAACTACAGAAGTTTTACATTAATGTCAGCAAATAGGACTGCTGTGTTATCTAAACACTAAGTGGAGAGCCCAGTAAAAACTCTACCATATATTTGAGTAAACCATTATCTGGACCAGCTAATACTTATAAGCACACAAATCAGCAGACAGGTTGATCAGCGAATTTGTGAAATCACCTTTGTTAAGTGTAGATGCAGACGAAATACATAGCAGGGGATTTACTTTCTGAAGCTGGGATCTCCACCTCTGATAAACAGACATATGTTTACGTTAGTTCCTCCTCTGTCACCCAATGTAGATGAACAGGAGCAGTACTTCAGTCAGTTGCAAGGCCTCATCGAGGAGATGCACGATCAGTACCAGCAGCCGGTCCACCTGCTGGGCCACAGCATGGGCAGCAACTACATCCTCTTCTTCCTGAACCAGCAGAGCCAGGCCTGGAAGGACAAGTACATCCGGAGCTTCATATCCCTCGGAGCGCCATGGGGTGGTGCCGTCAAGCCTCTGAGAGTGCTGGCTTCAGGTACCAAGACATCAGAGCCATTACATCAATGTAAATGTGTTTGGTCTGCAACTGCATCAGACCAGGGCCATGTCTGTTATGATCTAGCACAGGGCTGGGTTATTCACCAGAAGTATAGTTGTAGCTTTTTTTCTCCGGCAACTTGCAGACCAACATTCCTGATTGAACAGTTTGGGAACAGTATTTTTTTTCATTTAATGCCTGCATGTGAACAGGGACTTGGGGGACAGACCACCCGTTGTGAACCAATCCCAAACCAAACCAATCCTACCATGTGAGCGCAGTCATTGTAATGTTTCAATAATCTCTAGTGACATATCAGGACCATTTTATGATTACTTGCTGTAAATGTTTTACATATAGCACCTGTAAAGTATTTTGTTTTGTTGTAGGTGAGAATGATGGTATCCCTCTGGTGTCAAACATAAAGATCCGTGAGGAGCAGAGGATGACCACAACCAACCCCTGGATGATTCCCTCAGAGGAGGCCTGGCCAGATGACCATGTGTTCGTGTCCACCCCCTCCTTCAACTACACCAACCAGGACTACAAGCGCTTCTTCGAGGACATCAACTTCGAGGACGGCTGGTACATGTGGGAGGACACACGGAACCTCTCGGCCGGACTGCCCCCACCTGGAGTGGAGGTGTACTGCTTCTATGGCGTGGGGCTCCCGACGCCTGTCACCTACGTGTACGACGACGAGTTCCCCAACGCCGACCCCGTGGACATGCTGTACGATGACGGGGACGATACCGTGGACAGCCGCAGCATGAGTCTGTGCAAGCGGTGGCAGGGCCAGCAGGAGAAGCCGGTCCACGTGAAGGAGCTGATGGGCCTCCCCCACCTGGACATGGTCTTCCACCCTCGGGTCCTGCTCATGATACAGAGGATACTCGAGGGGAAGGATAGCGAGGAGGTGTTCCACGCGTATGACTTCTACCCCACGCAGGCCCCGCGCTCACGCAACACCACCCAGTCTCCCACAGATGAGCCCCCTCTGTCTCCATCTTAGGCAAGGCCTGTGTGGAGAGGGGAACAGGAAGATTCCTGCCTATCATGAGTCTTAATGCATTGTGAAAATTTGAAGCATGGAACTAACTTAAATTAAACAAATTAGGGCAACTTGCTGCATGGATATTTTTACATTAGGTCAACTAAATAATGGCATGTGTGAACATTACAACACACAACATTACATGCATGGCATTGTTAAGTTGCCAAATAAACAATGTAAAAAGATCTGTGCAGCTTCTTTCCTTAATTTTTAGGTTGGTTTTATGTTTCACTTTTTACAGTGTGGGTGGGAAAATAATTATAACCTCTGTTTGTAACTCAGAGCTGACTTTACACACACATCAGAGAGACAGTGGTTAAAACAGGTGTCAGGCAGGAAAAAGGCTTAATCTATACTTACACGCTCTTTAAAGACTCTTACATTTTCAGCCTCTGTTGTACAGTATGTGTTATGGACGATGTCTTTACATGTGTTACAGCTGGATTATTTTAGATGCCTAAACATTTTTTATGTATAGTATTTGTGTGTATTTTTATTCTAATTAAATGTACATTTTATATATCTGTACTTTTATATAACTGGATTCTAAGTCTGACCTGCTGATTCTGCCTATAATTGATTCCTCAGACTGTAATGCAGAAAGTATGGGCTATGGTGGATAACTTGTCCTAAAAAAATCATGTAAAAACTAAAGAAATAAATAACACCAAATTTTTCTGATAGATTTTGTGAGTGCAATTTGAGCCTTTGAGTTTTTCTGTGGATGTTTTTTTTTACTAATGTAATAATCTAGGTTTTTATGTGTAATAAACAGAACCAGAAAACCACCTACATGCCACAAGGAAAAGAAGCTTAGGTCTATCTGACAAAACAGAAGAAAAACACAACTAAAATATGATATTGCTTACCTGTTCTTAACAACTTGCATCTACCTGTGTTCCACTGAGCTGCCGTAGCCCGAAACTGCCTCTTGGAATGTACATTCGCCACATCTATGGGGAGGTACATAGAAACACAACAGCACATTGAATAAAGCTCTTCATCTTACCTGTCTCCTCCACCTATGTGGCTGACTGGCAAGTAGGAGTGCTGTTATGGCAGACAATCTCGAGGCTTAGTAGTCTCTGAGGAAATACTGTTTTATATGAATGGAAATAAATGGAAAATAATATGTGCCTAACACTTATTATGTGATAATGAATCTTACACTGTGCATTGGGCATACTAAACATGAGATGTATGAATAAACATGTTGGAGGGAGAAAATATACAACCTTTTATGTACTGTATCTTATACATCTTGAACGACAGCCAAAGCCATATTGTGTGAGTTTTTCAGTTGTTTATAATTAAAAAAAGACTGCTCCCTTTATAAGTATGAGCTTATTAATGAGTAATTCACGTCACTAACAAATTAAAGTGCTCTGGTAAGTTTTGAAGTGTTTTCTTTTTTATTTGACTGGCATGACCTAGCCTGGTGAACCAGCCCCTCGTACTTCACTTCTTTTTGTCCAGAGGGTCTGGCTGTGCTGTATTGAGAAATGTTTTTCTTCCTGGAGGTGTGGATTCTACTGAAATTTAAAAAGGTTGGATCTGCCTATCTGTGTATAAAGGGACTATAAAGGAACTAATGGCAAAAACTAACACAGACCTGTGTAAGTCATACTTAATCTCTCAGATAAACATATTCCAAATGCACTTACAAGGAAATGTGGGGACTTGGACACAAGTATGCACAGATACAGTTACTTTTATATCCTCAAAAACACATTCTGTCCCCTCTTTGCGCTAACACTGTGTTTTGTCTGTGCAAATGGAAAAAAAACATCTTAGTGACATGTGGTGTTCTTCGTTTTGACAGATAAGGATGACAAAGGACTGCTGGAGAGTTTGACAGAAGGTTCCGGAAAAGAAAAACACATCATGTGAGGAGATTCAGATGAAGACCTGGGCTATCCATACAGTATAATCACTAAATTACAGATTAGGAAAGGTGTAATACATTCAACACCAGAAAGACCACTAATGTATCTAAACAGCATCTAGGGATGAGGTGCTTTCGAACAACATACCTTACCAGGGCTGTAGCACTTCAAACGTCACTTTCCTCTTTTCCTTCACTTTCCTCATGTTTTATTTTGGCAAAGGGGAGGAGGGGAGATCCCCTTTTATGCAGACCAGAGTAAGGTCTCGTTTCACTGAAATGAATGGGACACGTATGGAACCAATAAATTGGTCATTACAACTTTTTGGAGTTGATGAGGGCTTTTTAGAACGTTGTTTCTCTTTGCAATAATTTGAAGCCTAATAGTGTAAGTTATTGTTTGAATTTTGAGAAAATTAGCTTTATTTCAGGTCAGGCAGGTGCCACTTACTATTTAGTTGTTAGTGAACTAGGCTAAATTGAGAGGTGTCACTTTGCTTACTCCTAGATAACATTACTGATATTACCTTCATCAGCTAACATCGTCCTTTACTTTGGGGCAGGTGTGCATCAGAAGAGTATGGTAAAATAAAAGCAGATAAAGCATGAATGTGATCATATGAGCCGGACACTCTGTGACACTCAGTGCAAACCAGGTGAAGCAAGCAGTAATACCTGTATGACAGGTTCTCTCTCTCTCTCTCTCTCGCTCGCTCACGCAAGATGTTTATTCACAATTAATGCCTCTTTAGTTTGTTACATGTATACAACTTGAAGTTACATTTCATAATAAGATTTAGACAAACGTATGTTCTCATAGAAGACACAGAGAGGAATCGAACAACTGGATTGGGGTTGTTGAAATTGGGATTATTTATTATTAAGGTAAGGGATATTGTGTTAGGGTGAGGGAGGGTTTTTTTTTTTTTTGGTGTTTGTGTGTGTTTCGGGTTGTGTTAGTGGGTCCAAATGACATGTAATGCTGAGGAAAAAAGTGAGCTGAGAACACTCCACTGTAAACACATGCTGGACGATGTCAGATGTTGAAGAGACTCATGAAGTGTAAATGTAAAGCCTATTGAGCGCAGAAGTTGGTCTTGCTCCTCTGAAATCTCAGCGCACATTGCTGAAACAAAGTAAAACATAATTTATCATGACCGTAACATTTCTTTTAGGAACTTCAGGTTGGTTAATAACGTTATGGTGTCTTTGATAAATCCCTCATTACCTGTGCTGGCATTTGTAGATGATGTCCTTGATGTCATTTTGGTCTCTCCGGGGGGCAAATTTATCCACCATTTTGATAAGGTCGGGATGGGAAGCCAAGATGGCCAGAGTATTACGGGCATGGGTCCTGTTTCAGACACAGATCACACACATGAACAACCATTCATTTACAGTTAAGATATGCACATCCATACATATATAGTAAGTACATACACATCCACACATTTACAAGTAAAATACATTTAGTTACAGTAAAGAAATCACCATATATTGTTAAACAATAGAGCTCCAGAACAAAATGCAAAGACTGTGCATTTCTTGAATATCAAATCTGTGTTGCTATATATATATTTGTAATATGAGTTGATTAAAATAAAATAAGGAATCGATGATGTGGTTGTAAATCTGTGGCTGATGATGCAGAAACAGGATGTATGTTCTACCACCTGACTTCCTGTGCGGAGTCCAGAGCAAAACAGCTGATGGCGTGGACGAAGCGGTCGGTTAGCTCGGACCTGCCGGACAGAAGGTAGGAGGAGTCCACGGCCTCAGCTAGGGCCTCCAGGTGCTGAGCAGCACTCGCCCTTACGGCCGCACAACGGTGCCTGAAGAGAAGAGAGCCAGTCAGAGACCCGAGGGGGAGACAGCCGACCCAACAAGACTAGAAGACTACGCATAGAACTGGAGAACCGGATGAACCATACAGAAACAAAGCCATGCAAGACGGGGCCCAGCAAGAGTGCAGAACCAGACATTGCACCACAAATGGACAGATATGGTCCTCTCCTGCTCCCTTTCTATTTTTTCTCTATCTCTCCCCTCCCTCCTTCTTTCTCTACATCCCCTTCGGCTCACTTGAGGCCTGTGTTGATGAGAGCGGTCACGGTGCGTGAGGGGGAAACAGTGAGCACCATGTGGCTCAGCGCCATCTCTGCGTCCTGCCTGATAAAGCTGCTGGCCTCTCCCGCCTTCTGCAGCAGTGCCCGGGCCGCACCCTCTACCTCTGGGTCCATGCCCTGGCCCAGGTTGGTGAACAGGTGTGCCAGTGTCACCATGGCAGCACGGGACACCACAGAGCGTAGGTTCTTTACCTGGGTCAATGGTAGAAGAAGACCTTGTATCACTTTCACATACATACTGAACACAAAGAGGTCATTACTGCTGTTTAACAAATGTCATAGCCTAATGATGTTACACTTTGTGCCCACAAAAATAGTCTTAGCTCTGGAACAATAAACCCAGCATGGGCTCTGCCATGGTTTACAGCAGAGAGGCTCTGACCTCTTTGGTGACGGCCAGACACAGGTCATGCAGGCTGGGCAGCAGCACCTCAGTGTGGTGCTCACACAGGCATCTGATGGAGGTCAGGGCCTCCACCTTCTTCTCCCTGCAGCACCAACAACAATACAGTAAACCCACAGCAACATCACTATGTATACATGTTAGCATAATTTAACTTGCTTAAAGAAAAATGGGTAAGCATTCTTGATTAAAACTTTTATCATTTCAATGACTGTAATGTGTGTAGCTTTGGCTGTCTTCCCACCATTCCTCAGTGCTGAGAAGCCTGAGTGCGTGTTGGAGGGTCTGCTCAGGATGAGCCACAGGGGGGCGTCTGGCTGGCCCTGGTTTCTCCCTAGCCTGCTGCCTCTCCCTCACCCTCGTCTGCTTAGCTTTTCTCACTTCCTTCTTCTTCATCTCCTTTACCTCCTCCACCTTCCTCTCTTCCTCCTTCCTCACTGCGAGGGACTCCACAGACTTTTGCTCTGGGAGGTCAAAGGTTACTTTTTTCCCTTTCGAACTACCTGTCTGTACGGTCTTTGCAAACTGTTGTCACTTTTATGTATCATCGCACTGCATTTGTGTTTAACTAGGCGATGCCATGCCTTTCTTCTGAAAGAGTGTATGTCTATATCCTTTTTGAAGTTTAGACAAATTAATTTGTAACCAAGGCTTTAAAAAAAACACAGTACAGTTAGTGCATGGCCCACCTTTCACAGTACAAGAGATCATGGACATTTGGAATGTGATTTAGGGCATACATATCTCTCATCCATATCACTGTCAACAGCCCTAGTGTTAATGTGGTGTGTGTGTCTGTGTGTGTGCGTATTACAGAATATTTTTTACTCACCTTCCACAGCAGTGACGACACTGACTGCTGATGTCTTCCTGAAATGGGGCAGTTTACTGCAGATCTGTCCGCTGTTGGACGTCTGTGGTTTGGTTGCCTGTGGGGGTACGGGGGAAGTGGGCGGAGTGGATATCCTGAGTAAGGGCATCCTGATGTCCACCAAGTTGATGTTGGCTGCAAAGCTGGCTGAGCGGTTGGACTCGATCTCAGTGAGCTCCATCTCCTTGGCAACACGCGAGGCTTCCTGTTTAAGCCACTCCTTTACATCCTGCAAGATTTTCAGAGACTTCACCCTGGAATCGCCATCCTGCTCCAACATGATGTTGGCCTGGCAACTGTCATGGTTTTCACCACTGCTGTTCTTGTCGTCCAGGTGACTTCTTGGTTTTAGGCCGACATCATGGATGAGTTTCTGACAGCGCCTGGCCTTCATCGGCTTTGGCTTTGCTGCACTCTTACTGGTTGCCTTGGCAACAGCAGGTGGAGCTGGTGCCATGGAGCTGGTGCTGCTACCACTTGGAGCATCCCTGGAAGCTCCTGCATTGAACAGTGGCTTCAGTGGGTGGGCGTGGTCAAGCCCGGTTAGGTCCTTCCTGCATAGAGGACGTGGGCCACCTCGTTTTAGAATGCCAGATGGCACTCTGTCACCCAGGAACACCTCTAGCAGGGCTGGGTCGACAGGTGTGGGCAATGCACAGGAAGAGGAGGAAGCTCCCAGGAGCCCAGACTGCTGCTGCTGCTGCTGCTGCTGCTGCTGGGATGCGGAGCCTATGGGGGGCAGCACCCGCGGCCTGGGTCGCAGGAGGGTTTTGGATCGGAGTTTGCTTAGTCCCTCTTTAAGTCTAAGGAAATCCATACTCTTCAATTTATCCAACTGACAGATGATTGTAGTCTGATGGGTATAAGTATATAAGTACTGAGGATTAAAAGACTTTAAAATACAAAAAAATCTGATTTACATACAAATGTAAATATAGACGTCTCCATATAAATCA
The DNA here is from genome assembly GCA_030347295.1 of Setipinna tenuifilis. Lineage (NCBI taxonomy): Eukaryota > Metazoa > Chordata > Actinopteri > Clupeiformes > Engraulidae > Setipinna > Setipinna tenuifilis. Next base: position 15,656,723 of record CM059268.1, on the reverse strand, counting down.
AGCTGCTCTGAATTATAATTTGCGACAAGTGATGTAAAATATATATTTCGTCGGGGACACCAAGGTGGCATTGTGACCTCGTCTTTATGACGTCAGACAAGTGGCTTTGATTGCTCCAGTTCTTCCAGACGTTCATAGCGGTTCCTAGCAAAGATTTTCCAGGGCTACGCCACAGAGTATTTAGCATAAACAGTAAAAGTGTTGAAAGAGGGAGAGTCGCCAACGTCACTTTCCTGTTTTCCTTCACTTTCCTCACGTTTCATTTTGGCAAAGGGGGGGAGGGGGAATCCCCTTTTATGCAGACCAGAGTAGAGTCTCGTTTCACTGAAATGAACGGGACACGTATGCGGTATGCAACCAATAAATTGGTGATTACAACTTTTTGGAGTTAGTGAGGGTTTTTTAGAATCTTGTTTCTCTTTGCGATAATTTGAAGCCTAATAGTGTAAGTTATTGTTTGAATTTTGAGAAAATGAGCTTTATTTGAGGTCAGGCCGGTTACCAGTTACTATTTAGTTGTTAGCGAACTAGGCTAAATTAAGAGATTTCCACTTTGCTCACTCACACCCACCTAGTTAACATTACTGATATTAGCTACATCAGCTAACATCGTCCTTTACTTAATCACCCATGATTGCTTGCAGTCAGGCCAACCAGCCATATGGGATAGATGATATCTGAAAAATGACTTAGTTTACAACTGAAGCAAACTAAAATTACAGATTAGGAAAGGTTTAATACATTCAACACCAGAAAGACCACTCTAAACAGTACTCTCCTGCATCTAGGGATGAGGTGCTTTCGAACAACATACCTTACCAGGGCTGTAGCACTTCATTCCGTGCCCAAACAAGCTGCATCTGTGGGCTCCCCTTCCTGTATACATTTGTCATGCATGTGCTTTGTTAGGGCTCCTACTGCCAATGGGGCCCTGGATAGTCAGTCCCACTTCTACCTAACTCCGAACTACTGCACAGTTGCCTGTTGGATACAAAATGTGAAAGACTTTTCTTACAAAACAAGCTCTGCTCTGCCATGTAAAATTAGCCTATGTGTTTGTTTAGATCAGTGTTCAAGCTGATCAATCTTCAATTTTCAAATTATGCTCACTGTTCTGCCTAATAGTAGCAATACTCACACACTCACATCCATCACTGCATTCTGTCAAAATGGAGTGAGTAATACAGAATGTTAAACAGACAACAACTCTTATATTTCTGGGTATTTTTGTGGCACACCATTTTTCTGTCTTTCATGAAGACTGGTTTACTGAAACTGTTTTTTTTTTCATCTTTACTTCTCATGATTTTGTAATAATAGCTCCCTGTGTCCTGAAAACTAGTTCTGAGAATGACCCATACATGTGGGCAATCTTGAGACCATCTTGAGAGCTATTTATCTTCATGTTGACATCTCATGATGATATCTCATGATTTATGTCACTTTTAATCACAGCTTCTGTAGGATTACATACATTCACCAGGTGTTTTATTTTCCCTCAGAGCTGAAATATATCAAAATGAGCTAGAAGGGAACAATGAAACCACTCTCAAAAACAGGACTGGTTTTTAGACGTAAGCAAATCCCTCTTTTTTCTGACTGTTGTTTTTCACTAGTTTTGCATTTATCTAAGGTCAGTGTCAATACTGGTGGTATGAGGTGATACCTGGACCTTACAGAGGTCGCACTGCTAGTCCACCTCTTCTAGGATTTGACATCAATACATGCTAACACCCGAAACATTGTTGTGTCTCCCAGCACTGTCTCAAGAGTATGGAAGAGATTCAAGGAAACAGGCAGTTGGACAGGGCCATAGACAGTCCTTAACCCATCAGCAGGACATGTATCTGCTCCTCTGTGTAAACAGGAAGAGGATGAACACTGCCAGAGCCCTACAAAACAACCCCCAGCAGGGCACTGATTTGAATATCTCTGACCAAATAATCAGAAAGACTTCATGAGGGTGACCAGAGGGTTGATGTCCACTAGTGGGCGCTGTGCTCTCTGTCCAGCACCATGTTTGACTGGCACCATAATTAGCATGTCTGTCACTGACGCCCTGGGGTTCTCACAGGTTCACCCTAAACACATGTGACAGACTTAAACAGGTCTGTAGAAGCCATGTATAATGGTGTGGTGTCTGTAACATTGTTTAGCATGATATCCGGTTTAGTGGTGTGCGGGTTAGTGATTTTCTGGGGCTGCTTATCCATGGAGGGAGGCACAGGCCTCTACAGGCTAGGCAGTGGCACCCTGACTGCAATTAGGTATTGGGGTTGAATCTTTGGAGCCACTGTTAGACCCTGTGCTGGTGCAGTGGGTGCTGGGCGCCTTCTGCTATACAACAATGCTCACCTTCATGTGGCGAAAGCATGCAGGCAACTGCTGAAGATTTAATGAATTAATAGCATTGACTCACCCCCACACTAGAATTTTGCAACAGTTTATTTTCTTACAGAGGAACTTTCAGACTGGCTATACCTGAAATTGGGAACAGACAATTAGTGAGGAAGGCACGGTCAATTTTAGCTGGCAATGGCTATCCTCTATTGACTATCCCTCATCTGGTCAGAGGTACACTACACCCAGAGTATAGAGCTAGAGATACAAGTCTTACTTTGTTTCCAAGTGTAATTAACACACTTAATCAGCCAAATCCTCTAACATTGGGACAAAGGGCCCAACATTGACAGGACCCTTTGAGAAAAACAGTGTTATTTATATGTAGAAAGCTCCAAACCTCTAGTGGAGTGCCTGGTTTTCTCTCTTGCAGTTGTTAAACAACCTGAAATATAGGCTCTAAACACATTAAGCTCTTTCAATGTAAAGAAAATGAGCAAAATAATTGGTAAAAGAAGACATTTCTTGTGTGACAATGACATCACCCCATTGCCTGCAGCACCCCACAGCCTGTAGCACATCCAGCCTTCATTGGTTTTGGTTAAGAGGTTTAGGAGGTGTGAATGTGACTGACAAAAACTGCTCAGAAATAACACAAGTGCTATAACCACAGTATGTTCAGACATGCAGAAAATGCACGTACTATAACTACCTTAAATAAGTCCCCATCCACATTAACTAACTGTAATTGCACACGTAGGTTTTTTTGCATTCACTGTAACCTAAATGATATTCAGTGCAAAATGTTTAACCTGTAGTGACTTATGGATTTCTATATGCAGAAAGTGTAGTTGTGCCGTAATGTGCTAAAGGTGCATGTATGTTTGACATTTCTTTAATGACAATTCACAATGCTTACTCTGTGCCCATTGTGAACTCAATTCCAGTATCACGTAGACTGTAGGCTGACCTAAAGGTCAATGGTGCCAGATCAGGGTGGGATCACAATGTAAGCTTTCGCTTTTAACAGGCGTTTTATCTTACATATCGAAAACGACTGTTCAGAAAGGAGCGCTTGGTGGAAGTTGGCATCTTCTCGTTTGTGAAGCGGTTGCAAGAGCGATTCTCTTAATCCTGTTATCACGCCCGTTTCCTGTACGCGAAACGATTACATCGGATGTCTTCTGCTCTGGTCTGACCAGCATTCAGACACGCTCCTTGATCGTTTAATAATTACTTTGGTAATTGCATCACCATCCACTGAGAGACGTACTGATTTCGAACTGTTTGTTTTCTTGTCGCATACCATGTCTGCGTATTGAAAAAGCAGCAACCTCATGTAGATTCTGTAATGCAGCTTCGACGGAGATGGTGCCCTGCCACAGCTTACTACTTACCGTCCTCCAGCTGTTTGTTTTGTTGGTTTGGTTCATTTCTACTGAGGGCAGAAGTCTGAGATGTTCGCCTGGGAAGTCATGCTCGGACAGAACCCCAGTTGTCATCAGTAAGTTTGTAACCTGCATGAATAGAGGAAGGAAAGTGTACCTGTGTCAAATTATGCTTATTTGTTTTAACTTTTGACACAACGTCTGGGAAACAGTGTTTTATCTGTATCCTATGTTTTCAAAGTGTAGTCTACTAGTTTCAAGTATATGTTGCGAGTGATCAAGACAGTCACAATGTTGCGTAGTCATATGATTTTATGAATTCTGGCCAATAGCCTGCTCTTTGGCAGTTCGGCCACTATGGGTTCGATTTTGCAACAAGCAAAACGCTTTTCTTTTCTTTTCTCTTCTCTCCCTATGCGTCTGTAATTGATGATTTTCTTTCTGTAAAACAACATTAGGGTTTGGGGTGTAGCGTCGGATACCGAGGTTTTAACTAGTTTAGTTAAACGTGTCTGTTTTTAGTTATTGTTTACACTTTCTCCAAGACCTCATATGACAGATGATCATATGACCCACGGCTGGAACTTAACGTCCCCCTTACCCAACAGCCGTCTGGCTGTTGGTTCCTAGGTTGGGGTTTAAGAAAATAGCAATTCTTATTCAACAGTTATAACTCCTAATTTAAAATGTGATGAAAACTGTTCTGTTCTGTGTTTTTGTGAGTTACGACACCAGGCACGTGGTGGCATAGAACAGTTTTATGGGAGCAAATTGTGGTCGTTTTTTTTAGCAATGGCTATCTTATCCACACCTTATCTTGTGTGTAGTTATGAATCAGCATTGTATTAGTATAATCAAAAGACAGAGGTGAAACGATTCTGTGGTAACGTTCCCTTTTAGCCATTTGTGTGATCACGTCTTATTTGCGTTGACCTCATTTGAGCGCCCAGACAGATTAGAAGGCAGTAACTGATATGAACGTGCTTTTTGGAGGTGCTTTTCTTCCGAGGCATTTCCAGACGGGTACATTGGGCTTAGAATAGTATCTTTTTAAACGGTTCCTAATTGGAGAAGACATTGTTTTATATCTTCATAGACGTGGTTCAGTCAAAAGGGTCCAGCATAAACATTTGTTTCTGTCTCACTAATGAAATTAGAATTGTTGAAATCTATGAGATTGAAAAATGCCTGTCTTTTTAAGGCATTGTTGATCTGTAGCCTATGCTCGCAGTTTAGAGTCTAGTGTTCATGATCGACAGTATCAGTGTTTCTCAAATGTGTCTCAAATTTCTACTTGCCACCCCTTACAGAAAGTATGTGCTGTTGTGTGCATGTGTTTTTACCTGCAAAAACAGTATTGGCTTACAGGCTTCACGGCCATTCGGTCAGTATAGGTCAGTGTTTCTCAAAGTGTGGTCTGTGGACCACTGGTGATCCACAAGAGATCCCAAGTGGTCCACAAGTAGTTGCGTTACTTTTTTTCCATGTTTCTTAAACTACCTATGCTGTACACCGTGTAATTAAATGACATATACATCATCTTCATGCCATTCCCTAGTTAGGGCTGTGATGCTACACCAATTTATGCGTTTACATGGACCTGTTGGCCTCTGATGGGGGGAGTGGTCCGTGATGGTTTTTTTTTAAGGTGGGGAAAGTAGTCCTCTGTCTGAAAAATGTTGAGAAACACTGGTATAGATTTTTTCCTAATAAGTCAACCTACTGAATACACAGAATTGCCACACACATTGTTTTGTTGTTTTTCCTCTCGAAAAGTATGTATGCTAAAGGTTTTTGTTGACATTTGTGTCACACTGGATCCTGACTGTGCACTCATCTGCTTCTGTAGTTCCAGGCGACCTCGGCAATCAGCTGGAGGCGAAGCTGGACAAGCCCAGCGTGGTCCACTACATCTGCTACAAGAAGACCGATGACTACTTCACGCTCTGGCTCAATCTGGAGCTGCTGGTGCCAGTCGCCATCGACTGCTGGATCGACAACATGAGGTACACATCCACACACACACACACACACACACACACACACACACACACACACACACACACACACACACACACACACACACTGCAGCACACTGACATGAACACACAAACATGACAGTAAAAAAAGACAGCGTAAAAGTGAAAAACGACGTATACCGGTATACTCATATATACTGAGACATATATACTGTTGTGCATTGTGATTTTTACGTAAGGCCTGTCCTGGCAGGTAAACACAAGGCCTGTTCTAGCAAGCAAGAGATGAGAGACAGAAGTGGCTGGGTAGGGATATGAGATGTGCCCACCAGTTCATCACTAAAGTAGAAGAGAGAATTTTCACTCTCACTCTCAATTCCTGTCAAAACTGAACCTGCTACCTTTTTGCCCAGTTTTGGTATGTGTGGCTAAGAGGAACTTCTGTCTTACTGTAAGAGTGTGGGTTCACTGTTTTTAAGATGGTTGTTTGTTACAGTGTACTTTGTGTAATGGTAAAGGTTTTTGGGGGTTTGTAAGGGAGTGTTTGTTGTAGTTGTGTTGTAGTTGTGTGTAGTGTCTAAAAGTGACCATGTAAATAACTGTACAAATATATAGTTATGTCTGTGCACATATGTGTTTATGTGGGTAATACATGTTGTGTGTGTTGTGCCCTTGTCCTTCAGACTGATCTACAACCGCACGACAAGGACCAGTGATGCTCCGGATGGAGTGGACATTAGAGTGCCAGGGTTTGGGGAGACAGACACTGTTGAGTACCTGGACCCTAGTAAGCGCAGTGTGGGTAAGTGCTGAACCGCACACACATATACCTGCCCCCTTTACATATGTTTGCCTGTGTTATAGTCTGTTCACACCCAAAAATTCTAATGACAACTATAACTATAATGATATAAGTGTCCACTCTGACGAACTACATATTAATGAGAAGATACTCATCATGAGTGTAAAGAACTAATATAATACAATGTCCTGTGAGTTCTAGTTGATTCAGATTGGTCCCAATGTTTTAATCGTTCATCAAATCACATTTAAAAGAAATTTCAGATGATATCATTCGGCCCAGCTGTTACAGCTGTGGTGTGAACTCTGTCATCCACTGAAGTTGCAACGATTTTAAAAAGACATTGTTACAGTTATGGGTAGTAATTCTTCCCGGTGTGAACGACCCTTTAGTGTACTTTACCGTGTGTGTGTGTGTGTGTGTGTGTGTGTGTGTGTGTGTGTGTGTGTGTGTGTGTGTGTGTGTGTGTGTGTGTGTGTGTGTGTGTGTGTGTGTGTGTGTGTGTGTGTGAGAGAGAGAGAGAGAGAGAGAGAGAGAGAGAGAGAGAGAGAGAGAGAGAGAGAGAGAGAGAGAGAGAGAGAGAGAGAGAGAGAGAGAGAGAGAGAGAGAGAGAGAGAGAGAGAGAGAGAGATGGGGTATGGTGTGAGTCCTGACTTAAATTGTTGTATGTGTTGCAGGAATGTATTTTTTCGCTATAGTGCAGGGGCTGGTTAATGATGGCTATGTCAGAGGTGATGACATCCGTGGAGCTCCCTACGATTGGAGGAAAGCACCTAGTAAGTAGCGCAACACAACAACATGCGCTACATCCCAGCAGAACAGGACGTTACAACACAGGATTTTGTTTACTCAACACCACCATGCGACACAGGACATAGTATTGCACAATAATGTCATACATCCTCACTGTAACGCTCAACAAAAGACAACGCATAACAATTTGAGTGGGAGAGGACAGAGGGATATTCCAGGAAAAAAAGCCTGTGTGCACTAGGAGAATAAAGCCATAAGACCCCTCTATTTGGAACTTTACCACTGACTCTGAGTCACTTTAGCTGTGCACACACACCCCAGGAGTTGTGTTGTGTTGTTTATTTGTGAAGTTGTGTTGTTGCATGAATCTCGGGAGGTGTCATTTGGACTGGTGGACTGGTTCATAATAACAGAATGTCATGCCAGTCATTGACCATGTTTTCTGCAATGGAAGTGGTGTTATTTTTAAAGCATTGAACATGGACACCTGACAGTCAGTGAGGAAGAACAGGCTATTGTAACCAGTTTCAACATCTGCTATTTTTTACCCCATCCCTGTCAAAGCACACTTCTGCCATGTTCAGTTCCTGATTTTTATCCCATAATAATAGGTTTGATGGGGAAGTGGGGAAAATGCATGCATCATGTAATGGTAGTAAAGTACTACACATGAGTAGGGATTCTATTATAATTATCATCTACATTATTAAGGCAGAAATAAAGAAATAGTTTATTCACATCAACTGATTCTGGAAGATAACAGACTAAATTCAACTGTGAAAATCATATATGCATGACTATAGTCAATATACAGTAACAAGAATTTGGCTGGGTCTGCAAAAAATACATCCTTTTCAGTTCAAAAACTGTATTAACACACCAATGCCTGTTTGTTGTTCAGACCCATGCTACTGTATGTCCTAAAAACAAGCAGTCGTGTGTGCATGACTGTGGTCAAAGTTATTTAGTAAGTAGGATTAGTCACTAGCTCCACAAGAAAACATTGCAATAAGTAAGTACTTAAATAAATAAATAGACAAACAAACAAACCTCCTTTTAACTTCACACACAGTACTAGGACATCACTGTTAATGTAACTGCATTTGTTTCACATGGTCAGAGAATGAACACCAGAATCTAGTAGCAAATTGAAGTGTGTGAACTGCTATGAAATGAACAAGGCAGATGTCCAAGAAATGGGTATTAGGAAGAATCTCCGATATAGTAAGAATAAAACCTGAGCTTTTCTTTTTGCCATGTGACTGTATGGGATAAAACAGTATGGCACTTTTTAAACTTTTGACTTCACACATCATACGCTGCCATGAATACAAGCGGTTATCGCTTGTATTCATGGCAGCGTATCCTCCTTTTCATTAAAGATAAGCCCTTAGTTTGTCACAAAAAGATATTATAAGTCACAAATTCACTCAATAAGGTAGCTCTCAGAATTCTTAGAACCCCTCTTCACCTGGAGCTGGACACCCCATGGGAAACTACAACGAGATACTTGGAACAGAGGAGGGTGCATGTGTGGAGTTGTACATGCTCAGACAGACTAAGAAGCTACAAAAATTAGTCTTTATACAGTGTTTGGCAATCAGAGGGTCAGAGATGGTGTAATAGACATATCAAGCTTGGTTGTTTAGTGTGAAAGAAGCAAAACGCATAGAAAGTGTCCTTGTGAAGGTTTGCCGCCACCCCCACCCCCCCAGGCATGAACGCATGATTCTGTGAGTGAGTCAGCTTAACTGATGAAGCCTGTGTAGACAGGGCAGGTGTGAAGTGCTGGCATGATTTCCAGATAGATAGGCCATTAAAATCACAGCCACTTCATACTGAAATTCCCACAAATTATGTCAGCTATGGGGGGTTGCAGTGTGACTTTCAAGAGCAGTGGATAAATTGCCACCTAATGGTATGTCTATGTAAGCACTCGTGCTAGATAAGGACAGTCATTGCACCATATTTTAAGGTAATGGAATGCATTGTGCTGCATGTATGCTGTTTATGTTTGCTGATAGACAAAATCAGCATTGTGTGTGTGTGTGTGTGTGTGTGTGTGTGTGTAAAGTCATTGCCCTAATCTTTGGTAGTTTGGGCCAGGTACATAAAATATGTATTATGTGACCTGTAGATTTGTGAATTCTCTTAAGAGAAAAATACTCCTCAGGGTCAGCTATAATTGGCAGCCTTTTAATCTTGATATGCAGGTGTCACCGTCATCCCTGATGTGCCTCATGAATAGACACTGAAACATGTTGGAACTTGCAACATCTCCTTTCAACCAAATTTGGATCTCTTTTTATCTTTTTATGTTTAATTGATTTATCCTTATCTTACTTTTATCTTTTATGCCTTTACTTTCTGTCATTCACTGGCTTTACCTTTTACTATTTACTGTTCTTCGCTTTTATATTTTTTTAAAGCACATTGAACTACCTTTGTTTATAAAATGTGCTGAATAAATAAACTAGTTTGGCTATGCCTCTTTATTAGTCCAAATAAAGAATTAAAATGTGTGTGTGTGTGTGTGTGTGTGTGCACATATGTCTGTGTGCGTGTGTGTGTACCTGCGTGTGTGTGTGTTTGTTTGTTTGTCTTTCCACAGATGGAAACAAGGCGTACTTCCTGGCTCTGCAGCAGATGATTGAGGACATGGCTCACAAAGCTGGGCGCCCGGTGGCGCTGATCGCCCACAGCATGGGCAACGTGTACACACTCTACTTCCTCAACCATCAGCCACAAGCCTGGAAGGACAAATACATCAAAACCTTCATCTCGCTGGGCCCTCCGTGGGCTGGTGTGGCCAAGACCCTCCGAGTAGTGACATCTGGTAAGGAAAGTCGTGTGTGTGTCTGTGTCTGTCCTGAACTAAATGTCCTGAGCTTTTCTGATGTAAAAAAAAATCTACTTCATGTGTGTATACCTGTGTTTGTGGTTTTGTTGTGTGTGTATGTGTGTGTGTGTGTAATTGTGAATGTGTGTATGTGTGTAATTGTGAATGTGCACATTCCTCCACTCCCAGGCGACAACAACAGGATCCCAGTGATCAGCTCGCTGAAGATCCGTCAACAGCAGCGCACCGCCGTCTCCACCATCTGGCTGTTCCCCAATGCCAACACCTGGCCCGCCGACAAGGTCCTGCTCCAGTCCCCCACTGCCAACTACACTGTGAAGGACTACGAGCGCTTGTTCAAAGACCTGGGCTACCCCGACGGATGGGAGATGCGAAAGGACACGGAGTCCCTGGTGAGCGCGCTGGAGCCTCCTGGTGTGTCGGTGCACTGCCTCTTTGGCAGCGGCGTGGCCACGGCGGAGGCGTACCACTACACCACGTTCCCCGACGCGGAGCCGGCAGAGGTGACGTACGGGGACGGCGACGGCACGGTGAACCTGATCAGCGCCACGCAGTGCAAACGCTGGGTGGGCAAGCAGCCGCATCCCGTGAAGCTGGTGGAGCTGCCCGCCAATGAGCACGTCAACATGCTGCTCAACCAGACCACAGTTGCCTACATCAAGGCGGTGCTGAGCCAGCCTTGATCCCTGGACATGCAGAAAACACGCACGGTCAAGCAAATGGGTGCACTACCTGTGGGCCTATGGGGGCTTACATGAAGGCCAACGCTTGAGTGAGCCCTGACCGTCTGTGGTGTGCGTCCTATTACCCAAGCCCTTAGACTTTGCCCTGTGCCCTTGCCTTGCACACCCTAGACCTGTAACTACTCATTCCCTGCAGTTCTTGGTAGGTGTTTTTGACCCTACTACAGCTAATCTGGCCCAGGGCTAGAGCAGTGTTAGGGCCCCACTGCTAGCCTGGATCTCCAAAACACCTGAAAGCCTTGAGCACCAAAATGGACAAAAAGCCACTGCCTCCAGCTGACCCTTGAGGCCTCCTCAGTGTTTTTTTTCCCGTTACAATACCAGGACCATACGTTCCATCATAATTCAAAGGATGAATGTACATAGTTTGTGTGTAATTAATTGCGATGAAGGGAGAGTGTGGTTTTTGAATTCCTGTGGTCTCCAGTGTTGTGCTAAAAGTTGTGGGTCCTGCCAGGCCATTCTGTCTACAAGGTAATGATGTGTAGTGCCTCTGATCTGTTTCTACTCTGTCGAGAAGAGCAGGCTGTCGCTTGTTGTGCACAAAGCTTAACACGATGGGACTGTTTTACATGATGAGTTTTAATGTTTTTATCAGATTTGAGAATGGTATCCATGCAGTATTTATCACTTCAGAGAGATGACTGTGCCATTTTACAGAGTCAATTACCAGTTCAGGTGTGAAGTTGCCCTCTCTTTTATTTCTTTGTGTTTGTTGCTTAATTTTATGATTTTATTAAGGCATTAATCACTAACAATCATAATGTCAAGCGTTTATTTAGGGATGGAAAAGGGGCCATATAATTCTGGTTTATACAGTGACCACAGTTGCCCTTTTGCAAACAAAAATTGTTACTATTGTACTGGAAGACCTGTTTATTAGTAGTCCATATCTTGGTGTTACAATAGATTTGTTATATCTTGAACCACCCCCCTTACCCCCTTCAATGCCCGTGTCATTTTCCAATGTCACATATCTATTGCATTACAATCAAAGATGGAGGCATGTTATGAACCATGTCTGTTATGTGGGGTCCTAGTTACTTTGATGGCCTTTTCTAACCAGCGTTTTCGTTACTCTGAAAATGTAATTCAGTATCAATGATGTTTGTTTTGATCACAGTGATTTTGACTAGGCAATGTTACAAGCTATGGCAATGCTGGAAGACAAATCCTGCAACTTACAATTTTTTTTTCATTGATTGTGATTAATGGTGGAAACCTGAGCGAAAGTGATGGAGAAAAATGGACTCTTCACAAAGCTCAATTCTACTGCCATAGAGTACTTCAACAATGTAAAAATGCTGGAGCAGCAAATCAAATTTTCTCCAAATGTTCGTGCTTACTGGATGATATTTAAAAAGAAATCTACCAAAGAACAATCTTGATGCATTTTTTTTAGTAAGATAATCAGTGTCTCTGTGTGTTTGGGGAGGGGGGGATATTCCTGTTTGAAATGCAATGTCGTTTATATGTTAATCATACACATTCATAATCATCTGGTCTGAGCTGGCAATGGTCTATATTAATTAACCAATTCAGAAATTGGGAACTCCATCATTCTGACAGAGGACATTAATACTAGCCTAGTATAAAACTATACACATTTGTCCAGTGAAACAGAAGCCATTGATATTCGTTTGATTGTGCTTTATCACTATTTGAGGAACAGCTACCCTGCACTGAAGAGTTATGGCTGCCTCTGTGACGGTCAGACCATCTGTTCTCATTTAGGATCTCGTGCACACACACAGCATGGTCACATGCCCAACCAAATCTACCCACATCTATTAATATGTGAGAGCAAAACATTCCATTATGTATTTATAAACATGGTCAGTCATAGCCCAGTACTTCCTGCATGCACACAACAGTGACATGGCAGTGCTTGAACCTGTAGCCAAAGCTCTACTCCAGTTGGATCTTCCTTCTTCACTGGACATTATTATTTAGAAACATGTTTACCAATTTTAGCCATGATTTGATTTTTGCATTAGATTTTTTTCTTTCTTACGATAGTGGCTTAGTAGGTAGAGGAGTCGGCCACCAACCCAAGGGTCACTGGTTCGTTTCCACCTTCTCTTAAGTGTCCTTAAGCAAGACACTGAACCCCATACTGCTCCAGGTGTGCTGATTGGTTCTTTGCATGGCAGCCTTTGCAACTGGTGGGTGAATGTGTGTCAATAGGTGAATGTGAGCCATTCAATGTAAGGCACTTCAGGTATTTTGCTAAGTATAGGAATGCGCTATATAAATGTACCGTAATCCATTTACAACGGAAAAATGCTTTTTAAATACCTTAAAGTACTTTAGTTCTATTATGTTTAACTTTCAAAATTAAGGGCTTCAACCTACAGCAGTTAGCGGCAGATGAGTGATTTTACATTGTAAGCCATAAAAGTTATTTTCAATTCAAAAAAGTATTTGCACCACTGAGGAAAATGCAAGTGCTTTATTTATCTACTCAAAAAAATAAATCATTTACAGCTGTAACAATAGAGGAATATCTGTGGTTTAGGGTGTACATGTAAGCATCAGTGCAAATGAATAGAGAACACTTTGTTTCCAGTCTTGCAGCGCAGCTCCTGACAGGGAACCCTTAGCTGGAAGGGTCCTTCCTCATGGTTATCCAGAAGGTTCTGAGGAGAGGCAGATGGCATCATAAGTGCAACAGCACATGTTTAAAATAGTAGTGAGAAAAGGAGTCCTGCCATGTTTGAGTCCTGCAATCTTGCCATGTTTGACCCAACCATTTTCTGAACCACAGCACATGAGCACATAATCCATCAGCCAGGTAGTTTAATAAGTAAAATCATAAGTGAAATCACTTGTATTATGTGCACAGACAGATGGAATACATGGCAGGGATTTTACTTCCTGAAGTCAGGGATTGACAACTTAGGTGGTGATGTGTAAAACATACTTGGTGAACTCTTTGAACAACAGCACTCAACAGGTAAGTTTGATCCTGTTTGTCAGGGACGTTATGTTGTTTTTGCTCAGGTGAGTCCTTACCTGAAGCTGCGGCAAAACAGCTGACCTGAGCTGGTCAGCACGGTCACCAACGCACCAGCCCAGGCTTACATGGAAGGATGGGTCCTGAAAATATCACGAGGGCAAATCAGCAACAGTGAAACTAAAAGTATATGCTCAACCTTTTGAGATTAAAAAAAATCACCTGATGAAAAATTAGAAAGTGATTTGATTACTCATCCATCAATCTGAAAATGGCCTGTTTTGACTTAGACTGCTTAACATAACATCAAAAAGGAACAGATGAGATTTGCAGGCAGACAGATATCAAGTCAGAAAGCAGTTGGCATAATCTCATCCAAACATTAGGGTACTAAACTTGAATACTCAAGCTTTTCAAACTGGACACAAGAAATCTTGTCTAATCTCCTTCATCATCGAGCCAGGCAGCCATATGACAGCTATAGTCAGATCAGCCCAATGTCTAGCCTCACAAATCAAACCAGCCCAATGTCTAGCCTCACAAATCAAACCTGGTAAAACGTTGACAGACGGAACTCCACCATGGTTCTGTCAATCGCTTTAGTCAACTGTGTTAGTTGAGCATGTCCTGTTGAGATTTCCAACCCCAGAAAAGTCCTGCATGCATAAACAATTTTAGCAGTATATTAAGACCATGGGCACCTTATATATTTTCCTAAACTGTTACAGTGAGAACATTTTCTCCTCCTTTTATCATAATGTGTAATAAATGTCCAAAACGGTTTTTAAGTCAAAAGAAAAAGAGGAGGGAAAAGCACACACCTGCTCTTCTCGCTGTTTGAGTATACCTTTAGTCTTGAGGCCAAACACAGAAATCTGTAGAAATGTTGCATGGGTTAGTTAGGCAAAATCACGCAAATGTACTACTCACCAAACATACGTTTTTATGCTTCTCACAGAACTACGGGCTTTTCAAAGAGCTGAAGCAAACATTCATTTTCAGATAGTTTGTTAAAGCTGATAGCTCAGAACCTTGATAAGGACCATGGAGCTGACACATCTGCAATAAAGTAATAGAATGAACATGGAGTGTGCGACTAATAATCTTTTAGGTTTAAAGCTTGTAGCACTAAAAGCAATTGATTGTAAAAATGAATGTGGCTCTGAAATGTAACGATGCAGATCCTAACTAACTCAGGCCCAGATATTTCTACATTCACACAACAACAGAATGTCTTCAGAAACCAAAAAAATATTGTCCTACCCCTGGATGTCAGCCAGACTACTTTTTAGGGAGTCCACAAACGGCTGAATCCAGTGGTGTCTCAAAACTACTGTTTGGGACAGGCTGATGTGGAACTCCTCTGCACGGGTTAGGCCCATGTCCAAAGTAACAGCCAGGGCCGTCACCTCATCCAGCAGCTCCAAGAACACATCGTCTGGTGTGTCTGGTAAAGTAAAGGGTCAAGATATGAGATAAAAAAAAAAAAACTACACAACAAAATGTACAAATTTCCCTTTGATGACACAGTGAGTGAGGTTCTATGCCCTGGAATAGATGGAGACAGATATAAGCTACTGTAATTCAACCAATACCTTCTTTCATATACTTCACTGAAAAATCAGATTTGACCATAACTGAATAAATATTGTTTTCGGAATGTGAGTATTATTACAAAACAAACTGAACCAATAATTTGGACAAATGTCTACTGAAGCAACACTGTAGGCCTCTATGACCAAAGACATAGTTGACTGTGGTGTCAGTGTTACTGTTAGTGGCAAGGTGCAGAACTCACACGGCAGGAAAACGTATGTGGCCCAATTCCCCCGCTCATGCTGAAACGACCGGACCCGTCCTCCGTGTTTGACGCTGTCGTCGACCCACTGCTCCTCGCGGAACATATGCAGCACTGTATCGGGCACAGGTAGGCGGCCGTGCTTTCCCTCAGGTAGGACTTCATTGTTTTGGTCATTACCTTTATCGCTGAAAACGATGATTGCAGTAAATGTCGGGGAAAAAATCAGTTTGGGTTAGCCAGTGCCGCAAACATTATACGTCCATTCAGACGTTCAAAATATCATTCAAAATGCAAATATATACCTGTTTACAGCCTCGAGTTTGGTCCTCTTGCCGAAGCGCGCGCCGTCGTCATCGTCCTGGCAGGTAATGTTGTTTGATCGTTTTCTTTGAGCTGTAAAACAATCACTTTCATCTTCGGAACTACTGCTGTAACTCACCAGCATTCTTGTAGCTTTACTGAAAATAAAAAATTGCTGTACATATTTATATTCACCAGGTCAGGCATACAGAAAACACATTAAAAACGTGGAAATTGCATTTGACCCCATATTTCTTTCAAATGCAAAGCGCCACTGCAGCGCACCAGCATAAACAGTACATCAAGAAACAATGTAACTTAAGTGTAATGGTTCCGCTCGGTTTTCAAGCACAAATAGCGACAAGCTACTTTTAGCCGGGAAATCATGTATTCTTTTTTGTACAGATGACGGCACAAAAATTGGAATATGTTTGTGTAATGGACGTATATAGTGTGTTAAACCATTCAAGGTAGGATATGTGAATGCATTACATTGTAGATTTGAATTTTACCATGTACGTCAAAGATCCCATATAATGATTGTAGATCTATTGTTCGACTGGGAAAATATACTTCGACGACATTAACATGTTATTTCACTGTTTCTATCAGGATTTACGAATTAGTTAAGTAGCGTATGTTGAGTTCCGGTATGTTTTGTGAGGATGCCAATTATTTTTTTATTCAGGTTCCTGTGTGCTTGCGCGTTAGCCTGTGGGGGTTTCGGTGGCCAGCGAGCTCAATGTCCCTTAGTACTAGATATGAAAAAAAAAACAATGCATTGTAGCTGCAACCGCTATAGCCATGCTAAACCATTTTAAATAATACGGGATACGTTGGCATTGCAATGTGCTTATTGAAATTTTAGGCATTCTACGAGTCGACGCATTTACGGATACATCCACGGGATTGAGACGACTGACGAAGGAGAGAGGCCTACGGTACAGGACTGACCAGGACAGGACGTGGATATTCGAGGTAACAGGCCTGCGGGTAATTTCGGTTTTCTAGATTTCGAAGATTGTGGCAATTATTTTTTCATTAATGCCACATATGGTGCATATATATAGATACGCAAACATCAACTACCTGTTACAGTCGAATATATTGTGTTTTGTTGTCACGAATCTCTGTTTTCTGAATGTAATAAGCTAGGTGTCTATGCTAATGTTAGCTGTCGTCTGCTAGTGTTAGCTGTTTTGCAAACTCGCTGATGCAAGGTTCTCGCGGCTCTGGTTTTTAGCAGATGAGGGAAAACTGAAATTGCTATGCTTACTGTCACAGTCAACACTGACTCATACATCAGATGGATTTCCTGCTGTCTTCGATCTTTATTGTGTCGAAACATGGTTTGGCAAATTTCAGGATTTCGCCACAAAGCTAACGGGATGTATTGACAATTGTGCTAACCTGCTCAGACGACTGCGTAGCTTTGAAGGCTAGCAAGGGCCCAAGATACCGTTGAGAATCCATTACGTTGAGCTAACATTATGGTGTTTCGAATTAATGACGCCCATTGATTACCAGACTTTTGTTTTAGTTTGGGTTAGCGCTTCTCTTGCTCTTCCAAGCAGTTCACAGGCCAAGTAGTTTAAGACAACACGGCAGTTGTTTATTTCTTAGTCGACCGATTTGTACCACCTTATAGCCTAAAACGACAATCTTGGCCACCACACCTAGTTTGTGATTGCAATCTCCTTCTCTCTACGGTCATCTGTAAAAATAGGTGAATCGAACAAAACTGCTTACTGTGTCCCCACACTTTTAGGCCCGTTAGAACGTCATATGTGATATATATTTTTTAAAGTGACATTTTCAAAATACTGTATTGCAATTCAATTTTAAAACACAGAAGAACTCGCATAGGATAAGACTGGTCCTTGTGTCTTGATCACATCAGAGAGCAACAAATTGTTTTGTCTGTTTCTTAAACGGTGTATGCACTCCATTCCTATTTAATTTTTATTTATTTTTTGATATTATAATGCTCACTGTCATTTCAGAGTTCATTTCAAGTGCTGAAGAACGAACTGATTTACAAAGCTTGTCGTATTTAATTTGTGTTTTAAACATTGCTACATTGTAGCACTTAATTATTTTCAGCATGGACCTTGAATCCGCTGTGAAATTATTTCCTCTGAGGGAAGTTGCTGTACTTTTTGGCGCTATTATACGCGCTGTTTCTGGCACGATGCTTTAAGGAAATGGGAAGAAAAATCCTTAATTTTACAACACCTAGCGAGCTAAGTATACAATCCCACGAGGGTGCTGGTGCTTGCAAGAAACACCGGGCGGTCATCTTTCCCATTCGATGTTTATGTGGCGTGCATTTAAAAATCGTTCACAGCTACCAAGCGAAGTGTTAGTAGTTTCACTTCTTTTTTTTTTTTTTACTTTGTGACGTTTTGATATTAAATGCTATTATTAGTTCAATGTTGTGTATTACTGTCAGGTATGCAGCCAGAAAGTCTAATTGTTATTATTAATAATAATATTAATGGTGTCCTCAAAAGGGCCCCTTAAAATCACCCTTACCCCCCCCCCCCCCCCCCCCCCCTTCCCTTGGCTACATCTGATCACGTTTTTTTTTTTTTAAAGAGTAAAATTGCAATTAGAGAGGAGGTTCAGCATGCCCCCTATTAAAATTACATGATGATTGAAGTCAATGCAATCTTTCAGTGATGCCCTATCTCCTCACAGGACATGTGCGATTCTGGAGCGGCCTAAAGGAGTGGACCAAGACCAAGGATCTAGGGCTACATCTTTCCACGCCATTCTCCACATACCTTCTTCTCTCTCTTTTTTTTTTTTTTTTTCCTTTCCTTTTTCACCTGATTGACACCCATCCACACCATAGTCATAGCATCTTGTTAAGTGAAACACGGTGTTTTTCACTCCTTCATCCACACACAAAAAATATATATACCCATTTTTCTCTTAGAGTGGTACCACTGAACCGGCAAAATAAGTTTCCCAGTGCCCCCCCACTTGTCCCACCGCAGCCAGTCATCCAGCCACTTTCCACTGGATCCGCACGGCAAACGGGCCCATTCCGCCCCAAAGCTGAATCCCTACAGCCGAGCCAGGATGACGGAGGCGTGGCAGCAGCACGCCGTGGCCCCGCCCCCCCCGGTGGTCCACACCATCCCGCCGGGGGCCGAGAGCTCCCTGGGCTGCGCCGTGTACGGCATAGTGCTGCAGCCGGACCCTGCCCTGCAGCAGCAGCAGCAGCAGACGCAGCAGCAGCAAGCGCAACCCCAGACGCAGCCGCAGCCGCACCACGGGCAGCAGCACGGCCAGCAGCAGCATCCGGCGCAGGCGCAGCAGCCCTCCCTGCAGGTAGGGGGCGAGGGCGGGCACAAGTGCGGCGCTTGCGGCCACGACATCTCCCACCTGGCTAACCCTCACGAGCACCAGTGCATGGTGAGCCAAGACCGCTCCTTCCAGTGCACCCAGTGTCTGAAGATCTTCCACCAGGCCACGGACCTGCTAGAGCACCAGTGTGTGCAAGTGGAGCAGAAGCCATTCGTGTGTGGGGTGTGCAAGATGGGCTTCTCCCTGCTCACCTCCCTGGCGCAGCACCACAACGCCCACAACAGCACCAACCCCATGAAGTGCTCCATTTGTGAGAAGACGTACCGGCCCGGATCCTCAGGCAGCGCCACCCCGACCTCCAGTGCCAATCCTCAGCAGCCCAACTCTGACGCGGCCACTGCCAGCGGCAGTGCCGCCGTGGGCACGTCCTCCCAGCCGACCTTCCAGCCATCGGTGCCGGACAGGCCCTACAAATGCTCCGTGTGCTCCAAGGGCTTCCGCCACCTGTCCGAGCTGACTCGCCACGAGCGCGTCCACACGGGGGAGAAGCCATTCAAGTGCGAGACGTGCGACAAGAGCTTCAGCCAGATGTCCCACCTCCAGCACCACCACCGCACCCACAGCTCGGAGCGCCCGTACAAGTGCGCCGTGTGCGAGAAGACCTTCAAGCACCGCTCCCACCTGGTGCGCCACATGTACGCCCACTCGGGCGAGCACCTGTTCAAGTGCAACCTGTGCGAGCTGCACTTTAAGGAGTCGTCCGAGCTGCTCCACCACACATGCCAGCCCCAAGGTGCACGACCATTCCGCTGCGCAACGTGCGGGAAGGGCTTCAAGCGGCCGTCGGACCTTCGCCAGCACGAGCGCACGCACTCGGAGGAGCGACCTTACCACTGCGAGGACTGTCAGATGAGCTTTAAGCAGCAGTACGCGTTGGTGCGCCACCGTCGCACGCACACCGCCTCCGCCGACCGGCCCTTCAAATGCAACCTGTGCGACAAAGGGTTCCTGCAGCCCTCGCACCTGCTCTACCACCAGCACGTCCACGGCATGGACAACCTCTTTAAATGCGCCTCGTGCGGCAAGGGCTTCAGCCAGTCGGGCGAGCTCTTGCGCCACAAGTGCGGCGAGCCCTCGACGAGCAGCAACTCCGACAAGCCCTACAAGTGCGACGTGTGCGGGAAGGGCTACAAAAAGGCGGCGACGCTGCAGCGCCACCAGAACGCGCACTGTGCTGAGAAGCCTCTGAAGTGTTCGCTGTGTGATCGCAGATTCCTCTCCTCCTCCGAGTTCGTGCAGCACCGCTGCGATCCGTCCCGCGAGAAGCCGCTGAAGTGTCCTGACTGCGAAAAGCGCTTCAAGTACACCTCGGAGCTGGCTCGACACAGGCGTGTGCACACGGGCGAGAAGCCCTACAAGTGCTCCAGTTGCGACAAAGGGTTCAAGCAGAGAGAGCACCTGGCCAAACACCAGAGCGTGCACGCTCGCGACGCCCAGTTTAAGTGTGTGTGGTGCGGAGAGCGCTTCGGAGACTTGGGAGCCCTGCAGGAGCACACGGTGCAGCACACGGCCGAAGGGGGCGGATACCCCGTGCCCTCCCTCATTCAGTGAGACGCCCATGACCCAGACCCAAAACCTCAAGCCTCCTCCTGCCTCCTCCTGTGTGGGCATCATGGCCGACAAAATATATTCCAACTACTACTGGAGGTTGAAGGCTCCCTCCGAAGATCCCAAAATCTCTTATTGAGTCCCTATTCTCTTGCCCTCCACACAGTGTCTCTTTTCCATCAGATAGTAGGAAGCTACCTGTTCATCAAGCATCCATTGCGTGTGAGTTTGTGTGTGAACGAGAGGTTTTTTTTGTGGAGATTTTTTTTTTTTTTTTGTGGACGGTGCCACAAAATGACCCCCGCCCCTGAACTCTAGGCCTGTGAAGGTTCTATTCTGATGTACTTTCCCCTCCAGCAGCACACACACACACGTATACACACACATACACATATTCACACATACACACACAGCTGCCCCCAGTAATGCTCAGTTACACTCACTCTCCTGCCCGTTAATCCAAAACACAATCATTCGCTTTGATCATGCATATATACACACACACACACACACACACACAGTTATACAAAAATACATGCACAAGCCTTTCACATCATGCTGAAGAGATGTGTTGTTCAAACTGTCTCGTTTCGAGATGAAGGAACAGGAATGAGGAACAGTTCCACTTTGGGCTCCAGCGAAACAGTTCTGCGGTGGGTGTGGGTTTCTGGTCCCCATCTCGCACACACATCCACCTTTACTCCTACCCCACCCTAACCCTCTCACTTAAACCCACACACACACATATATACACACACACCTACACACACCTACTCCTCTTCCTCCTCGCACCACCTTACACCTGGCCATACATGGTCCACAGGTCTAACCTGCCTCACTCACCCACTCACTCACACGTCTTTATCACCCCAGCTGTTACTGACCTGTTCCTCTTTGTGTGTGTGTGTGTGTGTGTGTGTGTGTGTGTGTGTGTGTGTGTGTGTGTCTGTGTGTAGTAGTGCTTGGTGTGTGTGTGTGTGTGTGTCTGTGTGTAGTGCTTGTGTGTGTGTGTGTGTGTGTGTGTGCGCGTGCGATTGTGTGTATGTTTGTCACTCTGTGCGTGTGTGTGTGTGTGTGAGTGAGTAAATGTCTACCCACAAAAGACTGCCTCTGATAATGATAACAGTATTGGGTATTTAGCTGTCCTCGAGCTGAGGAAACCCAGAGCACCACTGTAAGTGAACGCATACTGTATAATTATTATTCCTCTGTGTGTGTGTGTGTATGAATGTGCAAGTGACTGTTTGTGTGCACGTGTGTGTGTGTGTATATGTGTGAATTAACCTGTTTGCAGTTACTTGTTCCACATACAACCCCAATAGCTAGTGTGAAAAATATTTTATATATTTTTTTTGTTTTTGTTTGTTCACATTTTTTAAAAAAACAAAAAAGAAAGAAACTTTAGGGGAAAACAGATGTTGTGCTGTCTTTAACCAGTACGCGTTTTAGTGAGCGTGTCAAGTCTGTCTGTGCCCCTGTGTCCATGGCAGCCCCTGTCGTCCGTACCGAACTGTGCCACGCCGCGCCAGATCTGGTCTCGTCCCTTCACCGGACAACCGTCACCTCCACGGCGACCTGTGGTCTGTACTGTACCGGATCCAGATCCCTCCCAAGGGACAGCGATTGGATCGGGAACACCTCTCCTCTCCCCGTCTCCACATTTCACTGCTATATACATACATATATAGAAGTTATATAGAAATATATATTTCACTCTTCATATTTCCCACACACACACACAAATCAGTCCTGAACAAGAATTTCCTCTTTCTCTATTACTGTATGTACATAGATAGTATGTATGCCGACTGTTTACCGGTTCTGTCATAGAAAGAAAGGAAAAAAAAAAGATTGCATTGTCTTTCTTAACTGCATCATCTATTTTATATGTAACTACTTTTTATTATGTGACTTTTGGATTCATATTATTTCACTCTCTCTCTCTCTTTCTCTCCTGTAGTAGTAGTTTTGATTGTGATGGTGTGTTTTAAGTGTAAAGGAAGTGTTTTTTTGTGTGTGTGTGTGTGTGTGTGTGTCATGGGCTCTGCTCCTCCACCAGTTAGTCTTTCCACACCTGTGAGGCACGTGAATGGTTGAACTTTATTTTTTATATTTTTTTTTTGTTAATTTTATCTTTTTTTTTTTTTTTTTTTTTTAAATATACAATTGCCTTTTTTTGTGTTGGCCTATGGCTTCACTCCTATATTGGGTTGCTCTATGCGTCTCATCTGTCCACAGAGTTCTTAGCTTGCTGATGTGTAGAAGTACACATATGCCCACCTCCCTACCTGCTGGCTCTCGCATTGACCTCTTCATGAATTTGTCAGTGTCCCATCCATCTGTGCTGACTGTGCTTGTACCTACCACCTCCACAAGGTGGCTAAAGTCCACAAGCCAGTCTGACCCCACGTCCCAGCCAGGGTCAGCGTCTGATCCTTCACCACAGTCTGCTTCTGTTTGAGAAAACAACTTACCCAGACCAGACCTTCAGCACACCAAGTTAAAATGCTAGTATTGAGCTGGTTGTTGTCATTTGGCCCTCAGTATTGACACCATAAAAGTTTTATTTGTGAATGAGGCTCTTCATTTGACACATCAACTTAAAACTTGAAGCAGCTTCTCACTTCTAAAATAATTGTTTTTTTTTAGTCATTAGTTTAAAAGTCATAGGACTGTGCTGTAAAGTTAAGCACATGCGTTCACACATTACACATAGATTCACTCAAGTGTTTCTGCTGTTGGTCCACGCACCATAGGGGACAGCTGGCAAATATTAGGAGTTAGCTTTACATTTTCAGAGATGATGTCAGGTGCTCTTTGTAAGACATGTAAAAAAAAAAATTGTGCTGACCTTGCCAAATGTTTGGCTTCATTGGTATCTGAAATGAAGTCAGAGGATATACATAGCTAAAAGTTATGTCTTGTAGTAAAAGCAACATCAGCTGTAGGATCTTGGTGAAGTCACGATTTTGTGGTTGAAATGTCTGTTGACAGAGGCCCTATCAGCACAGGAAATCTTACTGACCTTTTCTTCCAGGCAGCTGAGCCTGATAAAGCTTTAGTGTATGATGTGGTTAAGGGATCTCTTCAGTCAGAAGTCACAGTGATGCCCCCGCATTTGACTCCTTTCACCATTCAATTGTTTGTTTTGTTATTTTTGCTTTTTTTTGTTTATTATTGAGTTGTGGTGGAGCTGAAGGTTGCACAGTATTAGCAGAGGCTACGGATCTCCCTTGCAGTCAGCCAGCTTTGAGCCATACATTGTGGTAGCGAGGCCTACTCTTGGCTTGATGCTGTTTCTGCAGAAATTCACACAGTCACCAAGATCCTTTCTGGAGGATCTCGTCTGCACTACAGTCATGTGCAGTTAACCCCTACTGTCGGTTACACCATTGTAATGCTGTAGTTTAATCTACCACCTGATTGTAAAGTATGCAGCAAGGCTAGCTACAACATCGTGCTGTTTTAGCAACAGCTGCATTCATGTGATGCTGTCTGCAGTAATGGTGGCTGTATTTGCTACTTTGTTGTCTGCAGTAGGGTAAGCTGTGTCAAGTCTGGGGTTGTACTCTGGCCTTAAACTGGGTGTCAGTTTGAATTCTGAACCCAGCTTACCCCCCCCCCCCCCCACCCCCCCCCTTTTGTATTTTTGTTGACTTTCATTTTTTTCTCTCTTCATAATCCCATATATATATATATATATATTGTGTGTGTGTCATGCCCATTTTTGAGTATAAGGTTTTTAATTTTTTTTTATTATGAGATCTCCAGGCATTAAGACAAGGTTGACATCAAGTGGGATTTAAATGAAACTATGTATGTCAAGTGTTTTTATGTTCTCAAGTTTGCGTTGTATATTAATTTTTTTTATTAATATTGTTTAAGATCTATATATAAATATCTATATTCTGGGTTGGAGTGGTTAGAGGTAGGAGAGAGGATGAAGGTGAAGGTAATGGTGTCATTGGCAGGCGGCTGACCTTTGACCTTGGGAAGTATCGGCGCGTGTCTCCTCCCACCATAGCCTCTGTAGCTCCACCCTGTGCATGCCTGCTGTGTTAGTTCCTGTAGTCTTTCTTGGTATCTGCGCCTTTTGGTGCATTTACTTACTCTTTAACTTTTTTCAATTGTAGATCGTGGATGAGCTAGTTAAATTACATCATGTGGCAATGGATGTGTACATTCATGCTCAAATATCTGTATGTAGCATTTAATATACACAGCACTAACAAATAAACCTTTTCATTAATAACATGATGTCATTAGTATATTTGTCAGTATTTTCATGGTGATGATGCTGTGGACACCATCCAGGTCTTTCCCCATGCTGAAGCTCAAGATTCAGGTAGGACTCGGCTAGCTACGCAGCTAGCTCGTATTCTGAAAAGGTAAGTGCATTTACCAATATGCCTTAATAGTAGTATTTTATAGTATTAAGTTTACATTAACATTAATCGGAAGAGCGAAAGCATAGCATGACATCCACTGTAAACATTGCTCAGTTTTTAGGCACTTTTTTTTGCTTTGTTGAACTGGGAGAGATTTGCATGGTCACAGTTGTAGTGAATGTAAAACAGGGTTATGCCCCCCCCCCTTCATATGTAAATCTTGAACTTGAACTTGAAATAGGCATTGAAAATGGGCGATTTAAGTGTAATGTCATTATGGATGCCAAAATGGACAATTTTAATCCCATGCCTGAATATACAGCTTATCTATGTTGAATTAAAAGTTCAGTACATTTTATCTCAACATTACAGGGTAATGTGTAGTACTTGATACTTGAGTAACTTGAGTACATGATGGGTGACCTTTAAGCAAGTCCAGTTATGTCTTAAAGAGGATGGACACGTTTATTGAAGAAACATTATGTATTCAATCAGTTATTATAATTGTAATACTTTGAAAGAAAATGTTCATGAAGTTACAAGTACATAATAATGAACTATATCTAAGGGTTTGTTGATTGGTTTTGATGGGAGTAATAAGTTTTGTTTCCAGCAAGCAGTACAGTACAGTTCGGTTTGGTACAGAACGTTTTTGTGCGGTTCGGTACGGATTGTGTTTCCATTGGCAAAGGTAGAGTAGAGTCGTCACAGCAACGGGCGTGTCTCTAAACCGTACCACAACCTGGTACCCCAACACAAGGGTGCCAGAAAATGGTACGGTTCGGTACGGTTATTTAGGTACGCTTCAAAAATTCTTACCATGGAGACACAAACAATTGCGAACCGAACTGAACCGTACTGCTTGGTGGAAACAGGGCTATAGAGTCCATGGGCAGCATCCCACGAAAGTTCTATAACTTTCTGTACAATGAGTGAAACAACAGATTTAGGTCATAAGTAATTAAGTTGCTTTATCGGTAAAATACAAACATGGTTTAATGTGAAATGTCATTTCTCACATCCTGTGTGGTAAGTGTCCTTGTAGTTTGTGGTCTCAGATTGGACAGGTAGTTTAAGAGCCTGCTCCTTCTCCTGCTCCTGCAGCAATGGCCCTGAGCTTGTTCCAGGCTTTGGTGTGGGTCTTCAGAGCCATCTGGACATGACAAGAAAACTATATTTTTACACACATAAGATGCATTCTAGTCCGGCGGATAGCTGCGAAAATCGATCACTTTGCGATAAAAGCATGAAAATTGGTATGAAGACTCTCAAATGAGGTCTGATCAGATTTGGAACCGTAGGCGCTCAAGATCTGGCCCTTGGGGGCCATGGCGGCCATTTTCCAAAATGGCCACCATGGAAATGGGGAAATGGATTAAAAGCACCCAGAAACACCACATATGTGTACCAAATTTGGTGGGAAGGTTCCCAAAGGGAGACTGATTACATTTAGAACTATAGGCATTCAATATGGCGGCCATTTTGGAAAATGGCCGACAAATATAGATTCCGTAATGATAAAATGAATTGAAAACAGCCAGAAACACAACATATTTGTATCAAAGTTGGTAGAATGAGTCACAAAGGGGGTCTGAATAGATTTAGAACTATAGACATCCAATATGGTGGCCATTTTCCAAAATGGCCACCATAAATGGAGTTCCTAATTGGAAAACAGATTAAAAACAGTGCAATAATACAGCAGAAATACATGTCAATATAAACATACTTCACAAAAATGGCTATTGATGTGTCTTTAAATTATTTATGTGATCCAAATCATGGAAAATGTGATCACCATGAAAACTGATTAAGAGCTGATCTTTGTCTGGTCTCAGCCAAAGAAATTCACAAATGGTGAAACAGAAAGTTCAACTGGCATGATAAGAGACACACAAGCTAATCCACCACGGCAAGGTGCCAGCTCATTAGGATTAGGTTGTTTTTTTGTTTGTTTTTTGTTTTTACTTTTTTTTGGCTTTTAGATATTGATGTAGGACTGCATAACAACAACCAGAACAAAGAACAAGTGGCTCAACCCTTCAACAGTTGTGTTTTGAACATTCATACAAGATTCAACTCACAACATGTCATATAACATATGTATATAAAGATGCCACATTTAATTCAAACACTATACCAAGCCAACGACCAATCTCAGCCAAGAAGCACAAAAACCTTACACTGCGTGACAATCTCCCTCACATAAACATAAAGCAGTGCACTGCAGTAATGCAGCTCTACATTTGCACTGCCTAATACAGCCTAAAGTAGGCAGTGTACAGCTTATATAACAGTGCAAATTTGCTGTTCCTTCAAAATAACTCAACACACAACCATTAAAGTCTAAACCACTGCCAACAAAAGTGAGTACACCCCTAAGTGAAAATGTCCAAATTGTGCCCAAAGTGTCAATATTTTGTGTGGCCACCATTATTTTCCAGCACTGCCTTAACTCTCTTGGGCATGGAGTTCACTAGAGCATAACAAGTTGTCACTGGAATCCTCTACATGACGACATCACAGAGCTGACCTTGAGCTTGAGACCTTGAGCTCCTCCACCTTCCAACTAAGGATGCCCCACAGATGCTGAATTGGGTTCAGGTCTGGGGACATGCTAGGCCAGTCCATCACCTTCACCCTCACCCAAGGCGTGGTCATCTTGGAGCTGTGCTTGGGGTCGTTACCATGTTGACATACCGCCCTGCGGCCCGGTTTCAAAGGGGGGGCATCATTCTCTGCTTCAGTATGTCACAGTACATATTGGCATTCATGATTCCCTTAATGAAGTATAGGTCCCCAGTGCCGGCAGCACTCATGCAGCCCCAAACCATGACACTTCCTCCACCATGCTTGACTGTTAGCAGGACACAGTTGTCTTTGTAATCCTAATCTGGTTGCCGCCACACACACCTGACACCATCTGAACCAAATAAATTTATTTTGGTCTCATCAGACCACAGGACATGGTTCCAGTAATCCATGCCCTTAGTCTGTTGGCCACTGTGCTGCAGCTCAGTTTCAGGGTGTTGGCAATCTTCTTCTAACCTAGGCCATCTTCATGTAAAGCAACAATTTCCTTTTTTAAATCCTCAGAGAGTTCTTTTCCATGGTGCCATGTTGAACTTCCAATGACCAGTATGAGAGAGTGTGAGAGTGATAACACCAAATTTAACACAACTTCTACCCATTTACACCTGAGACCTTGTAACACTAATGAATCACATGACACCAGGGAGGAAAAGTGGCTAATTGGGCACAATTTGGACATTTTCACGTAGTGGTGTACTCACTTTTGTTGACAGTGGTTCAGACATTAATGGTTGTGTGTTGAGTTATTTCGAGGGAACTGCGAATTTGCACTGTTACGCTGTACACTGCCTACTTTACGTTGTACAAAAGTATTATATCTTTAGACTTCTCCCATGGAAAGATATAATAAAAAAAAAAAAAATAATGTTAGGGGTGTACTCACTTTTGTGACATACTGTAATTTGAAAAGTAAAAACTGTCACCAATTAACTTCACACCCTCTCCACTGGATGAAATACAGTAGGTAAAGACTATGTAGAATTAGTAGACAAGAAATGAAAACTAAATTCTCAAGACTGACCTCTCACACCCCTAAAAGCTACAACTAAATGAAATTTGGAATGACTATTAACATTATGAAAAGCAAAATTACATAAAAGAAAAGGTGTTACTGCTTATATTCCATATTCCATGGAAGTTAGTTTCCCAGTTCGCAATTGCTGGACTTTTTTCATCCTAAAGGACAGTTCAGACCGGAGCGGAAAGCGAAAATGCGAAAAATGCGAAAAGCAGAAAAAGTGGCCACACCTGCGGAACGAAATTGCGGAGCGATTTTTCTGATCTATCGACTCCTAGCGACTTTTCAGAGAGCCAGTAGCGACTTTCTGTGACTTTTTTTGGCAACACTGTCCGGCATTGCAATTGGCTGCAACGACTGTTGACAAACCGCATCATAGCTTGTTAGCACAATATTCGCTAAATGAATTATTGCATGAAAACTAGCTCACGACTTGGTTGAGCACAGAGAACATTTCAGAGATCATGTGAGATTTACAATTACTGACAATCTATGTTTCCCAAATAATTTGTAGTGGGTCTTGCTACGTGTGATCCATTGGCTCTTGCTAGCTGAGCTACATACTCCCCCAAGACAGTTTAAAACAACACAACGCCCAACATGAAAAATAAGACCCTCTACCACCTTTATAAACCCAGAGCAACAATTTTAACCATATCTAGCCCCAAATAGTAGCATACACCTATAAATCTGATAGTAATATGTTATTGCATGCTATGTTTCTGGCATACATTTTCCCATTATGGAATCCATATTTGGTGGCCATTTTGAAAAATGGCCGCCAGATTGAAAAACTATGGTTCCTAATATAATTGGATGCCCTTTATGAACCTTCCTACCAAATTTGATACAAATATGTTGTGTTTCTGGCTGTTTTCATCTATTTTCATCCATAATTTTACCATTCAAAATAAATATTTGGTGGCCATTTTGGAAAATGGCCGCCATATTTAACGCCTATGGTTCTAGATCTAATCAGATCTCTTTTAGGAACCTTCCTACCAAAATTGATACAAATATATGATGTTTCTGGGTGCTTTTAATCCATTTTCCCATTTCCATGACGGCCATTTTGGAAAATGGCTGCCATGGCCCCCAGGGCCCAGATCTTGAGCGCCTACGGTCCCAAATTTGATCAGAACCCCTTTGGGAGTCATCATACCAAATTTGACGCTTTTATCACAAAGTGATCGATTCGCATGAAAATCTGCATCTATCGACCGGACTATTCTGGATAGCCTGAATGCAAAGAAGGCTGCATAATATCCAGTGGTGTATAAAAGAAGGTAAACAAGATATAAACCTGGGCTCTGGGTGGTTCTTCGTTTAAAAAATCTTTTCTAACCAGGGTTTTCTGTCTCATAACAATTACCAGAAATAGATCTGAACAAAGCTACTGGCCAACAACCCTGGGGTGATGGAGAGCCACATGATTTACCAACTAGGGACGATTAGCATGCTTCCTCCCCCACAACTTCTGTGGCTCAAGGCTTTGTATACCCACTGTGCTACTTCCTGGACTTGCACGATGTCTGTATATTATGGTGTATTTCCTTACCAAATACTGAGTATTTATAAGCTCAAACAGCTGACCAACAACTTCTAGCTGCCAGAAGTTTTGATTGGCACAAAAGGCTTGTGAAAATGCTCTGACAAAGTGCATTGTAGGGGTATTAGTGACTGAGATGTTCACTACATAATTTAAAATAATATATGTCTGGGAAATGACCAACTAACAGGGAATCCACCCATGTTCTCGGACAAAATAAATAAAAACCCATGACACTGAATTAACATGACTCCCAGCAGCCTACTACTACACACAATTGTATATTAAATGGCACAATTTTTGTTGATTTTTTTCATTCCTGCCATTACTACCCATTTATACATGTACTAACAAAAATGTTTAAAGGAGGTAAAGGGAACTACCTAATTTTGTGACAAAATAAGAACAGAACCTAACATAAACATAAATCATATGTTTTCTATCTTCTGCCTAATTTCATAACATTTTAAAAACATTCAATGAATCAACTGAATTCTATATTTCCAAGCCATGAATACTGGCTTATAAAATTTCATGTCCATAAGAACCCCAAATAAAGATAATGATATAATGAAATTGTAGTGACATTACTGTACTATATCCTTAAAGGAATACGCCACCCCTAGGTGAAATTTTGTCTATCCCCGCAGTCCTCAGAGTTGGATAAGTGAGCAGAAGCGTTTTCCAGCAGACCCAGCCATTGTCCGAATCTGGCAGCACTGACTTTAGCTTAGCATAGTCGCTGTAATCTAATGTTGCCAATTGTGGCAAAATTGAATCAATTCACTCAATTTTTTTGTAATTACTTCTCGTGACCTGTGTATTCATATCTAGTACAAATGACAATGCAAATTAACACGAAGGAATTGACCAAGCGGCATTTAGATGGGGGACTACATTCTACGGAAGCACAGGCAAAGCACCTCTGAAAGGCGCAAAGACACCACGTAGCACCTGGTAACAACTCCATGCTTGTGTGTTGACGGAAGTTGGGGGATGAGGGTTTAAAGGTGTTGCGGGTGTCTCTGCGCCTTTCAGAGCAACTCTAGAGACTGGGAATAAACAAAATTTCACCTAGGGGTGGCACATTCCTTTAACTACAATCCTGTACTATCCCTAGCAGTACTACATCCTCACCTCTGAGATTTCCACTTTGCGCTCCCAGGCCTTGACAGCCTGCTCCAGCTGGGTATGGGAGGCCTTGGTGGTGATGTACTGCAGAACAGGGGGCACACGGTAGTCCGCCAGCTCACCACGCAACTTCTTGTTTAGAACCTCAGCCTTCGTACGCTCCTAAATCAGCAATGGTAAGTCAACATCAGAGAAGGAGCACAACACAGACCGATGCTATCGATACAAGTGTCTAACAATCAGGGGAAAGTGTATCGTATAAATGCGAGTACCAACATATGCAAGCAAGTTTCATAATGCACAAGTAATGAATAAGACTAACAATGCAGTGGTATTCTTGTAATGTTTACAATGCTTTTGTGAAGTGACCGTGTTCCTCTGGCAACAGTTGCTATTAACTATCATATTGTGATCAGTATATTTCGTAAGCAATTAACCCAAGAGTTTCTTGACCACTGGGTGAAAACATCACCTTGGACGAAGGTGTCTGTTAAGTCTCAACTAAAGTCAAACTGAAAGTAAAAACCTCCTCAGCTTGCTCTGTCTCTTCCTCGATCTTCACCAGCATCTCTCGCCGGGAGGCAATATCGCTGCTCAGCAGTTTGGACTCACAGGTCATGTTCTGGAGTTTCTTCTGCAAACGCCAACCAAGAAAAGTGCAAACACCAGCACCACACACAGACAAAAGACAGAATAAGAGTCACACAGCAACAGACAAGGCTGATTCAGCAGCTCAGGGGTGTATTCCCAATGGGTGGTTTAGTAACTAACCCAGATAAGTTAACTGAAAGTGGTAAATCTACTAATAGAAGATCCCTCTGCTTTTGTTTTATCAGCAGAGTACATCCACAAACACTACTATATTAGCAAGTTTATTACTTGCTATGGATTAACATACCCAGGTACAGTGGCGTGCAGTCAGGGGAGTAATTGTTTCCCCTTTCTTTCTTTAATCTGTGGTTGGTTCATACTGCCCATCCATTACCAACAATGGACCTCACCACACGTTACTGCCCATGTTAATAGTAATCAAAATAAGTAATCGAACCTGCTTTCTAGAATACCCCCCTGGTTGTGAATAAAGTTTTTGTCAGATGAGGACTGTGGCAACTCAGACCTTGTACAAGTTTAGGATCTGTAGGGTGTTTCCTGCCAGTAGCTTGAGGCGCAGCAGGTCCTGGTTCCTCTCGTCGATGCGCTCCAGGTACTGACTGTTTTCAATCTTCAGCTGCTGGAAGTCCACCTCATGCAGCGCCTCTCCCATCTCCTCCTTCTGACGCATCTGCAGGATCAACTTCCGTTTCTGCACGTGCAATGCGGCGTTCTTCAGCCGCAGCTTCTCCACCAGTGTGTCCTGCAGACATGGTACATGGGATGCTTGAGCATGTAATAATCCTGCTATGTATTTTTCTATGGGGTAGCAGTTTAGGACTTGGATTTGCAGCCAGAAGGTCACAGGTTCAATTTCCCACATAGACAGGTAGATGGGGGGGAGAGTGAATGACCAGTCTCCTCCATTGATCTTCCCCTGTGGCTGAGGTGTCCTGAGCATGGTACCATCCCCACACACTGCTCGCTGGGTGCCATTGTCATGGCTGCCCCCTGCTCACATGTGTGATGGGTTAAATTTCATTGTGTGCACTGTGTACTATAATGTGCTGTGTGATTACAATGACAAATGGGAATCACTTTCATTTTTTTTCCTGAACCCAGGGTATTCGCTTCTGCATGGAAGCAACTTAGCACTGCTCCAGCTACATAACTCAAGCTACATGACCAGAAGGTATTCCACATTTGTGACTGAGTGACAGATGTGGCTAAGTTAAGTCGGAGTTAATGCATAGGTTAAACCTTCTTATAGAAGGGCCTCATGGCCTCTTTTTTCCACGCAAAATAAAGCTCTATGACTTTCAGAGTATGAGGTTTACATATACAGCAAGCAAATCACAGCTTTACATGTGCAAAAGACCTACACATAGGTTGGTAATTTGGCTGAAGTGAGTAAAAAGCCATAACTTACATTTGTTACATATACAAACTAGTTCAATCTGTTTTGCCCAACTGTTTTAACCCAGTTGATGAGCTTATTAGTAAAATCACCTATGTATGTGCACAGGTAGAACGATTTCATTACAGGACTTTTTTTCCTATGAAGCTGCAGTCACTCAACTCTGGACCTGCACCATAGCTACAGAGTAGGCTATATGGGACATCAAAAAGAGGTGGAACATGTTTCCTTGCACAATGAAATTCTTTTTTTGCAGTCCACTTGAATGCCACACGTAATACCACACACAATAAAACACATTAAGACATAATAAAAGACATCAGACATCTAACCTTTGCCCGCATCCTGTCTTCAAAGTAACGGATGACCTTCTCTGCACCCATCATGGCACCTTTCTTTTCACGCAGAACCTTGGCCACATCACGGTCAAACTCATTGCTGGCCTTCTTCACCTCCACAAGTCGCACATCAGCTTCCTCCAAGGTGGCCTAAGAGTATACACAAGAATATGACCATGAACTAAACAGTGTACCCCCCCTGGAAGCACCAGCCAACTTTTAACTCAGCAAGGTGCAGCAAGCAAACTTTTTTTTTTTACTAAAAATCATTGTCACCCATTTTCATTTTCAGTGACCTTAAGGTTGAGCATCACTCTCTCCGATGAGTTTTTCAGTTTCTCAAGGTCGTCTCTCATCTCATCCATTTCTCTCTGGGCAACATCACATTTTTGCTCAAGGGTCAGCCGCTGAAGCTTTTCCTGGGTCATTGTTCGTGATCTGGTGGACTTCCTTCCACGGTTCTGTGACAGGTAAAACCATGGGTAAAACAAACATACCTTACTTGGAGGTGTAGACTACACTGATATTTTAACAAAGAGAAAAAAGCCATGCGTTGTTAGTGCACATTTATGTGACATGAACACGAAATCAGCCTCACCAAAGAAACATGGCTCATAAAATAGACAGATTGTGGCCCAAAGACTGTACTGTAGTAATTTAAGAATTTGCTTGCTTAGTACTTGAAGTGTAACCCGTTAGCGACAACCGCACAGCTGAGGTACCAGCACGGCCGCTACGTTTACCATGTCTGTCGTGCCTTCAGCTCCTCCTTGTGCTGCAAGTTCACGTGGCTCCATACGACCAAGATGTCGCTCAAACATATCGGTTTCTGCTCGTAGCACTGCATTTGAGCGTCTGTAAAAAGGACCAGTTGAAGTGTTCTTGAATTGTTCAGTTCAAGTGTCCAAACCGTTACTGGCTAACCCGGTGTAGTCGTTAAACTAATCTAACAAAAACAACGTTAAAAATAATACCATTTCATATAGGAAGTAACGGCTAAACTAATGTCCAAATAACAGTTTCATTTCATTACCTTAAATTGTCTATAAGTTCAATAAGTCGTCTCTTGTCTTCCAGCTCTTCGCTTCCCTCAAACTCCGCCATGGTTACTAAGGTAAACAAATCCTACCGTGATGCGCGCTCGCGTATCAAGTACCAATAGATGCCCAGAGGCGGTACTTTTAAGTTTGAGGCCCTGGGCAAAGAACATTTTCGAGCCAGTGCTCTTAAAAAAATCTTAAATAATTCTTTAGGCACGACGCATATTTTCTTTACCTTCCTCTTACATTTTAGAAATAGAGTTCCAGCTGTCAACAGAGTTTATCCACCTATCAATAGAGTTTATTTACCTCGTATTCACCAGATACAACGTCTAACATAACAAAATCGCACTACATCATTAATATTTACAACATGTGCACGAGAGATCATTTAATATCACTGGTGTTGTCTAAATGTGTCAGCCTCATGTGATCACATTCATACTTTGTCAGCTCTTATTTTACCATACTCCCCTGATGGGCACCTGCCCAAAGTAAAGGGCGATGTTAGCTGGTGAAGCTAATATCAGTAATATCTAGGTGGGTGAGCAAAGTGACACCTATCAATTTAGCCGAGTTCGTTACCCAGCTAGCATGTATATAGCGGACCACTGGTGGCTTTTGGACGGCAAGCCACCGGTGGTGTGCCAACCGTGGACCGACATAGGACCACTGACAGCTACAAATCTCACATCGGGCCAGCGGTGGGATTTGGTTGGCAATTCGCTAAGGTGCGCGAGAACTTACAGCTGTTCCAGCGGCGGCATGCCACCCTCGGACCGCTGGTGGACCACCACACATTTGGTGACAGCAACTGTCATTCTAGCGCGAGTACTATCAGCTGTTCCATCGGCGGCTTACCATCCTCGGACCGCTGGAGAACCGCTACCCATTTCATTGCAGCAATAACGGACGCCAGCGAAGCAGCGACAGGGCTCCACAATATCTTGGGACTAGGTAAGTAAAACATCGCTTCTACATATCTCCACTAGTCATTAAATGTATCCTTATTTTAATATATAAAAGTAATGTATTTAGAGCGTAAGTCTGTTTCCAAAATGTTGCCTTTTCTTTGTGTGGCAAAGGCTATTGGTTTTCTGACAGCAAGACAGGGAAAAAAACTTTAGCAACAGGCTAATAACTTTGCAGAGCTACCAAATCGTTTGACTAATATAGCTAGGATAGTAGGATAAACGATACATATCGCCTCGCATATAAGTGGCTGCGCTGAAATATTTGATTCACAAAATGATAAATGTAAACAAACAAACAAAAACATACAATTGGCTAGCCTAAAGGGCGCTAGCCTTGGGACAACCAGTTTTAGATGACGTCGGTTGATTGGCAAAGATAAATCACAGCATAAAAACTTTTTCGAAAGCAAGACTACTCGTGTTTATGGATGGCTTATGAGGTTTAACAGGCCCTTTCATGAAAAAAAGGTTAATTACAGCGCCGTTTTAGATTCACCACCTCTTGCTACCCTATCTCGATCAAGCTGGCTGTCATCATACATATCCAGTGCTAGCCCGGCCCATCGCGTTTCTGTTTTGTTTCTGGACTTTGTCTGCTGCTACTGATTGTGTTTTAAGACATCCAACAGATGTGTACTAGTGATGTGGTTATCACTGGCAAAAAAAAAAAGAATTTTGTGAGGGCACGCATACGCATTGATGGAGGCAGGCAGACATGAAAGTGCTGAACATTGAAACTGAACTTAATTAAACTATTGCATCCTAATCATATATGTAGGCTTTCTATATTTTTGCGGTGCAGAAGAGTGTGGAATGGGGAGCTGTACCTTATATAGCCCCCGCCTAAATGCATGGCATTATGGGAAGTGAAGTTCATATTCATTCATACACATCTCACTTACTCTTTGTTTTACTACAGGAGCTGTGCGGAGAGTGGTTCCCACAGCCACAGAAGAGGAACTTCAAAAAGAAGTCTCTTCGTATTTGAAGGGCGCAGCTGACAGGGAGGGAGGGAGGAAAAACAGACAGAAAAGGGTAGTGGATGGGGATGGGGATGGGGATGTTCTGGATAGGGAATAGAATAGTCCAATGGTTTATTTATTGTAATTGTAATTTATTTATTTATGTATGTATGTATGTATTGTCTACTTTTCATTCAATGAGGCCATGTTGGTTTTACACAATGTAAAAAATAAACATCTATTTAACCTAACAGCCTACGCGTGGCCTACGTCTGTGTGATAGAAGTTGCTGAGGATGTATGTTTTTGCACTGTATTATTAAATTAGGTTTCTTATCAGCAGGCACTGTCTTTACCTTTGTAAATTTTGGTAACTTTGGTAACCCCAGTAAGTAGGGCCTACCTAATTGTATTTGTTTTTGTGATTGAGGGCAAATGGAAAGTGTTGTAATGTATTAGATGACTATTTTAGTACATCATTTGCATTATTATGGCCGTAAATAAGACCATAAAGGCCATAAATAAGGCCAATTAGAAGCTGGTGGCCCACCATCGGTTCTCTGGTGGTCCGCCGGCGGCTCAAAAGCGGCATAGGGGCGGCCCTTTAAGTGCAGCCGCTTCTGAGCCGCCGGCGGACCGCCAGAGAACCGATGAGCAAAACTCCAGTGGGCCGCCAGTGGGTACCGCCGTTGGACCGCCAACTCTGCCGCTGGTGGGCCACCAGTGGCCCGCTAACCTAATGCTATCTGGGTAACAACTAAAATAGTAGCCTAAGTGACCTGAAAAAGCTTATTTTCCTCAAACTTATAAACAATAACTTACACTATTAGGCTTCAAATTATCGCAAAGAGAAATACGATTCTAAAAAACCCTCACCAACTCCAAAAAGTTGTATTGACCAATTTATTGGTTCCATACGTGTCCCGTTCATTTCAGTAAAACGAGACTTTACTCTGGTCTGCATAAAAGGGGATTCCCCCTCCTCCCCTTTGCCAAAATAAAACGTGAGGTAAGTGAAGGGAAGAGTAAAGTGACGTTGGCGACTCTCCGTCTTTCAACACTTTTACTGTTTATGCTAAATACTCTGTGGCGTAGCCCTGTAAAATCTTTGCTAGGAACCGCTATGAACGTCTGTAAGAACGAGAGCTATCAAAGCCACTTGTCTGACGTCATAATGGCGAGGTCACAATGTCACCTTGGTGTCCCCTGACGAAATATATTTTCCATCACTTGTCGCAAATTGTTATTCAGAGCAGCTTGCTTTATGATCGTGGATACGTTTAATGTTCGTATGAGTCTACATTTACATTTTTAATGTAAATCTCCATGGATTTCTTTAGACTTAAGGAGAGACTGACAAAACTCAGAGCTAAAAAACTGGAAAGCAGTGGCTCCTTCCTGCGACCCATGCCAAGGGTGCTGCCCCCCATAGGGTCCGCATCCCAGCAGCAGCCGCTGAAGCCACTGTTCGATACAGGAGCTTCCAGGGATGCTCCAAGTGGTAGCAGCACCAGTTCCATCGCACCAGCTCCACCTGCTGTTGCCAAGACAACCACCAATGGGAGTGCAACAAAGCCAAAGCTGATAAAGGCCAGGCGCTGTGAGAAAGTCATCCATGATGTCGGCCTGAAACCCAGAGGTCACCTGGACGACAAGAACAGTAGTGATGAAAACCATGACAGTTGCCAGGCCAACATCATGTTGCAGCAGGAAGAGGATGGCGATTCCAGGGTGAAGTCCTTGAAAATCTTGCAGGAGGTAAAGGAGTGGCTCAAACAGGAGAGCTCACGTGTTGCCAAGGAGATGAAACTCACTGAGATTGAGTCCAAACGCTCAGGCAGCTTTGCAGCCAACATCAACTTGGTGGACATCAGGACCCCACAGGAGCTGTGTGCGCTGCCCTTACTCAGGACATCCACTCCGCCCACTGCCCCAGCACCCCCACAGGCACCCAAACTGCAGACGTCCAACAGTGGACAGATCCGCAATAAGCTGCCCCACATCAGGAAGACATCGGCAGTCGGTGTCGTCACTGCTGTTGAAGGTGAGCACTGGAGGAATATTCTGTAATAGCAAAGACACACACACACCACACAAACACTAGGGCTGTAGTGATGGTGATATGGATGAGAGATATGCATGCCCTAAATCACATTCCAAATGTCCATGATCTCTTGTAGCCACTACTGTGAAAGGTAGACCATGCACCAACTGTATTGTCTTTTGTTTAAAGCCTTGGTTACAAATTAATTTGTCTAAACTTCTAAAAGGATATAGACACACACTCTTTCAGAAGAAAGGCATGGCACTGCCTAGTTAAACACAAATGCAGTGCGATGATATATAAAACTGACAACAGTTTGCAAAGACAGTACAGACATTTAGTTAGAAAGGGAAAAAAAGTAACCTTTGACCTCCCAGAGCAAAAGTCTGCGGAGTCCCTCGCAGTGAGGAAGGAGGAAGAGAGGAAGGTGGAGGAGGTAAAGGAGGTGAAGAAGAAGGAAGTGCGAAAAGCTAAGCAGACGAGGGAGAGGGAGAGGCAGCAGGCTAAGGAGAAACCAGGGCCAGCCAGACGCCCCCCTGTGGCCCATCCTGAGCAGACCCTCCAACACGCACTCGGGCTTCTCAGCACTGACGAATGGTGGGAAGACAGCCAGGGCTACACACATTACAGTCATTGAAATGATGAAATTTTTAATCAAGAATGCTCAACCATGTTTCTTTAAGCAAGTTAAATTATGCTAACATGTATACATAATGATGTTGCTGTGGGTTTACTGTATTGTTGTTGTTGGTGCTGCAGGGAGAAGAAGGTGGAGGCCCTGACCTCCATCAGGTGTCTGTGTGAGCACCACACTGAGGTGTTGCTGCCCAACCTGCATGACCTGTGCCTGGCCGTCACTAAAGAGGTCAGAGCCTCTCTGCTGTAAACCATGGGAGAGCCCATGATAGGTTTATTGTTCCATAGCTGAGAATATTTGTGTTCGGATGACTTTATGCTACATAGGACTCAGTAAGATCACACTTCTTAGTGCTTTTTACAAAGTGTAACATTATTAGGCTATGACATTTGTTAAACAGCAGTAATGACCTCTTTGTGTTCAGTATGTATGTCAAAGTGATACTAGGTCTTCTTCTACCATTCACCCAGGTGAAGAACCTACGGTCTGTGGTGTCCCGTGCTGCCATGGTGACACTGGCACATCTGTTCACCAACCTGGGCCAGGGCATGGACCCAGAGGTAGAGGGTGCGGCCCGGACACTGCTGCAGAAGGCGGGAGAGGCCAGCAGCTTCATCAGGCAGGACGCGGAGATGGCGCTGAGCCACATGGTGCTCACTGTTTCCCCCTCACGCGCTGTGACTGCGCTCATCAACACAGGCCTCAAGTAAGCAGAAGGGGAGGTAGAGAAAGAAGGAGGGAGGGGAGAGATAGAGGGAAAATAGAAAGAGAAAAGAAGACGACCATATCTGTCCATTTGTATCTGGTTGTCTTTCTGGTTCTAATTCTGTGGTGCAATGTCTGGTTCTGTGGTCTTGTTGGGCCCGTCTTCCATGGCTTTGTTTCCGTATGGTTCATCTGGTTCTCCAGTTCTATGCATAGTCTTCTGGTCTTGTTGGGTCTACCGTCTCCCCCTTGGGTCTCTGACTGGCTCTCTGCTCCTCAGGCACCGTTGTGCGGCTGTAAGGGCGAGTGCTGCTCAGCACCTGGAGGCCCTAGCCGAGGCCGTGGACTCCTCCTACCTTCTGTCCGGCAGGTGCGAGCTAACCGACCGCTTCGTCCACGCCATCAGCTGTTTTGCTCTGGACTCCGCACAGGAAGTCAGGTGGTAGAACATACATCCTGTTTCTGCATCATCAGCCACAGACTTACAACCACATCATCAATCACTTACTTTGTCTTAATCAAGTCATATTGCAAATATATAGCTACTGATTTGTTATTCAAGAAATGCCCAGTATTTGCATTTTGGTTTAGAGCTCTATGCATAACAATATGTGGTGGCTTCCTTACTGTAACTAAATGTATTTTACTTGTAACTGTATGGATGTGCATGTCTTTACTGTAAATGAATGGTTGTTTATGTGTATGGTCTGTGTCTGAAACAGGACCCATGCCCGCAATACTCTGGCCATCTTGGCTTCCCACCCCAACCTTATAAAGATGGTGGATAAATTTGCCCCCCGAAGAGACCAAAAAGACATCAAGGACATCATCTACAAATGCCAGCACAGGTAATGGGGGATTTATCGAAGACACCATAACGTTAATAACCAACCTGAACTTCCTAAAAAACTGTTATGCTCATGGTAAATTATGTTTTCTTTTGTTTCAGGGATGTGTGCTGAGATTTCAGAGGACCAAGACCAACTTCTGCCCTCAACAGGCTTTACACTTTATGAGTCTCTTCAACATCTCACATCTTCCAGCATGTGTTTACAGTGGACTGTTCTCAGCACTCTTTTTTTTCTCACAACACTACATGTCACTTGGACCCACTAATACCCCGCAAAACACACACAAACACCAAAAAAAAACCCTAACACAATATCCCTTACCCCAATAATAAATAACCCATATTCCAACAACCCCAATCCAGTTGTTTGATTCCTCTCTGTGTCTTCTATGAGAACATAGTTTTTTTTTAATCTTATTTTAAAATGTAACTTCAAGTGAATTGTATACATGTAACAAACTGAAGAGGCAACCATTGTGAGTAAACATCTTATAAGAGCGTGAGCGAGCGAGAGGGAGATGGAGAACCTGTCATACGGGTATTACTGCTTACTTCATCTGGCTTGCATTGGAGTGTCAGAGTGTCCGCCTCATGTGATCACATTCATACTTTGTCAGCCCTTATTTTACCATACTCTTCTGATGGGCACCTGCCCCAAAGTAAAGGACGATGTAAACTGGTGAAGCTAATATCAGCAACATTACTGTAAAAAACAACCTATACAATTTACCCAATAAAAGTTCGGTAACAATTTGCACTCACTCCATTTGGGTAAATTTAACTCAATATTTTGGGCAAACATAAGCCAATTTCAGTAGCTATGATACACTAAAAGAAATCACATGGTCTGACTGAGTATATCACAGGAATAATTAGGGTAACATAAACCCCCCTTCATATAACCTTCTAGTATTACTACTTATTATTAATATACAATATATTATCAAAATGAAATAATTTACCAGACACAGAAGAGACATCAAGCAGAGTAAACATTACAAAATGCGTGTGTGTACAAGCTGTGTTTTTTTTTTTTTTTTTTTAAATCTTCTGAAATACACGGAACGTATATTTCAGTTTTCTTTTTTTTTTTAAGGATACTTGAGGTTCAGGGCTTAGATCAGACTCTTAAGCAGTACACATGCTTTCGTTCCGTTTCCACTAGAAATATATAATTCGGATCATTGGAGGGATTCGGATCATTTTGAGTCACTTACTGATATGAGTGGGTTTGTGCGAGTCACTTGAGTCACTTGACACAAAATGGCCCAACTGAAATGTTAGCAAGAACCGTGGTACATTGACTTGAGACATAAAAGAGCATACACACTTGCCTTTTTGTGTTACTATTTTCTCCTACCATGTCTTTAAGTATATTTCACAAGTCAGCAAGTAGGCCCATTAAGCAGAATGTTAATAACCAGGTAATGAAAGTGGTGTTCTAAGGGTTGGACCATTGTTATTTTTTAATTAATATGGAAAATAAATCCACACACAAATTAGGAACAACAACAAATGGAACAATTTGTGTAAATACGGTGGTGATTAAATTAAATAACACACAAGAAATCACAGAAGAATGTGAAAAAGTGCAAATTGCTTTTAAGTTATATTATAAACAAAGTAGTCTCAAAGTTGACTTTGAGACTACATTAAAAGCACAAACATTAAGTAAATTATGAAAAAAACATATAAACAATACCAAAGAATAACAAGAGTGCAAAATACACCCTTAAAGGGGTCCTTCCATCGTTATTTTTATTCATATTTCTGTGTCGCCACTATGGTTGAATGCATGGTGCGTCATTTCTGTGAAAAATTATGTCCTAGTTCTCTTGTTTGACGCCGTTTTCTGTAAGCTAGAACAGGTCTAGTGGTTGAACGTCTGGCTTTTCCGGTGTCCCTCGTGAATATCCATGACGTGTCAATAAGGCACCTCTGATTGGGCAAATTCGCTGTCTTTCGTTCACCTAGCTTCTGTCCACTGTTCTCAATGGATGTGAGCGTGCCATACATGGCTCTGGGCGGGGCTTACGACCTAGTGATGTAGATAGGTTTAGCCTGCTCTGATCCGCTCGTTTTGGTTAGCTTGACCCTTCAATGACCAGTAAAACCATGAGGATTGAATTTCACGTCTTGGAATGCTGCGTGCATATTATTT
Source organism: Setipinna tenuifilis (assembly GCA_030347295.1). Taxonomy (NCBI): domain Eukaryota; kingdom Metazoa; phylum Chordata; class Actinopteri; order Clupeiformes; family Engraulidae; genus Setipinna; species Setipinna tenuifilis. The sequence continues at coordinate 15,613,482 of CM059268.1, read as the reverse complement.
CTTTAGAGCGCATTGTGTTGTGCCCCCTGTTTGGTTAAGGGACTGTAAAACATTGTCAATCAATCTCCTCCGTACCATCTCTCCTGTCCAGTACAAAATGCGTTCAGCTTGTAAAATTTACATAAATCTTCAATCGCTAGCTATGTGACTCTGAAGCGCTGTATTTTTTTTTTCTGCAAGCTACGAGTGAAACAAAACTCAGGATCCACCATGAGTGACGGATCTCGGTTAAGTTAAGTCGGTTGGATCCTTGGAGCGGAGTCAAAGAAGTTAAGTTTCATTAATCTGCCGACTGAACGAGTGAGTGGCTGAGTGCCTATGCTTGCGCTACTGCTTGGATCCACTAGTTGTGCTCAAGTCGGGTATGTTTCATTTCTCTGCCAACTGAGATGCAAGATGTTTAAGTGGTGCCATTTATTGATTATATATCAATCAAATATGGTAGGACTCAACTGAGCCGGTTAAACAGATGTCTAGATCCATGGTTCGTGAGTGATGTTAGAGGGCCGGTTAACTTAGCCGGATCCCAACTCTTCTTTCACCTCTAGTTTCCACAGCCATTGGTGACTTTGAGGCCTATTATGATGACCCCATCGTACAGGTCCTCCCCTGCTGTGGAATTATGAATGACAAGCCGCTTCATCGACTGGAAAGATTCGTGGAGACGTCAATATTTACATTTTTATGTAAATCTGATTTTTTTGTGTTTTAAGGTCAGGTCTTTTTATCCTCAGTACTTATACCCATCAGGATACAGTCATCTCTGAATTGGTTAACTTGAAGAGTCCATGGATTTCTTTAGGCTTAAAGACGGACTGAGTAAACTCCGGGCTAAAAAGCTGGAAAGCGGTGGCTCCCTCCTGCGACCCATGCCGAAGGTGCTGCCCCCATAAGCTCCGCATCCCAGCAGCAGTCACAGCAGCAGCAGCAGTCTGGGCTCCTGGGAACTGCCTGCTCTTCCTCCTCATTGCCCACAGCCGTCGACCCAACCCTGCTAGAGGTGTTCCTGGGTGACAGAGTGCCATCTGGGATTCTAAAACCAGGTGCTCCACGTCCTCTAGGCAGAAAGGACAAAACCGGTCCTGACCGCGCCCACCTCTAGTTTCCATAGCCATTGGTGACTTTGAGGCCTATTATGATGACCCCTTCGTACAGGTCCTCCCCTGCTGTGGAATTACGAATGACAAGCCGCTTCATCGACTGGAAAGATCCGTGGACTCAATATTTACATTTTTATATAAATCTGATTTTTTGTGGTTTAAGGTCAGATCTTTTTATCCTCAGTACTTATACCCATCAGGATACAGTCATCTCTGAATTGGTTAACTTGAAGAGTCCATGGATTTCTTTAGGCTTAAAGAGGGACTGAGTAAACTCTGGGCTAAAAAGCTGGAAAGCGGTGGCTCCCTCCTGCGACCCATGCCGAGGGTGCTGCCCCCCATAGGCTCCGCATCCCAGCCGCAGCAGCAGCAGTCTGGGCTCCTGGGAACTGTCTGCTCCTCCTCTTCGTTGCCCACAGCCGTCGACCCAACCCTGCTAGAGGTGTTCCTAGGTGACAGAGTGCCATCTGGGATTCTAAAACCAGGTGCTCCACGTCCTCTAGGCAGAAAGGTCAAAACCGGTCTTGACCGCGCCCACCTCTAGTTTCCACAGCCATTGGGGACTTTGAGGCCTATTATGATGACCACATCGTACAGGTCCTCCCCTGCTGTGGAATAACGAATGACAAGCCGCTTCATCGACTGGTCCATGTAGTCCTCACTTATTCTGTATGTTAAAAAAAGAAAGACACTGCAATAAATTTTAACATATTAACAATTATTATCAGTGTTCTCAAGTCATGCATCTCAACGAGTTCACACACTCACACACCACACATGGTATTTCTCACTCTCAAAAATAAATAAATAAATATAAACCCTTCTTCAATCACCGCACAGAATTTCCTTCGTCCTGTGTGTAAACGGGTTACAGGCTTCTGTGCTCAGACCAGTTTACCACACCCTATCCAGCCAACAGCCAATGAGAAACTAGATTGTACTGTTGTCTGGCAGACCTCCCAGCTAAGTGTGCGCTACACTGTCAAATTCAAAATTTTTGAGCGACTACTAGGTGCTAGGTGTTACAGTATCGTCTCTGTGAAGAACTGAAGAAAACCAGCAACTTTGGTGGGAGTCTGACTGAGAAAACGAGAAAACTGGATACTCAGGACTCAGACCATCAGGTAATAACTTAACTTCTTCATATATTTCTTAAGTTATGTCATAGTTTTAGTCATAAGACCGCCGACATCAGTGGCGTACATATGTACGTTTTCAAGCTTTTTATGGTTCGAGCTGCATTACCGGTAAGAACACCACCCTGCTGCTAAAGGCTGACCTATAATGTTATGACTATATTCGGCTGGAAATTAATTGCTGCCCCGCTACTGTATGTCCTGGAGCTATTGGCGAGTCTGGCAACCACGAATATTCGCTCGGCGAAATTCGCCTGGCAGTTTGCTATGTCGGGACTAGCCCTTAGATTTGTCATGATCAGGAATGCTTTGTTTTTCTAAACGTTTAACCACTACTTGTTGTTTATTTAGAATGTCAGGGAAAAAGCAGAAGAGTCAAAAAAGTGGGCAAAGGCGCAGAAACCTAAGTCAGGTGGGACAGATGATGTGCCAGATCAGGAAAATGAAACGGATGCATCCGAGGAGATGGCAGAGAAAACTTATGAGACCGTTAATGAGTTAAAGAGGAGACAGGGGAGGGAAGGAGAATGGAAGAAAAAGAAATGGAAGAGGAAGAAAGAGTAGGGGTGCATGCAGGAGGTGGAGTGCCAGAAGAAGAGGGGGCAAGTGAAGATGCTGATGCTGCAGAAGTCAGGGCTAAAAAAAGGCCCTTAGCTGGGGCTGCCACATACAGGTGTACCTCTAAAAATGAACGGACAGTGAAATGGCAGAAACCACCAACTTCTACTATTGGTGCTCTGTCTGCAGACAGGAAAATTCTTGTTGCCATCAAGGCATTGCAGATGTTCAGCGACATATTAGGAGTAAGGCACACTTGTCTAAAGAACAGGCGCTGCAATCCACCAGCAGGATAGGGCAGTTTTATAACCCAGTCAGTGTCGCTGGCATGACTACACAGGAGTCCAAAGTATTGTCCTGCTCAAAAAGACCACACAAAGCTCACTTTTCCATAATTCTGATTATGAAACATTATTACCATATATCTAAAATAATTCTTAACAATTATCTGGTTACCATTCTTTTCTGTTTAAGACAAGGAGAGCTGAAGTTAAAGTGGGTGTGGCCATGGTACAGCACAATGTGCCATTTGCAGTGGCAGATCATTTGAGTCCCTTGTTGAAGAATTATTTCATTGACTCTCCCACCGCCAAACAATATAAGTGTGCCAGCACCAAAACCACATGCATAATAAATTAAGCTGTGGCACCCTATTTCAAAGAGGACCTGGTCACCAAAATGAAGAGCAATCCCTTCACTCTCATAACAGACGGCTCCAATCATACAGGTGTCATAGTACCAGCCAATTGAGACATCCTCATTTTTCAGTTAACATTTTTATATGTTCAATTTTTCTACATTTTAATCTTTAGGACGTGACAAATTGAACCCCCTCACTGTCAGGGTGTTTGATGGCAAGGCTGTTGTTCACAGATTCCTTGACATATGCACAATAAGTGGGCAGCGCTGTGGAACTGCTGAAGCAATTTTTGAGAAAATGAATGGTGTCCTCCAAAAAATCAATATACCTTGGAGCAACTATGTTGCCTGGTCCATCGACAAGGCACCAGTCAACACGGGGGCCAGAAATTCAGTTGCCTCTAGACAGAAAGAGAATCCAAGTGTGTATATCCACGGGTGCCCAGGTCATATCCTACATAACACAGCCAGACATGCTGGGCAGGGTTTCATGGAAGTAAGTCGAGATTCTTTCAGTAACCTTTAGATACAAGGAGTTTTATTTTTCACAAGAATAGAAAAACTAAAGAATGACATGCAGTGAAATTAGAGTTTTCTGCCCCTACTGTGTGTGTGTGTGTGTGTGTTAAAGTGCAATAAAGCTGAAAGTGCAGATGTGCAAATTGTGCCAGGGCATAGATTGTGTGTGGGGGACTATGAAATGTGTGAAAAAGAACATGGAATTGACATTAATGGACATCAATCTAAATTGTAGGTGACTGGATTTGACCCTGAGGATTTGGCTGCGGATGTGGGCCACTGGTTCAGAGGCAGCACGAACCACAAAGGCTACCTCACAGGTTGGTGATTTTAGCACTAAAATAGTGTGAGTGGAATGCAAAAACTTTCATTACACTGAAATATAACAATCACATTACAGAATTCTGTGATTTGCATGAGGCAAAATACATGGGAGATTTTGTCTCACATTTCCATTCGCTGGCTGAGTCTGGAGCGGTGCTTGAATCGCATTCTCCAGCAATACAAGCCACTCTGCAGCTATTTTCAGTCGCCTTGGAAGTAGCATATTTTACTGATATGATGGCAATGTTGTTTAAGGTTGTTGTGTGAATGAATACTATGTACAATTGTGTTTTTTATCTTCTTTTCAGATGAGAAACAACCACGATTCTTGCGGCTTGTGGGTGCCTTTGCCGACCCAATAACAGAGGTGTACCTGCTGTTTTACCAAGCCACATTACCAGCCTTCACCTCCCTCAATCTCCTTACGCAGAGAGAGAAACCATCCGTTTTCCTTCTCTATGAAGAGGTCAAGTAGGAGTTCAGATCTGTTTATGCCATTGGTTTTTCATCTTCATCAGTAACATCTTGAGTGATTTTTCCCACTTCATAATTTCGCAGAGCTAACCTTACTCATGTGCGCAAACTTTGTTATGCCTGTTTCCTGGCTTTGGATAAAACTAAATGTCCTAAATGTTATTTAATGAATTGCATCTTTGTAGATGACCAAGTTCATTCTGAAATTATGCGGAAGGTTCTTGAAAATTCAAGCTTTGCAAAAAAGAGCGGTTTAGGAAATCAATTATTCCGAGCCGTCAAATCAACTGTCTGGTAACGCTCCCCATGTTTCTCCTCATATCATACACAATGCATGGATTCTGACCGCAACTGACTAGTTTACTTTTCATAGTAAGGCTGTCACCAATGTGGAAGCATAGATACCTTATGATACTGATATTGTCTATCTTTAATTTTTTCTGTTACAGTATGTGTTTGTCCATCTGTGTGCATCTATGTTATTTTGTTGTAAGCATTTTATATATAGGGTGTTAGTTTTGTTTCATAGTAGCCTATATTTATGTGTACATTTTAGAGAGCAGCTTTAACTCTTACTATACTATGAAAAATGTCAATAAAGCCTTTTTATTCTATTCTATTCTATTCTATTCTTTTCTATTTATGTCTCCAATAGGCTAAAAGCTGAATGTTGGCTTCACAACCAGCACAACCCACAGCAGGTGGAGAGGTTCCACCAGGCTGTCCTGGCATTTTTGACAGGTGCAGTTGAATACGCCATGGCAAAGCTGGCCCTTAAAGAGTCTCCTGAAACACGCCAGGTTTGTGGATGTGCAGCAGAGTAGACTGTGAAGTCAGTGACTGCGTTCACATGGTGGGATTGGTTTGGTTTGGGTGTTGCTTCCCAACGGGTGGTCTGTCCCCAGATCCTTGTTCACATGCAGTTCGTCTAAGCGGATTCGGGCAGAGATCTGGCCCTTTCCGCTACGCTAGGTGGGGGCGCTGTAGTCAACTTCTATCTTTCTATTATTATCTTTTAATGCAAGGAATGTCTCTTCCATGCATAACTTTTGAACCACTCACCCGCTTGACCTCAAATTTGGAGAGCGTCATCATAATGTTACCAGTGTGTGCAGTGCCAAGTTTCGTGTTGTTTGGGCAAAAAATGCCAAAGATATCGGTCAAACCGTGCCGACCCAGGCTGATAAGATTTACAATGCTAGCTGCTACAATGTTGGACATAAACGCGACTAACGACACATAACTAAAATAATGGACATAACACGAGTAAACATTTGCCCACAACAAAGCTGCTATGTAGGTAAGATACGCAACAGCAGACTACAACACTGCACACATATGCCTACAGTGCATACAGACGACACGTAGAGGAGACTGAACTTTTCACCTCTCATTCCAGTTATTATTCCACATCGCAAAACAGTGGCTAAAGAAAATCTTACAAGTCAGTCAGTGCAAATGTATTTACATAGCCTCCTCCTTTCACCTAATATTATTACCCACTTAAACAATAAGGTGGTCTAAACAAAAACGTAATACTCTGGCACATCTTCTATGGGCTCTGCACTGTTCCTACTAAATAAAGACAATAAACAAACTTTCTGGCGGCATACAAACATGGTGTTCCAGGAGTTTGACGCATTCGCGTACGTGTTGTGCATTCTGCTGTGTTAGAAAGTCCTTATGAAGGAACAAACTGCGTTTTTTATTTCGTTGATACATGCGCAATACCCGAAACCAATCTGATCCCCGTACACATGGCAGTCCAAGTGGTTTTTAAACAGCCCAGGCCTGGCGTCGCAATTGGTTTACGAAAACCAATTTCAAACCAGTCGTATCTCCGTTCACATGAAGCCGGTACGATCCCAAACCAGTTCCAATCAGTTTCGACTTGTCCATGTGAACGCACTCACTGATGCGGCATACTTTGTGGAAAGGTAATGGTTCAACATTTCAAATCTATTGGAAAGTTTAAACACATTCATGAAAAACCAAATCCCTTTGTTTCTTCTGGTTAAGTATGCATTGTATTCTTTAGGTTCCCCAAACTGCTTCCATATCATGAGCCCCAAGACCAAAACCAACTCGCAGAGGAGTTCCAGGACTACCAGCTAATGGAGGTTCCAGTGCCCCAAGAATTTGACGTTGAGGCTTTCTGGGAAGACATGGGCTCACTCAAGAATCGGGTAAGAAATCTGCACAAGCACACACAAACTACACCTAGCACACACTAACTGACATGAGCAACTTAATAAATGTAAAAATATGTAGGAGTATAATTAGGGTTCTTTGTTTTTTTTTTTCAAAGGTGACTGGAATGAGCAGATTTCCCAGGCTGTCTGCAACCGCCAAATTGGTTTTAACTCTCCCACACTCAAATGCAGATGTAGAGAGGGTTTTTTCCATGGTGAGCTTAAACAAGACCAAAACCAGAAACGCCTTGGCTCTGGACGGAACCCTCTCAGCAATCATGACCCTGAAAGTCGCTGGCATTGAGCCTAATTGCTTTAAATGGGAGCCCCCACTGTCAGTATTGAAGGCATCTAAATCTGCCACAAACAGACTTACAACACTCAACATCACAGGTTGTGCACAGGTTATCCACCACTGTTCAGTAGAGATGTTGGGGCTAAATTTGTTTTTTTTTTTTTGTTTTTTTTTCCCCATCATAATTAAATGCAAATGTAAAATGTATTGCAATGCAATATGCATATTTATATTATTACTGCATTCATAACTATTAGTACTAATGAGTGGTATTGTGGTATTATTGTTATTATTATTTGTCATAGAATAAATAAACACTGAAATTTGATCGTATCAAATTTGTTCTTTTTTTAAGTAGCTGCGTTGAACACACTTGATGGGTTGATGGTTCGATGGGTACGCTGCCATCCCCACCACACAAAAAATCATGTAAATTGATTCCCTTTTGCCACAATTGACTACTTAGCAACGCTAGATTACAGCTACTATGCTAACATAAGCTAAAGTCATTGCTGCCAGATTCGGACAATGGCTGGGTCTGCTGGGAAACGCTTCTGCTCACTTATCCAACTCTGAGGACTGCGGGCGGGGATAGATCAAGTTTGTCTATTCTTTTAACTATGAAAGCAGCAGGCATTCAACGCTGAGAGCTAACCAAAGTTCAAAACGTGTTCATTCACATTAGCCATCACTGGGCCTTTTAAACTTACGTTGGGTAATAATATGCCATCTTTAGCACGTTCTAATATTTTAAGTCAACTACGTTGTGAATCATATTCGAATTTAATTTATTGACAGTACATGGTCATAAAGAACAGCTATACCTGTTGCTCTGTATTAACACTTCACGTTACCTTAACCATGAAAAACAGACCTACCACCAAGACTAGCCAGATAGCATTTTACAAGATAGGCACACTCGGCTGCAAATATCTTTGGCTTAGGCGGTTTTCTAAGTTTCTACATTGTGAGAACGGTAATATAGCTAACCTTGAACTCAACAATAGACAGTAGAAGAAACTCACCGAATGCATGGCAAAGTTTCTACATTGTGAGAATGATGAAATAGCTAACTACATGGCGCGAGAATTAGCTACAGTGGTGAAATCGGAATTACAATGGTTTCACTTAGAAGCATGCCAACTACAGCTCGAACGTGATACAATTTCTTCCTTACTTTCTTACGTACTTTTACACAAGTTATGTTTTTGCATTCAAGGTTTAATCATAGACTGTATACAGGATTTAATACACAACACAGCCAACTTACCTTCCCCACTGCTCGAGGCTTAATCTCTGGCTTCTGCACACGAGCACGCCCTGAAGTCCACTCCCAGCAAACATTGTGCACGTAGGGTAGAAAATCGAGTATATTTCACTAATTTTTCATTAGTTGCAGTCAATATGATGGGTAATGAGGCTACACTCTACCTATTGTGTTACATTTTTGCTGATTAATATTTCTGAGAAATATTTAAACTGTTTTCATCAGTTATCTGTATACCCAACAAAAATATTTGTTACTGTATAAATACATATTGAGTATAGGCTAGTTTACTCATTTCTTGCCAGTAGCATACTGTTTATTATTAGGTAGTGAGTGTAATCTACCACTTGCATTACATCACCTTTGCGGACCAATGTTCTTAAGAAAAAAAATAAACAATTTTTATCAGTTGAATGTAGGCTACTACCCCACAACATCATTTTTCACAGTATAGATGGGTGTGAATGATCAGAGTGACACCTCTCAATTTAACCTAGTTCGCTAACAACTAAATAGATTAAGTGGTACTTGCTTTACCTGAAATGAAGCTCATTTTCTCAAAATTCAAACAATAAACTATTAGACTTCAAATTATCGCAAAGAGAAATACGATTCTAAAAAACCCTCACCAACTCCAAAAAGTTGTATTGACCAATTTATTGGTTCCATACGTGTCCCGTTCATTTCAGTAAAACGAGACTTTATTCTGGTCTGCATAAAAGGGGATTCCCCCTCCTCCCCTTTGCCAAAATAAAACCTGAGGAAAGTGAAGGGAAGAGTAAAGTGACGTTGGCGACTCTCCCTCTTTCAACACTTTTACTGTTTATGCTCAATACTCCGTGGCATAGCCCTGTAAAATCTTTGCTAGGAACCACTATTAACGTCTGTAAGAACGCTATCAAAGCCACTTGTCTGACGTCATAATGGTGAAGTCACAATGTCACCTTGGTGTCCCCTGACGAAATATATATTTTCCATCACTTGTCGCAAATTGTTATTCAGAGCAGCTTGCTTTATGATCGTGGATACGTTTAATTTTCGTATGAGTTTACATTTACATTTTTTATGTAAATCTCCATGGATTTCTTCAGACTTAAAGAGGGACTCACTAAACTCAGAGCTAAAAAGCTGGAAAGCAGTGTCTCCTTCCTGCGCCCCATGCCAAGGGTGCTGCCCCCCATAGGGTCCGCATCCCAGCAGCAGGACATAACCGGGCTTGACCACGCCCACCCGCCGAAGCCACTGTTCGATACAGGAGCTTTCAGGGATGCTTCGAGTGGTAGCAGCATCAGCTCCATGGCACCAGCTCCACCTGCTGTTCCTAAGGCGACCAATGGGAGTGCAACAAAGCCAAAGCCGATGAAAGCCAGGCGCTGTGAGAATGTCATCCATGATGTCGGAATGAAACCCAGAGGTCACCTGGACGACAAGAACAGCAGTGATGAAAACCATGACAGTTGCCAGGCCAACATCATGTTGCAGCAGGAAGAGGATGGCGATTCCAGGGTGAAGTCCCTGAAAATCTTGCAGGAGGTAAAGGAGTGGCTCAAACAGGAGAGCTCACGTGTTGCCAAGGAGATGAAACTCACTGAGATTGAGTCCAAACACTCAGGCAGCTTTGCAGCCAACATCAACTTGGTGGACATCAGGACCCCACAGGAGCTGTGCGCGCTGCCCTTACTCAGGACATCCACTCCGCCCACTGCCCCAGCACCCCCACAGGCACCCAAACTGCAGACGTCCAACAGTGGACAGATCCGCAGTAAGCTGCCCCACATCAGGAAGACATCGGCAGTCGGTGTCGTCACTGCTGTTGAAGGTGAGTACTGGAGGAATATTCTGTAATAGCAAAGACACACACACACACACACCACACAAACACTAGGGCTGTAGTGATGGTGGTATGGATGAGAGATATGCATGCCCTAAATCACATTCCAAATGTCCATGATCTCTTGTAGCCACTACTGTGAAAGGTAGACCATGCACCAACTGTATTGTCTTTTGTTTAAAGCCTTGGTTACAAATTAATTTGTCTAAACTTCAAAAAGGATATAGACACACACTCTTTCAGAAGAAAGGCATGGCATCGCCTAGTTAAACACAAATGCAGTGCGATGATATATAAAAGTGACAACAGTTTGCAAAGACAGTACAGACAGGTAGTTAGAAAGGGAAAAAAGTAACCTTTGACCCCCCAGAGCAAAAGTCTGCGGAGTCCCTCGCAGTGAGGAAGGAGGAAGAGAGGAAGGTGGAGGAGGTAAAGGAGGTGAAGAAGAAGGAAGTGCGAAAAGCTAAGCAGACGAGAGAGAGGCAGCAGGCTAGGGAGAAACCAGGGCCAACCAGACGCCCCCCTGTGGCCCATCCTGAGCAGACCCTCCAACACGCACTCGGGCTTCTCAGCACTGACGAATGGTGGGAAGACAGCCAGGGCTACACACATTACAGTCATTGAAATGATGAAATTATTTTTAATCAAGAATGCTCAACCATGTTTCTTTAAGCAAGTTAAATTATGCTAACATGTATACATAATGATGTTGCTGTGGGTTTAGTGTATTGTTGTTGTTGGTGCTGCAGGGAGAAGAAGGTGGAGGCCCTGACCTCCATCAGGTGTCTGTGTGAGCACCACACTGAGGTGTTGCTGCCCAACCTGCATGACCTGTGCCTGGCCGTCACTAAAGAGGTCAGAGCCTCTCTACTGTAAACCATGGGAGAGCCCATGATAGGTTTATTGTTCCATAGCTGAGAATATTTGTGTTCGGATGACTTTATAATGCTACATAGGACTCAGTAAGATCACACTTCTTAGTGCTTTTTACAAAGTGTAACATTATTAGGCTATGACATTTGTTAAACAGCAGTAATGACCTCTTTGTGTTCATAGTATGTATGTCAAAGTGATACTAGGTCTTCTTTTACCATTGACCCAGGTGAAGAACCTACGGTCTGTGGTGTCCCGTGCTGCCATGGTGACACTGGCACATCTGTTCACCAACCTGGGCCAGGGCATGGACCCAGAGGTAGAGGGTGCGGCCCGGGTACTACTGCAGAAGGCAGGAGAGGCCAGCAGCTTTATCAGGCAGGACGCGGAGATGGCACTGAGCCACATGGTGCTCACTGTTTCCCCCTCACGCGCCATGACTGCGCTCATCAACACAGGCCTCAAGTAAGCAGAAGAGGAGGTAGAGAAAGAAGGAGGGAGGGGAGAGATAGAGGGAAAATAGAAAGAGAAAAGAAGAGGACCATATCTGTCCATTTGTATCTGGTTGTCTTTCTGGTTCTAATTCTGTGGTGCAATGTCTGGTTCTGTGGTCTGGTTGGGCCCGTCTTCCATGGCTTTGTTTCTGTATGGTTCATCTGGTTCTCCAGTTCTATGCGTAGTCTTCTGGTCTTGTTGGGTCTGCTGTCTCCCCCTCGGGTCTGACTGGCTCTCTGCTCCTCAGGCACCGTTGTGCGGCCGTAAGGGCGAGTGCTGCTCAGCACCTGGAGGCCCTTGCTGAGGCCGTGGACTCCTCCTACCTTCTGTCCGGCAGGTCTGAGCTGACCGACCGTTTCGTCCACGCCATCAGCTGTTTTGCTCTGGACTCTGCACAGGAAGTCAGGTGGTAGAACATACATCCTGTTTCTGCATCATTAGCCACAGACTTACGAACACATCATCAATCACTTACTTTATCTTAATCAAGTCATATTACAAATATATAGCTACACAGATTTGTTATTCAAGGAATGCACAGTATTTGCATTTTGGTTTAGAGCTCTATTGCAGATCAATATATATGGTGATTTTCCTACTGTAACTCAATGGATTTTACTTGTAAATGTATGGATGTGTATGTCCTTATTGTAACTGAATGGATGTGCATGTCTCTACTGTAAATGAATGGTTGTTTATGTGTGTGGTCTGTGTCTGAAACAGGACCCATGCCCGTAATACTCTGGCCATCTTGGCTTCCCACCCCGACCTTATCAAGATGGTGGAAAAATTTGCCCCGCGGAGAGACCAAAAAGACATCAAGGACATCATCTACAAATGCCAGCACAGGTAATGAGGGATTTATCGAAGACACCATAACGTTAATAACCAACCTGAACTTCCTAAAAAAACTGTTATGCTCATCGTAAATTATGTTTTACTTTGTTTCAGGGATGTGTGCTGAGATTTCAGAGGAGCAAGACCAACTTCTGCCCTCAATAGGCTTTACACTTTATGAGTCTCTTCAACATCTGACATCTTCCAGCATGTGTTAACAGTGGACTGTTCTCAGCACTCTTTTTTTTCTCACAACATTACGTCATAATGTCATTTGGATCCACTAACACCCCCCTTAACACACACAAACACCAAAAAAAAAAAAAAACTCCCTCACCCTAACACAATATCCCTTACCCTAATAATAAATAACCCATATTCCAACAACCCCAATCCAGTTGTGTGATTCCTCTCTGTGTGTTCTATGAGACATAGGTTTGTTTAAATCTTATTATAAAACTTAACTTCAAGTCAATTGTATACATGTAACAAACTAAAGAGGCAGCGATTGTGAGTAAACATCTCATAAGAACGTGAGCAAGCGAGAGGGAGATGGAGAACCTGTCATACGGGTATTACTTCTTACTTCATCTGGCTTGCACTTTAAGAGTGTCACAAAGTGTCCCGCTGATATGATCACATTCATACTTTATCCGCTCTTATTTTACCATACTCTTCTGATAGGCACCTGCCCCAAAGTAAAGGATGATGTTAACTGGTGAAGATAATATCAGTAACATTACTGTAAAAAACAACCTATACAATTTACCCAATAAAAGTGAGGTAACAATTTGCACTCACTTCATTTGGGTAAATTTAACCCAATATTTTGGGTAAAGATGAGGCAATTTCAGTAGCTATGATACACTAAAAGAAATTACATGGTCTGACTGAGTATATCAAAGGAATAATTACTCATAAAAATTGGGTAACATAAACCCCTAGTATTACTACTTATTAATTATTATTAATATTTTATCAAAATGAAATAATTTACCAGACACAGAAGAGACATCAAAGGTAATTTTGTTTTTTAATAATCAAGCAGAGTAAACATAAAAAAATGTGTGTGTGTGTGTACAAGCAGTGTTCTGTTTTTTTTTTTAAATCTTCTGAAATACATGGAACGTATACTTCAGTTTTTTTTTTAAGAATACTTGAGGTTCAGGGCTTAAATCCGACCCCTAAGCAGTACATATGCTTTCGTTCCGTTTCCACTAGAAATGTATAATTCGGATCTTTGGAGGGATTCGGACCATTTTGAGTCACTTAGTGATATGAGTGGGGTTGTGCGAGTCACTTGAGTCACTTGACACAAAATGGCCTGACTGAAATGTTAGCAAGAACCGTGGTACATTGACTCGAGACATAAAAGAGCATACACACTTGCCTTTTTGTGTTTCTATTTTCTCCTAAAATGTCTTTAGGTATATTTCACAAGTCAGCAAGTAATAACCAGTTAAGTTTCGTTTTTCTGCTGACTGAACGAGTGAGTGGCTGAGTGCCTATGCTTGCGCTACTGCTTGGATCCACTAGTTGTGCTCAAGTCGGGTATGTTTCATTTCTCTTCCAACTGAGATGCAAGATGTTTCAGTGGTGCCATTTATTGATTATATATCAATCAAATATGGTAGGACTCAACTGAGCCGGTTAAATAGATGTCTAGATCCATGGTTCGTGAGTGATGTTAGAGGGCCGGTTAACTTAGCCGGATCCCAACTCTTCTTTCACCTCTAGTTTCCACAGCCATTGGGGACTTTGAGGCTTATTATGATGACCCCATCGTACAGGGCCTCCCCTGCTGTGGAATTACGAATGACAAGCCGCTTCATCGACTGGAAAGATTCGTGGAGACGTCAATATTTACATTTTTATGTAAATCTGATTTTTTTGTATTTTAAGGTCAGATCTTTTCATCCTTAGTACTTATACCCATCAGGCTACAGTCATCTCTGAATTGGTTAACTTGAAGAGTCCATGGATTTCTTTAGGCTTAAAGAGGGACTGAGTAAACTCAGGGCTAAAAAGCTGGAAAGCGGTGGCTCCCTCCTGCGACCCATACCGAGGGTACTGCCCCCCACAGAGTCCGCATCCCAGCAGCAGCAGCAGCAGCAGTCTGGGCTCCTGGGAACTGTCTGCTCCTCCTCCTCGTTGCCCACAGCCGTCGACCGAACCCTGCTAGAGGTGTTCCTAGGTGACAGAGTGCCATCTGGGATTCTAAAACCAGGTGCCCCACGTCCTCTAGGCAGAAAGGACAAAACCGGTCTTGGCCGCGCCCACCTCTAGTTTCCACAGGCATTGGGGTTTTTGAGGCCTATTATGATGACCCCTTCGTACAGGTCCTCCCCTGCTGTGGAATTACGAATGACAAGCCGCTTCATCGACTGGTCCCCGTAGTCCTCACTCATTTTGTATGTTAAAAAAAGAAAGACACTGCAATAAATTTTAACATATTAACAATTATTATCAGTGTTCTCAAGTCTCGCGCTTTGAGAGTGTGACACACGCATCTCAACGAGTTCACATGCTCACACGCCACACATGGTATTTCTCACCCTCAAAAATAAATAAATGTGGCACCCTATTTCAAAGAGGACCGCGTCACCAAAATGAAGAGCAATCCCTTCACTCTCATAACAGACGGCTCCAATCATACAGGTGTTCTATTAACAGCCAATTGAAAAATCCTCATTTTTCAGTTAACATTTTTATATGGTAGTGGTGCATGCATGTTTTTTGCAGATATGTTCAATTTTTCGAATGTAACATTTTTAACTTTAGGACGTGAAAAAATGAACCCCCTCACTGTCAGGATGTTTGATGGCAAGGCTGTTGTTCACAGATTCCTTGACATGTGCACAACAAGTGGGCAGCGCTGTGGAACTGCTGAAGCAATTTTTGAGAAAATGAATGGTGTCCTTCAAAAAAACAATATACCTTGGAGCAACTGTGTTGCCTTGTCCATCGACAATGCACCAGTCAACACGGGGGCCAGAAATTCAATTGCCTCTCGCATTCTGCGAGAGAGTCCAAGTGTGTATATCCACGGGTGCCCATGTCAAATCCTGCATAACACAGCCAGACATGCTGGGCAGGGTTTCATGGAAGTAAGCTGAGATTCCTTCAGTAACCTTTAGATACAAGGAGTTTTATTTTTCACAAGAATAGAAAAACGAATGAACGAAAAAAAAAAGAATGACATGCAGCGAAATTAGAGTTTTCTGCACCTACTCTGTGTGTGTGTGTGTGTGTGTGTGTGTTAAAGTGCAGTAGAGCTGAAAGCGCAGATCGTGCAAATTGTGCCAGGGCATAGATTGTGTGTGGGGGGGACTATGAAATGTGAGAAAAAGAACATGGAATTGACATTAATGGACATCAATCTAAATTGTAGGTGACTGGATTTGACCCTGAGGATTTGGCTGTGGATGTGGGCCACTGGTTCAGAGGCAGCACGAACCGCAAAGGCTACCTCACAGGTTGGTGATTTTAGCACTAAAATAGTGTGAATGGAATGCAGAAACTTTCATTACACTGAAATATAACAATCACATTACAGAATTCTGTGATTTGCATGAGGCGAAATACATGGAAGATTTTGTCTCACATTTCCATGCTCTGGCTGAGTCTGGAGCGGTGCTTGAATCACATTCTCCAGCAATACAAGCCACTCTGCAGCTATTTCCAGTTGGCTAGTAAGTTGCATATTTTACTGATATGATGGCAATGTTGTTTAAGATTGTTGTTTGAATGAATACTATGTACAATTGTGTTTTTTATCTTCTTTTCAGATGAGAAACAACCACGATTCTTGCGGCTTGTGGGTGCCTTTGCCGACCCAATAACAGAGGTGTACCTGCTGTTTTACCAAGCCACATTACCAGCCTTTACCTTCCTCAATCTCCTTATGCAGAGAGAGAAACCTTCGGTTTTCCTTCTCTATGAAGAGGTAAAGTAGGAGTTGAGATCTGTTTATGGCATTGGTTTTTCTTTTTTTTTTTTTTTTAAACTTTATTTTTTGTCTCAAAAATTACATAAAACACATAAAAATTACAGTGAAAAATTAAAAGAAAAGGAGGGAAAAAAAACAAAAAAACAATACACAGTCCGGTTTTTTATTTTGATTTTGAGTCCAATGTGTTCAGTCGGTGATTCCCTCATCGGTCACTGCAACGTAAATTGTCCATTTTGTCCATTTCTGGGCACAAGACTCTGTCCTTAGCCTTATTCTATGGGTCAAGTCCTCCATAACTTCTATGTTCCTAACAGTCCTCAGCCAGTCCGCTCGGCTCGGTGGATTTTCTTTGTACCAGTTTCTGGTAATTGTTTTTTCACTGGCAGCAATCAGGATTTTAAATAGGTACCTGTCTGATTTACACAGAATATTACCTGGGATATTTCCAAGATACAATACTGAGCACGTTTTGGGTATCTGATATCCCAGTATTGTTTCAATTGTACTATGTACATTATCCCAAAACTCAATTAAACCAGGGCAAAACCAAAATACATGTGCATGGTTCACATTTTCTTCTCCACATTTTCGCCAACAGGGTTGGACAGTATGTTTATATTTGCTTTTAAGTTTGGGGGTGATAAAAAAACGTATAATATTTTTCCAGCAGTGCTCTCTCCATGTTTGGGATGATGTGGTAGTTTGTTGTGTCTGCCATATGTGTTTCCATTCATCCTCCGTTATATTAATTTCCAATTCTTTTTCCCATTTCTGTTTTACATACATTGTTGTGTTCCCTTTACTTGCCATTAGTTGTTGATATAGAATGGATATTGTTCTCTTACTCTTTAAGATATATGTTCCTAATACTGTTTTAATTACACTTTCCTTATCCAAATCTATTGTCGGTTTAACCTCCTTGTTATAATAATCTCTAAGTTGTAAGTATCTAAAATGGTCTTGATTATTCAGAAAGAACTTATCTTTAAGCTCTTGAAAACTCATAAAGTTTCCTTTTTTAAGCACGGTACACTTTGCTGTAACCCCATATGTGGTTAATTGTTTAAACCTTGGATCTTGGGTGTTTGGAGTGAAACATTTGTCATATGCTGGCCATCTGAGTATTCTGGTATCTGGTTCCAATTTATATTTGTGTATGATGCCATACCATGTTTTGAGTGTAAATTGGGTGATTGCACTCATCTGATCATAAAAGCCCTTAGCTTCATCTGAGTCCCCAATTAGACTTGATACTTCCCTCTCCTTTACAAACAGCTCTAGATTCTTCCATTTGGCTACATAGGAGTTATCACACCAGTTTACTATGTGTTTGATTTGTGCTGCATGGAAATACTCTTTGAGGTCTGGTAAAGCCATTCCTCCCTCCTGTTTCCCCAACTGTAGAGTTGTAAACCTGATTCTAGGCCTTTGCCCGCTCCAAATAAATCTAGATATGGATCTGTCCCATGTTCTGAATTGTTTATCTGGAATTGGGACGGGCAAGGCCTGAAACAGATATAGCAGACGTGGCAGGACATTCATCTTTATTGTTGCTATTCGTGAACTCAAGTCCAGTGTCAGGACGTTCCATCTTTCCATGTCTGCCTTAATACTGCTACTTGTTTTCTCATAATTGTTGGCATACAGACTTTCAATATTTTTTGTTATTGTAACTCCAAGGTATTTCATGGACTTTGAGTGCCAGTTAAAGCTGATTGTTTGTTGAATATCTTTGGATGGAGTGTAGTTGAATGTTAAGACTTGTGTTTTAGCTAAGTTTAATTTATATCCTGAATAGGAACCAAAGATCTCTAGTAGATTAATTAAATGAGGGAGACAATCGTCAGGTTCTCTCAAATAGCAAATCACATCATCTGCAAATAAGCTGATAATGTGTTCTTCGCTGCCTATTGTGATACCCTTGAGCTCCTCACTTTGTCTAATTGCTTGGGCTAGTGGTTCTATAAAGATTGCAAACAGGGTTGGTGACAGACTACAACCCTGTCTAGTTGATCGTTCTAATTGTATACTTTCTGTCAAGCTACCATTGATTTTGATCCTTGCTGTTGGGTTTTGATAGAGTGCTTTTACACTTTGAATGGCTTTTTCATTCAAGCCAAACCTATCTAAAACTTCATATAGGAAAGCCCAGTTGACGCAGTCAAAGGCCTTTTTTGCGTCTAGACTAACGAATACTGCGCTAACATTGTTGCTTTTAACTTGTTCCAGGGTGTGTAAGGTTCTTCTGATATTATCATGTGTCTGACGGCCTTTAATAAAACCTGTCTGGTCTTCGTCAATAATATCTGGCATAAACTGTTCAAATCTTTTGGCTATGATAGAGGTATAGAGTTTGTAATCTACATTCAGAATAGATATAGGTCTGTAGCCTGAGCAGGACTCATTATTAACTCCTTTGGGGATAACTGATATGACTGCTTCTTTCCATGAGGTGGGTGTTTCCCCTTTCTCAAGACAGTGATTAAACGCTGAGCAAAGTACTGGTATAAGTTGTTTTTTGAACTTTTTGTACCATTCTGATGGTAGGCCATCGCTTCCTGGTGATTTATGTGCTTTTAGTCTACTTATTGCCGCTTCTACTTCAGAGTCTGTTATTTCTTTGGTGAGTAATTTGTTCTGAGAATCCCCAATTTTGGGCAAATCAAGCGTCTGCAAGAAGAGTCTCATCTGATTGGTGCTTGCTGCCACAGGTTGACTATAAAGCTTCTTGTAGTAGTTCACAAAATTCAAACCAATCTCCTCAGGATCATAGACTACCTGATTTGTGTTTATATCTCTTATCTTAAGGATTGTCCTGTCAGCCTGTTGTTTTTTAAGTCTTTTGGCAAGTAATCTGGTTGCCCTAGGTCCAACCTCATAATAAGATTGCTTTAAAAATCTCGTCTTCTTTTCAATTTCTGTATTCAATAATGTATCTATATTTTCCCTTGCCAATTTAATTTGGGGGAGTAATAAGGGATCCCCTGAACTTTTATGCTGTTGTTCCAGCTTATTCAAAATTTCTTTTTTTTCATTATAGTTCTTTTGTTTAGCTTTTTTCATGGCTGCAGTTTTCGCTATTAATTTTCCTCTCAAGACCGCTTTTAGAGCGTCCCATAAAATAATAGGGCTCACTTCCCCATTATCATTTTCAGTTAAATATGTTTTTATTTCTTCACTTATCTCTTTAGCCAATATTTGATCGTTTAATATCCCAACATTTAACCTCCACTGTTTTGTTTTCTTTTGTGCTTTTAATTTTATTTCTAAGCGGATTGCGCAGTGGTCTGACAAATCAGCCCCCTCGATTTCACACTCTTTTACTCTGAACAAGTCTATTTTATTTGTAAAAATATAGTCAATTCTGGCATAACTGTCATGTGGATATGAGTAATGTGTGTAATCTCTTTGAGTGGGGTGGAGCTCCCTCCACACATCAACTATACCAAACTCCCTAAATGTAGTTTTTATTATTTTAGTAGTTTGGTTAATAGTCTTCTTTTTATTTGTAGTGTCCCATTTGTCATCCATGACAGTGTTGAAATCTCCGCCACATATCAGTATTCCTTCTGATTCCATTACTATTTTGTCAATGAGAGATTTAACAAACTGTTTGCTACTATTAGGTGGGATATAAACATTAATCAAAGTCACTGTCTCATTCTCTAGTTTTCCTATCATTATAATGTATCTTCCCTCTTTATCCTTTATAGTCTTCATGTTTTCAAATTTCAGAGTATTTGAGATCAATATACTGACACCCCTTTTGCCCTTCTTTCTAAAGCAGCTATAGGCAGTTTTGTATCCAAACCTTTTGAGTTTCTCACTTTCCTGGTCAGTTAAATGTGTCTCTTGCAGGTAAGCCAGCTGAGCTTTCCCCTTTTTGAGTTTAGACATTACTTTCTGACGTTTAATTGGATTATTCAAGCCATTTACGTTCAGTGATAATATCTTAATATTACCTTCCATTGGACATAGTAACACTTTCATTCAATCCGGACATGTACTTCCATACTAAATAAAATAGAATAATAGACATATAGAATAGAATAGAAAAATAGAATGGAATAAAATGAGACAACCATTGAACAAGAACTATGTACAGCTTTGGTGACTTCAAGAAAAAGGAATGTTCTACAAATCCTTTAGGTTCCCTGTTGGTAGGAGGAGGGGAAAGGGCCTCATGTGTGTAGGGGCCCTCCCTAGTGAGAAAGTGCCGCTTTCCACTAGAAATGTCCAACATTGGGTGGTACTGTCGGTATAATTATTCATGAATGGCCAGAAATGAGGTAAAGTGAAGATAACAAGTAGCCATTATAAAATAAGGAAAAGCCCCATCAAGTTATGTTGGTCTAGCTCAACAATGATTAACCTTGGCTCATAATAAAACATTGAGCTATTATAGCTATGTAGGCCTACTAAAAAAAGAACAGTAGGCCTATTTGCAGCAAAGGGGTTCCACAACACCGTTCAATTTAACAAGACCTTACTTGCAGTGGCCTCTTCTAGTGATTTGGTTTAGGCCTTTAGGCCTACACAGTTATTATATTAGAAGCTGACTCTTCTGTATTCAGACAGCCTCTCTCTTGTGTGTTGTGCTGTTTTGTCTGCGGGGCCGCTGCGTTGCCACGGGAGCAGATCACTCAGGCGCCGTTCCACTATCTCCCACTGGTTCCGTGATTTTGTTTTCACCGACACTTGTAGACCATGACGATTTAGATCTGCTGCTGCCTCCTCTGCATTCTCGTATGTCTTTTTGCCCGATTCCCAGTGAACATGCATCTTGGTGTATGGTGTCTGGAACCGTATCCCATTTTCTTTGAGGACAGCCTTGATCGGTCCATACTCCTTGCGCTTCTCGACGACGTCAGATGCATAATCATTATCAAAGTAAATCCGTCGCCCATCTAGTTCCATCTTCTTGCTCCAGCCCTTCTTCAGGATCATTTCCTTCACTTGGAATTGTTGAAAATTAACTACCAAAGATCTAGGCGCTTTGTTGGGCTCTGGTCTTGTTGTTAGTGCCCTGTGAGCTCGCTGTATTTGCAGGTCAAGTTCTGCAGGAAGTTGGAGCTCATCCCTTAGCAACTGATTCACAAAGTCAATCACTGATTTCCCTTCTTTCTTTTCAGCCACTCCATAAATGCGCAAGTTGTTTCTCCTAGAGCGACTTTCCAAATCCACCATTTTGTCGTTAGCCTCGATATTTCGTTGGACAGTCGTGAGAAGTGCGTCTTTGAGCTCCACAACGACAGATTCCAGCTCGGTTATCCGCGCCTGTGCCTCAGCAATGTTAGCATTTTGCGCATGTAGTTCTCTTAAGACATCGCCCTTGAATTCGGCCAAGTCATCTTTCATTGTTTTCAGGACATCATTTTTAAATTCTAGAAAGTCTCTTTTCCACTCCTTCGTGAGTTGCGAAATGTGTTCAATAATAGCATTTTGGCTAGCGTCCTTACTGTTATCCTCGTGTTCCTCACTTCCACTTCTCGCTTCAGTAGCCTTCAGTCCGGTTTTAATCCGCTTCGTCTTCTCACCTTTCTGGCTCTGCTGCATAATTACCTCCTTAATGTGTTGATTTCTACGAGTTATAATGTATTTTAATCTCACGGAGGTGTCATTTAATAACCGATTGTGAGGAGCTCTCAATTACACGACCATCACGTTCAGCTCCACCCCGGAAGTTCCATGGCATTGGTTTTTCATCTTCATCAATAACATCTTCAGTGATTTTTCCCACTTGTGTATAGATACATCTACTGATGCGCTGGGACACATCATCAGTGATGTTGTATCCTGAGTTCACCGGGTGTTTCGGGTCTCTCAACATCAGACACCCTCCCTCAGGCGACCCAGCCGGGGGTGATCAATCCCCGTGCAGTCTGATGCCGATGAGAGGAGGCTGGCTGATGGTGTTGGCTTTGAACGTGGCCTCTCTCCAGCCTTCACGAAGCGGATTGACTTCTGGCTGCTGGCCGGTTTGTTGCTCGCCATTGCACTGGCTATAGCCTCAGCCACTGCCTTCAGCACCTGGTCATGTCTCCAGCGGTAACAGCCTCCTCCAAGAGCTGCGGGGCAGCTGCTCATGATGTGCTCCAGGGTGCCTCTTCCTGGACAGAGAGAGCAAGTTGGAAGGTCGCTCTTTCCCCAAACGTGCAGATTGGCTGGGCTTGGTAGCACGTCGTAGACAGCTTGGACCATGAACTTGATGTGCTGGGGTTCTGCCTTCCAGATGTCATTCCAGGTCAGCTTCCTCTCCAGTGTTCCTTCCCATCTTGTTGATGCCCCCTGCTGCCGCATGTTCACCATCTTGCTATTTCTCACATTCTCGACCCCTGCCCGCACCTCTTCCAGGACAAGGTCCCGCCTTTCCTTGCCCTGCACCCTGTCGTGCCGGGGCTGTGGGATGGCGCCCAGCCCTGCCCGCCCGAGTGTCACTGTGCCCACCAAGGCCTTGTGTCTCAGACGAGACTCTGCTAGTTCCAGCCCCTCTTGAGCTTTGAACTTCCTGCCTGTCCGAACCACAATGCCTGCTGATGCCACTCTGGTGTCACTGGAGTCACGGTAGATTAGTGCCTCTCTTGTACGAGAGACCCTGAACTCCTCCTCCAGGCTGCTGAAGGGAAGCTGGAGTTTGTTGCTTCTGCCATACAGTGCTGCACTTGTGAGACTGCGTGGCAGACCCAGCCATCTTCTGAGGTAGGAGCTGATCTTTCTCTCCAGGGTCTCTACTGTGGACATGGTCACCTCGTACACCAACAGAGGCCACAGGATGCGGGGAAGAATGCCGTGCTGGTACAGCCATGCTTTAAACCTGCCGGGTAGGCCAGACTTGTCAACTGCCGACAACCAAGCTTCTAGCTTCCTGATGGTTGCTTGGATGGACGCTGCGTCTCTGAGGCTACAGTCAAAGGTCTTGCCTAAGCTTGTGACTGGCTTCTCAGTGATAGATGGTATTGCCGTTCCATCAATAAGGAAGCGAAACTTGTCCACCACTTTTCCGCGCTTCAGAACCATGGACCTAGATTTTGTTGGTTTGAAGCTCATCCTAGCCCAGCGGGTTAGCTTCTCTAGGCCCTGCAGGATCCACCTACACCCTGGCACTGATGTGGTGGTAACTGTCAAGTCGTCCATAAAAGCGCGGATAGGGGGTTGCCGAACTCCAGACTTGGACAAGGGGCCTCTGCACTCGGTCTCAGCTGCCTTAACCAACATGTTCATGGCAAGGGCGAACAGGATAACTGAGATTGTACAGCCAGTTATGATCCCTTTCTCGAGCCGATGCCAGTCGGATGTTACATTCCCTGATGTGACTCTCAGCCTGAAGTTACTATAGTAATTCAGGATCAGGTCCTTGATCGTGCAAGGAATGTGGTGTCGGTCCAAGGTGGTTTCTACAAGCTTGTGGGGGATAGCACCATATGCATTGGCCAGGTCAAGCCAAAGCACCGCTAGGTCTCCATTCCCCTCACGTGCCTCCCTGATGAGCTGGGTGACCACTCCAGTGTGTTCAAGACAGCCTGGTACACCTGGGATGCCGCCCTTCTGTACTGATGTATCAACGTACTTGATACTTGATAATTTCTAACGCAGAGCTAACCTTGCTCATGTGCACAAGCTTTGTTACGCCTGTTTCCTGGCTTTAGATAAAACGATCTCCTAAATGTTTTTTAATGAATTGCATCTTTGTAGATGGCCAAGTTCATTCTGAAATTATGCGGAAGGTTCTTAAACATTCAAGCTTTGCAAAGTAGAGCGGTCAAAATCCGAGCCGTCAAATCAACTGTCGGGTAATGCTCCCCATGTTTCTCCTCATATCATACACAATGCATGGATTCTGACCGCAACTGACTAGTTTACTTTTAATAGTAAGACTGTCACCAATGTGGAAGCATAGATACCTTATGATACTGATATTGTCTATCTTTAATTTTTTCTGTTACAGTATGTGTTTGTCCATCTGTGGGCCTGCAATGGGTTTTGCACATGTTATTTTGTTGTAAGCATTTTATATATAGGGTGTTAGTTTTGTTTTATAGTAGCCTATATTTATGTGTACATTTTAGAGAGCAGCTTTAACTCTTACTATACTATGAAACATGTCAATAAAGCCTTTTTATTCTATTCTATTCTTTTCCATTTATTTTACAACGCTAAGCCAAGATTCTCTTCTCGCAACACTTCGCTCCAACACAGGGGCGTTCCTAGAGGTATTTTACCGGGGCACGTGCCTCTCTATGGATGTGCGGGTGCCCCGGTATGGAAATATGAATTAATAATTTTTTTTTAGGCAACATAAAAAAATACTTATCTACATAATGCATATTTGCAGTAATATCGTAATTCTGTATACAGTCCACACAGTGTCGCATGTCTTTTGTCATTTATTCCCGCGACTGTAACTGAACTGGTACCAGCTTGGTCCGTGCTCGCGCACTCAAGTGTTCAGTAAACAGGTAGGCATGTCGCATGGCATGTCACACATGCCACATGTGTGCTGACTGTAGGCTGGCTGTGTTTGTGAACCCTCCATACAGCGACTATTCACTCTGGCGTTACAATAAACAGTAAGTGGTTATAATTATATCCTCTGGGTATTGCTGTATATCGCCCACGCATCGCCTGTCACAAAAAACACTTTATTAAAAAGTGAGGGGGCGCACGTGAAGGTCCATTTTGGTCTCATTTTGGTCACGTCTGCCTTTTCAATGTTCGCCAGTTAGCTGATGAACGTATTAGGCCTAAACTTCTGTAACTGTTCAGCAGCTCATTTATAAATATTACAAATGGCAGCATCACCGACGACAGTATGCAATCTTCTTAATGGTTCCGTTTTAACGTGCACAAGTAGGCCAGTTCCGTTAAGGGCCTTATTTATGATGCAGATTCAGAAATTAACACCATCAGATTCTACACTTTGGGTACTATTTATTATGTTTTTTTATGATGAAAAAGTGCTCAAAAAATTTACATTAAGGAATATGAACATAAGTTACCACAGAAATACACACATGACGATGAACTGTCTTGCTGGGAAACCAAGTTCTCCTTTGAGAATATCAACAGAATTATTCTTTGTAGGTACCAGTCTATAGAAAATCTCAGCCAAATGGTATGTACTAGGCCTACCATTATAATACACACATGACCTTAAAATAGTGCGGCTGAGAAAACAACAAGTTGTGCATATACAAAAGAGGGGTGAAATGTAATCCTAATATGATGTAGTTTAACATTATTAAGAGGCCTTTATGTAGAATACGTCCATGTAGGTACCAAGCCATAGAAAATGCCAGCCGAATGTAATAGTAATAGTAATGCACACGTGACCTTAAAATTGTGTGGCTGAGAAAACAACAAGTTGTGCATATATAAAAGGGGGGGTTAAATTGAATCCTAATGTCATGTCCTTTAAGAATAACAACAGGTAATTATTCAGAATACGTCCATGTAGGTACCAGACCATAGAAAATGGCAGCCGAATGCTATATATTAGGACTAAATCGTAATATACACATGACCTTAAAATTGTGTGGCTGAGAAAACAACAAGTTGTGCATATATAAAAGTGGGGTGAAATTAAATCCTAATGTCATGTCCTTTAAGAATAACAACAGTTTATTATTCAGAATACGTCCGTGTAGGTACCAGGCCATAGACAATAGCAGCCGAATGGTACCTATTGGGCCTACAATCGTAATACACACATGACCTTAAAATTGTGTGGCTGACAAAACAACAAGTTGTGCATATATAAAAGGGGGTGAAATAAAATCCTAATATGATGTACTTTAACATTATTAAGAGGCCTTTATGTAGAATTCGTCCGTGTAGGTACCAGGCCATAGACAATGCCAGCCGAATGGTATGTATTAGGCCCAACATAGTAATGCACACATGACTTTCAAATTGTGTGGCTGAGAAAACAACAAGTTGTGCATATTCAATATGGGGGTAAAATTAAATTCTAATATCATTTACTTTAAGAATATCAACAGATTTTTACACTGAAGTTGTCTCTGTAGGTACCAGACCATAAAAAATCGAAGCCGAATGGCATGTATTAGGCCTACCATTATAATGCACACATGAACTTAAAATTGTGTGGCTGAGAAAACAACAAGTTGTGCATATAAGAGGGGTAAAATTAAATCCTAGTATCATGTACTTTAACATTATTAACAAGCCTTTATGTAGAATTCGTCCGTGTAGGTACCAGGCCATATACAATAACACCCGAATGGCATGTATTAGGCCTACCATTATAATGCACACATGAACTTAAAATTGTGTAGCTGAGAAAACAACAAGTTGTGCATATGTAAAAGTGGGGTCAGATGAAATCCTCATATCATGTACTTTAAGAGTAAATTTTTATATCATTAACTTTAAAAATATCAACAGGGATTTATGCAGAATTTGTCCGTGTAGGTACCAGGCCATAGAAAATACCAGCCGAATGGTACGCATTAGGCCTACCATAGTAAGGCACACATGACTTTCAAATTGTGTGGCCGAGAAAACAACAAGTTGTGCATATGTAAAAGTGGGGTCAGATGAAATCCTCATATCATGTACTTTAAGAGTATCAACAGGGATGTATGTAGAATTCGTCCATGTAGGTACCAGACCATAGAAATCGGCAGCCGAATGGTATGTATTAGGCCTACCATAGAAATACACACATGGCTTTCAAACCTTCAGGTTTTTTGACCGTGAAAACAAGTTGTGCATATAAAAGGGGGGATGAGACTAGGTCTTAATATGGTACTGTTTAAAATCATAGTAAGTTATTAACTGAGAGTTTGCCCATGTAGGTCCCAGTGGCGGCTGGCCCATAGGGGGCGATTGGGCGCCGCCCTCCCAAAGAGGAGAGGAAAAATATAAAATGTATAATACTAAAAATAAATGTTTTTTGTAATCAATGTCGGTTTTAATTATTTGTGTGTCTCTACATGTAATCTGAATTATTCAAACAACATTTCCACTAAATGACTCTTATTCAACAGTGAATTTCCACCGACATAGTCGTACTGTTTCCGTTCTTGGGGCGATTTTTCTAGCGCCCCTGAAGTGTAGCGAAATAGCCAATCCTGTGTGGTTGCTAGGGAAAGATTTTACAAATATTATTCCTATCAGCCTATCAGCATCGCCGAATAAAATGGTCTTGGGGCGCTAGAAAAATCGCCCCTAGGACAGAAAGTTTTGTATTGCTATTCTGTCACCATGGTGATTGGCTAAACGTAACGTCTTACGTCAGTTAACGTTAGATCAACCTTAGATCAGTTACAGACTGAGAGACGATGGTGGCGATGACGACGACTGAGCAGCTTCCACCAAATTCGGTGAGACCTTTGTTAAACTACCCTTTTCCAAGAAGCACTATGGCCGAAAAAGTCCATGTTAAGGAGCTGGGACCCGACAGGCCCGAAATAAACATCACCCAGACAACTAAAGAAAAAAATAAATCCTACACTAGGACTTTTAGCAGGAGTTGGTTCGAATGAAAATCGTGGCTAACAGGCTGTGGGATAGCCAAAACACTTTTCTGTTTCCCCTGCATCCTGTTTAAAAGTGACAAGTGTGATTCGACGTGGACACAGTCTGTGCAAACCGGCTTAAAACACCTGTCCGAACGCATGAAGAAACATGAAGGATCAAGAATTCACATGGAAAACTGTGTCAAGCTAGCTATGGTCGGAGGGATTAGCATAGCAATGCAGCTAGATGATGGCCATCGAATTGCTGTAAGGGGGCACAACGAAGAGGTGGACAAAAACCGGCACATTTTATGTAAGATTATTGATTGTGTAAAGTTCTGTGTTGCTTTTGAACTCGCAATGAGGGGACAACTTATATAGTTTATCGTTGCCAAGGCAACGGAGTAGTTCATGGCTAGTGACGTCACATGTAAACAAGAATGAATGAATGGGGGAGCCTAATGTAACGTAGTTGGAGGTAGTCTTGCTCATCGGATATTGACGGTGTGTTTTTATGAATTCAAGATGATAGAATATAACATTGGTGTTTCTTTTAGGCTTAATATAGCCGACGGTATTTATTGATGTTACCATTAGCCTGGTTCAAGATGGTTTTGTAACAATTCTGCATCTCCTCTGCAGTTTGGACAGAGGAGATGCAAGGACTAAATCTGTTTTGTTTTTGTTATTGTTAGTTTAGTAACTGTAGTAAACACACATGCACAGTTGATCTGTATAAAAATTGTATTGTATTTGTATTTGCACTATATTTAAATTTGTGAAAAACGATTTGTATTTGCTGTCCAAAGCATAAATGGAGCCTAACTGGACTTAACCTGGAATTAAAGTATTATTGTGGAATTGTACTCATTTTCAGATTATTTATTTGTTATTTTGAGTGCTTACACTGGACTAGGCAGGGAAATCTATTGGCACATCAGCCCACCAATTTTTTTTTTCACCAGCCGCCACTGATAGTGATCCTTAATAGAATATGTTAGCCTGCTTGGTATAATGCCCACTAAATTTAAATTGTCTGGCTGTGAAAATAACACACTTACCTGATATTTAGGTAAAATGAAATCACTGCAACATGTCCTTCAAGAATATTAACAGCCAAATGCATAATATGCATGACTTACTCATTATGGGCACTTTACATTTCTCATATACAAAAGCATAACACTTATGTTTTATACAAATAACACAAATTACAAGTTTTCTTTTAAGACATTTACTTAAGGTCTTGCATGCAAGTTACTGCCATAGCCTATATTTTACTTGCCAATTTAAGGTAGAGTGCATAGACTACATGAGTTTTGTACAATTAAACAATTCTGTTTAATGTCTTTTTAATGGGACAGTAGCCTACACACGGTGCGTCGCTGAACACAAGTTGTGCACATCGGATATGTTTGTCTCACTGTCACTATTGATTCATCATTCATTATTTGTTTTCTGGTTTTCCCAGTCGGTTAAGAAATTTGCGCTACTTGCCCTAGATGGTGTTTATTGGCAGTCGCTCTGTACTCCCTGAGCTTGAGATAAAATGTTAGCTTAACTTGCAAGACGAGTCTACTGGAGTTGTAAAATTAGCCTAAGCCACACTGTAGGCTACATACAGGTGGGGTAGTTACAACCCATCCACGTCGTAAAAAACATAGAAATATTGGCAAAAGCAAACTTCATAACCGAACCTTTATGCACTCTTTTATTTTGATAGTTTTTCGCCGCCATCTTGATCCTTATTGTCGCGTACTGTCGCTGGCTACACGGTACTACCGTTCTTATTCCTCTTCTTCTTTCGGTTTTATGGTGGTTGGGAACTAACTTCAATGATGCATTACCGCCACCAGCTGGACTGGTGTAGTTACTAACTAAACAAACTAAAAAGAACAGAACAAACAAACAAACAAAAACGCAATGTTCTTTAAATTAGTCTTGTATTCCTCAGGAAACTAAATGTGTAAAGCTGATTTCACCTGTGCTTGTTTGTAAAATGTCCTTAGGCTATCTGTTCTCCTTGCAATTGAGATCAACTTTGTCTGTCATCCTGATAAGAGTTCACAGTTGCCATCAGTAGGCCTATGCTTCTTTATTATTAGCAAAGTATTACTTAATCGTGTGTGTCCATGCCTCATTCTTAAAAATACACTATCCTAATAGCTTTTGTTCATATTTTTGCTCTTTGCCACTTTGTTCTGGATATAATGCTGTCTTCCAGTCTGCATTGTCCCATAATGTTTTCCATTTAGACTTAACTATATTTTTAACCATACCTTTAATTTCTGCTTTACTGTATTGACATCAATATGTGCTGGGATTCCCAGCTGCTTGCTTAGCACATTTATCTGCTAACTAATTTTCTACACCTATATGAGCTGGTATCCATAAGAGTTCTTGACTTTAGCAGATTGTTTGCAACTATTGTTTCAAATAAAATGCTCTATCTTCATTCTGACTGAAAGGTTTGATGCTGATCAAAGCTGAGCCAGAGTCTGAGGCAAATACATGCCTTCCCTGTCCTATTACCTTCCACCCATATCAGAGCTAGCCACACAGCGACAAACTGTTTCTTTTACTTACGTTTACTTTTAAGTTGGGCATCACATATGCAACCCCATTCTCTTATCAGTTCTTTTAGAGTCATATATAGAGTTATGTCCTCTCTGCACCCTAGGCTATATTTTGGAATGAACTCCAAATTTGTCCAAACCTTATTGCAAAGACACAAAAACATTTCCTTTCCCAGTTATGCTTCAACATAAAATAACAAATCCCATCCCCCCAAAGAAGATTTACCTACCTTTGCTTTAGCCTATTGAGTTTAGTTATTGTGAATAATTAATTCAACACCCCTCCTATCACCTCTTAATGTTGTGTCCCTCTATATAATTTCTGAAACATCACTTTCCCTTGCAGACTCCTGACCATTCACAGTCCATTTGCCACCAACCACCTCCAGGACACTTCCTTCACCCATCTTAGCCTCTCTCCCAACCTACCCTACCTACAAATTCACCACAGAGTCATCACATAATATCAAACACTTCCCAATAGCTTAGAGGTTTATTTTATTTTATTTTTTTAGGTCTGGTGAAATTGGTCTCTCTCCTCTTACAGTCTGCTGAGGTTTCATTCTACCATAAACAGCACTTCCTAATGCAACTTGTGTAAAAATTTGTAATGGATTCCGTCCAACTCTATTTTACATTCATTTATTAAAGAAAGGTAATTTAAAGCTCCAAGTAAAACAACAAGGTGAACAAAAGGGGCAGAAGTGAATTTTCTAGGTTAGAATCTGCACATGCATACACGTGTGTTTTGATATTATTATACAATAACTTCTTTGATGATATGTTCTGCAAAGCAGATGGCAGTAAAACCATAGACTGGCTCCAAAGATCCTGTATTATTGATTACTTCAGCCCTCTCCCCTGGCTTATCCACTCCCTGGTGTGTAGACGCTTAGTACCAAAACCATTGGAAGGAATCTTTATGAACGCATTTTGATGATGTCATGAAGGAAGAACAACAAATCCTCCTAACTAGGCACAGAAACACAGAACGTAGGCACCCTGCTAACATATTACATTTCTAAGTTTACGACAACCGATTTGCTGTTAAAATAGTGAAAAGGGCACTTTACACCTTGGGGAAGTGTTAAAGTAATGACCACGAGAAGACACTGTCTGTTTCACTATGTAAAACGCTGGTTTCTGCCACTGTTTTGGTCCAGTTTTATGTCTGCAAACAGTATGCTAGTTGGCTAACATAATAAGCTAGGTTGCTAGCAGAGTAGGACTACACAGGTAGTTAGCGAGCTAGCTGTAGAAGCTGTCGGTGTAACGAATATAATCGCTCTTTGTCGTTGCCGTGCAAGAGTTTCTGATTGAATATTACCGTTACTGCAATTTATTATTTACAAGCTCACTGTAACGTAATGGAAAACGCAATGGGTAAGTTGCTTTCGCCAACTGTCAAAAGGTGTATGCCGGCCGGCTAACATTGTGTGTTCAGCTATGTAAGCTATTTAAGTTTTAGTGGAGCTCTCCACAGCTCCCTGGCGGATTTCTCTGGCGCTACTGAACTATAACAAAGCTTGCCATCGGTATCTATTCTGTGTTCTTTTGCCAAACTGTTGAAGCACTTTGAGCTACATCCTTTGTATGACGTGCTATAAAAGTAAAGATTCTTCTTCTTATTATTATTATTGAGCTCTCTCAAATCGGCTGTGGTTTTAGTGTTGTTCTGTAAACTACTAACAAAAAAATCTACTGTATTTTCTCCGTACTGTGATTATCAGCCCATACTTTAAAAAAAGGTTGTTAAGACTGTGTATTATTTGTTGTCAGGAGCAACCAGACAAAGGGAATCTGACCCTGTAAGATCATGACGTGGAAAGTCATCAGGGCCACTTCAGGTGAAACAGGATGCCACCAAGGAAGAGACCCCTGGCTCCTATCAGTGGGAGGAGAAGACCAAAGACTGATGATGATTTTTTTCCCTTTAACCTCCTGCCCGTGGAATGCCAGCTTCATGTTCTCTCCTTCCTCAGCGAGGTGGACAAGTGCAACTCAGCGCTTGTGTGCTCCAGCTGGAGCTGCCTGGTACGGTCAGGGAAGCTCTGGAGGGTGGCAGACTTCTCACGGCGTGGGGTTTTCCACATGGGCCAAGAGGGACTGCTTGTGTCCAACCGGGAGTTTGAGCGATGGAAAGCATGGGTCCACCATTATACCCACCACCTTATATCACGCGGGGCCAGTCTTCTCACTCTGAAAGCCAGTTTTGATCTTGGGGACCAGTGCAATAAGTGGGGGGAGCTTCTCTCTCACCTCCTGGAGAATGTACACTGTAGGGACCTCTGCCATTTAGACCTGAACTGGACATTCACACTACTGGAGCCTTTGGACCTGAGGGTGAACTCTAGCTCGAGCTCCCACCAGGACAGCATCACCAAGATGGACCAAGTTACTAACTTTCAGATCCTGCTGGCTAAACTCACCCAAAGCTGTCCCAGGATTACAAAGATGCGTCTCCACTTTGACTGGTCGGAGACGTCTGTGTCGCTCGTCACTCAGTTTCAGCACCTGCGTGTTCTGGAGCTGAAGTACTTCTGGGTATTCAAAGGGGTCAGTCCAAGTACTTTGCAGACCTTGACCAAATCGCTGCCCAACCTGAAATCCTTGACTCTCCATGTACTGGTGCCCCTCAGGAACTTGGGCATCTCCTATACGCTGGAGTCTCTGTCGCTGGAGTTCTTGGATGTCTCTCCCAGTCGAGGTCTGGTCTTTTCCTGCCTGAACCTCCCGGCACTCAGAGAGTTGCGGGCCAAGAAGATTGTGCGTGGCATCACTCTTGACCGCCGGACCAGGCTGAGGATACAGAGCCGGTGGCCTTGCCTTTACCAGGTCCTGCGTGAGGGCACGCCAAAACTACAAGCTCTCAACAACGAAAGACTGCTTCCCAATTGGAAAGAACAGACGTACGGGGAGCTTACCTCTATCCTGCAGCAGTCCTGCTATTGCCTTCAGCATCTCGATAGCTGGCTGTGGTGATGAAGCAGTGGTCTTCAACAGTGGGCAGATTAATTTTATGGTTTGCTGTGACATATTGTGGCTATATGAATCAAGAGGAGCTCTTGGTTGTGTTTATTATTCCTTTCATTTTCAAAAAGTGTGATCGATTGACCCCAGCCCATTTCGGCATTTGCAGAACTCCAACATGGCAGTTCTGTAGTTTTGCAGTGAGAAAATTCATCCCGTAGCATTCCTGTTGATGAGGATCAAGAATAGAAATGACATGATGGGAGATTTAGAAATCGTATATGTAATTCTGCTTTTTACCTCAAATTGTTTTGACTGAATCATATCTTAGGAAGTAATGGAAGATACACACTTTTGGTAGGGGTCCAAGCAATGGTGCTGTGTTTCAATCATTTTGTCTGCAGATAGTTCCATGAAAATCATGTTTGAATATGTGGACATTTTTATGGTTAGACTGTAATTAGACATTTGAATGCTTAGTCATGCATTAAATACATCAAGATCATTGTGGTACCTTCCTTAACCATTAGAGGTCTCCTTGGATGGTTTCTGGACCAAAAACACCATGCCTGTAATTTCTCCTTGTGCTGACTTTTCATCAATAACAATTCCTTTAATGGACTGATTTCTCATAAAATGAAACTGGACATACTGAAGGTTATAATAATGTAATGACAGCCACAATAAACTGATGTCATTTAACTCTTGTTGGTCTATTTTGTGATAAGCTTTTGTTCCTTGGCTGTATCGTAAAAAGGTTTCTGCATTTGTAGTACATGTAAACATCTTAACTTCAAGGATTGAAATAAAAATTCAGTAAAATCTATCTTAATCCTGTAAGTCTAGAGTGGAGTAGACATAAGTCTGACCACCATATGTGTACTTAGTAATTAGGTGAATATTATTGTCTCATACAGAAACTGAGGCATATGATGGACAAAAACATTTAGTAGGGAAATATTGCCATTTAGAAACATGACATAACACTGTTGTCTTTTACAGATAACTGTCATGTCCTGCTCTAGTGTGCTACAGGTTATTATGCTCTCAAGGAAATGTATCTTTTATTGTAGCAAAAATCAAAGTGCATGTTAAATATCACACAGTGGTTGTAAGCACCACAGTTACCAATGGAAATGATGCCAAAATATAGGGCAAAGGCAAACAAACTATGTGTATGTGTGACTAGTTTCATATAGATTTGCATTGGTCAAGCGCGATGACCATAAAATAACATCATGACATGTACTGTAGTTGTCATTTTAAAGATGTTTTTCCACATCTGATGGCATCAGTGTCTTGGTTGGACAGAATTTGACCAACCTAAATAGTCACGAGTTAAATCTCCTCCCCAGCTTAAAAAAAACCCCAGCCCCCTCAGTCCAAAACACATGCTCCCAATTTTCCCTCAAAATGTAGTGGTCCCCGTGCTGTTGCCGTACAGATCTGTGAAGACTCCCAGAAAGTGGTCTGGGAATGTTAAAAACATTTACAGGAAGCTTGATCCAGACAGACGGATTTCTCATTAACGATGCGAACAGGTATACAGGACTGGTGATAAAGAAGATCAAAATGTTTATTTGTGTTTAGTGCATTTTGTTTCTGTTAACTGGATTTACTACCAGCACCACTTCATGGAATGTCATTACGGACACAGAAGAGGACTTTTTGCGCTGAATACAATCCACCCACCACTAGTAGGAAATGGTAACCAATTCCAGATGTGGTGTGTGAGAGTAATGAAGTGTGAGTTTACATGAATGACCATCCACCTCCTTCTGCCTTGCTTATTGCTTTCCTCACCCTAGTTAATACTTAATCTATGGAAACGCCTGGTATCTTTCCTTGTTGTAAATGAGCATTCGTTTTATGGGGGTCAGATGGTAGGTGCAAGGTCTATCAAAGGTATTCTTACATCTTAGCGGAGCTGTGTCAGTCTAGAAGGTGCCTTGCCTGGATCTAACATGGCTGTGGAACTTCTCGTGTCCAAGGCCCTGGCCGTGGCCACCGTGGTCATGACGCTGTCTGCTGTTGGTGGCATTGTCACCATGGCTATTGTATACGAGATGGCTATCACTGCCAATCCACCAACAAGCCCTACCCCACCAACACCGACAGAGCCGATTCCAACAGGACCTCCACCAAACCTAAGGCTGCCAAGAAACGTTGTCCCTGAGGACTACACCATCTACCTGAGGCCTCTTCTCTACACCACAGTCACCAATGTGACCAATCAAACCTTTTCTTTCGTTGGTAACTCTACCGTGAAATTTCAGTGCTTGAACAAGACCAAAAGTATTTTCCTACACAGTAAAACCGAACTGAATGTCACAAACCCAGTGCTGGTTTATCTGGATAAGACTCTGAAAGTTGATCTACAACATGTTAGTGAGACCGATTTCCTGGAGGTAAAACTGGCAGATGAAGATGCCTTTTTTGAGCCAGATGGAACCTATAGGCTCTCTACTGATTTTTCAGGAGAGCTGCTAAATGATTTAGCTGGCTTCTATTCAAGTTCATATGAAGTGAAAGAAACCAATGAAGAAGGGAAAGAAATCAATGAATTGAGGTAAGGTCAATAAAGCCTCTTACCATGAAGTTGAAAGCTAAACGGTTTGCCATACTAAAAACTAAAGCTTGAGAAATCACACTATTTTTTGAAGTCTTTCATATTTGAAACAGTTGTTTTTCAAATTAATTTTTAGAATTTACAGTAATTTATTGTCAAAAACCAAACTGGCTGTGTATGTCTATTTGTGGGTCTGTGCATCTGCACTATGCACACATCTACAAGCTATGCATTTGTGTTCTTGTATATGACAAAGTAATATGGGCATATTATGTGCATACAAGTCTGTGTGTATTAATGTGGAGAGGGTTATAATCAGTCACTTGCAAAAATGTTGGTTTCTTCCAAATGACCCAAAACCTGTTGAATTTATTATGTGCACAGATATCTTGCTGCCTCCCAGATGCAAGCCACTGATGCTAGAAAAGTGTTTCCCTGTTTTGATGAGCCTGACATGAAGGCTGTGTTTACCCTTATCATCATTCACAGAGAAGGCACCAAGGCGCTAAGCAACTGGCCTCAACTTGGTAATGATATTTCAAAATAGGATACTGTGTTGTATCTCATGGTTGTATAAACCTGCGGAGTAATTGCCTGATGTGTTATGTCTGTGTTTAACAAATAAATTCTTATAATACTGCAGATTCCACTGGCTACAAGATTGAAATTGAAGATGAGTGGTGGATTGTTACAGAGTTTAACCCGACAAAAAAAATGTCAACGTACCTTGTGGCATTTGCAGTATCGGAATTTACTGACAAGCCAGCAAAACTTGATAAAGACATAAAGGTATACTACCTGTTCGTTACATAATATTTGTGAATTTGTTGTCTGTAAAGTGGGAAACTGAAAAGAGCAACACTGCCACTGTATTACCACGGAAGCACTGAGAAGATAATAGGATTAGATAGATACATAGTTAACTAAATGTTTATTTTATGTTTAATGTTTGTTATGCATTACAGTTGTAATTAAAAGTGGTAGCAGATCTGTCATGAGGCAGTGTGTTCAAGTCTTCCTAACTTAACAAAAAACACTTACAATTAGACAAATGTTATGTCTGTGAACACATTTTGGGTTAGGGAGGGGTTTAAAAACATTGTTAAATTTTTTTTTTTTTTAAGTGCCTTAATTGTTTAACATAGAATGTTTAAAATGTAGCTTAATTTTTTCATGTGTTTGATTAAGGTTTGGGCTCGACCTGAAGCAATTGAAGCTGGCCATGCCGACTATGCCCTCAATGTCACTCCAGTAATCTTGCATTTCTTTGAAGAGGAATTTGGCATTCCCTACCCTGTGCGCAAATTAGGTGAGCTAGTGTCCATTAAGTTTAACAAAAAGTATACTATGGATAACAACACAAAACAGTGATGACTTCGTAGGGATCTAAATGTTTAAACTTTATTGTGAATATCTCTAAAATCATAACTGATTTAACTGATAACTGATAAAATTTAAAAACTGTTGGTTTTTCTTTACTGCTTAGATCAAATTGCCCTGCCTGACCTTGCACCAAATGCGATGGAGAACTGGGGACTGATCACTTACCGCGAATCAAGTTTGCTGTATGTGGAGGGAGTCTCTTCCACATTCAATTTGTACTATATCACCAGATTGATTGCCCATGAGCTGGCTCACCAGGTAGGGCACATTTCAGCAGCACTAAATAACAGTGATGTATTAGACAAAACACTACTTCCATTATGTTAATAGCACTGAGTCTTTATCCTACTGTGGTAACTCAATTGTGTTCAGTGGTTGTTTGGAAAAAAAAAATCATGTTGTAATGCATTTTCAGTGGTTTGGAAACCTGGTTACCATGAGTTGGTGGAATGAGTTGTGGTTGAATGAGGGATTTGCCACATTCATGTCTTACCATGTCATGAAAGACACACAGCGTACATGGGAATCAGTAAGTCCTTTTAATGCCTTAGTCTTCGTGTTCATGGTTATTTTGTACTATGACTTTTTTAACTGTTAGCTGTTACCAAGTACTGTTCTTTAAAGCTTTTGTAATTAATAGCTGCATTGTACATATACTAAATGTACAATTAATGTACTGTTGATTGACTGAGGTGGTGCTCTATTATGCGAGATGTCATTGTCTCAGGAGATGACTCGGGTCATCTCTGGGCCAAAGTCACCTGTTTGCAACATTTTATGCATGCTAATGTACTGTCCAAAACACTTGAATAACCTATGAGTTAAAGTTCTTAATGCTTGATGAGCAGGGTCAACACAGATGGTTCATTTTAAGTGGCTTTCATAGCTCCTAGACAGGTCAGATCAACTAACACCATTAGGCATGCTCTGTACTAAACACTACAGAAAGCCTGAGAATTGTATAAATGGTCTCTGATGTAATATATACAAATATTTTTTAAAGTACTGTTATTCATTAGTTTCATGAAATTCATAGATCAAAACTTGATTTTGCTTAAACAGTTTTAATGAAATGAGCCACTACATGTCTAGAGAGGTTCTTTTTGGATATAGACATACCTGAGTACTGCACCAGCTGTTTGTGCTGAAGAGCATCAATAGAAACATCACCGGTTAAATTTCAATGTAGTCATTCATGTAGTCATTCATGTAGTCTTCATTTCGTCAGCAGTAGCTTGAAGTATGTGATGGGGTGTGATCTTGCCTCACAGAATGCCACAACTTCCTGGATTTTTCTTCCTGACTGACTTCTCAGTCAGTATTGTCAGTGATCTTAATTTTTTTTTTTTAGAAATAGTAACTAATAGACATTTTCAACAAATCCTTGCTGGAAGAGACTTTGGTTTTGTAGCATACTTTGGTTTTGTAGCATCTATAGTGCACTAAAAAAATGGTTGGTTTAGAGCATTGGTTTAGAGCAGGCGATCCTATCTATTGCACTCAAATAATTTTTCTAAGCATGCCTTGTGATTTTTAATACTTATACTTATTATATGACCAGTCCTAAGATAAAGACTGTACATGTTTGTGTGCTAGAGCATGGTCATTTGACAAGTATTTTATATTCTGCATTTACTGTTTTTGATTTTTGAACCCTGTGTCTTTTCCATGTAGGAAGAACTGTTTGTGATCAATGAGGTTTGGAATGCCCTCCAAGTGGACGCCCTAGGCTCTTCTCACCCTCTTACCTCCCCTGAGAAAAAGGTTGAGACGGTCGATGAGATCAATGAGGTCTTTGATTCGGTCACCTATAGCAAGGTATGCAGCAAGCCATGCAGCAGTCCGCAGTCACTGAGTGCCAGGCATTTAAGCAAAGTCTCTCATTCTCTTGTGTTGTTCTCTATCTTTCTCCTGTCTCACTGTCTGCCATTCTCCAGTTTTGTTTCTCCATCTCTTTCATTCCTCCATCATTCTCTTGTTTTTTATTTTCCTGTCTGTGTCATTCTCTGTTTCATTCTCCTGACATGTGATGACATGTGGATGTGTGTTTGAATAATATAGAGGTTTTGTGATAAAGAATATAGTGCTTAGAAGCTGTATTAAAGTATCATGTGAATTCAGTAACTTAAAAGTGGTTTATTCAAACAGATGAAAACAGTTCCAAAAAATATGGTTTGTAAATATATCAAAATATATGGTTTGTAAATATATTATAACATTGTCTGTTTACATTATCCAGGGAGCTGCAGTGTTGAGAATGCTTTCATACCGCGTAGGCGAAGAAAATTTTAAAAAAGGCATACAGGTAAGCATGGATGTACTGAGTTATTTATTTGATACAGACTGCCACAGTCACAGCTACATTGATATTTGGAATTTCCTGGAATTTCCTTCGGGATCAAAAAAAAGTATCTAGCTGTCTGTCTGTTTTCCATGTAATTTTAGGAATATCTAAAGGCTCTGCAATATGGCAATGCTGAACAGAGTGACCTGTGGACCCACATACAGCAGGTGAGTATCAGTACTTACTGTTTATTACATAACTAACAAAAATAACAAGGCAATTGTAATAATCTGTATACTTAGCATTTATTAAAAATGACTGTAAACCTAATATAATTTCCAGGATTGCCATTACTACTACTCAGGGGTGGAAAGTAACACATTACATTTACTTAAGTTACTGTAATTGAGTAGTTTTATGAGTACTTTGTAATTTTCTAAGTAGTTTTTGAAATAGGTAATTTTACTTACTTGAGTACATTTTAAGCCAAGTATTTTATTTCACTACATCGGAAGTCACCCACATCACTGAGTAAAATATTATTGATAGGGGAAAAAATAAAATGTGGGGGAAAATAAATCTGCCGGAACTCAAAGGAAATTTCATTGTTCCACACAGTCTGGATTAAGGCGTTCTTAAATTTTATTGTTATGAGTTGGACCATATGACCGAACATAGAGTGCACATTACAGTATACCTCTCAATAGATTGTGACTGTCCTTGTGTGTGTTGTGGAACACAAAAGTAAAAACACCATGTTACTGAAGGGCTAAAGGTTGATTAAAACAACCTGGGCTGGATTTGGTTTATGACGTTCTTTTTTACATCAAATAATTGAAAGTAACTAAGTAACTTGTACTCAAAGTACATTTAAAAGGAAGTACATTTTTACTTTTACTCTAGTACATTTTCAGATGGGTACTTTTATTTTTACTTGAGTAGGATTTAAGAAAAGTAAAGATACTTTTACTTAATTACCAATTTTCAGTACTTTTTCCACCTGTGCTACTACTATAAGTGACTGTTATCAAAATCAAAATATTTTATGTATTTAAATTTAAAGGCATATAATGCAAAGGGCAGTGACATAAAGGAATTCATGAGCACGTGGACCAATCAGGCCGGTTTCCCAGTTGTGACGGTGGACACCAACAGTGGATCAATACGACAGGAAAAGTTTCAACTATCAAACCATTCAGTTACTGAGTGAGCTTTTAGTCAATTGTTTTCCTACACACACACACACACACACACACACACACACACACACACACACACAGAACTTATACAGACCTTTACATTAGTATAATATACCACATTATACTACCATTTGTGCAGCTCTAATACTAATCTTTGCCTTAATATTTCAGCATTGTATGGCATGTGCCAGTGAATGCAATATCAAGTGATGATCCAAATCTTTTGGAGAAGCGTGTGTTCGATAAAAAAGGTCCAGGTAAGTGAAATACAGTCTTTGTAAAAGATCTTCTTTAAAAACAGTTTTTGGTTTGGCAGCTGATGTGGACCATAATTGTTAAATTTCTCAGATTTTTCTGTTTTTTTTTTTTTGTATCATAGAGCTCTTATCGGAGCTGAAGACTGACAAGTGGGTCCTGGTCAATGCGAACTGTGTTGGTTATTACCGTGTTAACTACAACCTGGAGAACTGGGACAGACTCATTGATCAACTGCTGATGAATCATCGTGTAAATAAGTGTTCACATAAGCTACTGGCCAGCATGGTTAAGGGAATACTTTACAATAACCACCTACCTTTTGTTGAGCCACATCCCTGTAATCCAACCCCCCCCCCCCCCCCAGACATACATACACTTACATGTACTTACACACACACACACGCACACACACACACACTACATCAGTGAGCGCCTGAGAGAATGGTGGGGTGCCATGGGTTCAGTGCAGCAGCTCTGCCCCCAACATGCCAGAGAACATAGCATGTGATGTTTAACAATTTAATTTAATTTAGCAAATGTTAGTATAACAATAACACCAGGTACAGTTGATGGCTGTGTTTGTGGGCTTACGTGTTTATTGTCTTCTTCCCTCATATATATTCACAATTAACAGGATATTCCAGCTATCAGCAGGGGACAGCTGATCGATGATGCATTTAATCTAGCAAGGTGACTTATTATTTTGTTATAGCAGCAATATGTTTTTCTTGAGTATTGCTGCTTTTCTCTGTATGGCTGGATGAATCCTACCAGAATGCTAACGCTAACTGACCTTTGTGATGAGGCTTCACACTGTGTGTGTGTGTGGGAGGGGGAATTTTCAGGCAATAATGTTGTGGCTTATTTTTTAGGGCCAACTTACTCCATGTGGCAGTTGCACTGAACACAACCAGATATCTCAACAGTGAAACACAGTATATTCCATGGGAGTCTGCTCTGAACAATCTGAACTTCTTCATCCTCATGTTTGATCGCTCTGAGGTCTATGGACCATTGGAGGTTAGTTGCAGCAATGGAGCGTAACCCAAATTTTGACCTGGCTTCACCCATTCGAGAATCAACTATAATAAGGCCCAATTTCATGTTGCCTTGAAATATTAATGCATGATGATAATACAACAAGAAATGTCAAGAATGTTTCTCT
The DNA here is from genome assembly GCA_030347295.1 of Setipinna tenuifilis. Classification (NCBI taxonomy): domain Eukaryota; kingdom Metazoa; phylum Chordata; class Actinopteri; order Clupeiformes; family Engraulidae; genus Setipinna; species Setipinna tenuifilis. The sequence goes on along the minus strand of CM059268.1, from coordinate 15,571,106 downwards.
GATACATTAATCCTAGGCTTATCTGAGAAGGCAGATTATACCACTGTACAATCACTTTTCCAATTACACCAACCATGGTAAAGTGCCGGACAGTCCTACTGACCAGTAAGTATCCTATAGTGAGAAGTCATTTTCACCTATTATGGTGCCAACTAGACCTGCTAGACCTGCTTTTTGTGGTTTTTCTACACAGATACAGCCAACTAGAAGCCATTTCAATGGCATGCAAACTTGGCTATAAAGACTGCATTGATTTCGCCCAAGAGATGTTCAAAAACTGGACAGATAATGGAACATACAAGTATGTTTTGTTTTTTCTCTGTTTCTCTCTCTGCCGTGTTTCTCTTGCTCTCTCCTTCTATAAAAATCCTTTTTTTTAATTTAAGCAAGCAAATCTGAAGTTATGATAGCATAGTTCGAGAACTGCAGTTTTAGCAAAGTGAATACAAGTAGAAAATCTTAAACGATGACTAAATATGTGTCAGAGAAGAGGAAAGCTTGTCAACAACCAAACAGAGACTACTAAGGTTGTGCCAATTTCCATTTGTTATCTGGTGATTAGTTTTTTATGTATAAACTGAGATATCTGAACAGCCATATTTTTCCCGTTATCAAGGATACACCCAAACCTTCAGACCAGTATTTATTGCCATGCCATTGCTGCTGGGGGAGCGGAGGAATGGGAGTTTGTCTGGGAGGCATATCTGGACTCCACCATTGCAACACAGAGAGATAAACTAAGATATGGCCTTTCATGCACCAAGCACATCTGGCTTCTGAAAAGGTGAGGGTGGTAGCAGTAATAATATATATATATATATATATATCTGTCCTTGCCGTGTCAGTACCGTGCCTTACAGCAGTGCCTCCACTCAACAGATACCTCGACTACACCCTTGATGCCACTAAGATCAGGAAGATGGACGTTGTGTCTACTATTGGCAACATTGCGAGCAATGTGGCCGGGCAAGCTATGGCGTGGGATTTTGTCCGGGAGCACTGGAACCGCTTCAGTGAGGAGTAAGTGTCATCCTGCTGTGAGTTAATGAACGCAGCGATACTCAATCTCTTAAAACAAGCCATGGCAGTTCTGTTTCTGTTTGGCTTAATCACTTAGCAGGATAACTCCTAACAACCCATCACCACCTGCAATAAATCTTTAAACAACGTTGTAAAATGGACAGTGAGACAAAGGTTGCTTTAATGTCACCACTTCTGGTCATGAGTAATTTAATTTCACAGTTGCTAGGCAGTGTTTACAGCTGTAAATGTTTGGTCAGTGAGTCACTGGTAATAATAATTTCCCTCTGGTGCTGCAGATTTGGTGAGGAGATTGGGTTCCTTGGACATCTGATTTCTTGGGTTACAGAGAGATTCTCAACAGAGTATGAACTGCAACAGGTGAGACTGCATTTCCTGCACTGCACCTTCATGGTGGTGGTATATGTGTGAAGTCAGACCAAAAAAGGGCATATATATATATATACATAAAAGCTATATTTGTTTTGAGATGCACACAAGCCATTTCTTTGTAACTCATGTGGACGAGCTTTACAATGTTTGGGATCTTGGAAGAGGAAATTGAGGGGAGGCTGTAACCTGCAGCTGGTGGTCATTAGCTCACCCACAATGATATTCTACATTTGACCAGATGTCAATGTGTGTTTGTGTGTGTGTGTGTTTGTGTGTGTGTGTGTACATGTGTGTGTGTAGCTGAAACAGTTCCAGAGTGACCACTCTGAGGAGTCCCTTGGGTCGGCATCCATGGCCTTGGAACAGGCGATTGAGAGGACACAGGACAACATTTTATGGGTAAAGGCAAATAAGGGCATCGTCCTGGACTGGTTCGAAAATGCACTGGAGACAAGCACTTAAACTGAATTTCACAGGTCTGCAAGACCAAACACATGAGCTAGACACAAAATGCAATTCAAAACAGATGTAGTAAGTCAGCAACAGCAGCCTTGTTTTAGACGAAGAAGGATGACTACACAAAGCACTCCAATTTTATGTCACATTATTAACTCATTATATTCTTTATTTGTTTTACCAAGGTTGACGAATTATTAAATTACAAGACTAATGCAGGTGTTACCAGATATTTAAATTTAAATAACCACATTTAAAAAAAAAGAGACCAGAGTGAGAGTGGTTATTTTTACCACTTTAGTTGCAATCAAATTATGCTGCTTCAGGATGAATTTCAAGATAGCCCAGGGACACATGTGCAATGTTATATGTTTCCTGATGCATTTTTCTCAAACGTCACATTCAATGACAGAGAGAGAAGTAGAGATATAAACTTATATATTTTTTGTAATCACATCAGTCATGGTGTTAGTGTTTGTCTGTGCCTTTTTAAAATAATGTCCAAAGGACGCACTTGCTGCACTTACAACTGAGTGAAATAACTAATTATGCACTATTTTTGTCATTGAATAGCAATAATTGTTCTACAAGTATACACACCAGCATACGTTGCCTATGTAGTTGCCTATGTATTTCTTTTACAATGGATGTATATTTCCTGCTTACTTGAATAAAGATGTAATATGTGTTAAAAAGCAGTGAGTTATACTGGTGTTCGGACATATATCAGAGTGACAGATCACAAGTGACCGGCAGTGATCTCTGATGGGACGATTGGTGTCATCAATTAAGCGTGGGGGTGGCTGTGGCAGAATGAGAAGAATAAGAAGTCTTCAGATTATAGGGCCGCAGGTTTGATTCTCGTTTCAGTAGGACTAAAATGTGGGAGAGGGAGCGAAGAACCTGCGCTCTCCAGCACCATCATCCATGTCTGAAGTGCATAACCCCACTTTGCCCAAGGGGGAACTGTTCCTGTCCATAAGTTGCTCTGGATAAGAGTGTCAGCTAATAAAATGTATAAAAAAAAACTGAAGGAAACAGATCCTTAGTCCAGGCACTTCAGTGAATTAAAAAATCAAAAACTCACTTTTATTTAATGGACAAATGCATTAAGAATCAACGTGTATCGGCCCCATGGCCTTCATCAGGGTGTATGTATCTTTTGTATCAAAATCAACTGTAACTCAGTTGGGGAACAAAAGAAAAACAATGCAGAACACTATTACACTTTTGGCAGAGACCTACCGTAAATATGTGAATGGTAAAACTGTAAGACAACCCTGAGAATGTCTCTGCAGCAAAAGCAAATCTTTTATTTTTATGTGAAGATGAGAGCTAGATGTAAGCTGTAAGAGTCAAACTGTAAGCTCACGCTGAAATCATAACCTAAAACCATCCAACAGAAACATTGTTGTTCTTCATTTTCCAAACCAAGTGTCTGCGCCAGTAAGCCCTGTTCTCCTCTCCTCTTACCATCAACACTCTGAAGTGGTCAGATGTAGTTACTGGCAGTGTATATGCTTCCAGATCACATTTATCCACCATAACAGGTATAATGGCCACCATTTGTCCAAAATGTACGACTTCCTCCTCAATGTTTAGTTACTGTTAGATATGGAAGTGATTCCATACCCGCTGGGTAATCTCTGTCATCCTAGTGGAAGCAACACTATATGTATATTTTGCATCTGAGCAGCCATTTTGGTGACTAGCGATATAAGCTGGCCATTTGCTGTGAGAACAATGTCAGCTTGTTACATACAATAATAATAAGAACTTTCTGTTTATGTAATTATATGTAAACCTGAAATGTTGCACTATTGCCAACTAGCCAGCCAGATGTTACTGTGCCAGACACATTGGGAGGAAAGAGCAGATTTAAGATCATAAAATGGCTACAGCTCCAGAGTCCACACCTGCTGTTAAATAACAAAACCTATTGTGTGTTGTAGTTGCAGTACAAACATGTATCTATCCAGTAGATATATTTCTACCGTATTTCTGTGGTTTGTACATTGGCATCTTGATTGATTAGATAACTGAGCATCACAATGAGCCTGTTTTAATAGCTATACATTTTTTCAAGCAAAACAAATACAAATGCAAAAATGGCAATAGTTTTGACCCATAAAAATGTATTTGCACATTATAAAAATATCACTGAAGTATTTTATCTCAATTTCCTCTTGGCTGTTGGCATGTGACTTCTTCATATGTGTGTCATACTCAGTCATCCTGTAACAGAAGACAAACACCATTTAGTGCTTAACACTGCATGCTACCAGTCTAAGAGACAGAAAAAATAATACAGGTTACACAGCTGCAAGTGATAAACAACCAACCCCCCGTCAGGAGGAAACTATTCTTCAAGCAGTGCACGTAAACAATGCAAAGCGTCCTTTTCCCTGCATTCCTCGTACCCACTCCTCGTCGTCCGCTCCCTCTCCCTGTCCCGCGGGGTTCGGCGCCCCTGCGCTGCTTGTTTTGTTGGCCATGATTTTATCCGTCCATGAAGCCCCAGCCTTCTCGTCTCCTGCGAAATTGCACTTGGTGACGGTGCCGCCATCTATCTTGGCAAAAGAAACTTGGGGAGAAAAAACAGAGAGACGGAGAGCACAACTGAGCTACTGGCTTGCATCACATCTGAACCTATTTAGAGCACACAGTCAAGCACTGTGGTGGTGTTTGTAGGAAAGCTAACCAAATATATCCTGCTGCTAACCACAAGTGCGGTACTGTGACTGAGTCATACTCCTGTTAGTGTAGTGAGACTTTGCTACCTACTTCCTCAAAATCCTTCTCAAGAGTTAAAGAGGATGTACTAAAGCAACGTCTCTTTCACTCACAGATAAATGGACCATCTCCTTTAGTTTTCAGACGGATCTCCTGACCCATCTCCAGCTCAGTTTTCTCAGCCTCTGCTTCAGGTATCCAGAAGGTGTAGGCCTGAGGGGGACAGTGTTTTTCAGTGATTCTTACAAGCTCTGGCTTGTTGACAATGTCTCTCAGATGCTCCTCAGACAAGCGGTCGGATTCCCCTTTGGCTTCCACCTCTGTTTGACAGAAAGAGACACTGGTCTTTATGACACTCAGATTTTTGTAGGTGCTGACTGGTATTACTAAAAAAACACACACACGTTGGCTTTGTCTCTGATAAAAGATGTTAATCATATGTGTCCCATGAAGCTTTTGTCTAGTACAGTGTGGTATAGCAAAAAACTGCTGTCCCACGTTTACATTTTTTTAAACAGGATGTGACTGTTGTATTATCATAAGGCCGACTAGCCATCAGACTTTGGGTTTAAATCAGGTCCATAGATCTCTAATTAAGGAAACCTATGACCAAAACTTTACTGATATGATGAGGGGACAAGTGTTGCTAAAAATATGCTTAGTCTGCATAGGTATTGGATGTCAGAATAAAATGTCAAAATAAAACAACAGATAAAATAAACTCAGGCGTCTAGCCTAACATCAAAAGTTGGAGGTCCTAAAACAGATCGGACTGGTGATACTTCATGAGTGTCAGATAGCCTTGATTATTGTGTTGAAGTTACATCGTAGTAGACCATCAGAACCTGTAGGTTACAGCAGCAGTGATGAGAGCAACTTACTATAAGAGGACATGAGGTAGCCCGTGTTGACCTTCTTTGTGTCACTGAAATTAGGCTCAATCTCATCTCCTTTGGCATCAAACTTTCTCCTGTGAACTCGACTTGGTTTAATATATAAAACATTAAACCGTTCCTGAAAAGGACATCATTATTTCCAACAGTAAAAAAGCAACAACTGGAGACCACTGATTAATTAAAGATATACTTTTACTAAAGACTGTGCCAAAGTAAACAACAGATAACACGTAGTTAAGTTGAGATGCACTAGCATTATAGTTTAAGACAACTGTTTAAACTGATAAAGATGACAACATTTATTGTATGGTGTAAATAAAATGGCCTCGCCCATTTCTACCTTTTTACTTTGTACATCTGTAATTACGTGGCGTGACACATCAATGAGTTGTCCTTCCAGTATGATACCTGGACCACTGCCACAAGGAGAAAAAGGAAGTCTGTCAATTTTCAAGAAGTATAAGCACATCTATTACTGGACAGAGTGACCGATTACCACAGCGTGTTTTTTTTCTTTGAACACCCTATCTGCACAATCCGCCGTCCAGCATTGAAAGGGACAATACACACGATTCTGTTACCTTTGAAAAAGAGAGGGATTCCACACATGTCCAATTTTTTCGTTGTGCACAGGTTTGTTTTGTAGTGATGTGTTGTGATATATCCGACTCATTGCTCAGATTGTTTGGGCAGTTCTCAAAAGTTTCCAGCTACTTCCGGGTTTTCTACGTCACCAAGGAAATACCATTCCGCCACGGTGTTGGGCAGCTGGATTTTGTGCATTCTCTGTAGAATCAGAAATGCTAAATTGTGTGGACTTCTTTTTGGAGCGTGACACGGCCTGGATGAATGCGAATCTTCACAGACATTCTCTGTCTGATTTCTACATCCTTAGATTGTCACATCCCCAAATCAATGGACACTGTTCAAGAAAGTGTTCTGTGTATAAGGACCCGATTAAACATGTGCGCAAGTCCGCACAGAAACGTTGTTATTCATGCGCTTTCAAGTCGTGATCAGTTAGGCAATTCTATTAATGCGTCCATTTAAGCTTTGCCTACTAAAATGCATAAATAAATAAAAAACATTCGAAAGATCTAAAAACATTCTTTCTCTCTTCCAATAGAGAGATTTGATTTTCAGTTCACTCAAAAGTTATTAATATTTTTAAAACGAATCTTGGCCTACACTCGAGGCTGAATTCTGAACCGCTTCCTTACAGAATACAAAAGTAACCCGCAATAAAGTAACATTTTATTAAATGTCCACAGTTTCATTCATTGACTTAAAAGTTACAATTTAATTTCTACAGTAGGCCTATAACACGTTTATAGCATGGCTCCACATTTGATTTAGTGAGTGCTCTCATCTCATATTTTCTCATATTACCTCATATTACTGTTTCACACGAGTGACCTGAAATATTAATTATGCTGCACATTAATTCAACATTTTCTAAAAACATTTCCCATGTGTTGTACATTTCCCTACATGAAACTTGTGAGATTTCCCTATTTGGTCTTTGAACATTTGCCATTTTCTAGACTATTCTGGATTGAAAACTTGAAAAACAAGTATACGATAAACAAAACAATGTATACGTATATAGACCAAGTGAAAGAGATGGTGTCGGAACAGAGGCATGCCTATACATTCCTGAGAATATTTTATATCTAAGAAGGAAGAAGGGCCAGGTGCTCAAGAGTAGGAGGAAGTAAACTCCAGTTTAGTTCTGAGGTGCTTTTGGAGTGAATCCTACTAGGAATGTCAAAATAAAAATGCAAACTCCAGGCACTCTCATGAAGAGTCAAGGATGTAGTTAAAAACCCTTCATTTTTACATACGGCAGAGGAGTAAAAAGATGCAGACTGGTGTTGTCTGTGACAAGTTCCTGAGTACCTGTGTATAAAGGTTCTGTCACAGGGTCAGGTGCTACATGCCCATCAAATTTTCAATAATGCAAACAGTATAAATGATAGGACCATGAAGCCCAATAACAAAATAGACAGGTGTAAAGAAGGCTTCATTCAGCCAAATCAGTCGGCATTAAAATGAAGGGTTTTAAATTACATCATTGACTGTGATGACGTCATGAGAGTGCCTGAAGTCTGCCTTTTTATAATACTTTATATCTGTTCACAAAACACACACACATATTCCATTGTTTTATACCAGGTCATACTGAAATAATAACTTGAAGGTCCATGCAAGGCATTTGGTAACATCTGTGTGAGCTACAGAGGAATTGCTTGTTATCGCAACTCTCTAAATCTCAACACAGCATTTTGATGGTTTATTTAAAGCGCTTTCCTCCGTTTGGTGCTCACACACTCCTCTGAGTGGTGTGCCTGGTGTGTCCTCACAGATCTCCTTTGGGTATTGACAGCTGTGGCTGTGGTACTGGTAGGCAATCCACCCATTTCAAAATGGTCCCCAGGGCTCTGCACCAGCAGCATTTTTTCCCCCAAGAGATGAAGAATAGAGGCAAAAGAGAAAATCTGTGTTACATGCTGGATAATTACTGACAACCTAGTAAGATTACAAATTCATCTTCACTGTTTTGCAGTTTCATTAATAAAACACGGACAGGGGCATCCAGGGCTGTTACTTTACAATTTTGTCCCTATCTTCAAATTCTGTAGGTCTTGAAGTGGCTTGTTGAGTAAATAAACCCCAGTGAAAAACACAGTTATGCTATTTTGCACAAAATAAAAATATTGCACAAAATAAAAATATACACAATTGGTCATTGTTGCCAAAAACATTAAAAACAGCTGTTTTATTTACTTAGAAACAATGTCTTTTATTTTAATGTTTGTATGTTTTCTGTATACGTTTGAAAGGCCAGAAAAGTTCTGTAAAAATGTAGTTATTTGCTGTAAAATTTGGATTTTATTTTGAGTGTAGTTTGGATAGCTGCATTAGCTATCCAGAAAGATTTATATTTTATGGTCTGGTAATCCCACAAACAGCCATTAAATGCAACAAGAAATTTATGGTCCATGTAACTGTAAAATTGTCCATGTACAAGAGCTGATATGTCCCATTTGGAAAGCTGGCATGGGAGATGCTTGGTTAAACTAATAACATTGAGTCCAAATCATTTTGACGCGACACATTTAAGTGCACTGTCAGCGGCAGTCGTGTGTGCTGCATCATGCCTATTATGTGCCTGTGTGAACTAAGTCAACTAAAGATCTGGACAATACTGAAGAATTATAAGAGAACTGTTCAGACTCAGTGCATATGTTTACAAACTCCTACGTCTTTCACAGCTGTCAACACCTGTATCAGGGTTAAATTAGCTAATGAATTGCAGATTCTTATGTGCACACAAAAATCCTTCCCCCAACAGACACACACACACACACAAACACACACACACACACACACACACACACACACACACACACACACACTAGTTCCAAACCTCCCACTACAGCACACCCCAGCATCCACTATATCTCCCGCTGGCACAGTGAGCAACAATACATTTGGACTTGGCCCTGAATGTTGAACAGTCTGGCCCAGTCTAGGGCCTGGGGGATAACACGTGAGGCTCACTCACTTTCTGTGTGTTCCAGGTAGGAAGGGCTCTGTTAGCTGAGAGAGGAGGAACATTCCCGTCTTTGTCTTCGGCCTTGTCTGCCTTACCCTTGTCACTGTTAATTATATGTGGACTCTGCCCTGTTCCGGTAAGAGAAACTGAATATCAGCAGTCATCTTCTTCCTCATAGTACAAATAGCAGCACATACAAGTACATTCCCTCTCTTGACAAACAAGGGCAGAATTTCAAGTCCAACCACAACACGGACCGCAGATAGCTATTAAAAATAAAGGAAACATTTTTTGGCGCTCTGTATCGTGTTATGTGACCAGAGAAAATGAATGGACTGGGGTCTTACTGTTCTTTGGGAGCAGCCGGAGTTGTAGGCCCAGCCAAATGTTGCGTCTTTGACCCCAGTCTCCCGGGCTCTCCACTTCATACAGGCGGTCTCTCTCCTCCTGATGGATTTCCAGGAATTTTCTGCACACTGTCAGAACAAGAACACAAAACAAAACAAAAAAAATCTTTCACTGAAACCTCTAGGGGTAGATTCATAATGTAAACCAAACACCAGAAAGACACATGTAATATCTTAAAAAGCCTCTTGAACACTTCATGTAATATACACTACATACACTTCTCAGGATCCTGTTACAAATGCAATTCACCTCCATTTCAAATGATGTATAATTTATCCATCTTGACAAACAATTACATACTCAACTGTGAGTAAGTAGAACGCGTGTTTGAGCATACTTTTTGGATAATCACAGATAAAGATGTGTGCCTGTCATGCTGGAAGAACATCCCATCTTTTTCTGTTTACTTACACACCCTCATACATTCTGGCAGAGATGGGATAACTGACACCCAGTGCTTCCTCTTGAGGGAATGAAGAACAGAAATCCTTCAGCATCTCCAAGGCGAGCCCCCTCCTCCTCCAGGGTGTTCGTACAAACAAAGTATCCAACACAGGAAGCAAGTAGGTTTGCCCACTGCATCTACTGCACAGGGTGCCTTTGCAAAGACAGCATGCACTATTGGACTACTGACACAACATGAAACATGAAAACAGAAACATAACATAGAGACATAAAGAAGTAAAGTCATGTGTTGTCAGTGATTTAGCTTCACACTAATACAAAAGTAACCAGTCCAAAGAACAATGTGACAACTTGAAGGTCTGTGGAATTGGTTGATTTGACCAGATTCATATTTGTTGGGATCCATCTGCCAGAGTTGGTCTAGTTTTTGTTGATTTTTTAGCATTTTAATTATGGTGCACAGACATAACAAACTTGGGGCTACAACTAAAGGATTACCTTTCCTCTTGATGGTGTAAAATCCAACAGCTTCACCATCCTGCCAGAGGATTTTACCAAATTCCTCCAAAGCATGAGGAGAGAAATAAATTTCTTCATCTAGAGTTCTCTCCAAAATCCCAAAAATGATCTGACTCATGAGAAACAAAATGACTCTCTCCATGATTGAGTTAACCTACAGAAAACCATTGGAAGGATGACATTACACACTGTATTAAAGTTAAATGACAATGCATCCTGTTTCTCATTAATAACAAATTATATTAGCCCCATACCACTACAAGTCCACATCTGGATTTGCAGGATGTCTTCATTACGTCATGCAATGGCCACCACTCTCTGTGCAAGTACACTGCAACCACTGGGAGACAAAAAATATATGTTTAATCGCACACTGCCATATGCAACTGTAGGAAATGGTGACAGTAACTATCGGGATCTATCAACACAGACATTTCAACCTTGATTTTCATCTCCGGGCAAATGCAGGGCAAATACTGAATGGGCGACATCACCACTGAAAAGGGAGAGGCGGGCTATGTTCTCATGACACACGTCCACCTGGTCAAAAAACAAACAAAAAAACAAACAGACAGACAACAAAACAAAACAAAACAAGTAGCCTGTGTCATTCAACACTACTTGAAGCAAACAAACAACCCCTTGAAGGCATTTTAATGACGAAATGTCAATGTCACCAGGTGTCAGTCACCTTTGCTCCATGAGGTAGTACGAGAGACTTCTTTAGAAAAACACTGTTCAAACATGGCATTTCCTCATCTGAGAGATGACTGTAATCTTTATCGGGATAATCAACTGGATATGCGACACCTGTAATAGGAAGCATACGCATTTCTTGACATAGGGTGTGTTTGCTGATAAAATTGTTTAAATAAATACCTGACGACCCTTCTTGAGGCTGAGTATGCTGATAAGCTTTAAAGTCAGTTTTTTTAAACCCACAAACAACATGTCCATGTGTCTTCCAGCTAACACGTTTAAGTTTATGCTATGCAAATAGGTAACGCTGGATATTAAACGTCTGGGCCTGTTTAGCGCTCTCATGTGCTCGACTTTGGGGCGACTTGAACTTATTCTGTAAGTTCAATGTAAGTTCTCCACGAGTATGTTTTCGATGTCAGTACAGTACAGTTCAGTGTTACTCGGCAGATAAATAAATCGGGATCGACAAAGATGTTGGACTATTGAAGACTAATGCGTGAATATTTCTGCTTAACAAGCTGTTAACACACATGTCCGACAAACAAACGTGTAGTATTTCGGCAACGTCTTACCGGTGTTTTGACTCTGTTTGGATTCCATTTTGTTTATCAAATGTCACTAACGCTGCAAACACTATCGTTTGTACACTGGCACCATCTAGTGTAAACAGTTGCAAAAACTGTCCCATACACAGGAAGTCCAACTTTCTATATGGAAGTCTTCCTGGACTCCGAGCCTTTCTGCATTGATGAACTGTATTGTATAGCGCTATTATTTAATACGATGGAAATGAACACTGTAAGAGTCAAACATTTTGTAATATTACAACCGTCTTGAAATGCTAGCAACTGCCCAGTGTCAGCTGCCTGCTACTTCTCACTTTTTTGCCTATAAAAGTGGCTATACAGTGAATTAATAAAAATGATAAACCGTGTGAAGAAGCTACTGAACAAATGTTAGTCTACTAGTCATTTTAAAAGCACCGTAGTTTGTTTAAAATGAAGTGTGGGGAGAATTGCTACAGCATTTACACTGTGACAAGTAGTAGGCTGGATTAACAATGATGGCATTATCATTACATTTACTTAGGTTTGCCAATTTTTGCATCACTGCCCATGCTATCATTGTGACATTTTCATTTTCAATGGAATTTTGTATGCAAAGCAGCCTATACTTTGCTTTAAAGAAGAAAAAGAAAAAAAAATCCATGAATATGGAAATGTGGCGATTTTTTTTAATAAGTCAAAGTATCCTAATGCTAGACCATCCAAGAGAGTTTCTGTAAGTTTTTGAGTCTGTATTAAATCATAACTGTAAACAAAGCAAATAAAAGAACGTAATAAAACCAAGTCTTTCAGGATGTGGTGCATACAAGACTGAGCTGGCCATCTGGCATAGTGGAACCTCTCTTGGAGAGCCACCATGCTGTTCAACAAAATCAGTTTTTGCTATTTCTGTTTTCTTACTTGATATGGCAACAATGAAGACAGAGCCCCCCACACTGGTTCTTTTCTTAACTGACACACTTGCTGGCCCATTCCTATCAGACTATACACTCCTGTTTGTGTTTCCACCTTTACCACCGTATCAAAATAAATAAATGAGTGAACAAACAAACAAACAATAAATTAATACATATTATGTTGTCAATAAACCTACTCTGCTATCGGAGATGGGATAATGTTGGGTGCCACTATACAATATATTACCATATTACACAAAAATAACAAGGACACTATCTAACTATACTGAGACACAGAAAAGACAACTTACATGAATATAATATACAAACATAAGGAAAAGGTAACTATAGGTATCTATAGAAACCACAGTTAATTACTTACGTCACAACACACAAAATTCAAACACTTTTTGTCAGCACTATTTAGCCCATTGGAATGGTATAGTCATAAGCTGTGTCCGAAATAGAACCTTTGTTTTGCCCAATTTTTATGCTGCCTTTAATGTCCGACATTATATCAAACTATGTAGTCAGCTGTTGGTGTTATTGCTATGGTGTTCAGTGTTCTGTGTTGCTGTCATAGTCAGGCTGTCCAAAACTAAGGTTTTAATCGGCACCTTGATGCCTGCTTAAGGTGCATGACTTGATAGACAGTGGAGGCCGCAAGGCAGCAAGTCACTAGCTTCCCATTTTGGACTTAGCCATAGCGCTTTCCTCAAAAGGGTAGTGATGGCACTTCATCACACAGGTATTCTCTGAGTGGGTTGATTCAGTAGGGTACACTTATCCAGTGGCTATATTCCATAAGGTTATGTCTTCTGCACTCCTTCTAAAAAGAAAGTTAACCACACGATTCCTTTTTATTCATGACAAACATCATATGTGATAGTCAAATATGGCAAAATACCTCTATCTGTCTTTCTTATGAATATGTGTTTGTAGTTTTGACACAGCTGCGGTGTCATGAGGATAGACAGACATTCTCTGTATGTGGAGTGTCATCTGTTTTTTTGTGGCTTGCTGTTCACTGTATCTGGCTGTATCTAAAAGCATACCAGCTTCACATAAAAGCCTGCACCACCAGTGACTTGTTAGGGCCCAATGAGTCAGCTGAACCACCACTTGAGGGAACAATTTTCCAGAAACACAACAAAGATGTGGAGCTCCATTTGATCTGGTCGTAATCCAAAATCACTCCATGGCCCCATGCGCTAATTTGGACATGAAAAAAAAAAAAACCCAAGCCAAAGAAACTTACTCTAACTCCTATCCATTTTGTGAAAGTTTTTCACTGCCATTGAAATACTAAAAGCAGTAACCTAATCAAAAATGTATCACACCTTACTAACTCGCCATGTACTTCTAAAATCCTCGCAGCCCTTGTTTTGAACCGACTCATAACTCTGCTTGATTGCCCGGAGTTCCTGTCTGGCAGCACAGAGGAGCCTGCATTTCATTTTAACCCTCTATCTTTCATTCCAGTGGCACACGAAAAATCCCACAGACTTCCCACTGGGACATTTCTCACATTCCAGTGTTGCGGGAAAGGCCTGCTTGAACAGTTTGGTTTGTTTTTGTAATGCTCTGGCTTTATCCCTCTGAGGTATTGGTTTACAGTCAGCTGCTGCATTGCTAAAGGTCTTTAGGATGGCAACGCTTCCATAGCTGGGCACCTGTGAGGCTCACATGTTGAAAACTATACAACTTCCTGTCTTTATTAAACCCTGAATCACACCCACGCCTATCTGAGTATTTTGCATTACAGTGGAATATTTTACTAGAAATGAGGCAGGAGGTAGTGCAGTGAATAGTTGTATGAAAATAAATATATTTAATGTTTATGTTTAGGATTTTTAGCAGATGCTTATTTTCAGAGCGACATACAATACTAAAACATTACATCATGAACAAAATAGTGCAAATATAGGCCTAACAAAAACATTGTAGGTAAAAAAATAAAAGCATAACTTGCAAAAGCAACTAATAGTCAGAAACCGAATGATCTACTCCCCTGCACAACAAATAGCTAGACCAAATAAATGGAATGACAAAATTATTTGATTCTACCCTGTTTCCTAATAGCATTCACAGGGTGCCTCCAATCCAATCTGATTACGTGACCTTCTAATAGGATTAGCCAAACATCTTAGGCAAAACCTTGACCTGCTGTATAATTACCAGAGCAGAAGTGCAAATGCTCATTAATATTCTATATTGACAGAGTTTTACATATGCTGTTGAGTAGATCTGATACATTTTTAAATCCGAAAACAGTTTTAATGAAGGGTTTTAATTCTCCCTGAAACAGCTGCTTTATATTGTTGGTAGCCTATATTTTTACTTGTGCACTAATGATAGTAGCAAAATGGTATGTTATACAAGATAATGCCTAGGGCATATTTCATGAAGTGAATATATATATATCAATATATCAAACTATATGAAAACAAAAAAACTAAAGATTTGTGTGTATCATTTTCATAGTCATTTTCATGTCAACAATTTCCATGTTCCTACAGCATTCCCAAATGAATCATAATTTCCCTATGGTGGGTTGACCTGTACCTAGAATGAAATCTATGAAATGTTCCCCGCTTCAGATGACTTTACTCCGTATTTTGCGAGATTTGAGTGATATTATCACCAAGACACCAGAGGGCGTCAATTACACACTTGTTTGCACAGGTCGTTCGCCTGTATGGCATGGTGTCCTAATATACTATAGTCCTCACACACTATTTGAAATTTCAACTCCGGCTTCCCAAAACTTTAAACCTATTTGTTAGTTACCAGTATTTCTGAATGGAATTAAATTCTACATACATTTCATTCATGGGTTCACTTTAGAAATGTATTTCACACGTCGGAGCTGCAGAATTTCCTTTATGTTAAGCCTACCAGACTGAACAAGCCATCAGTGGCACGGAATATGAACAGAATTGCAATTACACCGACTGTGATAATGACGTTGAGCATGTGACCACCTAGGTGACCTGTGAAAAGGTAGCAAAACCACACATCTGCATAATTTCTGGTCTCTGGTGTTCAGAAGAAAATGTATTTTAATAGATGATTTACCACACGTACTGTGGTAACTGGAATGAGAGAAAAACAATCCCTCTTTAAGCGAATTGAGGTGATGGGGTATAGGCTACAATTCACACAAATTCACATTTTTCTCGATATATTCTAACGCGACCTGTTCTTAAGGTAATAAACAGACCTACAGCTAAGTCCATAAATAATAATTGTCTTTCATCCAGTTACAGGCTATTGTGCCATGTGCAACATAGGCTCTCAAGATGAATGAACGATACGATTCACTCCGCTCCGAACATTTGAATGAAACTCCGTATCGGGTCTTCGTTTTGTCTCTGGTAATGTGTGTGTCATTGGCAAAGTATGCGCACACCTAAAATGTGGAACTGGGCGAGACTTCACAGCGGTAAAGGTAGACTAGCGCACAGGTAAACCGTGGCGACATCTAACCTGCATGATGTTAAAAATTGCGAACAAAAAATACAGAAAATTATCCATGGACCTTTTATAAACAATTAAGAACATGTATAGGTGGGTTTTAATTAAATATGCCACTGTCATAAACATAGTCTACATATGTACATTTGTCATTACAACATGCCGTAAAAACGAATACTTTTAGAAGATCTTTTTACATTTCTAAGCAGGTGATATTAAAAACAGTGGCACATGCCCCTCAACATTTACAGTTGTTTTCAATTATGCACTTCATACTGTAAAACGTGCACCCTGCATTTACAACCTATTTATAACCAATTTATACTTTGCATTTTGTGGCGCTATCTTTGTGCAGAGAGAAACAGAGTTAGTGAGACGACTGGCCGTGCTGCAATGTTGTTCTCCAAACTAAGTGCCCCTCCTGTGGGAAGAGCGTTTATAGGAGATAGCTTATCTGATGCTCAAAATGGGTGGGCAATGGGCTACACACATAGACAGCTGCTTATTTTGGTTTGTAGTTTTTAGTGCGTCAGGGAACCACTTAATCCTTACCATCTTTCTCATTTGTGGGATCGAATTGGCTGAGTTTAGTTGCGTAGACTACTACGAGACAGTAAACAGCATTCAATGGCATGATGTCGCAAAAACACTATAGTACTACAGTGGATCTGTTTTGATTTACATGGTTATTTTTGCATACATTTGTTTGGAGGGCCGTGTATGGGTAGCATCTAAACCAGTCGTTCTACGGAACTATCTCATCTTTTTTCATCGTCAATACCAGCCACCAGGTTTTAACTTAATCAGACACAGAGCAGAGCACTTTAGATAGATCTACTTGTATGTATTCAACGTATGATGCATGTGGTGTTTGAAGAGTTTAAAATAGCCATGTTTAACTGAATATGTCCTAAAAGCGCGTAACACTTGCCAAGATCCCTCGGTATGGCAAGAGAACTATAAATAGCATCTTCAAAATGCAGAGCCATGATCCACTCCGTCTTTTCCTCCTCGCTTACTCACATAGCATTATGTGTGTTTGTGTGTGAGAGAAGCGGAGTCTTGTTTACAGCGGTGATTCCACGGAGCGGAGACCGACATAGGAGGCTGAGGCTGGCTGACCGGAACACGGCAGCTCGGAACTGCGGAGACACAGTGAAGGAAATCTAGCCAATCAAAAAGTTTCAATATTTAGATCACAAATTCCTGTTTTTTATACCCTTAAGCACCGGAGCTTAGAGTACCGCAGCTTTTGCGCGTTAGGAGAGGACTGTTCCCTCAGCAAAACACATCGACCGTGAGAGCGAGTGAAGACAGACAGCAAGAGGGAGGAGGGATAAACGGGGGGTGCAGTTGGTGAAACCATTTTAGTCCTGGCGGATATTTTGGATCGAGCCCTGCTGTCGGAGAGGTGCATTGGAACGGGGGCTGCGTTTTCATTCATATCCTCGCCATCACCATCGGCTGGACCTGACCTTAAGATTTTCTCTCTAAGGCCTTGGGAGCCTTGCTCTTTACATTAACAGGAATTGGAAAACACACATCCTATAGCCAGTTCTTTATCGCGTTGAGCTTAAATTCTGTTAGCCGTTCAGCTAGTGTTCGTGTCTCTTCTGCTTTTTCAAGACATGGAGGCTGAAGATGCGGATTACTATCATTCAAGTGAATTTCACGGCTCGATTTTTTTAACGGCCCTGAACAAATCGTTGTTTTGTTGGCAAGAATAACGAAATGCTTTGGATGATTTGTGAAAATTCAGTTTAAAAAAAACCTTGCTTTTGTGACAGACCTCGTTTATTCTCACTGTTTCCCTTTTGGGAACGCATTTTATTAAGATTGACTGCCTTTTAACGATCTAACAACACTGTGAGATTATTAGTTATTTCGAGGACTTGGGACAAGTGATACAGTTCCTACATATTTGGTGGGACAAGCTCCTTTAAATTTATTTTTAATATTACTTGGAAGGATATAATTTCAACAGGAATGAAATCTGGAACAGAACGGGATAAATTGACCTTATTTTTGGGTCTCGTACTATCTGTTTCTACGCTCTGCATGTGGTCCGCCAGTGGAGAAAGTAAGTCACTGTGTTCATTCAGTATTATGCTTCTTTTAACTGTCTGTATTTGTTATTGTTCTCCAGGTCATTACAGCATAAGTCAACCAAAGGTCTGTAACGTAATGAAATACCTTTAAGGTATTCAAAGCACGTGGATTTCGCAAATACTCACACTTCACAGACTGACAGATAGATAGGATGTGTAAATTCTCACCAGTGAATTACTTTAAGCTATAGACTGTAATTTCAACACTGTTTTCTATTCACTTTGGTGTTATTAACTGTTCTGTTAGTTAGCTTGTAGATGGGCCTATAGAAGGCAAAGCCAAACAGTTATCTATTTGTCTAGGTTTTAGCCTGGGTAAATGGAGGCGTTTCATTACATTGTGCAGGCTATGCGTTTTGGATGGCTTTAATTCAGATTGCAGTGTTAAGTCAATTTAATTAAACATGCGAATTCTGTGGACTTACACGATATCGTGACGGTGTCTTAATGTAGTGACTTATGATGCTGTTCCAGCACTGATGACGTGTAGGCTACGTCTGTCGTGGAAAATAGGCTAGGTAGATCAATTCAGTTTAGAAAACATAGTGTTACTGAAGGGGCTACTATATATTCACCACTGACCTATCCTATGCAGCGTTAACACTATGCGCCTTTGACACCAGTAAACAGCCAGCCTAAAGCTAATGGAAAGCCGTAGGCCCGCAAAGCCACACAGGCACATTCTCATGAAATGAACATTCTGTAACTAGATAGCGCTATTTCATCACAAATATTGTAGCCGATATGCATAGTAGTTTTAAATACAGTTTTAGCCTACTGTTTTGGTGGCCCACCTCTAAAGCAAACATTAATTAGCCACTGAGTTTGCTATAATGAACGAAGATGGAGCGTGGCGTAAAAGCTCTATGCATTTGGTGGCGACAGAGTCTGGAGGGAGTTGTTCTTTGCGTAGCGGGGAAGCTACGCTAACTTAACCATGTGGTCAAACCCTTGGCCCGAGGCAATGTTTCTGTAACACTTTAATACAAATCCATCCCACGACCTACAGAATCGTCCGAAAAGCGACATTCCGTAACATTGTATATCCAGAAATGCAGCGGTTAAGCCACAACTTGCCGCGTTCAATAGCCAGCCACTGCCGAACCCAGTGAAGTAAAGAGCCGTGAGTGAAGCCGTCTGCGTGGCTGCGTGCGTACAAATCACACATTCTTCTAAATTGTTCCTTAATTAGAGTGTGGCGTCAACTGACTGACTTAAATGGTTTTAGGAAAGGAAAACTTGGACTGTGTCTTATAGATTGGTGTCTTGTAGGTTAAGCGAAAATGTGGAAGTTACTAAAGATGGATGGGTGTAAATGATTTGCTTCAAAGAGCTTTTGGGTTTTTGTAACGAAGCAGTTGTTTTCCCATAGATAAGGTGTTCCTGTGGACTAGATTACAAACACGAAAAAAATAACGTAATTCTCAGGATCTAAGATCTGAGGTTTATTTTCCTTGGCAAAGTTGGCCCGAAATGTCACGGTAAAAAAAAATTGGGAGCATAAATCTGACTGAGACGGATTTTTTATTTTTGCACAAAAGCTGCCTCTTCTCAACACATCAAGACTGAGACATAAATTTAAATATTAATTTCCACATTGCCTTATAGAGGTATTGGGGAAAGTAATCGAAATAGATTGTAACATACAGCATGAAGGCAATATCACTGCGCATCAACAAAATTACTCCACGTAACTGTTAGTGTTTGACAGTTGCCCTGATGCTAAGACCGTTGGAGAGACTGAGGTTCAGTTGAGGAGGGATGTTTGTTTTCTAGCATATGCAGCGATGACTAAGTACGGGCAGGACACGCATAGTCATGTTGTGAACCTGTAACTTAAGTGCTGGAAGAATATTTAATGACTTAACCTGCTACCCAGACCCTGATTCATGCCCCTTACATATGGATAGACCACTTTGTTCTTGCGTTTTATCTCAACATAAAACATGTTTTTGAAAGTGTCTTGGAGGACAATTTTCCTTCTTCTTCTTCTTCTTCTTCTTCTTCTGCTTGTTCTTCTTCTTCTGTTGGTAGATAATAATAATAATAATAATAATAATAATTATTATTATTATAATAATAACAACAATAATAATGAGGATAATAAACATAATAATCTAATGCCTTTTAAAAGATGCTGTCTCTGTTGGAGACTCAGGTTGAGTAGGTAGTTGTTGTTCTCCCTCTTTGTTTCAGGACTGAGTTAATTGATTGTGAATGAGAGTGAGCGTGTTGCCTGTAGAGGCCATTGATGTGTTGGTTGTCTGAGCGGGATGTTTTTGTTTGGAGAGTCTGAGGGGGAGGGCCGCGGTGCTGAGGTGATCCTCATGACAGAATGAACCAGGCAGGGACCCGTATTTGCATGCCAAAAGGAGAGGGACTCGGGACTCAATCCCAGGCCATTGACCAGTGTGGCCACTGGCCCGTCGTATGTCTTCTGTCCAGTGGTGTTACTAAAGTGACCTCTCCTCAGCACCCCACCGAGACCAGGACCCCCAGCCTCGGACAAAGTGTTGTTCATGGGTGGGGGTAGCCCAGTCTTGCCATCATCCCTTGGGAGAAAAAGGGGTCTTCTGAATAAAAGAGAAAGGGACATGCTGCTGGCATCAAAGCTAGTTAAAGTCTGTCTCCCTTGCAGTATTTGATTATAATTAAATTCAACTTTACTTTTCAGCAGTTAAATCGGAGCAGAGTATTTGACTTGAACATATAACACAGAGCTAATCTACTTGTGCCTGCTGGTGTTGCCCAGAAAAACATTCCACTGTTTAGAATGTTTTGTAAACAAATAAATATGCCTTAAGCACTTCCTAGGGCTTGCATTTCACAGATTTACAACCAAATGATGACTAAGCTTTCATATCCGTATGGATGGCCACCATATGTGGTGCATTCAAAGAGGAATTAAATAAAGACATCTGTGTTGTGCAGAATGTATCACAGGGAGACTCAAATTGTTGGGAAATCAAGACACCGGTTGTCACAAATGGAAAGATTCCAAAGCAGAACATTATATATTTATTTGAACATGAGGTCACGTTATTAAATACTTTGTTGACTAGCATGCCATCTCCATCATCCTGGTAACGTCAGATGATCACAGCTGTGTCACAGCTCAGTTTCATCTAGAAGTCAAAATAAGTCTTACGTTGCAGAGAGGTGAGAGAAAACAATAACTAACAAGGCCAAAGGTACAGTGTTTCTTTCAAAACCAAACTGCAGTTTTGCTGTTGTGAACAAGGTTAACAAAGAATGTGTATGTACGTATGCTGTTAAATCTAGTTATTAGCTATAATGTCACCCATATTGCCATTTAATATTACTAATGCAGCAGTATGAAATATTGCTTGGGTCTTGCTCTGATATTTCAGATATCTCAAGTTTGGTTTTTGGAAATGTACTGCGCTAAGTTGATTTGGATTTGGAAAATAGTTAAAATTGATGTATGAATTAAACTGTATTGGAAATTTCAGAGTGCAAAAGGCCCAGGGTAAACGCTCCGCCAGCCGCATGAACGGTCCTGCTCTTTGGTCTTTTATGCTCCCTTTTTACCCTATTCATTTTAATAATCTGGTCAAGCTAATAAAATGTAATTAAACCTTCTTTCATGTTCACCACAGTAAACTTTCCATGCTGTTGCTTCCAAGTATACAGCAAACAAGACTCCACGGTTCATTGAGAGAAAGAGAAGGAAGGAGAGGGAGAGAGTGAGAGAGAGAGGGAGGGAGAGAGAGAGAGAGAGAGCGCGAGTCGAAACTCTGAGGTTTCAAAATAGAACATATAAAAATACACTCAGCGAGCGGAAACAGGCATGGTTTTGTTGATTGGAAGAGTGGAGAGTTTGTGAAAGGTTTTATTGGACCTTCGCTGTTCACACGGGCGGTCGCTTGGCGGCCCCGCTGCAGAGAGGGTCTGCTGTGTAGCCCTGAGCCTGTAAATGCCCACGGACACACAGCACATTAACGCATGCCTCTCTGGGACTGAGAGAATGCCAGCCAGCGCTTCCCCAGTCAATAGATGTGCGGAGCAGCCAAGGCCAAGGAGCAGTGGACAGGCACCAACTCAGATTGACCAATATGTGCACGCACAAACACACACGTACACAGGCATGGATGTTTCCATGCCATGATGGTACATGAATGTTGTGCTGTCTTATTTCCATCTCTGCGAAGGAACCTGCAACCATGCGTCATACCTCTTGCCTCAGCTTTGTTACATCTTCTTTTCTCTCTCTTCTGTCTCTTTCTTCCTCTTTCAGTCTCTCTCTCTCTCTCCCTGTCTCTCACATCTCTTCTCATTGAGCTAATTTGAGAAGTTGCTTCATCCCTCTCCGTAGCACGCACACACGTCGTTCGTTCTGCGTGCCAGCCAGCCTGGCCACTGCTGTGCCATCGCACCCTGGTCCCAGGATCAGCCTGAGTGCTGGACTGCTCCACTGGCACTCGGCTCCACCACCTCACACTCGCACTCGCGCCAGTGACTCACTTGTCCTCCTCTGGCAGGAGAGAAAGTGTGTCAGCATCGCTCGCTGGCGCATGTGTGCATGTGCGTGCGTCAGCACCGTCGACGGTGACGACACACACACACACACACACACACTAACACGACTCCGGCTGGAGCTGCCAGATGAGGGGCTGTGACATCATGTCCAATCAGAGCAAAGCTTGGAGAACCTGCCCCCCAGTGAAGCTGTGCTGCTGTAGCAGTGTTGGCCTTACCAACAGGCTTTGCTGAATGCTTATTTTGCCCTCTGAGACACTATGCATATCCGTGCATAATTTCAGTCCTCAGCTGTGTCTAGAATGAGTGCGGGATTTCAGTGGCAACGATGACGATGATGAAGCCTGTAGTATCCGTGTTGTGCTTAGATGCTGCTGAAGGAGGCTTTGTATGGTGATCCCACAGCATATCATAGAGAAGGTATATATCAGTCGACCTTTAAAGTTGAACCTGCATCTGAAAAAAGCATGCATCTGTTATATGATTTGATTGGGACCTAGGAGGGATTGTATGTTGTTTTTGCTCAAATTTCCCCAAGATGGGACTTGAAAAAATCTGAAAAAATCTGAAAATAGTAAAAAAAAATAAACATTTTGCATACAGTATGGATGCACCATACACACAAATATGAACGTGTGTGCACCACCCTTAACCGTCAGGCCAGCTCAGGGGTTACAGTAAGGTGCCGTGAGTTGTGTATGAATGCTTGCCATAGATGAGTGGAGTATTTCATTGCCAGCTGGGCTCTTGACACTTGAGCTGAGACCTTTTGAGGCACTGGAGTGCTTGTACAGGAAGCGCAGAAGCACCAGCCTTGTGGGCAGATGACTTCCAGCATGCCAGGGATTAAGCTTAGCCGAGGTAGCAGGTGTCAGAGGTTTGGGGGTGGGGGTGGACGTTAGACAGGGTGCTGGACGTGGTGGGGGGGTTGGTGTGGTGGGGTAAGGGGGTGGGGGGTGGAGGGGGATGGCAGTCTGGAGCCAGTGTCCAGTGCTCCTCCTGCTGTTGCTGTTGAGTTGAGCTGGCTGGTGTCTGCAGCGTCTGCAGAGTAGAGAAAACCTGCCACAAACTGGCACAGGAGAAGCAGAAGGTTATTGATGTTGGCTTCCAGACGCCTGCTGCAGTTCTCACCAGGGAAGGGGGCAGCCGGATTGGGTAGGGGGCACTGATAGGCTGTGAGACGTTGATGTTAATTGTGTGCTGTGTTTTATCACATCACGGTTTAAAAAAGCAAAAAAAAAAAGACTAAAAACTGAATGGAAAATAAATGCATCCTGTCCTGGATAAGCAGTCTACAGCAGTTTGATGTGAAAACTCCGGAAAACAGGCGCAATTAGGTCCCTTATTCCGAGAATGGCCCCTTATTAATGGGCGGATAATGCTTCCAGTAACCTCTGATGAACTGGCCACGATAGACATCTGTCCCAGAGGAGCTGACTGGCTTTCTTGCTGGTGACTGTGCTGAACAATTAGTGCCAAGCAAGAACACGATGCAGCACCTCACACTTAAGCTTTACCCTGGTGTATTTACAACTGTGGAATAATGGTTTGTTTTTTTGTTTGGCTCTTTCTTTCTTTCTGTCTTTCTTTCTTTCTTTCTTTCTTTCTTTCTTTCTTTCTTTCTTTCTTTCTTTCTTTCTGTCGTCCTTTTTGTATGAAAAAACTAGATGTGTTTTTAAGGAGGCAGCAAGACTGTGACTCATTAACATGTTAGTGCACTTTAATATTTTACCTGACAACAGCTTCAGGGAGGGTGTGAAATGTTGATACGATAACCATGTAGACAAAATTAAATACGACCTCGTAAAGGACACTGGTAAATAGACAACACACTTCCTTTAAGCTCCAATAACAACTTTTGAAACTAATAATTAAGGTCTCATTTACTTGAACAATGTGAGTTGCGTCGGGTTTTACAACTTGTAGCAACTTTGTTCTTTTCCAGTTGTCTAAATGAATGACCATATCCTGAGCCTTGTGCTGTTTACCTTGCGTTCCACAGCAACAGAGAATGGCATTCTGCTGGAAGGTCAGGTCAAGGTTATCAGGGGGTAAACACCAGCCATTGAGCTGAACAGATATGGCTGCGTACACAGTGGTGTGAAACCAGACAGAGGAGGAAGAGACTGCTTTTCACTTTATGCCTGGCTGCTTGTTAGTGGGAAATGTCTGCATCGAGGTGTCCTATTGTTCCCCAGGCATCTGAACATGGTGTGCTTTGTTTCACACGCCAGGCAGCATGGTGTGCTCGTAGGTTGACTGTTAAATTGGTAGTGATTATTTTTTGTTGCTTGAAAACTTTGTTCGGTTTTAGGCAGGTGATATTAAACTGATATTAAACTCTTAATGAAGATATATCAACATTTAAGAGGGTGATATTTAAGAAAACGTAAAAAAAATATATACAACATTCAGAAATAGTCACAAGTGCAACTGAGTTCAGACCGCTGTGTTACAGCTGGATCTAATTTGCGAGTGGACCTAAGCCTGGCCATCACATAGTTTCTGTAAGTTGCTCAGTATCAAGCCCATCAGTTAATCTTATGGTTGGACCTCAGAAGCTCAACCGCAGAGCTATAGGGTCTGTGAGCCTTCACAAAGTTACTGTAACATTCACATATCAGATAATATGGAAGATAATGTGCTCTGTCCCCATGTGGGAAGTATGTGTGTCTGTAGTGTCCCTGCTCTGGGAAACTTACTTAGGCACATGCATCTCCCTATATGTATAAAGGTAGTCTGCTTACTCTGTGTTCCTCTACATCTCTGTTAGCTTTTGTAAGTCGCTTTGGATAAAAGCGTCTGCTAAATGTAATGTAATAATGTAATGTAATGGAAGGAGACACTTATGGTTGCCTTACTACCTTTCAATCTTCTATATGTTGTATGCTTATGAGTAAAGTATTTGTTTCACTTCTGTAAACAGAGAAGTAGCAGGTGGAAAGAGATGTGTGAACATTATAATGGGATGGGAATTATTCTAGTCAACAGTTTGTGAGGCATACATATACGTAACACACTTAACGTCTATCTGGCAGCACCACCATTACTGTTACAAATATAACTGAATGTTGCAAAATGTAGCTACTTGTGTCTATTTCAAACGGCACAAACGCATCTGTGCTGGTCAGTTGCGTCTAAATGTCTTCGGAATTTTTCTCCTGCCCCCTCTTCCAAGGCCAAACAAGATGATGTACAAGGTGTTTTCTTATCGGGGTTGTCATGTTATTACACAGTTTTGCTTTGTACATGTCTGGGCTTGAAGGCAGTGGCTGGAGATGTATTGCGTTGCGGAGGGTTTGGGGGGGGGCTAGACATCTGCTGGTGAAGTGGAGGCTTTCATGTAGGCTGGGGATGAGTGTGTCCGCCCCCCCCAAGGGCCTCCGTAGCCACGCTGTCTGGAAGTGATTTTCTGGAGGAGCTGTCAAAGGCTGAAGTCAGGTATGAGAGCGTGGACAGAGCGCTACATAGTGTAACTGACAGGACCTCTGTCTGCACGACGGCCGGACCCTCCAGACAGCCAGGCAGAGATCAGGCGCGAAGGTTAAAGCTAAAGACCGGGAGGTGAACTGTCAGGAGACGCGGGGCTGCCATTGCAGTTTGCCACAGTAATTTATACACTGGAGAAAAGCATGTTTTTTCCGCTTTTCCTCAGACCAAAGAATACAGATGTTTACTTCATCCGGCTTTGAGCCTGTTTTTTCCCCCCTCTTTCCTCACCCTGAGCTAATGGCATGAACTGGCTATTCAGTTTCATTACTTTGCATTCCCGTCTTGTCATCCCTCACTTCCTTTTTATTTGTTCATGCAACCACAGATAGTCATGTCTGGCAGACACCCTATCTCTCTTTCTCTCTCTCTCTCTCTTTCTCTCTCACTCACTCGTGCGCTCTCTCTTTCTTCCCCTCTCTCTCTTGTTTGCTTTCTCTCTCTCTGACTTTCTGTTGTGTACTCCCTCTCTCTTTACCTTCCTCTTTCTCTCTCTCTCTCCTTTCTCTGCCAGACTGTCTGGCTTTATTAATGGATCCGACAGGAATTGAAGACTAGAGTTTCTCTTTACCAACAAACAAATTAGTCTTTGTGTTTGAGTATCTCCACACCCCCCCTTCACTCCGCACACACACACAGGCGCGCACACGCAGACACACACACACACACACACACACACAAACACACACACACACTCCTGGAGCGAGAGAGAGAGAACGAGAGTCCACCCTGAAACTACAGAGACGTGCAGCTCTGTGCCTCAAAAGCTGGAGCCCCAGGGCATCTGTGATGATCAGGGCAGGGGCCTGGGGCCATGTTGGTGTGTGCATGTGTGTGTGTGCATGTGTGTGTGTGTGTGTGTGTGCGTGTTTGGTGTATGGGTAGAGTGGGGGGGGGATTTGGCAAATACAGTATTTCTCCAGGAGCAAATGGTATCCGTTTGTGAGTTTGGAGAGGTGTGTAGTGCTGAGAGGAAGCGAATGGGAGCCATTCGTCTCAATAAACCATGGGCCTACTATTTTGGGAGAGGTGTTGGAACTGTGGGGACCTTTTAAGTGGATTTATACTGCCAGACACATTCATTGTTATGCAGCCATGATTTTTTACTATTATTGTGTGTGTGTGTGTGTGTGTGTGTGTGTGTGTGTGTGTGTGTGTGTGTGTGTGTGTGTGAGTGCAGGAGTGAGTGAGAGAGAGACAATGCATGGGGATTGTCCTGCTATATATTGCAGAAACACATGGCCGTAAACAAACCCTACATATTCACATGTTTATGTTTCTCTCATTGTTTTCAGTGTGTGTCTCTGGAGGATTATCTATGGTGTGTGTTTTTTTATTTGCCACAGTGGTATGCATGCTACTCATTTCTGTGGCTAGGGTTTGTGTGAGTGGAGCTGTTTTGTGTCCTGTTTTCCTGTCTGACTACACTGGAAGAAATAAACTAAGGGGAGATACTCAACTGGTTTGTTGAGATGCCATAAAGTCATCTATGGTTAATGATGTTTCTTACAGTAAAGTAAAACCAAAATCAAAGTAATTATGATATTGAATCCTTATTAATTCATTCTGTATACTGAATATTCTTTATTAACTATTCGAAGCCTAACAAACTGCACCGACAATCCTGAATTATGGTTATTCAGTAGTTTGTCTGATGTTTTCTTGGCGGGACAGAAATTAGTATAGAGATCACTACTGAGTGGTCTTAGTTGATGCAAATAGTTGCTTTTCATTTAGACAGCTCATGAGCTTGCTGACTGACTTCTGATTGACTTGCCATGTCTGCTTCTCAAAAGTTTAGTATAAAAGTATGCAGTATCGTCTGCTCAAATTACACAAAAGCAGAATACTTAGGTTTCCAGCTATACTCATGCTCCATAGATTAAGATGGGTGTAAGCATGGCCTTTTAAGCCATAGGCATGCTCCTTTAACATGTGCTGTAGCCATGACAGGAGCCAGTGGACTATGTCAAAGTACGCCTTCACACCAGCTCCCAGAACATCCTGTGACAACAGGCTTATTCACATAATAGACTTTTAATGACCCAAGGTACCCAAGCTGTCTGAGAGTGTCTCAGTCGAAACCACTGACTTTCCCTCTCAGAAGTCTCGGACAACTGTTTAAAAAAAACTCTTTTGTCTGACTGCCCTCAAAACTAAATAGAATCAAAGATGTGGTTGACTTAACAAGACAAGCTTCCAGCACCTCACTCACTGGTCTTGAATAAAGCTTGACAACCTTGCTCTTTCACTATCGCGACCAGTTCTGCATAGTTGAACTTTTTCCCTGTAAAAGGCTTACTCAGTCACATCTCCAGCGGGTGTCATTACCTCAATAAAGTAAACATCGCGCCCACACCCTTGTCTGGTCTTACGGCAGTCACAACAACACATTGTGTAACCTAGCAGTGGCCTACTGACATTGGCTAGCAACCTGTAATCTCGCCCTTTGCGCTGCGTGTAAGTGCCGCATATCTGCCGTCCTCACACAACAGGACCTCTACTGGCCCCGACATGAACCGGCAGAGAGGGAACCTGTTGACTGTTTATTGTTGTTGCTTATTGTGTATAATATCAAAGATAGATCAGAGGGAGTTTCAAACAACGTTGACTGTGTGAAGTGATCCTGGAAGAAGCTACTTTTACAACCAGACTGGATATTTTTAAAAATGAGGCAGCACCCTTTAGACAACTTTTCAGCTTCTGTCTTTAATGATACACTGACTGAAGGTTTCGCAGAATTGGGGGATTTTATTGGTGGCTTTAACTATGAATTTTATGCAGTTAGCATCGGTAGCCCACAGTTCCACTTCCCAATGTTATGCTAGTTTCTGTATAGTTTCCTTTTTCTTGCTTCGGCTTGTTGAATCATTTCTTGTGGATTCCACTGTTTCTCTGTCATCTGCACCACCCATTTGCTAACATACACCTACACTATGTGTCATTTGTATTTTTGGATCTATTATTTAATGTGCCGTCATTAATCCAGGAAAACAAAGTTTTGTTATTGTGATATAATAAGACAAACATCAACATCCTGACTCGTGAAAGTACAGTTAATGTGAAAAAAATGACATCTCAGTGCTTCCATAAAAAAAGGAACAACTGCATTGTTTTGCTTGAACACTCACACTAATGAACCTGAAGATCAGTAATTAATTGAATGCGTGTGGCACGATTAGAAAAACTCTTTTTCAACTCTTGTTTTGAGTGAGGTGTCGGGGCCCAGAGGAGAGCGGCCAGAGCCGCAGTAGGAAGAATGGCGGCGGTGGGGGGGGGGGGGGGGGGCACGGAGCAGGAGCGGGAGCGGGAGAGGGAGAGGGGGATGAAGCGGGAGCGGGAGCAGGGAGGGCTAGCGGGCCTGTGTGTTTGTGTCATGGCAATGGCCTCGTGACACCGCCCCTGTGCGAGAGAGCGATCTAAGCCGCCCAAAGAACTTAAAAGGTTTAGCCAAAGCAGCTCATATGTCAAGGCATTTCGGCGTCGTCCCCGTAGCACTCATCTCTGGTGTCCCGGAGCCTGTGGTGGCTTCCAAGAAAACAGCCAGTGTGTTTGTTTTTCAGCATGGCTGTTAGATAGTCTGAATGTTTTTGAATAGGTGACCTGAAATTAAAGTCCTCTATATAAGTCCTGTTTGTGCCGTTTTAGAAGTGTCTGAGGCAACTAAAGTCTGTAAACTAAAATGAGCCCTTTCTTTTTCTGGGCCGGGAACCTTGTTGACAGAGAAGTCTTGTTGTCACTCCACACTTTGTTTTCTATTTTTTTTTGTTCCAGTCAAAATGTACTTGTGCCATTATTGTTTCTTTTCTTTCTCATTTTTTTGTTGCGTGTTTTGTTTTTCCAGTTTGGTACAGCGTTGTTGTTTACTGCTTCCCTGCCTCGGGGCCACATTTGGCATTCATGACTCGATCCGTGCCAGTCTCATGTAGACGCGGCGTACCTTAGCCTTTCAGCGGGAGTCATTGTTCAGCTCCCTCCGCCTCACGTAGCCTGCCGGAGGTATTGCTTACACGCGGGCGATAGTGTTTCCGAGAGAGGCCCCCGGCCATTAACTGTTTATTATTGCTCTTACTCAAACGATGACAGAGAGACGCTACTTGCTAACCCACTTCCCCAGTTTCCTGGCTAGCTCGGCCCCCGGATCGTAAAGCAGCAGTTTAAAACCAGCACAGATATATACACTTGCACACATGTGTGTCATGCGCACTCACACACATGCACACACGTATGCACTCACACGCACACATACTGGTGCATAAACACCACACACACACACACACACACACACACACACACACACACACACACACACACACACACACACACACACTTGCTAGCCAGCACACATTCAGGCTTAACATTAGCTGTGGGTTATTAGCCTTGTTCTGTGCATCTTGTTCCTTTCAGGACAGGATGACCTTCTTTTCTGGTAACTTTAAGGGCATGTTAGGTGAAGACTGTGCCACTTGCATTAGCTTCAGGCTTGGAGGGGCCTACCAAAACAGTTCCCTGAGAGAGATAACTGAGCGAGAACGAAAGAGAGAGAGCGAGAGCGCACGAGAGAGAGAGAGAAAGAGAGAGAGAGAGAGACAGACAGAGAGAGAGAGGCAGAGAGAGAGAGAGAGAGAATGTGACAGAGTCAGAAGGAGAATGAAGTGAGCTTTCTTAAGGGAAGAGCACCAAACCTGGCTTGAATTTGTCTCTGGCATCCTCTGTGTGGGAGTAGCGTCGTCAGACAGCACGGCTAGGAGACATGCTCATGTCCGTGGGGCTTTCTGTGTGCCCACGGCTATCTTGTTTAGACCTGTGGCAGACCCACAGCACAAAGCAGCGAGCCTGCCTTGTAGATGTTGGGTGGGCAGTGTTGGCTTAACCCTATTCTTGGTTCCCCAGCAAGAATGTAGCTGACAATATGACTACATGTCACTTTTCACTACTGCGAAGCGCTGGTTATATGAGGACGGGCCTGTGACAGCCTATCCATGGATGTCAGCTTGTTTCTTTTTCCTTCTTAGACATACACACACACACACACACACACATACACACACACACTCACTTTGGGCAAGGTTAAAAAAGCAGTTCTGAATATGTAAGGGCTATTTTATAATTCTGACTATTATTGGAAATTGGTTGTTTGCATAATTTGATGTCCCAGTACAGTAAAAAAAAGAAAAAAGTAGTAAAAGTAAAAAAAACCCCACATGATTCTAATTTACATTTTTGCTATGATGGTATTTTATACTTCCATCTTCTCCTGTCTCTTCAT
>CM059268.1:15512210-15517210 GCA_030347295.1 Setipinna tenuifilis | reverse complement strand
CACTAGTTTTCTTTTTGATGATTAGTCCATTTCATTTCTTACAACTTGCCACGCTGTTTATTAAATAAACTGCAGAGCATTGCAATCGCTGTTTATTTAAAAGACAAAAGAAACTGCAGAACATTGCTATAAACTGCAAAACATTGCTATACTCTTATTATTTGTGCCTGTTTGCTTATTAAAACATAAAAATACATGGCTATACAGGCTATACACGTTGCAACTTTTCTGCCAGTTCAGCTCGCCTCTCTGGGGCAGCAGCAGGTACATCGGGGTTCAACGCGCTGTGCGCCGAAAGCGGTACAACAACGTTAGAAGACGGGAAACAAAGCCTTAAACTCAAAGGAAACATCAAAAATAAACGGAAGGTATAGGTCCATCAAACCATTAGTCCACTAGTTTTCTTTTTGATGATTTGTCCATATTATTTCTTACAACTTGCCACGCTGTTTATTTAAAACGACAAAAGAAATCGTAAATAAACTGCAGAACATTGCAATCGCTGTTTATTTAAAACGACAAAAGAAATTGTAAATAAACTGCAGAACATTGCTATAAACTGCACAACATTGCTATATTCTCATTATTTGTGCATGTTTGCTTACTAAAACATACAAATACATAGCTATACACATGCATTTTCTGCCAGTTCAGCTCGCCTCTCTGGCGCAGCAGCAGGTACATCGGGGTTCAAAGCGTTGTGCGCCTCTAAAATAGCTTTTCAACAATGCGCCAGTGACGAAAAAGCACCTTTTTATTAATCAAAAGCGCAAATGGTTTATACGTCCTCATAATAGCATTTGGTGCGCTTTGCGCCAGACCACACCTCTTCTTTTCACTGACCCGCCCGTCACGGCGCAATGTCATCTGCTATCTAGACAACGTGTTTTTTTGCCTGAAAAAATGAACGTTGCGCTGGCACAGAATAGCAATGACAGCATGCGCATGTCACGAATGCACAATGCGCCGCGGCAAAATAGGGCCCTATGTGTGAGAGAGAGTATGTGAGAGAAAGACAGAGACAGAGAGACAGAGACAGAGAATGACTTCACCACAATCTTCCCCTATAGAATCTTGGCAGCAGGGGTGGAAGCTGTAGGGTGGTGTGTGTGCGTGCGTGTGTGTGTGTGTGTGGGTGTGTGTGTGTTTAGGACAGTATGTGCTGTGTGTGTGTGTGTGAGTTTAGGTCAGAGTGTGTGTGTGTAGGACAGTGTGTGTGTGTTTAGGTCACTGTGTGTGTGTGTGTCTGTGTAAGTGTGTGTGTGTGTGTGTGTTTAGGACAGTGTATCTGTGTGTGTGTGTGTGTGTGTGTGTGTGTGTGTGTGTTTAGGACAGAGTGTGTGTATGTGTGTGTGTTGTGGAGTAGGTCAGACACATAGTGACATGTCCATAAAGCAAGGGCAGCTTCAGCTTCAGAGGTCCCCAGCTCAGCTCCCCCTCTGGCTGCTGCTTACAGGGGCACAAATGCCCCTTTGACCACAGCAGATACCCCCTCTCTCCTCACTGCAGAGCACAACAAGGCTAACAGCAAGGGGCTGTGTGTGTGTGGTGTGTGTGTGTGTGTGTGTGCATACATGCTTATGGTTTGTGTGTGTGTTTGTGTGTGTGTGTGTGTGTGTGTGTGTGTGTGTGTGTGTGTCTGTGCGCCTGCTTATGTGTGTTTGTGTGCATGTGTGTGTGCGTTCATGTGTGTTTGTTGATGTTGATGTGAGTTTTCATGCTATTAAATGTCCCATTACCCATAGTGCAAATTTCCTCCCTGATTAACTTCTCTCTTTCTTTATATCTCTTTCTCTCTCACACACACACATGCATGCACACACACACACACACACATGCGCACACACACACAAACACAAACACACTGCTTCAGTGACCACTGCCTGCCACTGGAGACCACCAGCAGTACAGTAGTGTTGATGTCTGCTGTGTGTGTGTGTGTGTGTCTGCTGTGTGTGTGTGTGCGTGTGTGTTTTGCTGTCAGGGGTTGAGGTTAGAGAAAGCAGCAGTGACAGCTCTTGGGTTTGTCACCCGCTTTTCCCTTTTTGGCAGCATGTCCTCCATCAGTGAGGAGAAACACACACACACACACACACACACACACACACACAGATGGATGAGCAAACATACGCACACACACACACACACACACACACATACACACACACTCACACACACTCTCTCTTTCTCTCTCTCTCATTATACAATGAGGGCCTTTGTTTTTTGGTCCTGCTGCCGTAGAGCCGTCAACCATTTTCTAAATAGTTTCCAGCTTATTAAAACACTCCCAGACCGTGACTGTCCAACGAGTGACTTTCCATTTAATTGCCTGGCATCTCTCTCTCTCTCTTCCTCTCCCTCTCTCTTCTCTCTCTCTCTCTCTTTGTCTGTCCCCCCCCTCCCCTCTGTTCCTCTCTCACCTGACATCGGGGTTGCCATTCTCCTGTGCGAACAGTGTATCTCTCTTTTTGTCTTTCTCTGTCTCGCTCTTCCTCTCTTCCCCCTCTCTCTCTACCTCTCTCTCCCTGTCTTTCTCTCTTTCTTCCGACACCAGGGTTGCCATTCTCCTCTGGGAGGGGTGCATCTTTCTTTCTTTCTCTCTCTTTTCCTCACTCTTCCCCCCTCTCTCTCCACCTCTGTCTCTGTCTCTCTCTCTCTCTCTCTCTCTTCTGACATCGGGGTTGCCATTGTCCTCTGGGAACGAGGCCCAAGACCAACACACTCATCACCTTGCTGCTCTGTCGCCGTGGTAACACGGGACAAGTCATCTCTTTCTCTCTGTATCTCTCTCTCTCCCCTCTGTTTCCTCTCTTTCCTCTCTAACTTCCTCCTGCCTTTCATCTCTCTATGCCTGCCACCTCAATCAGTCGCACAATGCGGCTAGTTAGCTCCTCGTCCTTTGTTTAAGACCGCTCACAAAACAACAACAACAACAACAGTCCAGTGTGGGGAATTATCTATAGGCCTCTTATCTTCTCTCTCTCTCTCTCTCTCTCTCGCTCTCTCTCTTTCTCTCTCTTATTCTCTCTCTCTCTCTCTCTCTTATTCTCTCTCTCTCTCTCTGTCTCTGTATCCTGGAGACATAGTTTTCCTGTCACTAATAAAACAGCAAGTGTCAAGACAGAACCAAAGTTATCATGTCAAAAAGAAAAAAACAATAATGAACAAAACAAAACAAACACAACTTATTCTATCTCTAATACACACCCATAAAAAAAACAAAACAAGTTTATTAAAATTAGTTATTAATAAAATCACCTGTTTTAAGAGAGCAGGCAGAAGGAGTATATGGCAGGACTTCTCCACAAGCTGGCTTGTCGAGCTGAGGCCACCAGCCTCCAAACCCAAAACCTCATGGCCTCCAAGCCAGTCCAGACCCAACCCAACCCCGGCCTCACCTACCCTGGCTGCTCACCTTGTCCCGTTCATCTCATAGGAATAATAATAATAATAATAATAATAATAATAATAATAATAATAATAACCTTTACTTGTATAGCAGAATTCATACATACAAGATGCAGCTCAAAGTGCTTTACAGTTTGGCAAGGTCACAACAAGACAACATTTCTTGCAGTCCAATAACATCAGAGCAGTTGAACACCACACGAACCTGCAGAGAGGTTCCACTGTGAACATGGTGCATTAATGGTGGAAAAGGGGTGAGTAGTCGGAGGGAGGGAGGGAGAGAGGAAGTAGTTTGGTGGTGGCAGATTGTCTTGTTTCCTGTGCCGTTTCCTGTGCCGTTTCCTGTGCCGTCTCAGGACATGTGAGACCTGACATCGGGACAGGGGGACATATTGCTTATGTCCCCCTTGATTGTAAGTCGCTTTGGATAAAAGGGTCTGCCAAATGCAATGTAATGTAATGTAATGTGGGACCTGAGGCTCAGCCACACACACACCTACGTAATCAGACACATCTCCACAATCTCCCCCAATCTCCCCCAATCTCCCCCCATCTCCCCCAATCTTAGCTGCCCTCAGATGACAGGATTAACACAGGGACACAGCACAGATGCTGCATGCTAAATACATTTACAAGAAGTGTTTGCTGAAGTGTTTCCTGGAATGCATGGGATGGAATGTAAAGCGCACCCACACATTCGCACACACACACACACACACACACACACATGCATACATTAAAAACACACACACACATACATAAACAGACACACATAAACACACACACACACACTCAGACACACACATTGGCAGTTTAAAGACTCATTCTTGGTAGTGTTGCTCCCTGTCCTCAGATGGGGTGAGCACGTCCAAATACCACACACACACACACACACACACACACACAAACATAAACATACGCTCACATACACACACATCCCAATCCCATCTCCACAAATTGGCTGAGGCCACAACAGTTCGTTTTTCCCTCTTTGTCTTGAGAGAGATGTCCTCAGAAAGGCGAGCGCATCCCCAGTCCCATCTGGACGGATTGGCCAAGGCCATGTCAGTACTCCCTCTCTTCCCTCTCTCCCTCTCTCCCCCCTCTCCCTCTCTCCCTCGAGAGTGCCGGGAGCCCGGAGTAACCTCCCCAAGTCGGCTTACCCAGAATTAACCCACAGGGAACCAGAGTGCGGGAGATCCAATCCTCAAAGGTCTCCTTCACCTGAAGTAGCACTCCTCGAAAGTGTAGGGGTTGGCTAAGGAAGGGCGGTAAACAAGCCTGCCCTGTCCCCTACCGACCCCCTACCCCCACCACACACACACACACACACACACACACACACACACACACACACACACACACACACAGACACACACACACACACCCTCCCAATCCACCATGGCTGTCCTTCAGCAGTCAGGTCCGTTAGCATGTAGGGAACATCTGCGGTGTTGACATACAGCCCCCCCCCCCCCCCCCCCATCACCCGCCCTGACCCCCCATCACTCGTTCCCCGTCCCCCCCAGGGCCTATCTCTGCTGCTCAGGCCTCTCAGGCGCTCATAAGTTATGCTGAGTCACACCCCCCCC
>CM059268.1:15509275-15512110 GCA_030347295.1 Setipinna tenuifilis | reverse complement strand
AGGAATAATAATAATAATAATAATAATAATATAATAATAATAATAATAATAACCTTTACTTGTATAGCAGAATTCATACATACAAGATGCAGCTCAAAGTGCTTTACAGTTTGGCAAGGTCACAACAAGACAACATTCTTGCAGTCCATAACATCAGAGCAGTTGAACACACACGAACCTGCAGAGAGGTTCCACTGTGAACATGGTGCATTAATGGTGGAAAAGGGGTGAGTAGTCGGAGGGAGGGAGGGAGAGAGGAAGTAGTTTGGTGGTGGCAGATTGTCTTGTTTCCTGTGCCGTTTCCTGTGCCGTTTCCCTGTGCCGTCTCAGGACATGTGAGACCTGACATCGGGACAGGGGGACATATTGCTTATGTCCCCCTTGATTGTAAGTCGCTTGGATAAAAGGGTCTGCCAAATGCAATGTAATGTAATTAATGTAATGTGGGACCTGAGGCTCAGCCACACACACACCTACGTAATCAGACACATCTCCACAATCTCCCCCAATCTCCCCCAATCTCCCCCCATCTCCCCCAATCTTAGCTGCCCTCAGATGACAGGATTAACACAGGGACACAGCACAGATGCTGCATGCTAAATACATTTACAAGAAGTGTTTTGCTGAAGAGTTTCCTGGAATGCATGGATGGAATGTAAAGCGCACCCAACATTCGCACACACCAACACACACACACACACACATGCATACATTAAAAACACACACACACATACATAAACAGACACACATAAACACACACACACACACTCAGACAACACATTGGCAGTTTAAAGACTCATTTGTGGTATGTTGCTCCCTGTCCTCAGATGGGGTGAGCACGTCCAAATACCACCACACACACACACCACACACACACACAAACATAAACATACGCTCACATACACACACATCCCAATCCATCTCCACAAATTGGCTGAGGCCACACAGTTCGTTTTTCCCTCTTTGTCTTGAGAGAGATGTCCTCAGAAAGGCGAGCGCATCCCCAGTCCCATCTGGACGGATTGGCAAGGCCATGTCAGTACTCCCTCTTTCCTCTCTCCCTCTCTCCCCCCTCTCCCTCTCTCCCTCGAGAGTGCCGGGAGCCCGGAGTAACCTCCCCAAGTCGGCTTACCCAGAATAACCCACAGGGAACCAGAGTGCGGGAGATCCAATCCTCAAAGGTCTCCTTCACCTGAAGTAGCACTCCCGAAAGTGTAGGGTGTTGGCTAAGGAAGGGGCGGTAAACAAGCCTGCCCTGTCCCCTACCGACCCCTACCCCCACCACACACACACACACACACACACACACACACACACACACACACACACACACACACACACAGACACACACACACACCCTCCAATCCACCATGGCTGTCCTTCAGCAGTCAGGTCCGTTAGCATGTAGGGAACATCTGCGGTGTTGACATACAGGCCCCCCCCCCCCCCCCCCCATCACCCGCCCTGACCCCCCATCACTCGTTCCCCGTCCCCCCCAGGGCCTATCTCTGGCTGCTCAGGCCTCTCAGGCGCTCATAAGTTATGCTGATGTCACACCCCCCCCCCCCCCCCCCAATCACACTCTGCGTCACAACTCTTGTTTTTCACCTTTCATTGTGCAGAGGGTTAGATGAGTCCACTGCTGGAGATGCACCAGGAGTTAGGTGAGGACAGCAAGAGATAGAGATAGAGACAGAGGGAGAGAAAGAGTAAGAAGAGAGAGAGAGAGAGAGAGAGAAGAAAGAGAAGAGAGAGTGAGAGAGAGAGAGAGAGAGAGGGGACAGACTGTTCTGGTTTGATGTCGTAGCCTTAGTTTACTTGGAGTCAACTATTTTATCTTTCACTGCCCTTTCTCAGTGCCCAGTCTCCCTCTCTTTCTCTCTCTCTGTCTCTCTTACCCTGTCTTTTCTATCCTCTTAACTCTTTCTCTTTCTCTGCCGTCTCTGCTTTCACTCTGGCCATCCATTTTTGTTACCATTGGCAAGAAAGAACAAGATCAGAGAATCAGATGTGATTGTGTGTGTTTATGTGTGTTTCTGTGTAGGTGGTGTGGAGGGGTGGGCTAAGGATGCAGTGAGGGGCAGTAACTTGGAGCAGTGTGTGTGTGTGTGTGTGTGTCTGTGTCTGAATGTCTGTGTCTGTAAGTGTGTGTGTGTGTGTGTGTGTAGAGGGATGAGTAACTGAGTGAGTTGTGTGGGGGGGGCTGGTGGCCTTGTATGTCTAGCCCTCCACTGATGTGGTTGAGACAGTGGCAGTGTGGGGAGTGTGCGTGTGTGTGTGTGTGTGTGTGTGTGTGTGTATGTGTGCGTGTGTGCGTGAATCACGGGAATCAGGCCATGGGACAACAAAATCCCTGTGACGGGAAATGACCACATCCCAAGATGTGTGTGTGTGTTTATGTGTGTGTATGTGTTATGTGTGTGTGTCAGTGTGTGTGTGTGTGTGTGCGGTGTTAATTGTTTTGTTTGGTGTTCAGTTAAACCCTCTTACCCACCAACCAACCAGCCAATCACACCCACCCCACTGACCAATTACCACAAACAGGATACGCTCGATATTTGGGCTTTGCGGCGTCATCGTGAGGCGAAACGGGGGCTATTTGCGGCACATTCCGGCCGCTAAGCGTCTTTGCCAGGCGCTAATGGAGCTAAGCTGCGCTAAGGCTCAGGGCTAAGGCACGAGGGGGGGATTTGGCCCCCCGGGGCCCAGCGGAGGCTCAGGAGGGCCTTTGTTTCTGGCCCCAAGGCTCACTGCAGCTCTCACCACTCAAGTGGCTCTCTCAGCACGCACTCCAGCAACGTTGTGGAAGTAACTGTAAGGCTGTAAGGTGGTGTG
>CM059268.1:15474275-15476775 GCA_030347295.1 Setipinna tenuifilis | reverse complement strand
GGTTCTTGTAAGAGCTTTGTTTTTTTCAAATAAAATTGTTGCAGTTTTAAAAACAAAAAAACACAGCCGCTGGCTATCATTTATTCTTGACTGCAAAGACATCTAAAGGAATATCTTTATTTCTTGTCTTTTTTTTTGTAAAAGGATGTGGAAATATATGCAAGTGCATGTGATCACCAAAGCATTTGTCCTGAATTATTTCCTGAAGTATTTGTCCTGAAGTAACAGGTACACACCCACAGTCTGCAGAGAGAGAGAGAGAGAGAGAGAGAGAGAGAGAGAGAGAGAGAGAGAAAGAACGCCAGTAGATTTGACGCACATTCAGATTGTTTTTATCCGTTTGGAAATAACAAACACATGCTCTGTGCTGATACGCACACCTTCCTCTCTCCCTGTAAACAAAAATCTACAATCTTTATTGTGTGTTGTAAATTTTAAATTTTGCCTGTTGATGGTCCGTGTATCTGATGGAAGTGTGTGTTCTGTGTGTGTGAGAGGAATGCGCTGGCTGGGGAGTGCATGGGCAGCCACACGTACGTACATGAGGAGGAGGGGGCAGATGGAACCTCCCACCCCCACCCCCCCCCCCCTTCCTCCGGCTCCAGTGTGGGCCAGACTGCGTCCACTCTCTGTTCAGCTGGAATGTGTTCATCTGGTGTGTATTGTTTGTGTGAGGACGTGCGAGCGTGTGTGTATATTGTTTGTGTGGGGACGTGCGTGCGTGCATGTGTATGTTTGTGTGTGTGCGTGTGTGTGTGCGTGTGTGTGTGTGTGTGTGTGTGTGTGTGTGTGTGTGTGAGTGTGAGTGTGTGTGTGTGTGTGTGTGTGAGTGTGTGTTGATGTGTGTGTTTGGGTTGACCTTTGCAGCCATTAGAGTGTGCTGTTTGATTGGTGGCTCTGATTGATTGACTGAGCGCTGATTTAGGTCTCCGGTGGGACCCATGGGAGGACATCGGCCGAGACTGGTGTCGGGCCGTGCGTGTGTGTGTGTGTGTGTGTGTGTGTGTGTGTGTGTGTGTGTGTGTGTGTGTGTGTTTGTGGCCACTTTGTGGGACTTCTACTACTCTACGTATTCTGTGCCTTGTCTTGTCTGTAATCAATTGTATATTTTTCCTTTTTAACCTATTTTTCCTTTTTAACCTGAATATATTTTTTTCACGTTTTAACCTAATACTGCACTAAGCGTCTTTCTTACTTGAACTCTAATGACTGAGAGCAAAGGAAAACCAGATTCAAATTCCTAGTTTGTATACTCAAACGTGTCCAATAAAGGTCATTCTGATTTGAATGAGGGCCATCTCTATGCACTACAGTGGGTTTGGGTGGGGTAGCTGTACGTCACAAAGAGTCTGAGCAGAAAGTTTTGAGATTGAAAAACACCCAGGCCTGTGTCACCCAGCCCCCAGCCACCGTGAGTGAGGCAAGGAGAGGCGAGCCTGCCTGGTTGGCAGTGCTGTGTCGGGGGATGCCAGCCTTGGAGTTAGCCTCCTGTCAGATCTGTGTCCACACCACACATGGTGAAAAGAGATTGAGTTTTGGCACACACTCTCCCACCAGTTGGTAAATCTTTCTTTTTATGTGTGTGTGTGTGTGTGTGTGTGTGTGTGTGTATGTGTGTGTACGTGTACGTGTGTGTGTGTGTGTGTGTGTGTGTGTGTGTGTGTGTGTGTGTGTGTACATGTACGTGTGTGTGTGTGTGTGTGTGTGTGTGTGTGTGTGTGTGTACGTGTGCGTGAGTGTGTGTGTGTGTGTGTGTGTGTGTGTGTGTGTGTGTGTGGGCTTGTGTATATGAGTGAATGAGAGAAATAGAGGGAGAGGGTGAGCGAGAGAGCATGTTTGAGGAGGAGAAAGATACAGATCTGAGGCATTTTATGTACAAGGCAGTTTGTTTATTCTCTTTTGTAAATCTTTTAAAACCATCATGTCATTATCCCAAACTAAAATGAGTAAATTGTTACCTCTTAATGACTAAATTGCCAAGGGAGGTTGTCTGTAAGTGCTCTATTCTGATCAGTGGTCTGGGCCCTTGTTGTTTTTCTTGTGAGAGAAAATAAGTCTTGACGGAGAATTCAAAACAAAGTCATTTTCATAAGCTGTGTTTGTGATGAAAAGGTGTTGCTTGATGTGGTAATTAGCACATTTCAGCTATACCAAGAGTGAGGTTTAACACTTTGCCCAGATCTCAGGAATATATTTCAGTTTGTGTAGCAAAGAGTTGTTCTGACATACACACACTCACACTCACACACACACTTAAAACACACACACACACATATCCCTCTGTAGTACCCCGTAATTACATTCATTTAAAAGAAGCTCTGCTTCGATATAGCAATATCACTACCAATCCAAAAACAGCAAAAGCCACACAGCCTTCAGGTTTTTGGCAGCCATGTTGAAGAGAAAGCTTGTTGCCCTTTTTTTTTTTTCTTTTTTCTGACAGAGAGGTAAACAGCGAGGTGGCTTTGAACAGGAATGGTGACTGTTCTGTCTCTGCGTG
>CM059268.1:15466775-15471775 GCA_030347295.1 Setipinna tenuifilis | reverse complement strand
CCTTACACATGCATGAGATCAGCTGAGGCGAGACAGGGGCAGACCGAGAGGAGAGGAGAGGAGGAAAGAGGAGAGAAGAAGAGAGGAGAAGAGAGGAGATGAGAGGAGGGAGAGAAGAGAAGAGAGGAGAGAGGAGAAGAGGGCAGAGGAGAAGAGAGGAGATGGGAGGAGAGGAGCGCAGGGGAGAGAAGAGAGGAGAGGAGAGGAGGGCAGAGGAGAGGAGAGAGAAGAGGAGAGGAGATGGGAGGAGAGGAGAGGAGCGCAGGGGAGAGAAGAGAGGAGAGGAGAGGAGGGCGGAGGGCAGAGGAGAGGAGAGAGAAGAGGAGAGGAGATGGGAGGAGAGGAGAGAGGAGAGGAGAGGAGAGGAAGGGAATGCAGATTTCAGAGGTTTTGATTGGCTGAAGGTAGTTCAGCTCCTATCCTCAACCATGGAGGGGGGGGGGGGGTTGTGTGTGTGTGTGTGTGAGGGGGGGGGGGGGGGGGGGTGAGTATGGGTAGGGGTAGGGAGGTGGGCTGTGTGGGATGGAAGGTGGAATTCGCTCAGGGAAGAAGCGGGTGGTTTGTCTGGAGGTCAGAGCGGGAAATCTGTGCGCCTATAAATAGCCCATAAAACAGGCCAGAGTGCTATCTAAGGAAGTACAGTTCTCCTTTGCAGCCACAGCACAGCCTGTGCAGAATTCCTCTGCTCCTCTGTAAGAGAGAAGGAATGCCTCATGTGTTCTGTGTATGTGTGTTGTGTATTTGTATATGTGTGTGGGTGTGTATGTGTGTGCGCATGTTGTATGAGTCAGTGCATGTGTGTGTCTGACTGAAGATGTCAAGTTTTCCACTCATTCCGCATGTTTTATGAAAGAAAAAAAAACCCCTGTCGGAATGTTCCGGCAATTGTGCCCTGCTGTGCGTGTGGCTTGCGACTTGGGGGAATGTATGAAAGAATCCCAGGCATTCCAGGAGATGGCCAATGTGGGGGAGAGAGAGAAAGAGAGAGAGAGAGAGAGAGAGAAAGAGAGAGAGAGAGAAAGAGAGAGAGAGAAAGAGAGAAAACAGCAGAGAGTGGGGGTGATGGTGGTAGTAGTGGTAGTGGTGGTTTGGTGGGGAAGGCCCTAGCTTTCCTGGGTGAGCTGAGCTGTTGTAACGGGTGTTGAGGGGGTGTGTGGGGTGGTGGTTGTGGTGGTTATGGTGGTGGTGGGGGTGGTGGGGGGGTACTCGGCGTCAGCTTGGCACTGGATGGCTGGGCGGGAGGTGCCCACACGTCCAGCGAAGGAGCCTGGAGTGTCTGTCTGTCTGTCTGTCTGTCTGTCTGTCTGTCTGTCTAGTCTGTCCAGCCCCAGCATGGCAGCCAT
The DNA here is from genome assembly GCA_030347295.1 of Setipinna tenuifilis. Classification (NCBI taxonomy): domain Eukaryota; kingdom Metazoa; phylum Chordata; class Actinopteri; order Clupeiformes; family Engraulidae; genus Setipinna; species Setipinna tenuifilis. The sequence goes on along the minus strand of CM059268.1, from coordinate 15,470,432 downwards.
CTCCAGTGTCCTCCCCCTGCCCTGCACTGAACCCACTGAACTCTCATGGAAGTGTTAATGTATTTCCCAGCACATACACATAAATACCCACCCCTAAACACACACATACATAGATACATTACACACACACACACACACACACACACACACACACATATACATACAACCAACCACACACACACAAACACACACACACAGATACATACACACAAACAAACACACACACACACACACGCACACTCAGACACAGACATATGCCCACGTGCTTCAGACAAACAGCTTGAGTGTCATAATACGGATGGGAAGCAGATTAATTGTGCCAATAAACATAATCATATTTCCTGCAAAGTCCTCCGAGGCGTGGTGCGTGCTCGTAAATAAAGCGGGAGAAATCTCGCTCAGACGTGTCGACCCGTCAGCCAGCCAGCCAGCACAGCACAGGCATGGTGCCAGCCCAGCGTTGCCAGGCAACTGGGGAGTGCCGCTCTGTAGTCGGACTCAGAGTCAGAGCCGGAGAAGGAGACGGAGAGAGAGAGAGAGAGAGAGAGAGAGAGAGAGAGAGCGAGACAGAGAGAGAGAGAGAGAGAGAGAGAGAGAGAGAGACAGACGGAGTATCTCGCGTGAGACTGGCTGTTCATTTGAGCTGTTGGCTTACCTGAAGGATCCACCTCACTGCCTCCCTGGCAACCAGACCACACGTGTGCACTACTCTCTCTCTCTTACACACACACACATACACACATTCATATACACTTAGGCAGACACACACACACATAAGCACGTTGACATGCATCCACACCCACACACACACACATTCATATGCATTTAGACACACACACACACACACACACACACACACACACACACACATAAGCACGTTGCCATGCATCCACACCCACACATACACGACATGCACATACACACACACAAGCTCACACAAACCCACACACATCATTCAACTGTACGTCTGTTTTGTGTGAGTCTCAGCCCTGCCGTGCTGCCTGTTGACATTGGCCCTGGTCGCTGGCTGTGGAAGATCACTTTAGGCATCGGGGGCTTCTGGGATACGTAGTCTTGAGCTATGTGTCATGCAAAGCCCATTAGGATTAGCCAACCTGACTCCGGTCCAGGCCGCGCAACATGAGTCGCAAAACACCGCCGTCGCAACACTCCAGTTATCGATCCCACATTTAGAGACAGCGCGCCTCAATCCCCATGGCTCTCCTCAGTAAACATTGTGGCTGTGTTCAATAATTACGTTGTGATTAAAAGGAAGCCCCTGAGAGAGGCAGAAAGAAACAGAGAGAGAGAGAGAAAGAGAGAGGGAGAGAGAGGGGGAGAGAGAGAGATGGAGAGAGAGATGGAATTTAAAGCACCCTGTGGTCTCTGTGCGACTGTGTCTTGGGTGTTTTTCCCATGCTCATAATGGAAGCTCATCTCTGGAATGGAGCTCTCGCAGCTAGAGTTTCTGGCCTGTGTGTCATTCATCTCTGGGTTACACACACCACAACATCAGCTGTTCGCTCTCAAGAGTCGAGTCAAAGGGGATGTTTTATTGTCGTTCAGCTAATAACACAGAAGAGTACATAGTAAAAATGGGCCTAGCATGGCTCCAGCAGGAAGACGTCACATTCTGCATTATTGTGTAACAGCATGTGTAATGTGTTTTTCTTTTCGCTCTTAACATCAGTCTGCCACAAAATTCTACACTTCTTCGTTACGTTTTAAAGTGCCCTTTTGCATTTGACCTTATTTAACTTCTGAATCTCCCTGTCCATATCATGTTGGTGTTGACGATATGTACAGTATGTGTGTGCAGCCCATGACTTTTCAATGGGGCTGCTGCTGTACTCTGCCTTGGCAGCCACATCAAGGAAGCATTACGTCCCGTACGTGTAATTGCTATTGTATTGTTATTATGCCCCACACTCTCGTTGACCTCTGCAAGGCTGTAATTGATTTAGCATGGAGCGAGTTTAAATAGATCTATGCTTGAGTTAACATCAGCTGCCTGGGCCTCTGCTCCTGGGCTGTGGCTTGTAGAGCATGGAACAGGCCAGCCTCTTTCACCATCGCATTCCAACCAATCAGCACCTGCCTGTGCGTGATTGGCAAGCTCCCGAGGCTGCCTGAGCCAATGGGCTGTGGCTCTGGCTTAGCTGCCCTCCCATTCCCACTCTGAATTCCCTTAATAGTCCCTAACAGTTAAAATATTTATCTATAGAGAGGCCGGCGCTGCCATTTACTAACAAGGCTGGCACAGTACTGCAGAGGGGCCCCACACAAACATCCACACTGCTCCCTCTCTCTCTCTCTCTTACTCTCTCTCTCCTCCCTCCCTCCCTCTCTCCCTCTCTCTCTTACTCTCTCTCTCCTCCCTCCCTCTCTCCCTCTCTCCCTCCTCTCTCTCTCTGCCTCTCCCTCTCTACCCTCTTTCTGTGTTTCATTTTCTTTTTCTTCCTCCCTTCTCTCTCTCTCTTCTCTTTCTGTCTCTTACTCTCTCACTCTCTCCTCCTCTCCTCTTACTCTGTTTCATTTTCTCTTTCTTTCTCCCTCCTCACTCTTTTCGGTCTCCCTTCATCCTCTTTCTTTCTTTCGTTCTCTCTCTCTTTTTCACATTTCTCTCTCCCTCCTCTGCCTTTTTCGGTCTCTTTCTGCTCCTCTTCTCTCTCTGTCTCTATCCCCCCCGTACACACAAACAAGTCACACACACACACACACACACACACACACACACACACACACACACACACACACACAGTGAGCCAGACAGAGAGAGAAACACACTCGCTTTACAATTTGACTCTTGCACTGTCTACCTTCATTGTCCATTCATACCTGTTTAATAGCACTATAATTATTAGGTCTGCCTCCACTTTGGCACCACAACAGAAAAATATCACACACACACACACACACACACATACACACACGTCTCCGAAGGCCTGAGCACTGGCTTACCTTGGCTTTGCATTCCCTGTCCCCCTCAGCCCCTGGTGATGTGTGTTTGTGTGTGTGTGTGTGTGTGTGTGTGTGTGTGTGTGTGTGTGTGTGTAATATGTGTGTGTATAATTTGTGTGATGTGTGTGTATAATAAACCGGCTCCCACAGGCCTCACTGCTCTCCAGGAAGAGAAAAATCCCATGAATGCATTTACTTATTTATGCATTTATGAATTTCATGAATGCACATTAGGGGAGGTTATGATAGGGCTTAGGCTTACAGTTTTAAACGTGGAGAACAGCCTAATTATGAAAAAGCATGAAAGAGCCAAATGACAAGATGAACCTTTATTGCCAGTATTCCACAAGGGGGGCATTCTGGGGGGCATTGGGTGTCTTGTCATGTAGTATTTGTGTGGTAATAACGCAGTAACGGCCTCCCACCGGTCAAACTGCTCTCCAGGGAGAGAGAAACTTCACGGCCGAATTTATGTATTTGTGTCTCATGTACACACAGCGCTGTAGTTGCCCAGGAGGGCTGAGGGAAGAATGTGTTACTTTCTTCCTGATCTTTCTCCTGTTTTCTTTTGACACTTCACTCATTGTAGCGGCTGCCAGAAGGCTGTTTGGTTGCTTGGTTGTTTAGTCAAAACACTGTGCTCTTTAGACCTGCGAGGAGCATGTTCTGTGTAAAGAGGGACATTCCCCCTTTTTT
>CM059268.1:15459275-15461775 GCA_030347295.1 Setipinna tenuifilis | reverse complement strand
ACACACACCCTCAGCTCCTTCTCCTTCCTCAAGAGCCTCCGCTTCATCAACGGAGAAGAGCTGCTGGAGGGCTAACACACACACACACACACACATACACACACACACACACACACACACACACACACCCTGCATGCACCCTGCACATACTAGACATATTTGCACAAATACACACAAACTTACAGAAACATACTTTAATTGCATCCAGCACTGTTATGTTGTGTTAAATAGCCACCTTCTGAATAGCCTCGTAATTTCGCTTACTTTAATACTAAAGTAGGCTCTGAGCTCTTATCAACTGCTGGATGCCAACCTTGAGCATTAACAGTTAATACATGACCATGCTTACATATCACTAAAGAAAAATATGTACATATTTCATATTTTAGTTTAGTTTTCGTTAAATGCATCTTTGGAAAGATGTTTTGTAAGCAGAGCAACTTCATACTGTCCTTGGAAAAGAAAAACCTTCATGAAATAATTCATGCCCATTTTTTGTCCATCACCTCAAGTACAGTATGTGAAGTCCAGAGAACATGATGGTCCTTGCTGGCTCCACAGCTGTGTACATCAATGCTCAATGCTGGGTTCAGGGTTGAAGGAGATGCTTTCAGTGGTTGCACTGCTTTCACAGGGCGGTCCAGTATTTCTGACCCTGGATAACTGTCTAGTTTGGCACGTCCTCCGCCCTTGTTGAAGTACGCTTGTCATCGTGCTGGAGCAGTGATATTTCTTCACAGGGCTCTGGGCCTGCCACATGTAGCTTGGCGGAGGGACGTGCATCCTGGGTAATATCAAAGAAGATGAATGGCAGTAATCACTACTGCTGACAGCCTGGCATCTCTTTAGCCGGAGTTTGTGTAGCCTGGCATCCCTTGCCTGGGTTTGTGCAGTGTCACCAATAGGCCTGGAAGCCTGGCGAGGGGAGGGTTTTGTTTAAAAAAAGAGAGAAGGTGACTAAAAGGGTCGTGAGAAAACGGTTTCCTCTGCACTTCGTCACCATCTCTCCCATGATCTTGGGTTTCTCTGGTTGGGGCGGTTGGGACACTAGTGAAAGAGATCCCCACATTTTCCCCATTCCACTTTTTAAAAGGGTGTGTGTGTGTGTGTGTGTGTGTGTGTGTGTGTGTGTGTGTGTGTGTGTGTGTGTGTGTAGGGGAGGTGGCTGTGTAGGGGGTGTGGAGAGCCTTAACCTGTCCTCTGGTGCCCTGCTTCTGTGGTGCTGCCACCCATAGTCCGAATTACAGGTGGTATTGTGGGGGTACAGTACCCCCCGATCAAAACCCAGTCCCCCCTAAATTCCACCAAAAGACAAAAATAAAATCAATAAAATCAATACCAACATATTGATGTACTTATTGCTACACATAAACGCTAGTAACCCCCATAAAAGATAGTACCCCCCCCCCCCCCAATTACAAAGGGGTAATTCACGCTCTGGTGCCCCCCCCCCCCTCCCCGCGTGAGGTGCGTGCATGCCCTGTCGCCCCCTCCTCAGGTCACCAGCGCTGTTGACCAGCCCAACTGGGCGCCCATAAGCGGCAGGCAGCAGGCGCCCTGTGCCCACTCGGCCCAGCGAGGCCCTGGACACTTGATCCGTCCGCGCGGCTTGTCTTAACATAGCGCACTCAAGCGAGGCAAAACTAGGCCAGATGATCCGCATTCTGTCACAGTGTCACGTTACTCCTCATCTGGCAAAAACAAATGAAGTGGGCAGAGGCGGGGAGTCTTTGAGTTGAGCTCACCCTATTGTTGTGCAATGGAAAACACCAGAGCTGCTGATTAAAAAAGTATGGTAAAATCTCTCTCTTTCTCTCTATCTCTTGCGCACTTTCTCTGTCTCTCCCTGTCTCTGTCTCTCTCTCTCTCTCTCTTTCTCTGTCTTTGTCTTTCTCTGTCTCTCACCCTCTCTCTCTCTTTCTCTCTCTCTCTCTTTCTCTCTCTCTCTCTCTCTCTCTCTCAGGATGTATGCCTTTTCAGCTGTGTATAACCAGAATCTCCAGGCGTTGTGGGACTGGAACCAACACAATCTGACCATCAAAGCGGGCCGGCTCTTCTTCCGCCACAACCCCAAGCTGTGTGAGTCGGACATTTTCACCATGTGGGAGAAGACGGGCATCAAGGGCAAACCGGAGCAGGCTGACGTCCGGCACAACGGCGAGCGAGGAAGCTGTGAGTCTCAGACTTAACACCGCCCACCCCCACCACAATCCCCATCCCCAACCCCAACCCCACCCCCATCCCCGCGGACATGGTGACGGGGCTGTTTTATTGTTTCCTCTCCACCACATCCCTCCACAAGTCTTATTTGTTATTCTGAGATGGCCTTCGCAGACAATTTTGGCTTTGATTTTTTTCTCTGCTCTGCTGTGGTTAGCGCGGGCTGATGGGCTGCAGTCCTGGGGTAAATTGGGGTAAAAGAAACAATCTCGCAACATGGACTGATGGGGCTTTGGGGGAGTGGGGAGTGGGGGTTGGGGGTTGGGCGGTGGGAGTGGGG
>CM059268.1:15449275-15451775 GCA_030347295.1 Setipinna tenuifilis | reverse complement strand
TGTGGAAATGCGTCGTTGTGGCAGAGTTTAGTCCGTCACGTCTGGTGAGTCGGTGTTTTTACCGTTGCCGTCGCTAAAGCTAAAGCTGATGCTAACGCTAACGCCAAGTGCCTGCATGTTGCCCCCGGCGACGGGAATCCAGCTGCAGCGCCACAGTGATGCTTCTGTGGCTTTTATCAAACACCCCTTCATCACCACCATAACCACACACACACCATCACCGCCATACCTACACACACACAATCACCACCATAAACATCCACCGTCACCATCAGCACCATAACCACACACACACCATCACCACCATAACCACACACACACACCATTACCATCATAACCACACATGCACCATCACCACACATACACCACCACCACCATCCTCCCCTGATACCACCATCCCAGCACCATGCTTTCTCTCGCCCTGAGTAGCAGCCATTCTCTTGTGTTCTGGCTTTTTCGTCTATTAAACTTGATATGGATCTTTAGTGGTAAGTTTTGATGTTATATTGCACACGCTTTTACAGTGTAAGCAAACAAACACACACGCTTGCACACACACATACACACAGAGACACACACACACACACATACACACGCACACGCACATGCACATGCACATATGTTCACACACTCACCTATCAACATACACCAAAGGACACACAAGAGCAAGTAACAAGAATGTGCTCTCATTACATTTTTGTGCTGAAAATCAGAGCAAGCAACACGTTTAGCTGAGAAATGATCATTGACCCTTGAGGTAATATGGTCTGTGTTATTCTGCCTCTTGATCTCAGTACAAACAGTACACCCTAGAATTGGTGATAGATAGTGCAGGATGCTTTCTCTATGCTGTGCTGTGTGTGTGTGTGTGTGTGTGTGTGTGTGTGTGTGTGTGTGTGTGTGTGTGTGTGTGTGTGTGTTTGTGTGCGTGTGTGTGTTAGAGTGAGCTTGGTCCAGATGTGTTGCTTGCACTTTCTTAAAAAGACGTATGCTAGCTTTGTTCTCCCTCCCTTTTCATTTGTTAAAAAGACACCCCAAAATGAGCTTTTTATTCTGTGTGAAAACAACAGGCTGTTTGTTCTCTGAGCCAAAGAGAGATTAGTCATCCAGATAAAGGAGCAATGTTAGACGTTGATGACCTGTTCCACTCTCCTGTGCTTTCTCTCTCTACTCTTTCTCTTTCCGCCCTCTGTCATCGGCATCATCGGTCCTCCCTTCTCTCGTTTGTGTTCACACCTCTCTTTTTCACCTCTCTCATGCTCTTTTTAGTCCTCCCTGCTCTCCTGCTTCCTTTCTTTCTCTGCCCTTTCTCATTTCCAATTCTCTTCCAATTCTTCCAATTCTCTTTCTCAGACCTTTCATTTCCAATTCAGTTTACTTCCAATCAGTTCAATTTAATTATGTTTCGTAAGCTTTTCTGGTATGTTCATATGTAGTATACAAACACAGAATATATCAACATACGAAGGGAATGTTAGGTGATTTAAACATGAAACATGTGAACACACACATACTGTCCATATACGGCACAAGCACAGATTTGTGTTTACTTTTAAAGCAACACTAAGACGTCTTGTCAACCCTAAAATAAGGTTTCCAAAATTGGATCTCTGGTTAATCAACTTGTAACAGTGTAGAAGGCACTTCTGAATTCACTTTCTCACCCTGAGTAGGTTTGGAGGAGCGGATGTCTCTCTGTAGTTCAAATAAGAGACAATTCCACTTCCAACCTGTAGGGTGACCAAAGAGGAGAACTACTTGCTTTAGGCAAACCTTTTCATCTTTACTTCTTTACCACTTGCATCTCCATATCCCCTCTTGTCCTCTGCCACCCTTTTTCTTTGTCTTTTTGTCTGTTCTTCACCCCCCTTCCCCCCTCTATTCACGTATTTTCCCCCTCCTTTTTCTCTCTCCTTCCCACTTTTGTATTGTCCTTCTCTCATGTTTATTTTGGTCTTATCCTTCTTTACTCTCCTCTTCCTTCTTTTGCTGCCCTCTCTGTACTTCTCTCCTCTTTTCTCTTCTCTCTTCTCCTCTCCTCTTTTATTTTCTTCTGTCCTCTCCTGTTTTCTCTTCTCCTCTCCTCTATTCTCTTGTCCTCTCCCTTCTTCTCCTCTCCTCTCATTTCCTCTCCTGTCCTTTATTCTCCTCTTCTTTCCTCTCCTGTCTTCTCTATTATCCTCTCCTCTCCTCTTCTCTCCTCTTTCTCTCCTCTTTTCTATTATCCTCTGGTCTCCTCTCCTCTCCTCTCCCCCCTTCTCCTCTCCTCTCCTCTCCTCTCCTCTCCTTCTCCTCCCCTTTAACTTCTGTTTATCTCTTGCTCTTGTTTGTAGGCCTCAGGAGCGTCGGAGGCGGGACGTGTTTGGCGTGGCCAATGGCACGCTGCACCGCGGGGTGGGGCTGAACGGCTCCGTCTCCGAGGGCAACGGCACGGAGCGGGAGGCGGCGGAGAAGGACTACTCCTTCAAGGAGGCGCGCGTCTACGGAGCAGAGATGATGG
>CM059268.1:15441775-15446775 GCA_030347295.1 Setipinna tenuifilis | reverse complement strand
TGTGTGTGTGTGTGTGTTGCAGCCTGAGACGCTGGAGTGTGTGTCTCGTCAGCAGTACATGCTGCTCAAAGGGGCGCGCCTGACCAATCTGGGGCCCGGCAACTACTCGGCCCGGGTCAAGCCCACCTCCCTGGCCGGCAACGGCTCCTGGACCAAGCCCATCTTCTTCTACGTCCCCCAGCCCGCAGGTACACACACACACACACACACATTTATACACACACACACACATTTATACACACACACACACATGGCTCCTGGAGCCCAAGCCTATCTTCTTCTACGTCCCCCAGCCTGCTGGTACACGCGCGCACACACACACACATTTATACACACACACACACACACATTTATACACACACACATGGCTCCTGGACCAAGCCCATCTTCTTCTACATACCCAAGCCCGCTGGTACACACACACACACACACACACACACACACACACACACACACACACTGTTTGCACTGGATCACCTGTCAGTATAGATGCTCTCACAGTGTAAAGGCCTTCACACACAGGCTTTGACGCTGTTGCAGCACACTACTGTAATGCTCTCTGTAACTGAGGTTAGATCTGGGTCCTTGTGGTGACACTTGGTTGACCGTGTCATGTCCTCCCTAACCCCCCCACAGTCGACTATGACAGCGCCCTCTACCTGTTCATCACCATCCCTGTGGTCATCGTCATCATTATCTTCTGCATCACTGCTGCCCTCGTCTACGTCAACAGGAAGAGGCAAGTGCTGTGACCGCTGTCAGTGTTGGTTGTGACCGCTCTCGGTTGGGCGAAAACACTCACTGGCTTATCTGCCTTCAGGAGCTACAATCCAGTACCACATATGTGTATTTGTGTTTGAATTTGTACCAGCCATTCTAATTAATACTAGCCTTTAGCCAGGGAGAGAGACAGACAGACAGAAAGACAGACAGGCAGGCAGACAGACAGACAGACAGACAGACAGACAGACAGACAGACAGACAGACAGGCAGGCAGACTTTATCAATCTCAAGCTGGCAAGCAGCAGCATGACATACATCGACACTTAGAGACAACAACAACTCAAGAAATGAATTAGTGAAATTATCTGTAATAATTGCACAGGTAGATTTCAGGTTCTTCTGGTACTTGATTGTAGCTTCTGAATCCAGGTTGCCCATGATTGACTACACAGTACACTACACAGTGTAGTGAGTCAGCCAGTGTCACAGATCTATGTCTGTGTAGTGCACTATTACGTAGTGACCGAGTGAATGTTTCTGGACAGAGCCCGTGTCTGTAGCCAAAACCACCGCTGCCCTCCATGTGATGACATGTGTTGTTGTGTTGGTCATGAAGGAGCCGTGTAGGAATGCACATCTGCTCATTGGGTTGGCTTGGGACGTTTTGACAGCCATGTGTGCTGTGCTGTAAGCTAGTGTGTGCTCGCTGGGCTATGATATCTGTTCATTATGGTCTGGGGACGCTCAGTGGCTGTGATGTATTGCCTGCTAAGTGCACAGCTGACTGGTGTTGTGTACGGCTGCGTCACACAGGAATGCAGACCGGCTGGGCAATGGGGTGCTCTACGCCTCTGTCAACCCGGAGTACTTCAGTGCAGCAGACAGTGAGTACCACACACCACACTCACACACACACACACAAGTGTTCACACACACAACAAAATACATACACACATGCACACATATTACACACACACACACACACACACACACACACACACACACACACACACACACACACACGCGCACACACACACACACACACACATACTACACACACACACACACACACACACACACACACACACACACACACACACACACAGAAACCAAACACATCTGAAGGAGAGTAACTCCATGTACCCATAAGGTTTGTTATGCTGCTGTGTTTGATTAATGATCTCAGCTATGACTTGATATGGTACACAAGTGCCCTAGCAGCCTTTTATTTTGACTCATGGGTTTAGAAAAAGGTAAAATATGTAAAGTAAAATACAGTGATCACCCACTATATCACAGTTCACCTTTCCTGGTCTCATTATATCGTCGATTTGTTGCATGCTATGTCACTATGCATGCTAAAGACAAGTTAGTAAGAACAATATTATAATTTCTTAATAACTATACTATAACTACACTAGAGCATGTAAAACCTGATTAAAATGCAGCAATAATTCAATAATACATACAGTAAATGTATTGAATCAGCATGTGGGATGGGTATTGTTAAGGCTTAAACTGGGGGGGGGGGGGGGGGGGGTTCTGGAATGTAACTACGGCAATAGACGAGGGATCACTGTACTGTATGTAAACAGTTTGCAGGGTACAGTACGTGCCTAGCAAATGGGAGGTGGCACAGGTCAAGACCACCATGTGCCAGGTGCTGGGCCACAGTAGCTTTGTGATAGTGTACGAGGGCATGGCCAAGGGTGTGTGTGTTCATATATATGTGTGTGTGTGTGTGTGTGTGTCCTGTAGTGTATGTGCCGGACGAGTGGGAGGTGCCGCGGGAGAAGATCACCATGTGTCGGGAGCTGGGCCAGGGCAGCTTCGGGATGGTGTATGAGGGCATCGCCAAGGGCGTGGTGAAGGACGAGCCGGAGACACGCGTGGCCATCAAGACGGTCAACGAGTCGGCCAGCATGAGAGAGCGCATCGAGTTCCTCAACGAGGCCTCCGTCATGAAGGAGTTCAACTGTCATCATGTGGTGAGGAAGGACACACGGACACACACACACACTTAGACACACACATGCACACACTCATTCACATACAGACCACACACACCAGACATTCACACACACACACACCACACCGACACAAATTGACACCAAGGTTCTGTAGGCGCACTGTTGTTCTCTATCTCTCTCTCTGCCTGTCTTTCTATCTCTCACTTTGTCTATCTCTCTCTTTTTCTGTCTGTCTCTGTGTCTCTCAATTCATTTCAATTTAATTCAGTATTCAATTCAGCTTTATTAGCACAAACGTTGCAGGACCTCTGTCTCGACATACAGTATCTATTTCACAGTATCTAGCAGTTTCTATTTCAATTTATTTATATATATATATATTATATATATAAATATATATTATATTATATATATATATATATATATATATATATAATATATAATATATATATATACTGTATATGTATATCTCACACCAACATGTCCATAATTAAAGACAGCACACACATAGAGTGGTGCATGTATGCTCTGGTTACCTATCTGCATGAGTCAGTGGTGGTGGTGGTAATGGTACAGCACTATTAGTAGAGTGCACTCTCACAGAGGGAAGCACCTCATCAGCAGCCTTAGCTCCTCAAAGATGTTCCTCTCTGAAGGGGGCTTAATAATTCAGAGCAAAAGTAAATCTCCACCTTGCTCAGAGCTCCGGGACTGTGTGATGGTTTCTCACAAGTGTTGGATATGCTAATGGGGCCGCTAAGTGGGGGCAACGGGAGACACTTTCACTCTCTCTTTTATCAGCGCTGAAGGAGAGAGGAGAGAGTGAAAGTGTCCGTGTTACAGGACGGAGGGGGCTCAGATGAGGTCAGGACCAGAGTTGTATAAAGTAGAAGTAGAAGTACTGTTTTGGATGTAATTACAACACTGGTAGTATGGTATTATGCAGTTGCAACTGCGTAGTACCGTACTACTTGTGTTGTAATTACATCCAAAACAGTACTTCTACTTCTACTTTATACAACTCTGGTCAGGACACAGCTGGGGGGATTGTCTGCTAATTGTGCTGTCTGCTGATTGGTTCAGGTGCGGCTGCTGGGCGTGGTCTCACAGGGACAGCCCACCCTGGTCATCATGGAGCTGATGACCCGAGGAGACCTAAAGAGCCACCTGCGGTCACTGCGCTCAAAAGAGGTACACACACACACACACGCACACACCTGTGATCACTGCGCTCAAAAGAGGTACACACACACACACACACACACACACACACACACACACACATGCACACACCTGTGATCACTGCGCTCAAAAGAGGTATACACACACATACACACACACACACACACACACACACACACACACACACACACACACACACAGCCATCTGTGATAACTGCACTCAAAAGAGGTATACACACACACATACACACACACACACAGACACACACACAGCCATCAAAAGAGGTATACACCTGCATTCAAAATAGGTATACACAGAAATATTACTATCATACACGCATACACATGTTTACTTTAAGCAATATACTGTAGACATACACACACACACACACATGCACATATGGTACATACACAAACACACACTCTTCCAGAGAAAAAATATCCTCCACAAAAACACACACCCAGAGACATAGTCTCTCACACTAGTGCCTTAAAAGCCCTATTCACGGCCGTCCAGATGCATTAGTCAGTGTTGTGCTCGGTGTGTGTGTGTGTGTGTGTGTGTGTGTGTGTGTGTGTGTGTGTGTGTGTGTGTGTGTGTGTGTGTGTGTGTGTTTGAGGTGCGTGCAGGGCCATTTCAGCAGAGAGGCGTGAGTCACTCCTCATATCACTCCTCATATCCTCATGATTCATGCATCACCACACACACACACACACACACACACACACACACACACACACACACACAGTCTAGACACGGGGGAGACCAGACGGACAGACAAAGAGAAAGAGAGAGAGAGAGAGAGAGAGAGAGAAAGAGAGGGATGGATATACACTAGACCACTAGGCACTAGAAGAGAGATATTTTGGATAAAAAAAACAACAGTGAGGCGGCTGGATGGTGTGAGGTGCGGATCGACTTTCTGTCAGGAGAGGGGTTGGGGAGGGTGGACGTGGTGGAGGGGGATGGTGGAGGGGGATGGGGGGGTGTTAGGAGTGGTGTGATGAAACAGGAGTCTTATTCATGCTCTCTCCATCCCCCAACACACACATACACACACACACACACACACACACACACACACACACACACACACACACACACACACACACACACATCCACCA
>CM059268.1:15381775-15431775 GCA_030347295.1 Setipinna tenuifilis | reverse complement strand
ATACAGTCAGAGTACAGTACATGTACTCTCTCTCACACTCTCTTGCTCTCTTTCTCACACACACACATGCACACAGACGCACACACCCTCTCTCTCTCTTTCTCACACACACACACACACCCTCTCTCTTTCTCTCACACACACATGCACGCACACACACCCACCCTCTCTCTCTCTCTCTCTCTCTCTCACTCTCTTACATGCACCCTCTCTCTCGCTTTCTCTCTTTCTCTCTTCTCCTTTTCCCCTGCTGTTCTGATCTCAACCTGATGGCATGTGGTCTTCCCCCTCCTCTCTTTTCTCTGTCTCTCTGTCTCTCTCCCCCTCTCCCCCACCCTCCCTCCCCACCCCCCCCTCTCTCTTTCTCTCTGGTGATGACTGACCTCACCTTACTTGCACAGGACAGGCTGTGTTGTGGAGACACAAACCCCCGGTTGCCATGGCAGCGGCAGTGCGGTGTCCTGAGAGCGGGGTGCGCGTGGATAGGGTTGCACAGGGAGGAGGGACACAAAGAGGAAGGGGGGGGGGGGGGCTGGGCTGGGGTGGGGTGGGGGTTAGTGGAGAGGTGGAGAGGTAGAGGGCTGGTGGGGTTTGAGGAAGCGGCGGGGAGGGGGTGGGGGGTGGTTTTGGGCTAAACACATGGCGTTCTGTCCCTGTGGCCCGTGTGTCTGATCATCAGCAGCACCGGCCCCACAAGGCAGCGCACTGACTTTGAAACCGATCCGGACCAGCCAGCCCCGGAGTGGACCGGATCCATAACAGGCCGCTCTCTCAGAGAGAAAAAAAAAAAGCCAGGACAAAGAAGAAACAGGAAAGCAAAAGGAACAAAAGAAAAGAATGGATTGTACCTTTTTTTTGGTTCAAAGAAAACATGCATGGTACAGGGCTGAGGTGTTTCAAACAGGCTGTCCACAATTTGCTTAAAAGTGCAGAGCACTCCAAAGATGACGTGTGTGTGTGTGTGTGTGTGTGCTAGAGGTGTTAGCCGTCGGAGAGGCTTTGAAACAGGAGTGTTGTCCCAGTTCCACAGGTGTGCTGCCCAGCTGACAGCGCTTACTTCATTTAGACATGGCACGCCAGTGAGATCATAGGGTCTCAGCTGTCAACAGTTTTAGCTGTGGCATGATTTTAGCTGTCTGAAGGTGTTGCCAGCCTTAGTGAATCAATGGATGAATGGATGAATGAGTGAATGAATGAATGGATGAATGAGTGAATAAATGAATTGATGAATTGATGAATAAATGAATGAATGAATGTCCTGTTGTTGTCCTACACGTTGGGTCACTTTAGGTCATTACCGGGGCCAGACCATATGTGTGTGTGTTTGTGTGTATGTGTGTGTGTGTGTATGTCTGTGTGTGCAGGTGTTATGTATCTGCTCTTGCCAAGATTTGTGTGGCCTTGTGTGCATGTGTGTAAGTGCCTCTGTGTATGTGTGTGTGTGTGTGTGTGTCTATGTGTGTGTGTATGTGTGTGTGTGTGTGTGTGTGTGTGTGTGTGTGTGTGTGTGTGTGTGTGTGTAAGTGTGTGCTTGATGACAGGCTGCCTGGCTGGATTTACCAAAGCTCTATTTTTTTCCCCCAAATTCCCGTCGGTGTGGCGCTGTTGCTGCCGCCACCGCCGCTGTGCCATTCTGCCCTGCGCTGACAGATGGCCCCGTAAGAATTCCCCCGCCCTCCCGTCCATCCGCCCGCCCGCCCGCCCTCCCATCCACCCGTCCGTTCGTCCGCCCGCCCTCCCTCCCTCCTCTCGCCCACACACACCACAGCGCACAGGTTACTCTGGTGCACGCCACGCGCCAGGCCTCGGCCTCAGCCCGCCCCCTCACACGCCGCCTTGGCCCTCGCTGCCCTCTCATTTACCGCCCCAGTGGCAGCCAGCCTCGGTCCGCACCTGGCCCAGATCCACCACTCGCTCCTGGCCACGAGCGCATGGGAAGTTTTGTGAATTTGGCTTAAGGCAGCAGTAGCTTAGGGTCACGGAGTGCTCCGGCCCCGCCGCCAGCAGGAGAGGGAGGGAGGGAGGGATGGATGGAGGGATGGAGGGAGGGATGGAGGGAGGGAGGGAAACGAGACTGCCGCTGCTAGTTCTTGCCTCCTTCCTGCCCACCTCCTCTTCTCCTTCACTAACCCCCACCCCTCGCCTCCCCGCCACACACACACACACACACACACACACACACACACACACACACACACTACTGCTACGGTCTGTGAGGTGAGGGGAATGCTGGGTATAAACACCTTGTCCCCGAATGCCTGTGACTGACTGTCGGCTGTGCCCGGCGGCGTGGACAGCTCTGGGGAGGGAGCGGAGCGGGCGAGAGCGGAGCGGGCGAGAGCGTAGCGCCGCCAGTCATCGAGTTTTCCTGAAGGAGGTGGGTCAGGCCAGAGGGAGAGAGAGAGAGAAAGAGAGAGAGAGCAAGAGAGAGAAAAAGAGCAAGAGGAGAGATCGCATAGGCATCCATTTCAGCCAGGCTGAGACGAGGAAGGGTATTCTTAGCTTGTTTGTGTATAATTTAAGATGCGGCCGGCAGGACAGCGCCGAGCCGTAATGATTCTCCCGTTTTATGGTGCTGTTTTGATGTTTCCCAGCGCTCGGGCTTCGGCTCCGGCTCCGCACTCTCTCGCCAGGCTTTTATGATCACGTGTGTGCGTGATCGAGCAGAACCCGTTAGGCGCTCTCTTACTCGCTCGTCTGTGAAAGCATGGCCACACACACACGCGCACACACACACACACACACACACACACACACACACACACACACACACACACACAGAGTGTGGCCCAGGCATGTGGGTTGTCGGGGTTGGAGGGTGGGGGGGTGGGGAGGGGGGTATGATTACGGAAAGCTCTGGAATCTGTCCGCCACAGTACAGTATGTGACATGCCCAGTTCGACCGTCTTCTCTGGTCAACACTGCCACCTGTAGGTGAAGTAGAGTACTTGCAACATCAAGTTCAGCATCTGTATGGACAACTTCTTATCTTTGCTTCAAGGACATTTTATTTATAATGTCTTAACATTTCCATTATTATTTATTAATTTTATTTCTGATTTTATGCTGATGAAGGACCACTGTCCTTTGTTGTTCTTCGTGTATTTTATTATTTAAGTCATAAAAATAATACTTTATGTTTCTCTCTGTGTGTATGTGTGTGTGTGTGTGTGTGTGTGTGTGTGTGTGTGTTTCTTTGTGTTTACACAGCTTTGAGCTGATGCGGATGTGCTGGCAGTACAACCCCAAGATGAGGCCGTCCTTCCTGGAGATCATCAACAGCATCAAGGAGGAGCTGGAGCCACCTTTCCGCGAGGTCAGCTTCTTCTACAGCGAGGAGAACAAGCCCCCGGACACGGAGGAGCTGGACTTCGAGGTGGAGAACATGGAGAACGTCCCCCTGGACCCCGTGTCCAGCCGGCAGCCCGTGTCCACCCCGGTGGGCGTCAGCGTTAGCGTGGGGACCCCCGTCAGCTCCTCTCCGCAGCCCCTCCCCTCGGGGGGGCAGGGGGCCGGCACGCCGCTGGGGCCCTCTTCCCCGACCATGGCCTCGGCCCCCGGCCCCGGGGGCCCCTCCTGCTCGTCGCCCACCTCCATCTCGCCCTCCCCCGCCCCCACGCTGGCCTCGGCGGCCCTGGGCCTGGACAAGCACTCGGGACAGGTGTCGGCCAACGGGCCCGTGGTGGTGCTGGGGCCGGCGTTCGACGAGACCCAGCCGTACGCGCACATGAACGGGGGGCGCAAGAACGAACGGACCCTGCCCTTGCCCCAGTCCTCGGCCTGCTGATGACCCCACCCCTCCCCACCCTCCCCACCCCACTATGCCCCCCCCCCCCCCCCAAGTGAAAACCACACTTCTCACACACAGGGTACCCCCAACATATCCCCCCCTCATCCCCACGCCAATGTGGTTCTCGTGTAGAGTTTGCTAACGAACCTTCTTCTTTCTTCATTCATAGGACTCAAACTCTTGGCTGGCGGGATGATTAAAATCTATAGACTTGTGTGCCACTGTGTTTACAGTGCTACTCACTTTTTTCTTTTCTTTTCTCTCGTCTCTTTTGTGATCACGTAATCATTGTGGAGGAAGTCACAATGTCTAAAACGTTTTTTTTTTTTTTTTCTTGTCTCTGTTTAGCATATCTGCCAGCATGTCCAACCCAAAAGCACTTTTTTTTTTAAAGAAGTGTGTCTTTTCTTCGCACTTGTTCAGTCTCTACAGTGAAGTGTGTATGGCTTCCACGGATCGCGTTGGATTCCCGTCACGCTGTTGGAAGCCACTGGTTCATCTTTCACTCGGGTACTAGTGAACTGATGTCCACTGTCTCTCCTGTTATGGTCCCACCACAAAAAAACACCTGCAACCTTCCAAACACACTCCCCTCCTCTCTGTCTGTCTCGGTGTAGAAGAGTAGCGTGGCGGAGGTTGATGGATGGTGGTGAGGGGTTGGAGAATGAGGCAGGGGGCTTCTGCTATTTTGAAACTGCCAAAAGATTTTGCCAAATCTCGAAAAAAGGAGCTTTCGTACGAGGACGGTTCATTGTGTGTTTCATTTCCTCCTTCATGTTATTTCTTAAGTCGGATATCTAGACCTCGGGTTTGGAGGGAACTGCAACTGAACTTTTACACTGGCTTTTTTTTTCTTTTTTTAGATGGGGATCTTCACAAGTCAATGTATCTTGTGAATATTGTCTTTTCTTTTTTTTTTTTGTTTTCCTTTTCGATGTAATTTTTCAAAGTCCCTCCTAGCCTGCCATACAGATCAGAGCCATGGCCTTGTGATCTCTACTGCACCACCCATCTCTGAGATGAGCTGCACTGAAGCAGAATGCACCCCTTCGTTTCAAGATGATACACAAAAAAAGATGGACATGGCGCCAAAAATGAAAAAAAAAAAACCACAACACACACACACACAGAAACAAAACAAGTGAAGATGTATACACACTATGCGAGCCAAAAAGATGAATCAGAAGGGATTGGCTTGGACAATGGAGTCCACAGAGGCGTATAAGAGAACGGCGAGCCTCTCTGATTGTGTGTGTGTGTGTGTGTGTGTGTGTTTGTGTGTGTGTGTGTGCGCGCGCGTGTGTGTGTGCGTGTGCGTGTGTGTGTGTGTGTGTGTGCGCGTGTGTGTATCTGCAGGCATGTGAGTGGTTCTGTACAGAAGGTATTTTAGACTAGGCAGTAATCTCTCTAAAACAATTGAAAAGTTTATATGATACAGGTCTTACAGTTATATGTTAGACCTTCAAACAATGACACACAAACACTCAAACACACATGCACACATCATTTTGTTTGTCACTTTTATAACTTTTTTATGGTTCAGATGTTCACCTCTATGTCTGTACAGAAAGAAGCTGCTATTTTATTCTTTTTTTCTTTTGTGGATGTTATATATCAGTGTGTGTGTGTGCGTGTGTGTGTGTATATATATATGCACACATGTATATGTATGTGTATGTATATATATTTACATACACACATATGTATGTATGTAAAGAAATCCTTCAGGTTTAATATTCTATGATCTCCACTACAGTCCATTGTTTCTTATGCTTTATATTGTTCTAGGAAAAAGAGAAAAAAAAAGGAAAAAGGAAAAAAAACGAAACAAAGAAAAAAAAAGCTTTTGTTTCTTCTTCTCAGATCCCTCGAGAGGCTGTCTGTTTGCCACATATTGTCCATTGCCTTTTATTTTTTAATGAAATGAAATGTTTTTTTTCTCATTCTATTATTATTATTATTATTATTATTATTATTATTATTTAGTTCTTACAGACACCTTAGCTCTGTGCGTGAGCGTGTACTCTTGGCACCAGCGTGCTAGTGGCCAGGCACTGGGTCTGTGATGGCTACCGCGCTGCAGTTTAATCTCAGGTCCAAGTTAAGGTCTTGCTACCCCCTCCCCCATTCTATGATTGCCCCCTCAACACTTCCCACCATGTTGCTCTCTCACTCTCTCTCTCTCAGTCTCTCAGTGTAGTCCAGTATGCCCACCATCTCAACACACAGACACACACGTACATGCACGCACGCACACACACACACATGCACACATACGCAACACGAGCACACACACACATGCACACATGTGTGCACGCACACACACACACGAGCGCACACACACACGCACACGCGCACACACGCGCACACACAAACACACACACACACACACACACACACACATATCTCTGCCTAGGGTCTGAAGTCCAGCGTGAAGTGTTCACTGTGCCTCGTTTCAAGATGCGTTTTCATTGATGGAGTGCTTTTCTGTCAGCTAATGCAGCATTGCAACCCACTTGTTTTTCCCGTTCGACCACCTGAGAGGGCTATGTCCTGATTGTCTTTTTTCCTTTTGAAACGAAATTATTTATCTCATTGCCTTACTTCTCCCAACCAACTGGTACGCAACACCTGCTTCAACACAACTCGCTTTGGCTTCTTCCTCTTTGTGATTGCTGCTTGCCGGTTTCCCCTCCGTTCTCCTACATCCCAGCCTCCTGCTTTTGCCCCCCTTTCCATCTTTCATAAAAAGGGGCTGTGATTGCACCGTGTTGGCCACTGGCTCTGTTAGGTGCAAACCAAATCAACGCGCGCTGGACCCCGGGGTGTTGGGCTAGGGTAGTGCTGTAGTGTTAGGATGGACACAGCCTCAGGGCCTGGGGGCTGAGGGGCTGGGGGGGGGGGCTGGGGGGGTTCATTCAGTACGTGTTTTGTGAAGGATTTCCTTTCCTTGATATTGCAGGATTAGTACACTTCAACCTCTCCACTAACTAGATATATTTTTTACCTTCTTTAGGGTTATTTATTTCTTTTTATTTTTTGTGACATTTAAGTTTAAATCACTGTATAAATGCCCCATGATTCAGATTCAAGTTAGATTTTTGTTGGTATGTTTTTTTTTTTTTTGGGGAGTTGTGGCTTGGTATCATTTTTTGTTTGTATGTATTTGTTTTTGGTGTTATGATGGGGACTTTTCTTTTTTTCCTTAATGCATTTATCTACCTCACTCTTTATTTTCTTTATATATATATATATATATATAATATTATATACATATATATGCGTCTGAAAATGGCATCTCACATTTTCCGCATTCACCAACTGAGAACAAACGAGTGGTTCTGTCAATCTGGGTAAACCTCAAAGACATCATGAACCACACACACACTTTTCAAGGTCAACTGGAGTGGAGGAGGTCTATTCAAACTAAGTGGCTGAAAGAGTCCTGTGTACACCTATTACAAATCCTCATTCTGCCAGATCTATGGACCTAAAAGCTGATATATAATATATATAGTGGCATGTAAGGTATTGAAAAGGCTCTGCAGTGTAAGGCTTTGAAAGAAGTAATCTCCTTCATTGAAATGTCTCTCTCTTACCCACATACGCACACACACGCACACACACACACACACACACACACACACACACACACACACACACACACACACACACACACACACACACACATTCAGTATTTTCCACTGGCACTCTGTAACAGCAGACTGCATATTCAGTGGGAGGTATACGCATGCCCATTGGGTTCCAGCCACCTCAGCTGTCCTCTCCTACTCATTTGCACATAAGTCATCTTCACACTCTTACAATCCTCACAGTATACAGCTGCAGCAAAACAACCACAGAAAAACACAGGCTTTTATCACCCAAGGAGAAATCCCATTTGTGTTTAATCATGGTGAAAGGCCAACAACTTTTTTGATTGTTCCAGTCATTTCAGAGATACTGCAATGCCACTGTATGCATGAATAGTGCATCAGAGTGGACATTTGTGTTGGCTTGGACTCTGTCCAAAGGCATCCAGACATCAAATGGCATTACCTTTCTAGAAATTTCTTTACATTTTGTCCTCAACTCAAAAGTCAACTCCAACAGCAGATCATCTGAGTAGAATACAGAATATTTTCCTTTACAGACGACATGTCTTTTGATAACCTTGGTTTTCTGTGTAAAAAAATGGCATGTGCGATTAGAAATAATTGCTCAGTTAATAGATAAACAATGTGCCAGTAATTATTTTTTAGTCAACGTAATGCTGACAGGCATCAACAGGCATCACGCCGTGATCATTTTATTGTGTCCTCCACTCATTAACACAAAGTTGTTACTGCAAACAAACACTCCAACGTCTCTCAGTTGTCCCAGGATCCTCTACAGGCTGCGTACCACAGGTCATTCAGTGCTCCTCGTTTGACCACAAACACCAAAGGTGCGGCCATTCTTTGCCAGGTTGTTTTCCCTTCAGGAGGTGGTGCCATCCCACAGGTCTGGCAGGGGGATTTGCCTGGAAACAGAAGATCTTTACAGCAACACAGCTGTCAGGAAAGTCTTGGCTTGGCTTTAGACCGGAAGCATCTTGGCACTGAAGTCAATCAGATGGTGTGCCTTGTTTACTTTTTTTTCGTTCGCCATGTGCCTGTCACATGGCCCGCCGTTTGATTCTTTGACAAAGACCTCAGCAGGTTGGAGTTGGCCGTGCTGTGCACTGTTTGATGTGCACATCTGAAAGTTGTCTGTGTAACCAAATACGAGACACGACAAGACACATGCTGCTGACTCTCACCCGCTGGCTAAGACACCACCACCTCTACCACCACCGCCGCCTCCAACTCCTTTCCTCTTATCTCACAAGTGGATGTCCTCAACTATTTATGTTACAAATATAGCTGCCTCTCAGAGGGAGATGGGATTCAAAAACATAAGATGGACTTACAGTTTCATTCTCTAAAAAACTTCTCAAGAGACCTAAAGATTTTTATTCTTCGTGTTTATTCATACATTTTGACCATTCCAATTTGGATTGCATCCAGGACTATTTTGTTACCTTTTTTCTGAGGAAGTACAGTACAGTACACAAAGGGCCTACCATCCTGACCATGTCGTCTTTCATCATTCACAAAAGATGAGAAGCTCGTTTTGGACGGAGCTTTTCCATTCTTCTTTTCTGCTGCTGACTACAGTGCTGCTCTAGGGAGTCTCGGTTTGCTGGCCAGTCACTGGTGCAGCGTCAAGGTCTTAAGTCCTCCATGCAATACTGCGGCCAGTCGGCCCAGGTCCGTCACTAGCTGGCCAGGTGTGAGAGCAAGGGAGATGAGTGGTGTGAGCAGGCGTTATTCCCCCATCGTTTTTTTACGATGTCTGCCGGTGACACGGACAAGGCAGCCTGACTGGGCCAAATAAGCCGTCAAAATGACGAGAAAAGAGGGAGGGTTTAACTATCCCTCCGTCTCTGTGGTTGGTTGTGGAGAGTGATTGGCAACACCACAGTGCGAGTAACCCTGGTTCATCTTTTTCAAAGCACTTAAATTTTACTTACCTTTTCTCCCCAAATAAGGAACTTGGGGGGGCGATATGAGGTCAGCTACAGAGTACAGATTGAGGGGCATAAGAGAGAAACATTGGTTGAATGGAAAAGTATAATGTTTGGTATGGTACCAAGTTCTAATGGAAAAGACCCAGATCAATGTTCTTATAAAGGCCTTGTGCTTGTGTTTATTTTTTCATATGTATATGGGTGCAAGTGTATCACAATTAGATGTAGTGAATAAGGATTTGTCTTTCTGATGATGATAAATTAGGTATCAGTGCTATTTATTACGTTTTTTTTCTTTGTTCACTTATAAAATGGACAAAAGGGTTGGCCTGTTGGGAAGTGAATGTCAGTCTTCATTGAATGCTGCCTGCCAAGGTTCTAGTCTCGAGTAGGTTGTGAACCTACTTCCAGTATATATTCACAGCAGACACAAATAGGACCGACGCGTCCAGTAGATTACGGGTAGTCATGATGGAGAGATAACATGACTAGAATTTTAAAAGAAAAAAAAAAGAAAAAAAAATCAGGTTTACAGTAGACAGTAGTGCTTGTTGCATTTCAAAGTTCTTTGCAAACCTGAAGGTAGACTGACTGAAACAGTTTCATTTTTCAATTGATCATGATTTTATTTTTATTGTATTTCTACAGAATGCAAACCTCAGGTTTAGAGAAGATGCGTCAATGCATTATAAATTGCAATAATGAGCTTGAGGTTTTTTTAGACATCATTTTTTTCCAGGCACTGTTCTCTGCTTGGCATTCCGACATTTCAAATGGGGCCTTGTTCTACTGTACTTAGAAGAATTTTAATTGATAATGCTTTTATTTTACTTTCGCAAAAATGATTAAAAAAAAATCTGTATCTGTCAGTGATTTGATTGATGAACTGATTTAATGAAACGGCTTGGCTGGTACACTTGTCTTCTTGTAAGTTCTGTATCTGAGGCCTCCTGGGTGTTTTTTCCCACCTCTAGTTGAGATGGTATACTTTTTACATGCCATTGGCCTAATGTCTATCTAAAGAATTTCATGTATTTTTCTTTTTTTCTTAAATTTTGAATTAAAAGTGAATGAGAAACAACACTGTTGTTGTTGCCACTTGTTATTCTGTGTATCTCCTTACTGTCGACAGGTGAACATGACGTTAGCACAATGCTACACCACAGCATAGCAGCATGTTGTACACATTATGCCACACAATTAGCAGTTTACACTAAGAAAACATGTATGTGCTATGTAAACCAAAGCTACTAGGGGAACTGTGAACTATTTTTTTCACCCTGAGGTGACATTGAAATTATCAGCCCCATACACTGTAAAGATAAAGTTTAAACATAACAAAAGCATGGACTCAGCTACAATTTAAAAATATACACACAGAAAAATATTTAGGAAATCCATTTTTTTTATAAGACATTGTGCATACATTCAGTGTCACAAATGCCACACCAGTGATCACATCTGAGCCCTCACATCTGGGTAGTGTCATCTATGTACACAATACTTCCACTGTGCCAATGTACGCCTAACATGCTAAGTCAAACTAATGAAATGAATGGTGTGTGTGCTTCGCTATGTCACTGGGTAGACAGGCCCACAGTGCCTGTGTTAGTGCAACTGTTCATCCATCCCCATCACTGGTCATTCTAACTGACTCGATAAAAAATGGCCGGTCTGGCACTCCTACTGGGTATTCTAGTGGATTTCTGACTTCCTCTCCTCCCGTCCTGTGGAGACGGTGTGCTTTAACACACTGCTGGCTCTCAGCAGTCACAGTGGTGGGCTTTGGAAATGCTGTATTAGCTGCTGAGGACATTCCTCGGGTAGCGATCGATCCACCGTGGAGGGCACTGCACTGTCAGACAGGCCTCTTAGCTCGCTCAGCATGGCCTGGATGATAGTGCGCAGCTGGGCTATCAGCTTCTCTGGAGCAGCCAGACTGCCGGAGGTTGGGAGGTGGATGAATGCAGCCCTCCCTCCCCCACAGTGAAGGGAGTAGTAGTAGGCAAAATCACACAGGTACCTGCTCCATCAACAGAAACCACAGCATGGCGTTGCCTGAAGTCTTTTGGTTTGGTTTACCACAAGGCGGCACTAAATTCACACAACTCCAAGCATGACAGTACAAAATCTCACTACTGAATTATTACACTTTTGTCATGATCATCAAAATGAATTATGAAATAGGTCAGGTATGAATACTACACCTCCCAGCATCCTTTGAGTAGATGACATCCATCCCCTTAGCTTTAAGCTTCTTTGTAAGAGACCTCATATTTATAATGGAGTCCAATTTCTTCATACCTCCCTCAACACAGCAGTCATTACAGGGACACTGTCCACACACGTCTCTGGACTTATAGCCGTAATTCTTCCCCGTCTGTTCCAGAGTGATGGCTGTGGACCCTGGGTCTATTCCTAAATGAACAGCAAACTGTTCACAGCACAGAGAGACAAAAGTGTTTATTGTTTCTATTCACAAAAAATAAAACGTGCAAATAATTACAAATGTCCTCATGGAATTCAGTCCTAATTATGTACATCTGTAGGACATGCACAATACTGTGGCTAGCCAAGACTCCTTTGGGCAAAATCATGCTCTGCTACTGGCCGTGTTATTAATAGCCTGTTACAGCATCTCCATATGACACACACACACTAAAACTGAACATGTCCTGCTGTACCAGCCCATTCTGAGCCCTTACCTCTGGTTGAACTTTCTCCCAAATTCCCGACAAGATCTGCTTTGCGCTGGAATAGCTCACTGGAATTTCTTTAATATAAATCTCAATACCCTCCTCTAGGCCCTCGGCTTTCAAGCCCTATGAGGAGAGAGGAGAGAGGATATTGCAGTTACTCAGAGGCAGACATCTTATTCTCCAGGTCCACATGTCCAAGCATTTATGCATAGAAGCAATTAAGACAAACAACAAATATTTTACAATAACATAAACTGAGAAAACTTTTACAGTATTATAACAACATGGTGCAAAATTTAGGCTAGTAGAAAAATCACCTCAAATTACAGAACAAGTTTACATTCTCATATGTTTTCATACTTTTTGATTTTTGCCGCTGATTAATATATTAATTTATCTGCTTATAATGTTTAAAATGTTAAAGTAGGCCTACTGCATGTACCTGTGCTGCGGTCCAACTGGGGTTTACCAAGTACTGACTGAAAGGGCCAAACCCTGAGAGAAGGAGATGATTTAACGTTTGACATTGTAGTACTCTCATAAGCAGCAAACATTTTAGTTTAGGTAAAATTTAGTTTAGTTTAGTTAAAGGGTATTTACTATACACATACAGATTGGGAAGAGAATGTCAACCACTCTGCTTTTCAAACATCATGTCACTTGCAAGCTTACCTGTAATAACTACTGTTTCACCGAATGAGCTCATGGCAACAGACCCAAAGTGAAAGTTATCGTGTCGATGGAGCGTGATTCTCTTGCGAACCAAACTGTTCCTTCAGTGGCAAAGCTATTTTTACGCTATATGCTGTGTCTTGTGTGTAATAATATCCACCGATTCTTGCATGTAACGGTCAATATTTGCACAGGTTCTTAAAAAGTCAAGATATTATCAAAACACGCTCCAGATATGCGGCGTGTCATAAAAATATCCAGCCGGAATATTCCCTGATTCTTGTCTATTTCAGCCAGTGCTAGTTTCAACCGTTAATGGACCACTGCGCATGTCCCAAATGAAGGTATTTAACAAAACACACATAACGTTTATATTTTCTTCGCAAGCGTTTAATTTTTTATTCATTATCATTTGTGTTTTCATGGAGTGAACATGACTGGACTTATTGCATCTGCGTAAATATATTCACAAGTACATTTTACAAGGACAGAATAGGCTTTGTCGGGGGGCGCACAGGCGCACAGTGTTTATTTGAAACAAATAGCCGCCTTTCATGAGAGAAGAAACTGCACTGTCGTAATTTCTCCACCTGGGAGCGCCATCCCATCAGGAAGCTGAAAAGCTGTTGTTTTTAGATCTTGGCTGTGTCAGATGAACGGGACGTCTGAGTTACGCCCGCCTTATTACTCCTGCACTTGTCAAGGATCAGGCACCGCTCTTCCACCCCACTACTGCGCACTAACACCAGGACAAGACGTCTCGCCCCGGGTTAGTCAAATAAAAGAATTCAGAGACTGTCTTCCATCCATTCAACATGTTTCATCTTCGGAGGACGTTTGAAAACGAAAAGGTCCAACTCCAGGACCTGAACACCAGGCTGAGCCAGTACCTGTCAAGATCAAAGCAACTGGAGCAAGAAAATGCCCAGCTTATCGCAGAAATAAACAGCATCAGGAAAGAAAGGCCTGCACAATGGGAAAATCAACACATGGCAGAGTTGCGACAGATGAGGAGAATGGTAGAACAGCTTGCCTTCGAAAAGTCCAAAGCAGAGATGGAACGTGAAAAACTGCGACAGGAGCTCCACATGGTCAAGGCACTTCGCTCAGAGGAAACGGCAGTAAGCAAAGGTATAGGAGGGGAACTCCAAAGTTGTGAGAAGGAGCTGCATCAAGCTCACAATACTAACAACGCTCTGGAGGCACGCTTGATTGAACTGGATAATGAATACACGTTTCTGGAGAAAGCCCACAAAGAAGAAATCGTCCGTCTGCGAAACCAGGCTCACTCTAGAATCGTACCTGTCGTCACCCAAACATACCATGGTCCCCCAGCCCCTTCAATGGAGGAGGTCGAGCAGTTTGCGCTGTCTTTGTCTGAAAGTTGGATGGAGACGTACGACATGTACCGATTCAGAGTGGAGGAGATGGAACAGTCTATCAAAGCCGACCAGACCAGACTGGAGGACATGGAACGGGAAAAGATGCAGTATATGTCGGAACTGAACAAATTACGGGCAGAAATTGATAGACAAAGCCATGTACAGGTGCATCTAGAGGATCAGATGATCAAGATGCAAGACAGATTCCGAGCAAATCTCAACCAGTATCAGGTGAGACACCTATAGACAACTGATGATGGTGGAGGTAGAGGGAGGAGGGTTGTTAAATGTCTGAAAGTGAATTTTAAGCTGCTTTCGGACAGACGTTCACATATCGTCCTTGAGTTTTGCCAGAGTTGATCATTTGCATATTTAGACAAGTCACGTTCTTCTTCTAATGTAACCTGACAGCATAGTGGCCTACTACCTACAGCGAACATGTCGTCACTGCATGGTTTCTGGTGTGCCACACCCACTCCTAGAGAACAATATTACTGGTGTGCAGTGGGATTTGCGTAGCATTTTTACAAATGGGGTGCTTTTTAGGATGGATTTTTAATGCAAAAGTGTGGTTAGGGTTATGTTCTTATCCGTATTATTTCTGATGACAAATTATTTTATAGAAAAATTAACACAAATATAATAATACAATTACTCATGATATGTATTTTTCTAAGTTCCTCTTTATTTAGTCCAATTCATAGTCTTCATAATATAAAGTTCCTGAACCAGTACACAATATTTTGTTGTGTAACAGGCCAATGGTGAGGTAGTGTGATGATCATGAGTTCAAGCATGACTGGCTTTGAGGCTTGATACTTGAGTAGTGTCTTGCTTGTAAGGGGTTGGTAGTGTTGCTGGTAAAATAACCACCTCCACAACCACCTGTTCTTGTCCAGTCCTGGGGTTTAAGAATATGGCTGGACAATTAATTGAAAAATTAATCGAATTGACAGTTGTAACTGTTCATTGACAATGATCAAGCACATGACTACTAACAATTGTGTATTATTACTGTTATTTATTTTGTAAACATTTTATTTATATTCTGTACATTCCACTGTGTGTGTTCATGTACTGTTCCTTGAAAGCACACTACCACGTGTTGGTATGTGATTCTGCCAAGTCTAGTCAATTGAAGACGATTTTGATTTGAAGTTGTATCGCCCAGCCCTAATCATCCAAAAAAAAAAAAAAACAATATCGGTCAATATGGAAAAATATGGTATATATTGTATAATATTGTGATCAAAATTATTTTTGACATATACCCCATCCCTAGTTATGACTTATTTGGATTGGAAGGATTAAGGAATGTGAAACTAAATGTTCCCAAATGCTGAATTAAAAAAGTGAGGGTGACTAAATTAGATACAGAGGTCCACGACTCAGCATTTTAATATGTTATGTCTGTCAGTAGGGCAGTTAGCTTAAACCAGCTTAATTACCTTGCTGCAAATCCCACAGGTAAAGCCATTCGATTTAAAGAACCGGGGCAAACCACAAATCAATGAATTTCTTTGGCCGTTTGTATTGAAAGAGCAACATTATAATGTGTAAAACAGTGTGCAGTTTAAAATTGAAATGCTGCACACAACCTTGTCTGCATGAGCAATCTAAAAGCAAGGCTGCTGTTGGCAGCAGGAGGTAATTTACAAGGCTAGACGCTGTGTAAAGAAGGGGGTTTTGCCAGTCCTAATGACACTTCTCTATGTCTGAGGTGTTGGAAGAATCACCCGCGATTCTGTCAGGCCAGCTGGCCCGTATCCAGTTAACCATTCACTTCTGTGTAGTGAGCTCTGAGAACCTCTTGGGGGGGAAGGTGTTGCTAGAAGCCGTGAACAGGTGCTCCACATGAAGAGCACTGCTCAAAATACACACTTATTAAATTCAGCCAAGGCAAACTCAAACAAGTTCAAATGGGTTGGCACGTAATTATGTTATGGACACCACTGGGTTTACGCCTGTGGTTTACAATTTTACACACAATTGGTGACTGCTTTACTGTTGTGTAATTTAAAATGAGATCATCATGTAAGCATTTTTTCACAACTTGTATACCTTTAAAAAACCAAAAAAAAAGCTATGAGGGTAACTAACACATTAATACTATCTGAACACCATTTTTTATGAATGGCACCAAATGGATCAACCCAACTTACAGGTGGTACCTTTGTCATGTTTCTTTGCAGATGGTAATAGATGAACTGGAGCAGGAGCGCATTATGCTTGCCAATGCCATCTCAGAGAAGTTACAGGACCACCAGAATCTCCTGAAGGTCAAGATGGACCTTGGAATGGAGGTCGCCGCCTACAGGTACAATAGACTTCATGTTTGTGTGGTGGGATTTAGACACCACATCAACATCTGAGGGAAAGTAAGGTTGAAAAAAAAATGTAATTTGAAATTGTATTGTAAGCTTTCTTGGGGGGTGGGGTACTGTTAATTACAGTAACTATTTATCATCATTACCAAAAATAGTTACCCTAAAATAAAACATTTTTCATTAACAGCTTCAAACTTAATTTATTTGGTATATACAGATGAATGTGAACCATCCAGCAAAATGTCAGTAGCCAGAGACAGCTGAAAAAGGCTTCCTGGCGTAGTGAAGAAAGACACAGTCTCTGCTACATATGTGTTTCTTGGGAGAGCACCAAGATCCTATATTATATAACATGACACATACTGTACATTAAGCGATAGCTCCCACTGGCTCTAGCATGGTAAGATAATGTCAGAAAAGGCATTGGGGATACACTCTCCTTTTCATTGCTTCCTTTGGGGTACCTCAGTGCAAATTCAGGGTCAGTCATGTTCACATTCCTCACAATAATTAGAAATACCAAAATCAAGCTAGAGACATTCACACCACCTGTTTTAGCCGTGTGAGAGTAACCAGCGCCCTCTGTGTTCTAGAATGGCAAACGGAATATCCTACCCTCATGCATTCACTCAGATTAAATATTTATATCCACATCTCTTCTGCCTCGGTGACAAGGACGTGCTAAAAGCTACCCATAGTCCTTCACTGGAAATAACACAGGCACTTAAGAAATGCTGAATCACAGAGGCGTTTGTTATGTGTCCCGTGTACTTTGCTGCCATTTGGTTAATTGAAATGTCGGTTTAGTAGTAAAGTTATGAAGTGATTAAAGCTAAAATAGTACTTTTTTAAGCAGAAGTATAGTATATTATTGCTGTAACTGACAATGTACAAAACATATTTACACAGATAGTACCAGCACTAATAATGACAAATGTGTAAAACCTTAATGAAAAACACAACACAGTGTCACAGAAGGTATAAGCATCACATTTTGCTTATAAAAAATAATAAATAAAGAAATTAATGAGTAAGTTAGGGAGTGAGCGAGGGAGTGAGTGAGTGAGGGAGTAAATCCATTCATTTTTTCATTGAGCCACACAGGACAATAGTGGCACTAACTTAGGGAATTTACAAAAGACACAATGGAAAGAGTACAGATACACTGTTATTTTCAATCAAAGTTGCTTTGGTAACGCCATGGTAGTTCTTTCCCACAGTCCACTGTGTAGAGTTCTAGTGTTAATCTTGGAATGTATATTTAATGATTGTAGCACTGAACCACTGGCACAGTCCAAGATGACTGTACTTTTGTTCCACCTTCTTCTGTCTTTAGCCAAATAAACTTCTTAGTAAATCTTACACAATGACAAGAGTAAGGACATGTTATTTTAAACATAGCAATGCCATTATTTGCAGTAAGGGTTTGGTCAGTGTATTTTAGCAGATGTTAAATGTGTGGTCATCATAACTGTAGTTGGTGGTACAGAACAGAACAGAAATATGTTGCTTTATTGCATCCTTAAATATCTACAGCAAATATATATCACATATTGTTTTCCACATTGTATGTCAGGTGTACAGTATTTATAGGCAGTGCTGCTGCTACATAGCTTTCATATAGAGTTGCTATACTTACACGCTCAACACTAAGGGGTGCCTGTGTTTTGAATACAGTAACAAAAACAAATTGGTACTCACATTTCATTTGATACTGTGGGTGTAGTTCTCACAACAAAGGCCTGCCCAATTTCACTTGCAGAGGATTAGTAATGAGGCATTGCTTCTGTTTGTTTTCATTATTACTCATTTGGAATTTTACCCTTACCTATTTTTGTGCCTCCCTGACTTAGATATCATCTTAGCCTGGCCTGTACCCTGGTTTTCTTCTTTATTTTCTCGATTAGCATTTCTGCAAAGAGTCTTCTGTAAGATACTGATGAAAGGTTAAGTGTCATCTTTAGGGAGACGTCCTGGGAGAGCCACTGAGTCTTTCCGCGTGTGTGTGGCTGTGTGTGTTTCTGACCACAGCTTTGTAATCCATAAAGAAAACAGACAGGAGTGCATTCTGGATGTTATTTTTAGTTCGGTCTTTCAGCAGACTCACAGGGGACAGACACTCTGGCTCTAGGCGCATTAAAGTCCTCCCAACTTTTAGCGTTTCTTTATGTCTTCTCACTGCTAGACACACACACAGTGCAAAGCAGTGATTTGTTAAGGTAGGTGGATGAGATGTCACACTTCTCTGTGTATGTTTTCTTTAGTGTCCAGTGTTAGTGGTGACCTTTGTGGTTTGTTTTGTTGTTGAGCAGGTTTGCGGCTCTGGTGTGTTGTTTAGTAGTGATCCGCTAAGCGTAAGCTGTGGCTTTTGGATGGCAGGGCAGGGTGATCAGCATCCCCCAGAGAGGTGAAACGAACTCGGTTTTATGTTAGGAAAGCTCCACAGCAGAAGTCAACTTCACATGACCTTCCAGTTAGTTTAGCCTACTGCTGCGTGTTTACCTTACATGTTTTTTTTTCTACTTCTCAGGGCTCTCTTGGAAGGGGAGGGAAGACATGCCCAAATGCGGTCTGATCTGCGCTCAAGAGAAAGAATAATAGGTATTGTTTGGGTGAAGGTTTCACAGCCACCCCCCACACACAGACGTTTCTTTTTTTAAGCTTTGTTGTTGTCCATCAACATTCTGTTTAGAAATTACTGTCCTATCTAACTGTGTATATGCTGTTCCCCTCAGGGAAAAAAAGTCAATTTTAAAGATTAAAAAGTTGCCAATATGTGTTCAAATTGTGTTTTCTAGATATTCAGATGCCTACACGCCCTCACACTCCAAGAGCCATGGGCAGGCTGGACCTGAGGTCCCCCTTCCAGCTATCTGGCTTCGAGAAATACATGGAGCCCATCACTGGCATGCGAACTGCCACCTTGTCAAGCCAGACAGAGTCCAAAAGTGCCTCACGCATCGTCCCAATCAGTGTCTCTGCTCGTGCCCATCAGAGTCCAGAACACAGGAGGGACATGGTTGCTTTCACCAAAGCCTCACAGGCAGCTGCTGCTGCTGCAAGTGCCTCCAAGCCAAGCGCTGAAAGGGCCGAGAGGAAGGAGACCGTGGTAAAGAGGGAGGTGGTTCAAGACAGGAGTGTGAAAGTTAAAGAGGTGTCACAGCAACCTGTTAAAGGTTCCTCCGATCGAATCCATGGTCCAGTCCCCACAGACCACAAACCTGTAACAGTTGTATCACCTCCAATGACAACCCCTGGAGGACAGCAGAAACAGAAGGATGACAAGGCAGATTTGAGAAGACAAGACAAAACTCCAGATGTCAGAGACCAACATGCAAACAGAGATCGTGGTCATGCAGAGAAAACCACAGGTACACATGAAAAGAAAGTATTAGACACGGTTCTGATGGAGGAGATCATTGAGACTGTTATGAAGCCAGCTGGGTTGGGTGTGGATCTCTCTAAACCTGACGCAAAGATGACTTACCACGTTGAGAAAACCGAAGACAAGGACGGAACAATGAAGACGAACATAATACTTGAGTCCAAGGTGCAGGAAGATATTGATTTGTCACAGGACAATGCACTGGAGGAGCTCCTGGGTAAAGGCGTGAAGACGGTAACCTTGGAGGACATTAAGGGAACCCAAACAGCAAGCATGATCCAGAACCTCATTGGCTTGGGATTAAAAGAAGGGGAAAGCATGGAAAACAAGACAGTCAATATAAAGATAATTGAGGAGCCAGTCGAGAGCGAGAGTGATGAGGAGGCTGAAATTATGTCAAACCCAGCATTCTTCCAGTCTTCCTCAATGGCCTACCAAGTTGAAGAGTTTGAGAATGTCCCAAAGGCTATGAAGGCCCCAACTTCAGAAACTGGCTTTGAGGGAAATGGATCGGTTCAGATTCAGGAAAGTTCCACTGACATAGGAACTTCGTACTCTTCCCAGGATCAGGAATCCCAAGAGTACTTTGTCTCCACTCCAGAAGACAACTCAGAGGGAGAGGAAGGTGGTTTTGGATCCTATGGACATTATGGAGTTGTAGATGACCTGTCAGATGAAAGGTACTACCAGGAAGGTGCTTTTCCCATTAAAAAACACTTTTCAGATGAGAGTGATAGTTTCAGAGACGACCCAGATGACACATATGTGGAAGATGTGCGATCATATGCTAGAGGCAACATCCCAGATTGCATCATTGAGGAAGAGGTCCGTGTCTCACCCATGGTCCAGGAATCAGTGCTTGGGATTCTCAAGGAAGAAACGCTTGATCCAAAACAACAGTTAAAGGGAGCTCTCGAGAAACTCCAAGGCACTGTGTCCGGCCCACTAAGGGAGGAGTTGTCTCTCCTAACACAGGCCGAACTTGAGGGTGCCGACAATGTCTCAGTGGACATTAAAAAATTGCAACAGACGTCAGACAACGGAACCACGACCATCGTAGCACAGCTCAATGTCACTCAAAGCCTGGAAAAGTCTGGACTTCTCGGCGAGGAGGACGATGTGTCTGAGGAGCACATAATGGCTGCCTTGCGATCAAACCCTGAGCTTCAGAAGGCTTTCAGTGGTGGAGCACAAGGAGGGTACACCATAAAGACCTCCAGGCAGGAGGTCACAACACAGGGCATGCCCTGGATGAGTGGGGAGGCTGGAGATGGGGTGGACATCATGGGGGAGATCAGCAAGTCAGAGAGGCACATTAAGCTGGGTCCAAATGAGACGACCTTCACGTTCCAGATGGATCCCAAGTCAGGTATGGCAGGAGCTGGTGGCATCGATATCCAAGGTCTACTTCAGAGGGAGGCGGGCAGCGGTGACCAGGAAACCATGGCGGAATACGGTGGGATAAAGGTCACTCAGGAGAAAAGAGTAGCCACTGTGTTTCTTGACAGCAGCGAGCAGAAGTAGATCAATATTAATGACGAGCATCATGCAATATTAAGAGTTACTTTCTGATACTATATTTGCGTAGCAAATGATGCCAACCTTATGTTTGAATGCTGAGGTTTCTTTGACTGCTATGACATATATATATATTTTTATATTAACTTAGACTACTATGCTTAGATCTTTTCCTAGAGGATATTGAACCTAACAGGTTGAGTTAAAATTATGTTCTCCATTGAAAAGTCTTAAGGGGATGATGAGCAAAGTAAAATCCAGAATCACCACTTAGCTACTATAGCATTAACCAAAAGCTA
The DNA here is from genome assembly GCA_030347295.1 of Setipinna tenuifilis. Classification (NCBI taxonomy): domain Eukaryota; kingdom Metazoa; phylum Chordata; class Actinopteri; order Clupeiformes; family Engraulidae; genus Setipinna; species Setipinna tenuifilis. Next base: position 15,410,152 of record CM059268.1, on the reverse strand, counting down.
AAGGGCTACTGTCTGGGAGAGATTATGCAATTAAATGTGTTAAGACAAGGATGGTAATAGAACTAGCCCTGGTTGTTTTCTTTTTTTGGCTGATCAATGTCACTGGTGAATATTGTTGAATGTATTTGCATAGGGGAAAATTGGTAATTAACTTCAAAACAAAGTACTGCAGTTTCAGTAAGGAAGACACCAGAATTTACTGAATTCACTAATATTAAACATCTGAAAATGTATACATTTACAAGGAGTAACTGCAGATTAGCTTGCATTAAAGTTTCATTGTCATCATAATGTCTAGGTTTGCAGCTGTCAGGAATATCAGCTGACAGATCCTCATACAGATATTTAAATCCTTTAATACCATTACTTGGGCAAGCACTCATCACTAACTAGGTATGATGTTCCTCTATGCACTTACATGCACAGAAACCAGAAGGAAAGAGTTAGACTTGGGGATGTGGGAGAGGCAGTGGGTAAGACTAGGAGATGGAACAGTAAAGTAGAAGAATATTAAATTCCTTTGATGGAAAAAAAGGAATTACATTCCTGCAGAGCTGATGGACTTGTGAGTGTGCATGTGGATGAGTTTATAGTCAAGTGATCTGCATGGTGGTCTGGGGCTGCACTGGGTTAGTCATAGTGGGCACACCTTCACTTGCGGTAATGTGCTGTAATGGCTGCTGGCTATTTTTAGGATCCTAGTATCAGGTTAGTAGCGGTGCATGGGGAGAAACAGGGAAGACATGGGGAGCTGTGTGTGTGCGTTCTAGTCTCCAGACCTCTCAGCTATGTAATAATTAGGATCCTAGTAATCAATACTTTACTTTACTTTACTTTATTTGAATAGGGACAGATACATGTCATGTACTGGACTAAGCAGCAGTCCAACAGAAAGCTGCTTAGTCCAGTACATGACATGTATCTGTCCCTATTCAAAATAGCTTAATTCAGGTGTGTAATAAAATGGTTGAACCGTTTTTAAGTTTTTATTTTTACGTGCTAGACGAATAAATGCATTAACATGTCTAGAAGTTCACCTGAGGTACACCTCATGAAACCAACACCATCAATGAGGCAGATACTTAATATGGCAATTACAGCACCGACTGCCATTTGGCTCTTGGGGTATTTGGGGAGAAACTTGCCAGCTGGAGATTTTAAATATGATTTGGCAGGTGTGTAAGCTATCATTATGGCCATGGAATTTAATATTTTAAACAAAGTTCACATCTGAATCAAATACATTTCTTAACACGTGTTAAAACAAAAAAAAGTGATATTTTGGTGATAGCTTTATCATATTCTGTATATCATAGACACTAGATGCAATGGTTGGCATTTAAAATCTTTATTAATGTGCTTTGTAATGTCACATTTATTGAATGGCTAATTGAAATGAATGTTGTCACCAGTTCAGTTATATTGCTTAACATTCACTTATCATCTTGTAACACATTTATATTACCTGTGTGTTACTAATGCTCATGTTTTCTGTCTTGTGTTAAGCACTCATGGGATTGTGTGAACTGTTATAGCTAGCTTTGGGAATTCTTGTAAGAGTTGGTATTTCTTTCTGACGTACCTATATGCCCCTATCCTAATGCTTCACTGAGGATTGTATTTCAGCATACAGAAAATCAAACATCAAATAATAATTTAGAACTGTGCACTTTGTAACAGTTATAAACTGCTTTCATTTCAACTACTGCTAGCGGACATATTTGGGTGTCTACACAAATGCTGGTTTGATTTGCCTTGAAAAAGGGATCTGTGTCTGTACTTATGAATTTGGCATCTCTACGGCAGCTTTTCTGTCCACATGCTGCAGGACACTCAGTTTTATTGGTCCATATTGCAAAAACAGAAACTATTAAAACTCAAATTTCAGTGCATGAAGGAGTCTGTGTCCTTTATTTCAGTGTAATTTTGTTAAAAAAAAAAAAAAAAAAGGCTTCAGACGCCTACACGGAACCTTACAATAGACATGGTTGCCACCTCAAATTCAGTGTAGTGCTGTTTCGGTTGCCTGCCCAACTGTCTAACAAATGCCCTTGAATCACTGAACAAAGAGGCAGGCGAGACTGTGTGGCCTGTCAGAAGTGTTGTGCTGGCCCTGGTCCAATGGCCTTAATGTCTTCTGGCACCAGCGGACAGTGATGGCGGTCACTGACAGCTCGGGTCCCATTTATCCAGTCTGTCCCAACATGCAAAGCCACTAAGGGTCTGACATGTTGGGATTTATCCCTTTCACTGCTGGAGATGGTACCACGGCACAAAATGGAGGCCTTGTCTGTAGGTTGGTCTCTCTCCTATACGAAGCAGAAACATCTGGTGCCCTAGAACAAGTGGAGTAAAAAGAGCAGAGTACAGAAACTTCTATTGGTATACTGCAGACAGTTAACACTCTATGATCTGAAAGTAAGACTGTTTGCTTACTGTACTTACTGGGCAAGCATAGCCACTGTTCTTTGAGTTGCTCTGGTCTTCTTGTGCCGGGGTCCGTACAGTGCAATCTGAATTTCAAGACACTGACAACAGAAGAATAGCACCATTTAAAGTGAATGTTAAACCCATCTTAAATACACAGTGTTGTGATAATGTGAGTAATACTTAACCCTCATCTTTAACTCTATCTTTTGATCAACCATAACTAACTGACCTTACATTTTTGTGCCACTTACTGGGTCAATGTGATTTACCATACATGCAGCTTTGTTCAGTAGGAAGATTGTCAATTGGAGAGCTGCAGTTTCCATGGCATCAAATAAACACATATCACTACATCCAGACCATGTCCTCCAGACAGAGATACCCGCCACTCCTTGTCTTTTGAGTCTGATAACAACATCACTCTCTGGGAGGATATTGGCAAGCTAGCCTGCAGATATGACTTAAGTAGGCTAAACAGCCAGGGCTGCCTGCCAGGGCCGCTGCCATTGCTCACAGTCATCCATAATGACACAACAATAAACAGTGGTGCTGCTGTGTGTATTTTCGTTACACTGCAGGCTCTTGTTGTTGCCTGACCGCAGCTAAATTTGACTTACAACTACAGCGTGCAGCCCTGCCTGCTACAAGGCCTTGGTGAATTACTGAAATGTAATACAACTGGGGCTTCCACCATTTCAGAAGTTACTCCTGTCGCCAGACGTTACATAACAGCGAAGACAAAGGTTACACAATATTTCCACAACCACTGCAAATCACTGTGAAGCAGAGCCTTTCATAAGGCAAGGGGAAAATCAGTGTTACATCCTGTTAATTAAAAAAAGAAAGGAAAAAAAACTTTTTCCCTTTTTTCAGTGGAAACGGTTGTTTTCATTTTCCCTGGCCTCCGTGGCTTCTACGGATGATGCAATGGGAGTACATGTTCAGCAGGAAAGAGGTGGTTAATGTCAAACATTGAGTCTTTCTCTCACATACCCTTATGCATCGGTCTCCCTGCACTGCTGTGAGTTTATTAGGAATCTCACTGCACTGCATTTCCACTGACTTGTTCAAACACTGAGACGTCACAGAGTGACACGTTCGGTCCTGCTACAGTAACATAACTTTCATTTCTTTTCTCCCTGTGACAAGACCCTCATTGTCTCAAAACACCCCCCTCCCCCCCACAAACCCTCCCACACACTCTGACCCCCTTAGGGTTCCGTCCAGAATTCTAAATCGGGGTGTTTGTTGCTGTCTTCTGTACCACAGCTGTTGTCATGATTACGGCAGAAAGAACATGATATCAAGGCGTTATCTGTCAGGGGTGCAGCGGAAAGGTTAGTGGCCAGGAGAGAAGCGGAGAACATGGGCCCAGTGATTCATGCTGGGGTAACTTGGATCCTTCTGCGCCTGGATACAACAACAAAGCAACATAGCAACCGGGTGCTTTCAGTTACAGGCATGTTAGCACTAGCAACCAGGAAGACCACTGTGTGTGTGTGTGTGTGTGTGTGTGTGTGTGTGTGTGTGTGTGTGTGTGTGTGTGTGTGTGTGTGTGCTATTTTAGTGTGGTTCTTCAGGGGCGGAAATACAGGCGCAGGAGGAAAGAGCCTATTAATGTCACTTTATGGCCCTGCATATTTGGGTGGAGGTGACTAATGTCAAGCATCTTGGTCTTCTCTAATAAGATAGGCAGTGGTTATATTTTTATAGGGGTGAGGCCAATGCATTCCTCAGCATCTCTCATGCTGCTATTTTGTAATACTTGGTGTACACTCTCGGTCAATGAGGGCCTCCTTCCATGGCAAACACGTACCAAGGGGCATTCTAGAATGCTGACGTTTCCTTACAAGGACCACATGGAATGCCGCAGTAACTAGGGGTCGGCGCCCTCTGCCACAGACTGCAGTCAGCAGTCCAGAGTTCCCGACTCTGTCGAAAAAATCCCCCCCTGGAGACCCATCTGTCTACATTCGTCCAAAAAAGAGAGAGCACAATGTCACACTGTGTGACATTTTGCTCGACTGGGGAGAGTGCTGCTGCCGCCTTCAGCCAAGATTAGCCCTGTAGTGCTCACAGCCTTGAGCCTGAGAGACTCTGGTGAAAATAGCTGCTCTATCACAATGACAGTGCCTCCACACACTCCACTGTATATTTGTCAGAGGCCTTCATCTGACGGCTTTACACATGCTAGAAAATACCACCTCTGGCTCGCGTGTTAATATTGGGAGTGTGACGCTCTTTTTTTGACTCCTGGCCTTTACCGTAGACTTCTAGAATTGCGTAAGAGTGAGCAGTGCCTATGTGATGGGCGCGATGGGCACGTACACATGGGAGTTCAGTTCACACTATATGAGTAACCTTACAGTCTTTACCACAAGGTATTTACACTACCTGCAATTTTTAATGTTCTGTTGAAGCTTTTTTTTTACCCCACTGCATACCATCTTGTGGCACAACAGTGACATTTTACTGAACTGGACACAAAAATGGCAAACATGTGGCACCTTTCATTTCATTAGGACACCATTGCTAAGAACTAAATGCAGCTATATTGTAAGCCATGACAGCTAATGGTTACTTTTACATCTACATGGTTCCTCATTATCGATTTTGGTAATACATTTATCTGACACTCTTACCCAGAACAGCTTACAGTGAATTAGGTATATGGGCAGTCCCCCCTAGAGAAACTTGGGGTTAGATGCGTTGCTCAAAACACCTCAGCCATGGTTGAGGGTGTAGGAAAGTGCTAAATATTCACTTTAGCGCTCTCCTGCATTTCTTTCCCTACTGAATGAAACCTCTGATCCCAAAAACCAACTCCTTAAACATTAGTCCACAGTTACCCTGTTTTTAGAGGTATAATGCACACATGGAAATAATTAGTAGTATATTCTGACAGAAACTGAACTATCATACTTAAACGTTGTATTCAAGACAGTTTGTGTTTGTGACATGTAATAGTATAGTCTGTCTTTGCGATTCGGTACTGGGCTGTGTTGACTGTACGGTGGCGTTGAGGATGTCTGTGGGTTTACCTGGCTCAGGGTCCTGTGGGCCTGTTGGATCTGGCCCTGGGTCATCTCCACCCCACCAATCAGCTGCAGTGCCTGGGCCACCTCAGTGCTCAGGTCCCCAAAGGTGCTCCTCTTCAGGGCCAGACACTCCCGCTGGAGCCCCACACTCCTCTGCACACACAGGAACCAGACAGCCATCTTTAGAAATGCCACACACACGTTCTCCTTCCTGGCACCCTTCTGATCATTTTTACACTGTATTCAGGATAGCAAATGTAATACTTTTACATATCAAAGATGTCTGAACCATGATGCAGAAGTAACATGTGACGGTTTTATGAAACACACATATCTGAATTGATATTCTGTATTTTAAAATCATTCCATACTTTGGAATCAGACTGTAAACTTCAGAACTTCAGCTTAACTGTCGAATAAAAATGGTATAGAATTGTAGAATCTGTATACTTCTTAACCCAAAACCCAATTAAGCAACACTTTCAGCTACAGCCATAGTGTTTTACTTGTCTGGTAAAGTGACTTACTGCCATAGCTGAGATGATAGGTTTGGGCAACGGAAGAGAAATTTGCCATTGATGTGTCACATGTGTAAATTTGTAAAATAACTGCTCATTTAACATGTACTGTACACAGCAATACAGATTTGCTAACAGCTCTTTGTGGTGCTCTCCTGTGAAAGCCAGGAATACAGGCCAAACCCACAACAACAGGGGAGTCTGCTGGGAAAATGCCTGGCATGTGTAATGCATTTTAAACACCCCATATCAATCTAGTGTCTCATGACAATCATGAGCGAATACCGACACCTCTTGCCTCTCTTTGGCTCTGTGTTTGAATGCTGGCTGGGTAAATGTCCAGTAGACCCAGGAATCCTTTGGCTGCCCTCTAGGCCTTTCAAATGATCACATTCAATTGTTGATATCTGAATCTCTATGCGATACCCTGCATCTGTTCTCAGTCCTCATTCAGGCAGGAACAGTAGGTAACTAATTTGCTTCCTAGAGCATAAAAAAAACAAAACCGACCTCCTGTTGGCCTGTTTGCAGAAGGAAGCGGCTGTAGTCGTCCAGCACGGTGAGTGTCATGGCATCCTCTGGACCCACTACACTCCTATACGCACTCAGACTCTCCTCAAAGTAATGTGCAGCAGAATCTGAGCAATAACACACACATACACAACACACACATGCATGCACACAGACAGACAGACAGACAGACAGACAGACAGACACACACACACACACACACACACACACACACACACACACACACACACACACACACACACACACACACACACACACAAAAATGCATTTAGGAAAAAGGTAATTACTTTCTAAATTCTAAATTCTCCTTCCCTGTCATAGTCATTATAGTTGTGTAGGTATAGTATAGGTGTGAGCTCCACCGTTTAGTAAAGTTAGAAAGATTTATAAAAGAATAGTGTTATTGTTATAGTTATAGTTCTTGGTGTGAGTGGGCCTTAACTTATGATTGCTGACGCTGTTGGTTACTAATCCAGAACTTTCCTGGTCCTCTAATAGAAGATATCGTCATAAGGTCCTACGGCCCTGGGATTTTCCCTGCCCCATTTCTCCTTACATAGGGTAGCTCAGAAATATCTTGATGGATTGTGTTGGGACATCCCCATTCTCCAAACAGTTATCTATAAGAGTACTTGAGTATCTGATCTCTCTCTCTCTCTCTTTCTTTCTCTCTCTCTCTCTCTTTCTCTCCCTCTCTCTCTCTGCCATCCTCTCTTTGTCTATCTATCTTTTCCTCTAACTCACTCACTCACTCACTCACTCACACAAACGCATACTTTCACTCACTTTTACACGTTCACTAACTTTCACTAACTCGCTAGCTCCCTCCCTCCCTCACTTACTCACCATTGTGGTGGGGCTCTGCTGCAGTGGAGTAGACCAGAGCCAGACTGTGAGCGACGTGTGCCCCCTCCACCCCCCCAGGGCTTTGCCTGAGGGCAATAGCATGAGCCTGCAAAGGGAGGGGAGGTGTTGAGGGATGGAGAGATATGAGAAAAAAGGGAGGGAGAGAAAATGGTGTTGTTGAAACAGTGAGAGAGGGAGGGAAGAGGATAGCGGAGATACATATGAGGTGACACAGATCACATATCCCACTCCTCAGCTCTGGGTGGGAGCACAGATTGCCCAACAGGCCACACCACACTGCAGGCTGGATTTCCCCCAAGTATCTCACAGTCACACAACCCATACAGGCAGCCATTAAAAGCTTTCCAGTATGTTAAGTGAAGGTAATGTAAAGAGTCCACAGAACTTGTTGTGTTGCTGTTTTGTGATACTTATAAACAGTCAGTCGGCTGCTTCATCTTCAGATCTCTTTACAGTGGGCCCAGTGCACTACACACACACACACACACACACACACACACACACACACCCCCACCTACCTACACACACATGCACACACACACACACACACACACACACACACACACACAAACACACAGACACACACACACACACACACACACACACACCCACCTACAGACACACACACACACACACACACACACACACACACACTCAAACAAACAATGCCAACTGGCTTTCATAGCCCTGCTGGAACCAAACTGTTGGCATTGGTCTATGACCTGCAGAGTGAAGTCTAGAAACTTTGATGATTTCTCATCCCCAGTAGCTCTACAACAGGTATTTGGTAACACTGGATTACTTAATAGATGTAACGCTCTGCCAAAAAGCTAAGCAAGAAAAAAATCTGCGACAGTTGATAAGAGTTAAGAGAAAGTTATACGACCCCAAACCTTTTGAAAAGGCAATAAAGAGGTTATTTAAGGAGCATATATTATGATACTTGCTGACTGTACTGTACTGTACTGAATGCAGACGAATGTGCCTCTTGCCTGTAGGAGATGCTCAATGGCTTTGTCCAGCCTGCCTCTGGCCTGCTCAATGGTGGCCATTTCCCGGTAGATGGAGCAGCTCGTGCCAGCCTTATCCGTCCCCTCCTGCTGCTCCAGGATCCTCTCACACCGAGCCATGGCCTCCTCTAACCGGCCCAGATGCTGATACACCCTGGAATAAACACACATATCGACACACACACACACACACACACACAAAAGGTTTTTTGACTACAAAATCACACACACCACCACACATACATACAAAAAGATGTTCAAAATCACCTACATTAAACTTGACAGTGTGTGTGTGTGTGTGTGTGTGTGTGTGTGTGTGTGTGTGTGTGTGTGTGTGTGTGTGCGTGTGTGTGTGTGTGATTTTGTACATGAACCAAAGAATCCCTTTGTGTGGGTCTCTAGAGTGACATTCCCTATCAGTACAATAAGTCATGTTTTAGCTACAAAACTCAGTAAACAAGAGTTTACCAGGAATAGCCCACCAAAAATGTGGACGTCATCTGGTCACCCTTCCCTGTCACCACTACACAATAAACCCTTAAGATTTAAATTGAAGCTGGCAGTGGTAGAGAAGGAATCTCCCCCTTGCGACAAACAGTAAGGGCAAAGAAAGTTAGCCAGCATAAGAGAAACATAATATAAACAGTCTTTCTCCTTTCTTCTTGCTCCGGTTGCTTGCTGTGGCCAAGGTTTGGACTGGCCGAGTGGAATTTCGGCCTGAGGCCTTGAAGGGGGGAACACAGAGGAAAAAGAGGAGCTGGCAGAGACACAATAGTGACTGCAGAGGCTTTGCAAACTAACTCCTGCATAACAGAGGGTTTTTCTGCTTTCTCTTGTTCTCGTCTGAACTCACGCAATATCGCATAGGAGCAAGTGAAGCCTCAAGAAGCAAGGAACCCAACAGTCAAAAGTCAAAACACTGCTGTGCTTAAGGGGCAAAGTCATAAGATGACGGTATGACTACATGAAGACTAGTGTTCAGTTTATGTGTTGGAGTTTTTTTTTTTCATTTGTACCTTGTGGAAAACCACTAACAAATAAACCTAAAGTACCTTCTTTTTAAAATCAGCGAAGGATATTTTCATATTTTTAAAAAACAAACACATTTTTGGCTGCCGTGAGGTGTGCTTGGTAAGGTGTGTGCAGCATAAATCAGCAGCTTTCTGCCCACTGCTGCTGCAGTCGCAAAACATTCGCAGTGGAACCACAACACCACACCCCCCCACCCCCCTGCCGAGTCGCACAGAAGACTACTGGCCATGTCTTTATTAGGCTTAAGATGCACACTGCCAGACCATTTGGGGGGTGGCAAAGAGCCCAGCAGGGACAGCCTCCTGCCTGACACCTCGTTTGGGAGATGCTGCTCAAAACCAGCAGAAAGTTTGTGCACACACACCACACCATGATCAACCAGAACAGGTCGAATGGGGTAAATTAGGAAACATATGACAGTGTTATTCCTGTTCATTGTTTGGCTGTTAAATACCAGTGGACTTGATGGACAAGAGAGGGATTTATAGAGGTAATGTGTGACTAAGATTTAAAGAGTAGTTAGTTAGTTCATTTAATGTTGTGTGGGAAACACATGCAGACTCTTATGCAAGTTTTCTTCTTACAAAGAAGACACAGATTCAGATCACACACACGCACACACACACACACACACACACACACACACACACACACACACACACACACACACACACACACACACACACACACACACACACACACACACACACACACACAATGTGAGCAGTACAACAGAACACAAAGGCTTTTCAGTCAGCTGCCATCTCCAGATTTCACTGGCATGGCACTAGCACACACACACACACACACACACACACACACACACACACACACACACACACACACACACTTTCATTTACAGACCATCACCACACACAAACTCACAAACACACACACACAGTGACATCCGCACCCTGATCATACCCTGTCTGCTGCCTCTGTCAGGCTGCTACCAGACTTAGCCCTCTTCCTGCAGCACTCATAAACACCAATAAACGCCAAATCAAATTTAGCCCTGAATCATAAAATTGCTTGCTTCTGGTGATCCATCATTGCCAAGAATGGCGTCCTTAAACCACTGTGTTCAGCATTCTTTGCTTCTTCAGTTTTATTGTTCTGGATTCAGAATTCTTGTCTTTTATTGTCATCTTAGGAGATCTGTTTAATGACTTCCAAAGCCAAATTAAGATTTAGAGTGCTTTCCCACTGAGTGAATAAGGGATGCTTCCTCTCCTCCCTCTCCTCAGTCTAGTGGATCTGCAGCTCTGAGAGAACCATAGCAGTAGTGCATGATGACTCATCAGGAAGCCCTCATCAGGAAGTCCAGGCTGATTACAAAGTGCCAAACAGGCTCTCAGCTGCTAGGAGCTCAGCTTCATCAGCTGCTTTAGTGTGCATTTCAGATTCTCTTCAGGGAATCATTATAGACTTAGCCCTCATTTATAATAATGTCGGGTAAATAAATGTATGATGTTTGATAAAGTAAATCATCTTGTTTAGATCTCCATCTTACTGGCTCAGCTAATAACAGCCCACAGCATTGAAGGTGTCACTGATGACAATTTCTCTGAATGGACAAACCAGTTGGAATGGCAGATGTACAGTACCATCATCAGCTTATTTTAAGATATACTTACTGGTGCTCCAGGCACCAAGCACCACAGCCTACTGTGTGACCAACTGTGACCAGTCAAGGTTGGAGGTACCACACTCCAGAGTCAGCTGTGTGACCTACCATGACTCGTCAATGCTAAAGACACATAGGTCTCACAGTCTGTACTCTGACCAACCATGACTGACTGGTCATTGCTAAAGGCTTTGTGACTGGCTAATGCCACCATAGTTAACACCGATCATTTAAGAAAGAGTAGCCCTGGGGGAGGTCTTTCCTACTGAAATGATTAGTGTTGACCTTAAATGATGACGCCATTACCTGGAACAACCCTCCAGGATTGACTGGTCACAGAGGCCAACTAGAGGAACATATGATGTACAGCAGTTAGACATGGTTCTTACCATTTTAGAAAACACAAAAAGCCCTGAATGTAGCCTGTACCAAGCCCACTACAGGAGTTATAGTCATTAGGCCCACAGCTACTTAATCAGTCATGTCTTCTGTCAAGGCCATACTTACAGCTTACCACAGTAAATAAAAAGTGTGGTCCACTTTCTTAAGCCACCACAATGCCTGGCACCCACCCCCTCTCCCTTCAGCAAGGTTCGACTTTAATCACTACCAAAAGGACAAATAGATTATACTTTTTCACTGGCTGAAGAGTGTTTCCCTAACTCATAATCACATTCAGAGTTTCAACGTGCAATCAACAGAAATCTAAATCACGTCAAACCCTGAACATCAATGGGGGCAATCACTGCAAAATGTCCCATGGGTGCACAGCTCTCCTAAACAGATGTTCTGGAGTGCTCCTAAGATGTGTGTGTGTATGTGTGTGTGTGTGTGTGTGTGTGCGCACACGCATATGCATTGCTGTGTGTGTGTGTTTGTGTGTACGCATGTGCATGCGTGCGTGTGTGTGTGTGTGTGTATGTGTGTGTGTTGGTGTGTTTGTTTTGGTGTGTGTGTGTGTGTGGGTGTGTGATTATGTGTGTGGTTCCTCAGTATTTCTCTTTTTTTATGATTCATGACGAATTTATCCAAACAACTTTTACGTAAGCTGGAAAGCCCCCAGAGGGACAAGGGAGGCGGAGAGAGCAACCCCACCCCTCTAAGTCTGCAATTTCCCACAAACCAGAAGGGGCCTCCTCCCCTCCTTCTCCTCCTCCTCCTCCCCCTCCTTCTCCTCCTCCCCTCCCCCTCCTCCTCCTCCTCCTCCTCCCCTTCTCCTCCTCCTCCCCCTCCTCCTCCTCCTCCTCCTCCTCCCCTCCTTTTTAGGGAAGCCTACAGAGTCCACACAGCACAGTACGGTCACTGTGGATGTTGGTAAACAGACCTAGGCTCCTGGGCCCGGCCCAATAATGCCAGCTCTCTCCCATCTGCCCTGCCCCACTCCCTCTCATAAGGAGGAGAAATGTAATCTGATGCACAAATCGAATTGGGTGTCCCAGGGCCCAGAGAAATGATCTAATTAGGGATTTTCAATGCAGACTGCCAAGCAGCCCACAACGCTCGCTGCTTAGTAATGGCTACCAGACCGAGGCTGACGTACTGATGCAGCAAGACACACACACACACACACATACATTCAGGCTTGGAGCGCTGTAGCCAAGGAAAACAGTGCAAAACAGAGCTGTAGCTACGGGAAAGTAAACACAGAGGTCTTACCCTTTAAACATGGAAATTTCTGGGGTTTTTTTGTAAATGGAACTTTGTAGTAGATGAACCGACAGCCTTACAACTGTCTATTGTCTTTTTGTATTCTTTGTGTATCTCCCCTTGCCCTGAAGTTGGCCTGCACCCTACAGGTGGTAGAATGACATCACACAGGAATCTGAGAATGACATCACCCCCTTCGGAGTGTGGTGCCAAAACAAAACATCAGCCTGAGTGGAACATATGAGCCTCCTGAACAACAGAGAGAAAATGAAAGACAATAATGTGGGCTTACATCCTGAACACACACAAAAACACACACACACACACACACACACACTTTTGTCTCCCTCCCACTCCCCCACCTCTCTGTTTCTCAGCCTTTTTTGTTTTACAGTCTCTCTCTCTCCCTCTAACTTTCTCTCTCCCCCTCTCTCTCCTTCTCACTTTCCCACACACACACACACACACTTCAGAAGAGGACACACACATGCATATAAACTGATATTTTACAGTCCTCCTTGAGTCATACAGATGGAATGCAGTATGTGGATGAAGGGAGATGACATAACCCTTTGTTCTTGTGAACAGAAAACTTGCCTATGCCTTGTCACATGCATTCTCCCTCATCTACACCCCTTCTCTCATAGGCACATATGCACACACACACACACACATGCAAACACACACACACACATACACACACACGCACGCACGCGCACACACACACACACACACGCACACGCACACATACACACACACACACACACGCACACACACACACACACACACACACACAAACACACACACACACAGTGAAATGAGCACTTCTTCTAACTGCCTATGTGTTGCACCCAGTGCATAGCTCATCCCCATAGAGCGACTGATGGAAGGGCTCCATCTGGACCTGAAAGTGCACTGTGCCGTTTCCTTTGTTGCTCTGGCAGCTTTCAGGTTGACATTCTCTCTGGTCAAGCACTGTGTTGATTGCAAGAGCCTGCTGGCTCACTCGTTTCGCCCCAAAGCCAGCCTCACAGCCACCCGTCAACAAAAGAGCTTTAGCAAGCTTTCGCCCCGAGCCAGCGCTGCACATTTTTCCAATTTCAGACGGCGAGTAAACAATCTTTGTTTGTGTGCAGGGGTGGGAAAAACAACTAAGCTATGACGGATAAATGCATCAGTAGTCAAGAATGATTTTCTCCTTTGCACAGGAGTCCATCCTCATTTTACCTCACTAAAAAAGAGAAAACAATACATGCAACACGATATGTAATGTGCTCCTGTGAATGTATACTTTATCCATAACAATCACTTGATATGTCCTAAATGTACATATGAAGTCATTGGTATGTATACAGTATAATGCATACAACAAGCATTTTGGATATATACACATGTATTTTAACATTATAACGAAAAAATATAAAAATGCTTGTTAATAAATGATGCATTATATATACTTTCTTCTAATTTAATTGCTATGTGAATATGACAATATAGACTTTTCATGAATTCTAGTTTTACCTACCTACACTAATTCTATGTCTATCGTCTATCTACAGTGTTATACAGATGCCAAATGACATGGTCATCTTATTGACCTCCATCTTTGTCACAATACCTCCTTAGTCCAGGGAACAGCTGGATAGATGGTCAATGTGTTTTTATTTACACACACACACACACACACACACACACACACACACACACACAGGTATGTATAGTATGACAAAAGTATATAATCCATACGTTATCAAAAAGCATTCATAGATATATTCATATGTACAATGCACATACAAATACATAAATGATTGCTGATAAATGATTGCAAATATAGTATGCATTCAATATAAATAAAACATATATAAAGACTGTGTTCTACAGTGTTTTCTGACACGGACAACTTAAAGTCACAGTGCCTCCTCCTCCTCTTCCCAGGGAACAGCTGACTCCGGCACAGGACTGGCCCTCATCTGGCCCTGATCCGCCATGTCCACCCCACAGCTGAGGTCTGTAGTGAAGCTGAGATGCTAAACAGCGCGGACGAGGCCCTAAACACAGGCCTGTTTGTTTTGACCCGCCATCCCCGAGGGAGCGGAGAGGGAGCTACTCTTACACACAGAGATCAATACCGCGCCAGCAGTGGCCAGTAGATAACGCTGAGTCTGTCCGAGCCTGTTTGCCATCAACACATCAAAATCACCCTTTGGACCACTCAGCCACCATCGTCTTTCTGTCATTTGACATCAACAGCAGGGTTGAACATGCAGCTTATAGACTTTTCCTGGTAAAGAGTTTAATTGTGCTAGTTTACACACACACACACACACACACACACACACAAACACACACACACACGGTTTGGTAACCTGTGTTATGAAGCATCATTTAGTGGCAAGAGATTGTATGATCTTCCTCTGAAGGTCAAGGCAGTGGAAATGGATCATGAAAAATTCACTGATAGAGTGGGGGTTGGGTTGTACTGTATGTGTGAGAGAGAGTGTGTGTGTGAGAGAGTATGTGTGTGTGAGAGAGAGTGTGTCTGTGTGTGTGTGTGTGTGTGTGTGTGTATGTGTGTGTGTGTGTGAGAGAGAGAGAGAGAGAGAGAGAGTGTGTGTTTGTGTGTGTATGTGTGTGTGTGTGTGTGTGACAGAGAGCGATAGATCGAGAGCGAGAGTGAGAGTGCATGCATGCTTTCATGTATGATTGCATGAAGAAGGGAAGGGTCGCCAGAGTGTTTCTCCTCCGCTGAGCTTGCGAAAAGGGGGATAAAGGGAGGGGAGGAGATGCCTGGAGACCCCTCCCCCAGCCCCACCTCCCCCTCTGCAGCTGCGCACATCTGCCCATACCCCACTCACCCACCTCGCCACCCCACCTCTACCATCCTGCCCTGAGGAGCAGAGAGAGGGCAACTGCAGATGCCCTTCATCCCTACAGCATGATGTTTGCACCCCCACACGTCATATGGACCATTTCGAGACTGTGGATCGTTAACAAGAGCCATTTTGTGTCTGCGCTAATGTGCATGACACCAGGAGGAATGGAAAGGGGTCAAGACATCCATGATGTGCCACACCCACCCACTTATGAGACTGCTCTGTGTTCAGCAGCACAGGGCAGAATGAATGGATTTGTGAGACTGCAGCTCCCCCTTGTGGTGAAAAAGTGCGCTCTGTTTACAATGGAAAAGTTTTAAGACTTGGGGGGGGATCTTTGAGCAATTAGCCAAGCACTGGCCCACTGCCAGCATCACGTATCCCCATTTGGCAACAGATCTGAATAAATACACAGAGTAATGCTACATAAAATGAGAATAGAAGTAGCTGTCTCAATCAGAGAGCAGAGTGGACCTCTGAATGTCTCCTTGACAGTGTGCCAACATAGTCGGGCCTGAACCTGAACATGATAGGGTTGTGGGTCAGAGGAAATAAATAGAGCGAAGCATGTGATTCATGGTAAGGCATCAAGTAAACAGTCCGGGAAGAGACTCCTGTCACTGCGTTTAAATGTGGGGCTCGGTGCGATGAGAAAGCGACTTACATTCTGTGAAGTGTCCTGACTCAGCAAAAATAGACTACAAACACACCAGCACACACGTGTACACACAAACACACATCAAAAAATTCAGATTTGTTCTGGATAAATCTGAGACACATCTCTGTGGAGGTACCTGCATAAGTTTGTGGAAATTTCAAACTCAATTTCGGACCTCTCCTGTGGACTAACTCCTTCCAGGTCCTGTAGGTCACCCAAGACTTCCTCTGCCTTCACAAGACAGGACTCGGCCTCCACAAAAGTACAAACAGTCAAGGCATGTCCTTGCTATCTGGTCTAATTAAACAACTTCTGTTTCTTCTAGAGGTTCATGTGCCTTTAAAAAGGCCAGATATCTACCTCTAGTTTGTGTAACTCTTCCTATAATTTTTAATATCAAGCATTAGTCGTCAAGTCAGTCTGATTACTGCAAGCAGGACAAGTGGAGTAAAATGAACAGTTGGTTTACATGCAACATTATCTAGTCTTAGTTAGCTTATATGTAAATTTAGCCACTAGGCTTTTCATGTGGCACTTAATCTCCAGTCTGCCTTTACAAAAGCTTTCGAAGGATATTTTCCCAGGAGCAGGGCTGCCCCCCCCTGGGTCTGGCAGGCACTGAGCAGGCAGCTAAGCCTGGCAACCTGCTCCTCCTGGCGGGGGGCAGAGGACGGGGAGGAGAGGGGCAGCAGGGAGTAGGCTCTGGAGGCGTGATCATGGGCCTGGGGCGCCCATCCTAAGGGGACAGACACACAAGATACACAACATGACAGCCTGCTGGTCTCTAGGCCTGGTCTCTGTGACATTTTTTATCATTAAAAAACACACTTCTGTAGTATGGCGCCCATCCTAGGGGCTATCCTAGGGAACAGACACACAACATTACAGCCTGCTTGACTCTGAGCCTGCTCTGTGAGGTTTTTTTAACATCAAAAACATTTCTGTAGTATGCTACTGTATAGTGTATCATATTAAAAAGGCAGCCCTCTATCGTAATATAAACCAAGATCATATATCATATACTGTAGTGTGCTGTAAGCACAAAAGGTTTTTTTCTTTTTATTACAACATCTTTGCCTGTGAGTGAAAGTAATTCTATCATGCCGATCTATGAACTTATCTTGCCAATGTCCGCATCTTGTTTATATGAACAGATACATCATGTTATTGTTGGTGTAAATTCCATGTTCAGTGAATACGTTCAGAAAGAGGAGTTTGAGAGAGGGCGAAATTGCTTTCTGAGGATCAAGAGCATTTTTCATTAATTCTGATGAGGTACTTCATGCTAATTAAAAGTTTTCATATAACACATAGTTTCATTTGTTTATTGTATTCATAATAATCACATGCGAATTAAAGTGAAATAGGAAAGGGAGGATGACCTTTGAACTTCAGGTATGCTTTAGCTAGTCTTGCATAGGCCTCTGCTAGTTTCAAATGGCCATCTCCGTACACTAGTCGAGTGAGGGCCACAAGCCGAACTGTCTCTTGGATGCAGGCATCAAACTGGAAAAAGGTTGGTCACAGTTACAGACAGAAATGACCTATACTTTTATCTTTTGTTAAGATCAG
This sequence comes from Setipinna tenuifilis, assembly GCA_030347295.1. Lineage (NCBI taxonomy): Eukaryota > Metazoa > Chordata > Actinopteri > Clupeiformes > Engraulidae > Setipinna > Setipinna tenuifilis. The sequence continues at coordinate 15,392,349 of CM059268.1, read as the reverse complement.
TCTAACTGAAATGCAATATCAAAATATGTACTTGGCAGTAATAAGTAAGACATTACAAAAGTTTAAAATATTATGTTCCATCTTTAAGGATGTAGTTATTATCATTATCATCAACAACAACAAAAAACAACATCAACAAATTTTGTTAACATTTGAAACAAACTCTGTGGGGTGGACACTGGAACATGGCTTCGCAAGCTACCAGTAAATGCACACTGGGAGAAAAAAAGATTTTTTAATTATAAAAAAATATTAAAAAGAGAAAAATTGTTTTGTTGCCTAACCATACTTAGTAAATATGGTTCAAACTACTTTGACATAAAAAAGATGATGTATAGATAATATATATTTCATACTGTAACAATTTCTATGAACCCAGGGTCTTAAACCCCAGCATAAAGGCTGACATGCCTACATAGCTATCTAGCCATGATCATATTGTGTTGTTATTAGACAAGCCCTTTCATCTTGCAGCATCAAAATGCATCATAAGGCAGCATTAGCCCTTGTAATGCCCTCACTGTTGTTACATTGTTATTACTGAAATGATCAAGATGTAAAATACGTTTTATAAAACATTATGATATTTCCTGTAAGAACTTATATAATCTTTACACATTTTCTGTACATCCATTACTACATCTGTAAACACTTACGATGTGTTATGAACAGTTTATAACATTGACAATATGTTTGTAGTGCTTAATCTACTTGAATACTGACTTGAAATAAGGTGCAAAAAGTTGCTCTCTTGGAATAAATAACACTCAATTGACTTTGTCTCTTTCAAAATATGCACACTTGTTCTTACAATGTACAGCCACACAGACAGACAGACACACACACACACAGACAGACAGACAGACAGACAGATAAATGGATTTCACCACTTTTCATAGAAAATAATTACTCAACTAGTAACTACTCAAAATGGCAAACACATCCCTGTGCAACGTAACTACTTACACTACCAATTCAGTTACATGTATGTCACCACTGCTAAGAAGTACGTTATTCTCTCTGTTTCACCTGTTCGCTGTCAGCGAGGTCTTGCACTCTGCTGGTGCACTGGGCTAACTTCTGCTCTGGGGTCATCTCTGGAGACATGTCACCTGACCTCTTAGAGAGACGGGACACTCCCTCACCCCGTAGAGACTCTCCAGAGCTCCCGCTACTGCTGCCAACGCTGCTGGACAATCTACAATCAAGACAAATAGTTATTAACAGACTAATGGAAAAGGCAATTAAATTAGAAGAATGAGTGCCTTCTAAACAAAAAACTCTCAAATTTACAGTGGAAAACATGAGTGAGAGGTATACACTGACATAAAGGAAAAAGACATAATTGGTAAGAGAACAGAATTACCCACAGCTGTACTTTCCCACTTGAACAACTTTGTATGGAATTTAAGAGGGGCTCGTTCCTCGACTGCAACATGCTCGTTGGTGATGAACTATTAACTGACACTTACTGAAATTTCCGAGCTGGTTCAATTAGTTATCAATGAACAAAATTCCAAAGCACTGTGTGGTATTAAAATGTCAACACTGCATGGCATAGCAGGCCTATATGCCAGTTTAGAACTGGCTTTCGTCCTGTTTTGATACACAAACGTGCTTTCTTTCCTGTGACTGTAACCAAGATGAAAAAATGTCAACAAAAGCTGCGATTGGTGTACTTGGGCCATCTGACTAAATCACATGACCACAGTATACTAGAGGGGCTTGTTCCAGAAGCGCGCCCTCCAGAGACAACGAAGGCGCAAGAACTAACCTTGACAGGATATGCAAAGAAAGGTCCAAAGCCATTATAAGGCACTGCACAGTGGGCACTGGTTAGTTTATGATCTAGTGCTTGTATTCGGTGGCTCAAGTAACATACACATACAGATGATAAATCACCGTGTGAGATCAGAATAACTGAACAGAGAACATAATACTATGGGATACAAATTTAATTTTGACATGATATGATAATTTTATTTTTGTCTTCAGCTGAGGATGAGACTGGGATAGAGGTGCCGACATTTTTCATTTGCATAAAGTGTGGTGTGGTCAATTGCAGTCTGAAGATTGCCTAAAATTTACCTCTGAGTCCTCAGACCTGGATTAGTCTACAGACACAAGTATTGTAAAGACTCACAGCTTTAAAGCATAAATAACATGGATAAAACTGCTTGCCTTTCAGTGGACTTAGCAGCTCATAAACCTGTATTTGAGTGGGAATCATCGAAGGGCATTAGGGGGGAAGCGGGGGCTTGCAATACTTATTACACCATTACTCTCTAGTAGGAGTGAATTTTACGAGTTTATACTCAATTGGCTCAGACGGTTGAATACACACCGACCGCAACGTATTTATCATGCGTTGGGGAAAGGCCATCATTTTCCAATTGAGACATTTAATAAAAGCCCTCTCCAGCCAAGTGGAAATCTTGTTAGAAGAATCTCTATCCATCACCACTTGCCAGACTCCCAGGGCTGCGTAATTCTCTAGTTAGGTTGGCCAAACTCCTCCTTTTGCAATGTCTGCTAGCCTGCTCGTCGGCGCTGAAGCGTCAGTCGGTGATGATCCCATTCCCAACTCATTGTTTTTGGCACAGGATAGCAAAAATGCGATGCGAAGTGGTTCATTGCCCACCGTTTTTCTGATAGCAGGGTTATAAATCTAGACTCAGAGACGTGCAGAATATTATTAGCACAGAAATATGGCATCAAGTTCGTTGAAAAGTGAATACATATGTCCATCTTTCCCACTAACAAGCACAGTACACTGTTTTTTTTTTGTGGGGAAAACTTTCCCATGAAGAAGATAAATGTTGCTTTGCTTTGTATATTTTTCTAATGCACCGTGAAAAGATGTAGAATGTAGGCCTACACACCAGCCAACGCTGAAGGTCGTCTCATTTTATTCACCGAGAGGCCCAATAGGTGGCACCCAAGTACCGTTTGAGCCTCGTTGTGCCAGCGCGTTTTCGGCATGTACTCGCTACGAACAAGACTGCTCTTATTTACTGATGAATGATGGATTGTTTAGAGTCATTGAGACTACAGCTGTTTCTGCGCCTGCTAAGTGTTTGATGTAGTGGCCTGTTTCTCTTGTGTTCTCGTCCCATTCATTACAGTGCCTCTAACAGACTGCATGTGTCAGAGAGGTGAGAGGGCCTCCCCAGGTAGTGACAGCAGCAGGGACAGATCTGCTCCTTAGTTATGTGGCGCTGTTCTGATAACCCATCAGACCAGGGCTTTTCCTGCTGTAGTGCCTACAACTGCACGCACAACACCTACCATTCATAACAGAGCTGTATGTGCATTTTATATTTCTTTCATTTTACTACATCTGTGTAAAGTTAAGACTTTTTTTCGGTTTAACTTCATCTGTGCTAGTTAAGACTTAAAAATCTGAAAACTTGACATGGCATGGTGTGGGCTTGTTGTATTAATACCATAGAAAAAAAGACACAGGGAAGACAATAACCTGAATTTGCGAAAGGGCAATGCTCGCGGACCTTACACCCCAGGTGGTAAATATGCAACGCAGAGCCATATCATTTCCTTTGATGTATAGACACCTGCGTCCTGCTTTGATGTATAGACACAGTATGGCTTCTGGCCGTCAGGCTGATACATCTGTCCAAGACTACCCCATATAGCTCAAAGCCTTCCGGGTATTTGTGTCATCATTTTAAGGCCAGTGGTGAGAGCTCTGGATGGTAAAGGCTCTCACTTGGGTGAATAGCAGTTCATGATGGATACAACCATGCATAGAGAGGAGAAGTATTGATTTTTTTTTCCAACTGCAATGAGCCTCCCACACAGTGAGATAGATAAGGCAGAGAAAGGAGCAGAGGAGAGGGGAGGGAGAGGGTGGGGGTGGGAGAGAAAGAACAAGCACTAAAGAATGGTTAAGCCGCTGCTCGAAACACTGTCTGATTGTTCAGTTTGAATGATGCTGTGGCCTGTGGAGGGTTTGAAGTCTCAAGATTGCCATCATGCTATAGAGTGCATGATTTCCTTGTGGCAGGACATTATGTAAGGTGAACACATGCACTGTGGCTGGGAGCTTGCTCTCTGTGCTGTAGAAAGCAACAAGGCTAACTGGGATAACCTCATCTTCTGACTGGGGTCACTGGATGTTGCAAGACTATATACAGCAGGTTCTAAGGTTTAAATCTGGTTTCAGCTTTGGTATGTAATCTTGGGTCAGTTGTCTTTCAATCTTTTGACTTTGGAATGTGGTTATTGTATATTATATGGCCTCTGCATAGCCCCAATCAAAATTAGTTTTTGTCAGTTGCTGTGCAGTTATTTTTTTGCAAAAAAAACCATCTGTAGTGATGCTAAGACAGCCACGCCACTATCAGACTTGGTGTGACAGGCACTTGTAACCTTGGCGACACATTGCTCCAGAAGTCTGTCTGGCGGCAGAGTTGCAGTCTTCATCAGCCTGAGTGTCTTTTAAGAAAGTGCACCCGTGTCCAACGCTAAGTGCTCCCTGCCAGGAAGGCATTCCTCTGTCATAACGCATTATTACCCCGAGCCCTGATATTGGTAGCATAACATCCGTTTACATATTAGCACTAGCAAACAGTTCCTCCCTGTGGTCTGAAAGTGTATCTTTGACATGGCCGTCTGCCACGAGCTCTTTCCCTCCGCCGGATGGCTCCGTTGGAGAGAGAGAGAGACAGACAGACAGAGAGAGAGAGAGGGAGAGACAGATAGAGAGAGGGAGGAAGAAAAAGAGAGAGAGAGCCTCAGATGGGGATGCTTGTGCCGGCCTGGAACTCATGTCTCCCCCTGGATGCATCCATCGTCACGCCAGCAACAGCAGCAGCAGCGGCACGCGTGCGGGATCCCCAGAACAACAACAGCAGGTTGTGTTGCTACAACCCCTACCTCAGCTGACAGGGATTAGTCGTTGGGGTCCAGGTAGCAGCCGACTGTGGGACAGATGCTGCCGAATCTGCTGGATGTGAGCCAGACCAGGGCCACATCTGTCCCACAGGCACTGGCCATCTGGAGGAGAGCGCTCACAGCTTTGGTGTGGTTTACATCATCCTGATGGCTACTGTGGGCTTCATCTATCTATCTATCTATCTATCTATCTATCTATCTATCTATCTATCTATCTATCTATCTATCTATCTATCTATCTTGTTGGTAAGGGCTACCTGAGGTAGCTTAGTAAAGCCCCTTCTATTTTTTTTGGAACTCCCTGTTGACTCTGGCAAGGCATTAAATGAATGGGTGGGGTGGGGTGGGGTGGGGGTGGGAGTGGTGGGTTTTGTTTGTGTGTTTGTTTGTGTGTTTGTTTGTGTGTTTGTTTGTTTGTTTGTTTGCGTGTGTGTGCTCCTCCGCCGGCGTTTCTTGGCGTGTCTCAGGACGTCCTGGGCCCTGGCTGCCTTTGGCTGGGCTCCCTGGCGGGCTTCTATTTCTGAAAGGCGAGAGGCCCTTGATGGGCCTGGCAGCGTTGGCTGAGGCTGAGGCACTCACTCGCAGACCCTTCCTCTTCTGCCTTGGCAGGCGCCCCCGGCCCGCTCTCCCCCGGCTTCCTAATTTAGTAACGGCGGGTAAAAATATGCACTAACGATCAGGGTCTGGTATGTCAGGCTGCTGTCCAGCAGGAGAAAGAGAGAGAGAGGCAGAGAGAGAGAGAGCAACTGGGAGAGAGAGAGAGAGAGAACAACTGGGAGAGAGAGAGAGAGAGAGAGAGAGAGAGAGCAACTGGGAGAGAGAGACAGAGAGAGAGAGAGCAACTGGGAGAGACAGAGAGAAAGAAAGCAACTGGGAGAGACAGAGAGAGAGAGAGAGAGAGAGAGAAAGAGCAGGAGAGAGAGAGATAGAAAGGAAAACTAAAAAAGACAGGGAAAATCAAAGAGATTTAGAGAAAAGGATTTAACATTTTCAAAAAAATTGAGTGGAAATGAAGAGAATTGAGTGAACTTGTATGTGAGAGAGACAGGACGTGAGTAAGAAGTGGAAGAAAAGCAAGAGAGCAAGAGAAAGGCAGACAGAGAGAAAGAGATAGAAAGAAAGTGTGTGTGTGAGAGAGAGAGAGAGAGAGTTGTCAAGAGGCCTGGAGCAGGGGCCTTATACGGCACATCTGTGCCCCGGCTGGCATTTTTCACACCAGTGAGAGCATCTTCAGCACAGCCCCAATCAGCAGCACCGCACAGCACACCAGTCAGCCCACACCTGCCCCACACACACACACACACACACACACACACACACACACACACACACACACACACACACCACACACACCCCACCCCCCACACACACACCCCACAGATAGCAGCTCTTATGAAACACTCCACCCCCCAACCCCCTCTCAGATGTGCCCGACGACAAACACCCCACGTGTTTCCCAGGGACTCACTTGACCATAGGTGTGCTTTCTGTCTCTTTCCCTGTCCTCCTTTTTTCTGTCCTTTTTGTGTTTTCATTTCAACTCTGTTCTTTTTTTTCTTGTTCTCTCTCTTCCCCATGGTCCCTTTTCTGTTGTACCACATCTTTTCTTTTTCCCAATTCACTTCTTATTTTGTGAGTGTGTGTGTGTGTGTGTGTGTGTGTGTGTGTGTGTGTGTGTGTGTGTGTGTGTGTGTGTGATGAAACTATGTGTCTACGACCTTAGGGCCAGCTTGTTCTGTCCAGGAGCAATGAGTCATTTGTGCAGTCTGGGCACCCTGTCAAGTGTGTGTGTGTGTGTGTGTGTGTGTGTGTGTGTGTGTGTGTGTGTGTGTGTGTGTGTGTGCATACAGTATGTATGTATGTAAGTGTGAGTGTTATTTAGTGTGAAAGTGTTCAGATTATGCACTGTAGTGGATCTTTGGCAGCAAAAGTTCAGGTGAACAATATTTTTACTCATCTCTTTCTCTTTCTCCCCCCCCCCCTCTCAGACAACCCCTGTGAGAGCTGTGGGTTCCTCTCAGACAGTCCTGCAGAGTAGAGCTGCCTGTGTGTGTAGCCTCTCACCTTTGACCCTTAACCCCCCTGCTGCTGGTCCCATGTGTGCCAGGCTGGCATAGCCACAGCAATGGAATCCCATACAGGGGCAGCAGGATGACATGTACTGCTAAGGCTTAACCTTTGACCCAGGAAACGATTGCTGTGTGATCTATTGGTGTTTCTCTTTGCCTGTACTCAGGTACTTGCTCAGACATGTTTAAATGAATCCATTGGCCAACACATGTGTGCTCACTTGGGCTTGGCTGTTTGACCTGAGCACAATATATTAAAATTGATTCACTGACCAGGTCACTGTGAATGTGTGTGCATATGCATGTGTGCATCTTTTGCACGCAGCAGTGAAATCCTGTATGTGCATTATGCATGGACGTGTGAATATCTGTGTGAACGTTTGTCTCTCTCGCCCAACCCCCCACCCCACTCCCATGTGTGTGTGTGTGTAGGTGTATGTGGGTAGGGGTGTGTGTATGTGTGTGTGTGTGCATGTGTCTGTGTGTGTGAGTGTGTGCAGAGATGAGGTCATTTGAGGAAAGTGATGAGTATGCTGAAATGCTGTGAAACCTCACTGAGCTTCAGGACAGCAGCAGCAGCTGCAAGCCCTCTCTGAAGTTGCCTCAACTTGTGTGTGTGTGTGTGTGTGTGTGTGTGTGTGTAAAAATCTCCTTGTGGTTATGCAATTTAATAAAGACCATGATTTTGTGCCCTATCCTCTTATGGACAGATTCTTATCACCAAGTGCAACTGGGTGCAGTCCACAGTGGAACGGTATTGATGGAGACTTTGTGTAGTTATATCCTTGGTAATTTCATTGGCGGTTATCACTGTGTATGTATGCCATCCTGGGTAAAAGGTCTTTGATCAACCACACTTGTTTTTCTGTTTTACACAGGACGTGAGAACAGAGCCCTTGATACCTGGTGACATAACTCCCATGAGTTGAGCCTGAATCAGACTGAAACACCTGTGGTTAAAGGTATTAGTACCAGCCTCACACTACCAACAAGTGTTGCGCTGAGACATAGCAGAAATGTCTCCAGCAACTCTTATCTGTGTTCTGCAATCTCTTTCCCTCCGTCTGTTAACAAGAAAACAAAAACAGCCAACTCGAAATAGTATTGAAATTGTGTGGGTGTAGGTATTTGGCTGCAGCTTAGTGTGTGTTGAAACCTGGTTGTGCCTTGTTTCTTTATGAGACACCCAGAGACAATGATCATTGTGGATGTTTCTACACACATACTCATTTTATTGGCCTTTTGGTAAGTCTCAAGCTTTATTTGGGTTCTCAGAATTCATTTCTTCACATCACATGGCTGTGCCCATGATTTCCACCACTTACCTAGAGTCACAAGGTGGATGTTTGTCTGTCTCAGAAACCTCAGACTGCTCACAGCCTGTCAGACTTCCCCTTTTCCGTGAAGTCTTTCTCAGAAAGTCCCTGGACTCCCCCCTGCCAACCCCACCCCCCCACCCCCGATCGGCCGTGGGCAATGCGCTCCAGGTTACAGAAGTCTCACACGGAGGACAAAGGGTAGTTTGCCAACCAAACCACGGGGAACTTTCGTAATTGATTCCATGAGCTGCAGCATCACTTGTGCTTTTGAACATGTCCCGTTGTTTTCCAGCTGTGTAAAAGTAGGACACAATCTGATCTGTGACAGCACTCAGATGTTTCTAATACCTCAGAGAATACTGTATAATGCACCAGCTAAAACCCTGTAAGAAAAGAGTTCCCTGAACGCAAAATATTGTGCAATGGAACTTGTAATGTGGGGCAGCTGTGGCCTAGTGGCCAGAGCGTTGGTCTTGGGATGAAAGTTGCTCTGGGTAAGAGGGTCAGTGTAATGTAATTGTAATGTGCGTTCTGTCAATTTTCAGACTTTAATGACATCTGCCCATCATTGAATGTATACAAATAATTATCAGACTGTCGGATACTGACTGTAGTTTATGCTTTAACGCTCTTCTCTGCTTCAATAGTACTGTGTGTACAGTAACTTATTTAGCACCATGATCTTTAACTAGTAGGTTTTGCACAATTTGATATAGGATATCCACACACAGTAATGACAGTTATGCTTTTAAAGTTATTTGTACCCTCAGTGTGACAAGACAGACAGGAAATGAGAGTGAGAGAGAGATGGGATGGGGAAATTACCTTGGGTCAGATTCAAACCTGGGCCTCTGGATACAGTATACGGTATGAGCACCTTAGCCTCCTGCCTTATTGTGAGTCCTGGTGTGAGCTTAGCGTCAGCAAACAGCATGTCCTCGGTGTGACTGCAGCTGAGAGAGCTGAAGTGCGTACGTAATCAAGGATCTTTGACTAGGCCCATTAACTCACCTGTTCAAACATGTCTGTCATCATTGCAACAGTGTGGCATTTTTTAATGTCAGTGTCTATGTCTGACACTGACGCTGTCAGTAATCATTTCTGCTTCCTGGATATTTGAAGTGATCTACATTAACAGTGAGTGTTTCTGTTTGTATATGTACAAATTCACAAACTTTTCAATGTTATATACATACAGTTGTCTGGCTAGGTCTGAATGAAGGGAGAATAGCACTCTGTTGACCCTGTGTCTACATTAAAATGTCTCGGTCATGGGTAGTTTACTGTTGTTTCGCCTCCCACAGACTTTGAAAACTTTTCCCTCACAGTGCTCAGTGTTTGGAGAGGTGAATCACTGAACCAGATCCCCTCCACCCCTTTGCCTGCAGCACAGAGCAACACAACAAACCTCACTTCACTATTCTGCAAAAAAACAAACCCTTGGATAAAGAACAGGGGGATTGGGCTCTGTGTTTCAGCTCTCCTCTGCTACAATGCACTGCTCCATCTTTATCTCAATCTTATGATTATTCATAATGATCTGCGAGCATACGTTGCAGTGCTGGAGCATTGGCTTGGCTGTAAAAAATTGCCTAAGTGGTTTAGCACTTCAACAAAGGTGTTTTATTCTGACTCGCAGCGTGTATGCTAATGTCTCCGCGGCTGCTGCACTTCAGATAAAGAAGTGCGCTCCGCTCCCCGGGTGTTTTTCAGCCGAGGTGTTTGAGGAAGTCACACAGCAGAGCACAGGACGCACCACTGAGCCAAACTGGCTTTAGCCAGGGGCCACTGCCTCTGAAAAAAGGCACATTAACACACACACAAACACACACACACACACACACACACACACACACACACACACACACACACGCACGCACACAGGCGTACACACACACACACACACACACACACACACACACACACACACACACACACACACACACACACACACACACACAGCAAGGACATCCAAAGCGATAGCATGATAACCACGATAAGCTAAACCCAACTAAGCACACTACCATTGCAGCATCTCCCATTCACAATGGTTTCACATTCAAATTGTAATAAGGCCTTTTGCAGTGAGCAAGCCTTGGATAGCTTAGAGGCCTGTTTATCTCCAGAAAACCATGGCCTAAATTTTGAGGCGTAAGCAGAGAACAACTGGCTCATTGTCTCAGAGCCAAAGCCTCCATCTCCCTCTCTTATTCAGTGTCAGAATCTAAGATTATAGAGAGCTTTTGGGGTGTTCTTGGTGTGTCATTGTGTA
>CM059268.1:15369275-15376775 GCA_030347295.1 Setipinna tenuifilis | reverse complement strand
GGTCTGGCCAAGCTGTGTTGTAAACCCATTTCTCAGAGGGTGGGCTTAACCCGCCTCTTTCAAATGCCTCTGTTTGCTACTGAACGAAGATTCAACCAATCACACTCCTCTGTCCTCTGATGTATGCGAAATGACCACAACGACAGGGTTCTTGCAAAGCCCCATTGACTTGGCTACCAGCAGGGCTAACTGATAAATCAAACTTTTACCGAAGCCGGTTGGTAGCATTGCGAAAACGTCCTTTCCTGCAATAAATGATTCAAGGGCTAACCTTTGCTCTATTTCCAGAGATAACTTCCCTTTGAATTCGTCCAAAACAGCAGCTACAGCTGCACTAAATCTTGCCGTTGCTCCACGTTCGCCATGTTGACAGTGACTGAGGTAGATTTCCGGTCGCTGAACTACGCGTCATTACCTTTTTGAAATGCTAGATTTTCATTGGTCCCAGTTTCTCTGTTAATGTAGAAACGGTGTAGACAGGCAGCTTGGCCAGACTGACTTTCAAGGCGAAATTGAAATGCAGCGTTAAAGGAAGTATGGGCGTGCCCAGGCTAGCACCGCCAGACAAAACGAAGTGAAGTTGGTTTACCAGGTTAAGTGCAGACGCCCTCTCTCCAGAACTTTAGCGCATGGATGAGTTTAGTGCCGTACCGTCTTAATGGCCAATAGCTACGTTTACACTGACAGTTTTTTTGTGATCGGAATAGACATAATCGAATTGTCTGATCCAAATGTAGCGTTTACATGACAGTTACAAAAATGATACAATACTTTCGAATAGCCACTGTCGCACGCACTATGCTAGCCTGTTGTACTCTAAACTTCATTATTTTTATCGTTTTTATTAAAAACATCATCATATTTGTATGCATATATAACCAACTTTGGAAGTAATTACAATATAAATACATCAGATTGATAACTGTAAGAACATACAGCAAGTCTTAAGTCAAGACAACAAAGGTTGGCTGATGTTTCGACATTTGAGTTGTTCCTTCTTCTTTAATTCTGCTTCAATTCTATACGTATTGATATTCTTTCAGGTAGCAGGTGTCTTTGCACTCTGTTTTAAACTAGATTTAAGCTTATTCATTGGCCTTAAAAGAACATTACCATCAGTGTTCCTCTTAAGATGTAACAAGTATACATTCACTTTTTCAAGGATATTTATTTTTGTGCTTTAGACAACCATTTTCAGGATTTCAGTTGGGCTCCTAAGCTAAAATCATTCAGGAGGCCCCAAGGGAGCTTCGTGTAAAATTTGATGCTTTTGTCAGCTCAGTAGTGGTATCTCAGAATTTGAGTGTTATAGCAACTACACTATAGGTGTTTGGCTTTGGTTTGTGTGTGTCTGTGTGTGTGTAGAGTAAAGCAAAGTTAAATATAATACAGTTAAGTACAGTATAGTTAGGCATAGTAGAGTTAAGTATAGTATTGTTAAGTATAGTAGAGTTAAAGGAGAAATTCAAATGTGCGCATATGCACACACACGCACGCATACACACATCCAAACATCCACACACACACACTCACTCTCTCTCTTTCTCTCTCGCACACACACACACACACACACACTTGTAATACAAAGGGAATCTAAGCTATTCACATATAAAGGTGACAGAGAAAAACACTGGTATTTGTTCGTGCCTATTTTTCATACAGTATGGTGACTTAGCCTGAGGAGCCTGAGTTTAAAAAGCAAGGCACTGGGATTTTTTCCTGACTGAATCACGTGTGTACACACGGATCCAGTGGTCATCCATCACTCCCAGTTTATGTCCACACAGCAGGCCGTGTTTGCCTGCTGTCCCGACCTGTGTGAGAAGCCTCCGTCCACCGCCGTGAGTCAGGCGTCCGGTGCGCCCGTGCTGAAACCCAAGACTGTGCCATCAATATTTGCCCACACTGAGGTATGTCCATCCCTCTGTGTCCCAGCGCTTTCAGACCAGCCATCTCCCTCTGTGCAGCAAAACCACAAAGCATGTCCGCGTGTGTTCAGAGTCCACACAGGCGCACATACTGACACACACACACATATGCACGCATACACACACACTGACACACACACATACTGGCTTGCCCACACGCTCGCACACACACATATGGTTTTAGACAGATGAATTCACCTGTCTAGAAGATGTAAATACTCTCTTTTTCTCACACACATTCACATACATAATAGAAAATATGTATGTTTCGTGATGTTGGTGTTTTTGAAGAAAGTAGAACTAGAGGCTTTGTGTTGACCTTGTAATAAAAGCAGAGTGAATTGAAAGAGTTTTCTCTGGCACAAGTGTCAAACCTTTGTGGAGAGTGTTGATTTTGGGATTATTTCATAACACACTCCATCAAACATCGATTTGTGCCATAAACTTCACTGTTCCAATATAAAACAGCTTTCATTTGAAACGTTTGTTTACCTAGGAGATACAGAGAAAATGTTACTTATATTGCAGGAGTGTCAAAGAATGCTTCCAACCACGGTTTGTTATATAGTCCAACATATTGACAGTATTTCAAACAATTCAGCTTTTCATATCAATTCATGAGATTATATGTAATGGTTGGTACTTCACCACTAAGTTTGGCAATGAACTTAACTCCTTTGTCTGTTTTATGAACAAAATAAGAACAGACACAAGCGAAAGTGTGTGTGTGTGCGAATAATGTAACACACATTTATTTCAAATCTGATAACATCTTTCAGCATTAGCCCATCCGTCGAGCAAGAGCACTTCAACCTCGGAGGGACAGGACTGGTGGGGGTGGGGGTTTTGGGGCTGGGGGAGTTTTTTGACCGCAGACATGTGCGGGTCTCCCCGTCAGCCCCCCTGCTGTTAGTGTGAATGATGACTCTCCGAGTGTAAATGATGTCACCCCTGCTCTCCGCACAGGTGGTTTCCTGTCGAGGGTGGGCTGGGGGGATATTGTGGGAAAAGAGCCGAGGGGAGGGAGACTTAGGATCAAAAGAACCTTGACGAGCAGTCCTCTCACTTTCTCCTTCTCACTCTCTTTCTCTCTTTCTCTCTCTCTCTCTCTCTGTCTCTCTCTCTGTCTCTTTCCCGCTAGGTTCCTCAGCTTACCCTGAGTGTTCCAGATAATGGGAGCCTATTCCCCAGCCACTGAGATGGAAAATCAGGGAAGGAATCAGGATGGAATTCAATGACAGGAACAGAGAGAAAGAGACAGAGAATGAGAGAGAGAGCGAGAGAGAGAGAGAGAGAGAAAGAGAGGTGGGGGGAGAGAAGGAGAGACAGAAAGAAAGAGAAAGACAGGGAAAAAACAGTGGGCTGTAGAGCCAGCGAGAGAAAACAGGGTAATCAAGCCGGTGGAAAACATAATATCTCATCATGTTAGCAGCAGCAGGAGAGAAATGGTGTGAAAGCAGGCCGGGGGACAAGCAGAGGCAGTGTGTGATGGATGGGTGGAAGTGAGCTGGTCTTGTCTCCCCTCCAGAAGGGCAAAAAGCAGCCTGACTGATTGGGTGGCTTTTCCAGGGATGCCTCAGTGCCCCCACACCACCACACCAACACACCCCACACCACCCCACAGCACCACCCCAACCCACCCCACCCCACACCAACCCACCCCACACCACAGCACCACCCCACCCCACAGCACTCATTTCCAGCACACCTCCCCATCCGCCTCCAGAGCAGCAGTGTGGAGGGGCTTCTGATAAGTGGGGAGGAGGAGGGAAGGGCGGGCAAGGGAGGAGGAATGAGTAAAAAGAAAAACACAGAAATATTGAAGAGAAAGTGTATGTTGATGAGTCAGCGATCTTTCCCCATTCCTAACCCCTCCCTACAATCCCAACAAGAAACCGAATCAGCCTGAGGGAGGGGATCAGAATAATCTTGTTGGTATTTATAGGCTTTAAACTAAATTGGTGTGTCTCTAAAGTGGTGGCACTTATAGTTTGTGTTTTTCACTCTCTTTTTCCCTCCCCCCTCCCACTTTCACTCTAACTAGCTCTCTCTTTCTTTGTTTCTTTTTCTCTTTTATCTTCATTAAAAGTTGCAAATGTACGCATTTTCCCTTTCTTTCTTTCTTTCTCTCTCTCTCTCTCTCTCTCTCTCTCTCTCTCTAAGACACGTGCACACTGCTGTCCTGAGGTTCAGAGTTGGTGAGGGGGGGGTTGTCTCACGTGAGTCACACTGCTCGCCTGGTTGCACTGAGGGCGCTCCTAACCTGAAACGATCTTATCGTCGGGGGCTGAGGCGGCGCTACTGACGTGCACACATATGACACACACGCGCCCCGGGCCAGGCAGGCTCCACTGGGGTCATGTGTGGATGTTCTGTGGATCACCCCTCACAGCGGCCCGGCAGGGCCCAGCATCCCTCATGACTTTGGGTTCAACCTCAGTGTGCTTCCCCTGTCTGACGCACGTGCTGAACTAACACAAGCGTCAGCCATTGATTTATGCTAATTCACAGGTTTTTATCGATCCTGATGTATGTTTTTGTAGGCATTGAAATCCTCTGATTCAAGTTTCACAATAAATAGTCATAAAGGGAGACACTCCAGAGGAACTAGGCCGTGACCTTTGTAAATGCATGTAGGTCACTGAATTGTCAACATGTTAAGTACCCTACTGTATTTTTTAAAGTAATTTTGCTTCATTATTTATTTTGCTTTGTTTTAACAGTATTTTCAAGAGTGTGTATGTATGTATGTATGTATGTATGTATGTATGTATGTATGCAGATGAGGAACACAGCCTGGATCATGTGAAAATAACAGGAGGGATTGCTCTGTTGGCGTGTGAAACCACAGCAATCCCTTTGAAAGCCTCCACAGCTTCACTCTCACAAGAGAGGACTAGTTGCTAATTAAAAGAAAACCAGGTTCGTGCGAGAGTATCCTTTTGACAGAAAGCAGCTTGAACACGACATCCTTACTATTTGCACAAACAAACAAACACACGTTGACACCTAGCACACTCTCGAAAGAGAAAAAAAGAGTATCTGGCTGTATCTGCGCCAGTTGGTAAATATCTTCTGAGGTGTGATGCTGGAATCAGTTTGCAGACGACCGTCAGCGCTTATTTATATCCGATTTAATGGCTCGCTCCCATGTTGAGCACCGGCTCCTCGCTGAGTGCCTTTGAACCTGCTTCAAACAATAGCAAGCCCAGGCAGCCATCTTCTGTTGTGCTCCGTGCCAGCCATGTGCGTGGCATATGCTAATGGAGTGATGTAAAGCTAAATGCTCTGTGTGTGTGTGTGTGTGTGTGTGTGTGTGTGTGTGTGTGTGTGTGAGTGTGTGTGTGTAAGTACCAGTAGCTCTTGGTCATTTCCCAGAGCCTTGGGCTTTGATGTCGGCGAGAGTGCGAAAGAGCGAGAGGGAGGGAGGGAGAGGGGGAGGGAGGGCTGGGGGTGTCGGGTCGGGTCTGACGAGAATGAGGGCGAGTGGAAGCACTGCAGACGCACACACAGTTTCTCGACAGTAGCCACATGAAAAGGGCCTTTGTGGTCGTCGGGTCTGACCCACCACAGCTGGCCAGCTTCCTCGCCTCGGCCCGCGCGTAACAATAATAGCCGCCAAAAAACAAACTCTCCTCACGGCCAGATGTGTTGAATCGCGAGGAAGGGGGGAGAGACTAAGGGAGGAAGACTTGGATGAGGACGTGTTGTGTCTGTCCGCCGACAGACGCAAGTTTTTCCCCTCAGAAGTCATCTTTCATAAGCAGCAAATGACCCTCTGCCTAGCAGACAACGGCGTGTAGTAACCCGGCTGACTCACTCTCGCACAGGCACTCAGCCATCTGACAGCTAATGGATGTGGCCTTGAGCAAAGCTCCAATCATGACATGCGTCTTCCCCAAGTGTTAAAGCAATTATAATGCCTTGTTATTACCTACTAACCGGCGGCCATTATTTTCCCTCTCTGTCTTTCCAGAGAGAGAATGTAAGATTTATGTGTCTGCACTGGCGAATAGTTGCCTTGCGTCTTCTTCTGGACCGAATGACTTTCATTCTCAAGGTATTTTTTTGTGCTTTTATTTCCCCTTATGGTGCTGCTTTCCGTCCAACTTCTTTTTCTTTTCTTTTTCTCTTCTTTTTCTTTTAGCCCTCGGTGGAGTAACACCCAGGCTGCCAGGCTGTTAGAGCCCCTGAAAGCGTTCCCACTCACCCACTCACTCACTCTCTGAAGCACACACGGCGTGACCCAGCGCGGCGAGGTGATGCCTGGGGCGGGGAGGTGCTCTGGCGCAGAGGTTGCGCCGACATCTTGATGGTAATTGCCCCAAATGTCCCCTATTAGGGCAGAGCGCTCCATCTTCCCGCGGATTTTAAATAATACCACTCATTTTCTGGCTGCACTGAAGCATCTCATTGCTTTGCTTCCCCTTTTGAAAGATTGCCTCGGCTCCCCGCTCACAGTCTGCAGCCTGGGCTGCTGCCGCTATTGCCACTGCTCCAACCCCCCACCCCCGCCCCCACCCTCCACACACATACACCACCCACATACCCCCCCCCCCCCCCCCCAGCCAAGCCCTCAGTGCTGCCCGCCCTCCTCATTGCCTTCTCAGTAAAGCATATCTTTATCTGTGCCCTGGATGAGCCGCTGCCGTTCCCAGGCCCTGAGATAATTGACTGTATAGCTTAACAGCTTAATGGAAACACGAAGCGTGGAGGTAGTTACTCAGGCGGGGATGTTATGGGCCCGGCCTCGGTAATGTCTTATAAGGGAAGGGAGAGAGGAGTGGAGAGGAGTGGAGGGAAGGGGAGGGCAGCGGAGGGGAGGGGAGGCTTGGCCAATCTAGACTCAAAGGTTCTCTGCGGATCTAGGAGGGCTGAAATATAATGCTAAGGGGAGGGAGATTTGACATGTTTATTTATTTTTTATTTTTTGAAGCGGGGGATGGGGGGGGTGTTAACAATGTATCCTGTATGGCTGTTCCGCCTCTGTGCACCGCATGCTGTAGTTGTGCATGCCCACTTGAGCCGTAATGGAGTGTGCTCGAACAACAGCGCATTCATCAGTTTCCTGCCTGACATTTACTTTGCACATATTGCTAGATGGTAAGGCGTCTGTCCTTCTATGCCACATAATTACACCCGTGAGGAGTTACACACTGCCTTTGTGTGTGTGTGTGTATGTATGCGTGTGTGTGTGTGTATGTGTGTGTGTGTCTATCTATTGTGACATGCTCTGTGGTGGCATCAAGGAGAAGATCATTACTGAACACCTGGAGATGAACAGCTTGTGCCTCCTGGTTAGGGTGACCCTGTGCGGGGGCACGGTGGGGGCTGCTCGTTGGGCCTGACGTCGTGAGTGATGTGGGAGGACGCGTTGTCAGAACTGGGGCGCTCCCGAGAGCTGCAGTTTGTCTCTTTTGACAACGCCGCTCACCTGAAGGGCCCCTGAAGTCCGTGCAGATGCGCTGCTGTGAATGGCTGGCAATTGATGTCCTCCTCCCTGTCCTCTCATTTATCCTCCCTCCGTCTCTCCGTCTCTCCTCCCCTTCTTGCCTTTCACTTGCCTCGTTAA
>CM059268.1:15361775-15364275 GCA_030347295.1 Setipinna tenuifilis | reverse complement strand
CGCTTGTGCAGCACCCTAAGACAAAGTATAAAGTGGGTGTTGGGGGTCAGTGGGGTGGGGTGGGGGTTGTTACTAAGAGTGCAAGTCCTGCCAACATTAGCGTAGGCGGTCCCCTTCTGTCCCGCTGGGCAACCGGACGCTGGGGGCTTTCTCCCTTCTAGCACTTCCTACCTATGTGTTTGTTCATGCCACTGCTTTATTATGCAGGCCTAACTTGTTCTGCCTCTTGGCTGTTCTGTCTTCCGTGCTGTTTGCATGGATTCATTCATCCCCAAAGTGTTGTGGAGTACTGTTGTTTGAATGGTGGCCAATGCAAAACAGAGTGCATCATTTCCTTTGGCACACTTTTGGGGAAAAAAGCTCACAATTGTCAATTTGGGTATTACTCCCCAGTCTGTGTTTTTCTCTTCCTCTCCAAAGTCATTTTTGTCACTTCTTTTTTCACTGACTGGATAGAGTTAGCACACACATGTGAGAGAGAGATAGAGAGAGAGAGAGAGAGAGAGAGAGAGAGAGAGAGAGAGAGAGAGAGAGAGAGAGACAGAGAGACAGAGAAACAGAGAGAGGGGTATTGTCAGGGAAAGAAAAAAGAAAGAGAGAGTGAGAGAAAGAGAGAAGCAGTGTTAGGGAAAGAAAGATAGAAAGAGGGAGCGTAATCTGCATTCTTAGCCGTCTTGATCTGATGAGTTTCCCCACTTCTGTGTCCTGAGCCTCTCAGCCTAATCCTCTTCTCTGAGCACCACGAATCTGGTTTGAACAAGAACATGTGCCATTGTTTACTCCCTCAACCCTCACTGTCTGGGCTCAGAGGGGGAGAGCGCTCGGGGAACAAAAGCATCCCTATAGCACAGCCCAGCCATTCCCGCCCGTGCCCTTAATGGAGAGGGACAGAAACAATACTGTCATAACTCCTGCTGATTACAAGCTGGCATTTGGCCCTGTATTATGCATTACACTTCTCGATAAATAATAAGACCAAATTACAAGATGATGATGATATCATGTTCTGTATGACATTAGATCATTATATGCATGAATGCATAAATGTATGACGGTACTGTACAAGTTTCATATTTTACCCACTGCAGTTCTGAACTAAGAGGATAACTACAGTAGATGAGAATCCTCACTGGCGTAGTTGTTCACATGATTTGTAATTTTTTTTCTGGTGAAAAGGATTCAGCTGCTATAGGCTGTTATCGTGGCCTGTTTGTCTGAGTTGATTGTTTGCAGTCATGAACTTTCTGGGAAAGATGCAAAACATATGAAAGATGATTTGTTGTGAGTGCCTGACATTTTCAACTTCTGAGTAATTGCTGATATTTTGAGGGGGGCTGGTGCTTGCTAGCAATAATAATGATTTATGTTGGCTTCTATCCCTGCCGACACTGTTCAATCAGACAAGCAGGTGATAGAGACGAGGTGGCTGAAGACCATAAAAACAGTCTGGTCCAGGTTTGCCAGATAAGGTAGAACCCTGGAACAAAAAATCCCCAGTTGTGAAAGAAAAAGACGGAAGGGGGGAGAGAGAGAGAAAAAAGCATCATTTGTTAAATCAGTGTTTTTGCTGGAGGAAATCTTCATGCTTCAGTCCATGAGTCCTGGGGGACCCAGCCCTTGCAGACAGAGAGGAGACAGGACATGGATGATGCGGCTGCCGGGTCACCTTCATCTCTGGAGGAGGAGGAGGAGGAGGAGGAGGAGGAGGAGGTGGTGGAAGAGGAAAGGGAGGAAGAATGATTCACATGCAGGTGGGTCCTTTTCTGGACACATTTGTTTCCACGAAGACAACGTTCTTGCGAAAGGTTAGGTAAACACATAGACTACCATAACAGATGTTATCAAGTGGCCCACCTTTCACCTTGTCCCAACAGCCAGTCTGACCTTAGGGAACAAAACTCTGCTTTTTTGTGTTTGCAAGTATCCTTGGGTGATGACCACCACCCTCACAAGGGTCCAGACAAGACAAGACCCTGTAGGAATAAATGTTTAAGCAGGTGTATTTAGTCCAACTAGACAAGAGACAATGACACATGGACCAGTGCTACCATTTTCTTTCATGGCTATTTATATTTTTCATCATCACTGTTCCAAAAAGCTGCCCTTTTTGTTTTGAATGGATCCTGTCTCAAAGTGTAATGACAAAGTGTGGACCCTTGCTTTCAGCTTTCCCGAGTGACCTTCTGAGCGCAAGGCTACCTTTGTCTTAGAACACCCCCCACCCCACCCCCCTCCTTCACAGACCCTGGCACACTGTCCCAGCACACCTTGCATCATTAACCTTTTTCGTCCGATCGCAAATTTCCCTCCGAGATTCTGCTCGCCTCAGTGCTCCATCATGCAAAGCTGACGACATGCAGACAATGGAGACTGAGCAGAGAACACAGAAACCACACAGGACTGCACTCACAAGGTGTAATTTTATCGCAGAAGAAGTAGAAGAAGAAAAGGAACAAGAAGGAGGAGTGGAGGAGGGAGGAGAAGAGGCTTGTACAGTAGC
>CM059268.1:15296775-15351775 GCA_030347295.1 Setipinna tenuifilis | reverse complement strand
CAAGCCTAAGGCCCTAACCAGTAGGCCATGGCTGCCCCCTAATGATATTTACATACCTGAGGTGAAACTCGAATGGATGAAATGGCACTGGCCTAAAACTAATTCTAAGCCAGGGCAGGACAGCCTGGGACCAGGGCAGACCTGAGAGGCCTCTGGAAAAATCCAGAAATATCTTTCTGCCTTGAGACCAAGAGACATTCACCTGCCCTCCACCAACATCAATCTGGGAAATAATGTAGCACTGGGACCCGAAGGGACTAACACAGTCCTCAGGGAAATACTATAAAAACAACTTCTGCCCTGGGAACATGAGATGCTCAACTGCCCTCAGAAAACTTCAGGAGCAATGGTGTCAGCCATGGGACTCGCAAGGCTTTAGGGAGATTCTAGATAATATTTCTGCCCTGAAACCAGGAGAGATTCACCTACCCTAAGACAAAATTTTGGCAAAGAATGGCGTAAGCTGTGGGACCAAATGAGACTAAAATAACTCTAAAGAAATTTCTAGAAAAATCTTTCTGCCATGAGACTAGAAGAGACCTCACCCACCCTTAGACAAGAACTTCAGAAACTTCAAGAACAATGGTCTCATCCCAAGGACAAGGGAAGACTTGAAATGCCTAAAGAAAATTTTAGAAAAAAAAAAGGTTCTACCTGAGAACAGGCACAATATGACTTCTGGCCTGGGACCAGATGAGACCAAACAACCTTGAGGAAAATCCTACAAAACAACATCTGCCCTGAGACCAGAGCAAACAGTGGACTCCCTTTTGTCCAACTACATTGCACTGACAACAGAAAAATATGACTTTTGCTCTCGGACAAAATTGTAGAAAACAATGGTCTCTGCCTCTGGGACCACATGAGACTAAACAGCCATGAAGAAAAGCCAAATCTCTAAATTTGACTATACTGCTATAAATAGTCATTGTTTTTGGAATATGAGTAGGCCTACTGTAAAGCTTAATGCAATGTTCATTAACAAGCTTTCTAGCTCACCTGATTATCTTAAATAGGTAGCTTAGCTAGTGCTTATGGTTAACATGTATGGTCATATAATGTTAATAACACTAGCTTATTAATACTGAAGAGGTGATGTTTTTCTGAATTATGTTGTTCGTCTACCTTTCTGTTAAGAATCGGTAGCAAAGGCCAATGTAACATTTCAATTTGGCTGGGCAGGACAGAAATGTTTAGCAAGCACAACTGAAATATTCAAAATTGTGTCACGTTGTTAAGATTGAAAATGTTGGCCTGGCCTCTGCATTTCTCTCCTCTCTTGCATTGGTTGCCAGATAGAACACAAACGTTTCTGCCCTCAGGGCAACTGAGGAAATCCATTTCCAAACCAGATTTTCTTGCCTTTGCCCAGGCAGGATCTCTGTCTTGACTGTATCAGACAGAAGAATTTATCAGTAAACAAAGGGTTATCCCTCCCTCTAACCATAAAATGGCTTTGAGAGGCACATTTATTTAAAACTACCAAAAGAAGATCCTTGTAGTAAGTCCATGCCATCTCGACTCCAGGAATTACAAATAGCCTATGCCAGTCAAAGATCATGAAGATATTATTGTTTGTCGAATGTTTTAAAGTGCTGTTTCTTTACAGTTCACGGAGCTGTCTTCATAAGTTCACAATTTCAAATCATTGCTTTGTCAACCGGTGATTGTTTGTGAATGAAGTTTTCCTGCCTGTTTGTTTCCCACTGCAAAAATGTGTTCATTGACTGCTGACGTCAACTGTCATTTAACAATATCCTTCATCCTTATTCGTAATCACTTCACTCACATTGCTCAAAATGAAAATTATTTTATTTTAGTACCTGCCCACATTGCATCGTTTGTTGTCAACTTGCTTGTTGTTGCCACATATCACTCAAACACATTTACATTCATTTGTCGGTTATGGGGTAGCAATGGACAAGTAGCTAGATATCTGAACAGGGCTTTAGACTGGAAGGTGATTGGGTGAAGCATAGCCATGGTCTGTCAAATGCAGAGAGTGACCATTGGAGAGTAGTTTACTTTAACCTGACGTTGCCAGGGAAATGTTGTATGTATGTACTTGTGTACTTGTGCACATGTATGCGTGTACTGATGTATGTATGTACTGATGTATGCATGTCTGTAAGTGTGTGTTTATGTTTCATCCAAACAGATTGACCACACTGGACTTAAAAAATGTACAGACAACACAGACACTTGGATAACAACAAAATGGTCATAACATAGTACTAAGATGACCAAAAATGCCATTTTTAACTTCAATGATAATAACAACCAGTACATTATTGGAGAGAAAACTCGATTTGAAAAAACTAACTGGACTGCTAAATATTAACAACATGACAATAAAGTGCTTTCTAATGGTACCACAGCTGTCACTACAACTAACAGCATAGAGGAGGCCAATCCATCAGCAAGACTGCAGTCTTTTAGTGCTGAGAGCAGGCAAAGACAGTAGACACTTATCTGGGAAAACAAGAGGGTAAAAGGGCACAGTACAGTGATCCTGTGCCTATCTTTTGGCTATTAGATTAGGATATAAATTTAAACCTAGTATTGCTAATGCCATGGAAGACAATGTGGACTCACAAGCAAGGAGTATGTCCTTTATGGGTTATTAAAACCCAGATGGACTGCTTGGTTATTTGGAGCACTCTCAAATACATACGATAAGATGTTTTAAAACTGTACCGCAATAATCCAATTTGGACATATTTAGGACCTGTACAAGTTGTTAAACAATGTTGTATGAATGTATGTATGAATATATGTATGTAAGTTCCTTTGAGAGACTGTGTATGTCTCCCTCTCTTCCTCCCTGTGTGTGTTTGTTTGTGTGTGTTTGTTTGTGTGTGTGTGTGTGTGCGGCTGTGCGCACATATGCATATTTATTTCATCTTAGTCAGGGGTGGAAGCAGGACCGATAGGAGAAGTTGAGTTGAAGGTGGCTTCTGTTAAAGAGCCTCCGGCGTCTCTCCTGACCTGCGTGAAATATGAACGAGAGTCCCTGCATGGATTGGATTGAAGCACGCCTGATTAACTCTTCAGGGCTAATTTACTCTCGCATCCATTTCAACCAAATGACAAATATTGCCCATTCCACAGAGGCTCTCTGGACTGCCAAGAAATACTGAGGGGGAAACAGGAGCAGGCTGTGTGTGTGTCTATGTGTCTGTAAGTATGTGTGTGGGTGTGCGCTCGTGTGTATTTTTATCTTTACCACGTATTTATACATACATATACAACTGTACTGCACTGCACTATACTGTACTGTACTGTACTGTACTGGGCGTCTAAGGCTCAATAAAGCATGGTTAAGATATTCTCATTGCTTCAGTGCTTCAGGAAGAGGCTTGAGAGCCTCTCTATCGTTTCCTGGCAACATGCATCTTGTCAAGTGGGAGAGACAGCGAGGCAGGGCAGACACTATGCACCAGGCGCACACACACAGGCCTCCCTGTGATTAATGGTCAGGGTGTGTGTTACAGCGGGCATCCTCCGAGCACGCGCAGATCTGTCTCCCTGTAATACAAATCTGACATTCGCTCCTCTGCAACCAGCCGCCACCTCCACCCCCACCCCCACCCCCACCCCTCCCTCCACAGCCCACCTCCAACCTCTCCAACCACCCATCCCACATCCCACATCACCCCCCACCCCCACACCACCACCACTCAACACCCACCACCCCACCCTCTTCCCTCTTCCTCCTCCACCTCCTGTCTGCCCCACCTGCTCCTTTGACACCACCACCATCAAGACCTCGAGACTCCTCTCTGCCAAGTGTGGTGTGCTGGCGCCCATAAATCACTCCCAAACAAAACAGGCTTAATCGGTGACGTGCAGGCCTGACACTGAAATTTATTACCTGTTCCAGGCAACCAGCAGGAGTCCCTGGTGCCTGCTTTCTGTTTACCTATGTGAAAAACAGAGCATAAACTATGCAGAGAAATAAACAAATAAACAAAAATAACAAAATGCGCAGAAATGAAAACAACTCCAGCTAAGCAGGGCTGACAGTGTCTGTCTCCATAATACCAGAGACAAAGCATTACAAGGATTGTTAATTTCAATGGCTTATTACAGTGGAGAATGTGCCGGCTTCTCAGAGAGCTCTATTGCCAAAAGGACTTAAGGATTTCTCTCATGCACATTTGTAAGACATGAACGCCTAAGTCTCTTTCATGGATTAGGTTGGCATACAGAGTCAAAAGAGAGAGAGGGAGAGAGCTTGCCTGGTTGCCTTCGAGAACGCCACGGGGGGGGGGGGGGGGGGGGGGTAATGGGACAATGCCACACCTCTCTATAATCCGTGAACACAGGAAAATGTAAACTTCTTTTTTCTATACGCTTGTCTCGTGGCAAGTGGAACAGTGGCTGTGCATTCGAAAACAATTTAGCAGCCCAAAGAAACATGACATGCTACCATTTCACTGATGCAAATCTGATTTAAAGTGCTTTCTATGCAGGGTAGACATTTCAAAATTCCTATGATACAAATATGATATATACGATACATAATTTCTTATTGTTTATTGCAGAAAATGTGGATTATTGCACACTGAACAACTCTTTGACTGCTTGACTGCTTGTTTTTACAGTAATACAGTAGAGTGAGTTTCTGTGCTTTTTATGATAAATTATTTCTAAAGGAAATCAAGGGGGATCTTGCCGTCTAACAGTAGTACTGTACGCTTGAGTGCAGTGCATTTGGTCTAGCACAGCTCAACAACTTCCTCTCTCAGGCAGTGCCATTTGACACAGCCAGCCACAGCTGTGGCAGCAGATTGGGTATTTTACATGCTCTGGTGAAAAAAAAGAGCAACAACAAATTCTACATAAGTTGAGTAAAAAAAAAAGAAATTACAACCTGTCTCCACTCTTACTAAAACATAGACACGCTCTCTGTCACACACACACACACACACACACACACACACACACACACACACACACACACACACACACATACACACACACACAGTGCAACTCTCTTTGCCCTCTGTGCCTCATGCTTGTGTGTGTGGTCTCACCATGTCTTCACACCCGGAGACTGTTGGAATATGAAGTGACAGCACCTGCTGGTTGGCTACGGTGATGGCAAGTCAGCAAGCGCGGGGAAGTGGCTGCACTCATGAACGATGACTGCTTCAAGACGTGACACTATTGACACTGCCAAACACATGGACAGAATGTTGTGAACTTCATGGCTCGGGTGTAAACTGTGGCAAAAGTATGTCATTTAGTTTTGCTATGTTTTAGTCTACCTAAGCTCTGTGTATGTTTCTCTGTGTTTTATTCTACTTAAGCTCTGTGTATTGTGTGTGTGTGTGTGTGTGTGTGTGTGTGTGTGTGTGTGAGAGAGAGAGAGAGAGAGAGAGAGACAGAGCGTGAAAGAGAGAGAGGGATGGAGAGAGAGGAAGAGAGATCAAGAAAGAGAAAGTGTTTGTACCGTATGTGCCTGTGTGGCTGTACGTATGTGTCCATGTGTCTGAGTGATGTTTCTTTTCTGATGCTGAGAAGCTGTCATGAACTGACTGCCTGTTTGAAGGAGAGTGGTAGGCTGATACAGCCACACTCAGTGGTTCCTATGACGATGTGGAACCTCTCGCTGACACGGGATGTAAGCACCGGTGAATCATCATCAGTCAGGGAAACAGCTGAGGCATAAATAGCCTTCTTTGGCCTTCTCCTGATACACTGGACTGACAGCAGTGTAGGCAGAGTGATGTTGAGTGTATAGGCTGCCGTGCGACAAACAGATAGTTCAAGTAAGTTTCTGCATCTTATGCATTGATGACTACCTGTCGATATGCAATTCAATTTTCTGGCACCCTTGTTTTTCATGCATATTGCATGACAGAGTGTGAATCTCTGGAGTGATGAAAAGGGGCCTTGTGATGCATTAAGCACCTCAAACAGCCCTTAATGTGGTTTTCTTCTGCTTTTGGCATCATCGATCTCATTGCCCGCCAAAGCTCTTTACTGTAGTGATTTATAGCTGGGCTGAAGTGCATGTGAATATTGATTCTTGTAATATTTTGCTAAGGCAAAGTGTTCAATGTTTGGTCTGATCTTACAGCACTGAGCTGTCACTCCGCAAGGCTACTCCTTTTTCATCTGGTTTTACATGCTGTCGAGACATCTTTAGCATGCAACTATACTTGTAATGTACCGCACCTTCTGAGGGAGAGTGGTTGTAGTAGCAAAACTGTGAAGCTATTTCAATGCACTGGCAGCCCTGTGGTGAACAATGCAAATAATAATAATAATAATAATAATAATAATAATAATAATAATAATAATAATAACACTGTGTATTAATATTGCTATTATTGTTATTGGTAGTAGGTATAGTAGTAGTGGTGGTGATGGTAGTAGTATTAACAATAATTATAATAGTAAATACAAAACAGTAAACAATGTTTCAGTACTTCTGTTACTGCAAATCTGTTGCTTATATTCTGAATGAAGTCATCCCATGTTCACTTTTATCCTGCCCTTCAAGCCTGTCTTAAACCCAGACATGTAGACAAACATGATCCATGCAGTATGTGTGCTTGGTTTCTGCCCTGTCTCTATGGAAAAGAACCCAAGTGGACTGCGGCAGACCAAAGGCTTGCTTAAGCCAGCTATATGTCATAAGGCCTCTGAGATTTAATTTGTTATTGCAGTCATGGTTTTTGCCTTTTTTGTCTGTGAGGTCTTTTGTCATAGTGCAAACTTACTTCAAGGCTGATCTTCCTTGTCTTTCGGGTAAAAGTTGTGATCTTGTGGCAGTTCGTTCATTTCTATAGACAGGTTCAAAACTTTATGGCTGCTTCAGGGCAATTCACATTATCTGCTGTCAAGATAGTCTACTGCTGTAAACAAAAAGTACAAAAGGTGCTAGACTAGATACTTTATACGGATTGTCTCCTTCCAAGCAAAATACACAAATTACTCACCGGATCACAGTATAGTTTCTAAGCACCTAAATGACAGTTCAGAGTTGCCAGCAGGATGAAGCAAACCTGATCAACATAACACTGTACACATTTCAGACAACCTGTCAGAGAACATGGTTTCAGATTCCCAGTGTTTGGGGGAGATGGCACAGTGCATTGGTCCTGGTCATGGGTGTGGTGGTCCAAAAATTCTTATGGCAGGCATCTCTCTTGGTGTGGCCCAGATGTATACGTCACCAGTTCAAAGTACCGGACTAGACTGGTTTGTTTAGCTTATTTTGTTCTGTAGTAATTGCAAATGGTTTGGCAAAGATTAATTTCACTCCCAAGCATTTTAGCAACCATTAACCTTGGTAGTTTAAGACAAGGCCTTCTTGCCCACAACAGGGACCAGTCAGTTGTATTTTTGTGCTCTCACTTAGGCAAACCAGTATTTTATTTTAGAAACGGCATGATAGATCCTCTTGGTGCATTTAAGCAACTGTGAACATGCCCACAGCAATTATCTGGAGTAGCTGGCTTTACCCAAACCCAAAAGGCCACATCCATTCAAATTTAGCAGCTATATGGTGGCCCAGATAGGCATTTTGGATGTAGGCATATAGAGCAACACTTGGAATATTTTCTGATATATTTCTAGAGATTTTTGATTTTTGACACTGTCCTTAGGCTTAGTTTTATATTGTTTAGTCATGTATTGACTCAGCCACCTTGTATTATAGTCCTGTGCTCTTGGGAGGAACACTCAGTATCGCCAACAATTGTACCAAAAGTCAGAATTTGGCTTTTATTTCTACCAACTTGCTGGCTGCTGGCGATATTTTGCAAGGCCTTCTCATGGATTTTAGACAGTTAACCTTCTAGTCTTACATTGAAACTTTAAAGGAAACGTACCCAGGTCTAAATATGGTCAGCTTCACTTTCTATTTGTTTTCTACCTCTTCCATTTCTCCCAGCTTCTTCAGTGACACTTGGCCATATGTCAGTATTGTCCATATGTCAGTGGACAAGCCAGAGGCATAAAAAACTGCTTTAGGATATACAGTTTACAGGTTTGCAGATTAATATAGTATGGAATAAATTGCGTTTAATTAAACTCAATTATAGGTCCACAATTTGTGCACCTTTCAGGAGCCCCAGGAAAAGAGGAAAATCTCAGTCCTGTCAATAGCAATATGACAAAACAAAAAATAATACACACAAATATACTGTATATTGAGTTCATATTGCTAAAGGGCTGGCGTAAGATCTTTTCACTTGACCTCCTCTGATGGTCAGATAAAACGTATCCATTAGCATTTTATATATATATATATAAAAATGTTTTTGTGCCGCAATTCACTCAATGCCACCTGACAACAGAATGTCACGCAGAGTAATTTGGCAGCGGTCTTGTATGATTAATGAAATAAGTCTTGAAATTAAGGACAAAATGACTAATGGGTGCAGGAGTTTCATTTCTGACCTTGCTCAATTTTTAATGAGCTCGCTACTGTTAATGCAATATTGCTGGCTCGTTGTCAAAAGTGAAGGTACAGCCAGCGCTGCATAGCTGCATCTCAGAATATGTGAATGCCGTAATTGAACAGGCAGACTAAGAATGTTGCCTGCAGCTATTTACTGTCAGGTATGAAAACATCCTAAAAACACACTCCTACTTTGGTTATACGATGCTTCAACTTGTGCAGAATGAAGAAAGAAATTAGCTGGTGTAAATAAAAAATAAAAATGAAAAAAGGTGGTTTGTTGCCTGAGGATTTCTTGCTCATTAGAAAAAAATGTCCTCGGTAATGATGTAGTGTTGATGACAAGACATGCTTGGAAATCAACATGCAGGGATTCACATGCAATAGCAAATGTAATCTATTTTATAGGGCACATTCCTATAAAATTAGCAGGTATTCATAATACATTTGCATATAATAAAAGAATTACACATGAGACATATATCAAAATTATAGCAAATTTAAGCAATGAAAACCAGATGATCTAAACGATTCACTTTTACATATCATATGTCAGAAGTAAAAAAAAAAACCAGTTGATTGAATTCATGAACAAATTTTATTCGCAGTCAGTCAGTACTTGGTAACTTTTAAACTTCAGAAGTTTTCATTACATATCTCCAACCTCCACATTAAAAAATGACAGTTGTGTGCTCCTGTGTGATACAGCCCTGGCAGGCTGTGGTTAGTGTTAATTACAGTCAGTAATGAGAGAACTGAGCCAGGCTGCGAGACTCAGGGTATTTTTAGACTCTCCACATAGTTATCTGACGCTGAACTTCACTCTGTGTGGAGACCAAATGCCTCACTATGTCTCAGCACAAGTTTGCAAATCAGTTCTACATGGAGAATATCTCACTTTTGATATGATCAGCATGGATACACACACACACACACACACACTGACACACAAATGCAGGCGCACACAGACACACACACACACACGTACGCACACACAGGCACGCACACACACAGACTTACAATCAAAGACAAAATTAAAAAGCAAACCCTTTACGGTTAATTTGCGGAGGCTGCGGAGGCATCCAGTGCTCGACAGGTGATTCTTCTTCGGCACAGATCAATAGTGCTCACCGCCTGTGAATAATGGAGACATTCTGCTGATCAATTATCTCAAGGCACGCTCTGTTAAATACCTTAATGAGTCAAATAGAAATTAATATAAGGTCTGGACAAGGCTAAGATGTCATTGACCTGTTTTTCTCTGTGCCTCTTCATCCCCCTCATACAGCAGCCACGGTGCAGTATGCATTTGGTCTTCATTAATATTAAGTGTATCGGGGCCTGTGATCTTGCACCAAAAGTATACTGCACACGGATCATGTATTTGCCCAAGGCTTCTCTGGCCAGCCTCCCCCTCTCTCTGAGGACAGATATGGTTTCAGCTGTGCCCAGCCCGAATGTTTGAAACTAAAACGGCATTCAGAGATGCTAAAAATCCTCTTGAATGCATCCCTTTCATCTCCCCCTTTTTTATGCTTCTCATTAATTCAGGCAGGGCCGATATGGAAAGTAGGGGGGAGAAAAAAATGCAGAAAGCAACATGTGTATTCAAAAGCAAAAAAAAAAAGTTCCATTTTGAATCCTTTGACAGACTAGGTGGTACGAACTTCAGTCTGCATTATCGTGAGCCTATATGTCCTCCAACTGTGCAGAGTGCTGGTCTAATGTAACAGTGGTGGATTAAGAGATACGTGCTGGGGATTTTTCAGACAAGTCCCCTCTAATGAGACAGAAATAATGAGATGTTATTTTGGAACTTTTTGGCAAGACTGAAATCTGTGGAAATTGCGTTAGAGGCTTTGCTGAAGCTCCAGCTATTTGTGCCATCCATATTTGAAACATATCAGCATTTGTTATGTTTAAAATATCATATTTCGTGTCAGACTTGACTTTGGAGGATTCTCATAAAGTTCTATGTAAGCATGGTACAGCACACAAGCCTTCTTTTAATTGGAAGGCGGGGAAGGGTTGTCTCCATGCTATTTGTGGTCTGGCGATACGCTGAAAATGCCAGCTGTCTCACAGCGGAGGATATTTTGTGAAACCTACAGCATTTGTCTGCATATCTACACTTATCATATGAATAAATCAACATACAATCTACAAAATAAAAGTATGTCCTGAAAGCGTCACTGCAGTTTTTTTTGTCAAACTGCTGTTTGGGATTATGGTATTTTTTTGACATACAGGTTATCACTGTCAGTATATTTATGAGTATAAAACTGTGTCAAACAACCTTGTATAGACACAGATACTACTGATTTAGTGATCAACTGATTTAGTGATCAACACACACTACTGATTTAGTGATCAACTTATTTTAATTGAAGCACAGAGTTTCACACATTGTCAAGTCAAGTCGAATCTTTGCCAGTGTATTCGTGACAACTTCAGAGCTCGTGTGGTCATGTGTTCTAAAGCAGCACATTTTCAGTGCATCCCAATTTCTCTCCAGGACGACAAGTCAAGTCATCTGACTTCTGCTTTTGGTTTGGCACATTTTCGCACTTATATTAATAATTGTAACATATAATGAAAAAGCACCCAACACCCCTCGGCATGCGTGAGTGACAGCTGCGGCTGGTCCAGCCATCCCCTGAGCCAAGCCCTGTCACACAACGCATGCCCGGCATGGCCACGTCCATCTGGGATCGCAGCCTTCAAACTGCTGTCACCCAGCCCGCTGCGGGCAGAAAGACCCAGGAACGAGAGGAGGCAGTGGGTGTGAAGTCAGGCCTCGCAGAGGCAAGAAGGAAGCCATCCAAAGCCAGCTGGTCTGGCTTTGAAAAAGTGAAGGACTGAGAGGGAGGCAAGTGGGAGAAAAGGAAAGAAAGACATTGAGAGAGAGAGAGAGAGAGAGCTGGTGGGAGAAAGAGAAAGACTGTAGGCAGATAGAGGGGAAAAAAGAAAGACGGAAAGAGGGCCTTTTCGTGAAAGAAAAGAAAGGTAACCTCCATACCTGAGGACTCAGCCTTAACAGCAGGTTCTGTGAAGGCTTTTCTGACACGAGAGGAACAGGTGAGACACATGGCACCGTGTGACACAAGGGGCGGGGCTACCAAAGGAAGTTTTAACTGAAGTTCGAAATTTATTGGTTACTGCAAATATTGATACACTTTTCATGGAAGAATACAAAAGAGATATCGTAGCCACAACATACCTTATCTTACTAGTTTTTTTCTAACAAAACAAGCTTTCTTAATCTTAATTTTTTACACTGTATGCTGAAATGCATTGTTTACACTTAACCATAGCAGATGTGTAAAGTTGTGATTTACTTTAATATGGGAATGAGAAAAAATTCACTGAGCCAAAACAAAGAAAAAAACATAATGTACTTTTGAAACAACAGATTACCCACACACAGTAGCCAATTTTATATTTTAAGAGAATAGTTAGGCCACTCAGTCCTGTTATTTTCTGACCACAAGTGGCTGGGAATTTAGTGTGGTTTGCAGGGGGTCTGATGCCAGCCCGTCTCCGCAGAGCCACTCTGTGGGTCTCGCTCGCTCTGGCAGCACTATTTTTACATACGGCTCAGGCTTTGCACGGATTCACACAGAAATATGGCCAGCGAGATGTAAACCCACAAAAATTCAACGAATGCCGACACATAGAAGGCATATAATGAGGGATTTGGACACTTATCTGTGGTCACAGTCGGAGGATTAGTGGGAGAAATGTTGATAGTGTGTTGATAGGGTTCGGGCCATAGCTCGGATAAGGTTGTCTTCTGCTCTTGTTCCAACAATGACTGGTGTAAACTGTGTCCTGATCATACGTCTGGAGATCGGGCGAGGGACCGTTGGAGAAAGGGCCTTTAGTGAAAATGTGAAAATGTGTAATTGTCTCAACTTTCTTCTTAGTTTGGAACCGGTTTTGTCATAGTTGCCTTCAACACAGATAACCGCAACATTGTTTTTAATGAATTTTATGACGTAGTGGTCAAATGTATGGTAAAATGTAATATGTACATCTGTTTTACCATAGCATAACATTTTATCCTTGCATACCAGACACTGTAAGTATTGTCTGTAATATTAATTTATGTATGGCCTATTCTTTGGTTTAAAAAATATGTAAATGTTTTTCTATTTTATGTATTCTAAACCTTTAACATTGTTAATGTAAAAATATAAAATTCCCCTTTAGGTTAACAGTGAATTCTGAATGTGTTGGTTCCCTGGTCTTACTGTAGTGCATCCTGAGATAATACTTATAAGCAGGACGGGCAACCATCTTTATAAAAAATTAGAAATTTCTTTCTAGACTCTTCTTTCTCCCACTCTCTGTTGGTTTAAAAGCCTCTACATGTTTTAGTTTTCAGTGTTATATATCTTAATATCCGGTCAGCTTGACCTGAAGCCACAGTGAGTGTGACAGGAGCTCACAATGGCACAGGTGGGGTGCCGTATTCTGTTCCCCTCAGCATGACACAGCTGTCTGGAAATGTTACCTTAACATTATAATGACGATGGTCCTCTCTCGGCTCTTAATACTTCAGGTTAAGTAATATTGTGACTTAATATCATACAGGGTCAGCACACAGTTTCATCAAAATGGCAAGGCTTAGGTGATGGTTACGGCTGTCAGAGATTCACATGTATTTAAATGTACATACACAGTACACATATATTTAAACACACATACATTTAGTCTTCATTCGTCAACATTTTGCAAAGGTGTTTAGATGGGAAAAAAAAGATTAAAGAGCAAGTTTAATAATAAATTGTAGCTGGTGTATGGGTAGGATATGTGATGGCTGGCATTCACACACAAGCTGAGACATCCCAACACAAATCCAAAGCAGCCCAAACACAGCAGCTTACTCTTTATGGAAAGTACAAATCTGTACACAAGCAGTGTTTGTTGCAGAATTAGATATATGTATGACATTATTTAATACCAATGTAACAACATACTAATTACTCAATAGTGGTGTGCTTTGTCCTATTCTTATAACATAGACTTCACTAAGCACATCTGTACAACCAGAAGTGTTCATTTTCATTTTTATTTTACACATTTATATAAGAATCATTTGATACTAGAAACCATGTCAGAAAATAGAAATATAACCTACAGTTTCAAGACAGAATGCCACGCCAGGGCACACTGAATTTCATTGCTTATGGTACACTGTACTTGTATGCATATGACAAATAAACCTGAACTTGAACTTGAAATGCATGGTTCAGTGCAATATTTAAAACTGAAATATTGTCCAGCAATATAAACAAAATGTAAATGGAAAAAATTGTACATGAAAGTTACATGTACAGGTTTTTTTAAGCTATTTTATGTTCGCTGACTGTCATCAATGTACAGACAAAAAATGATATACCATAGTACATTGTTTTTCACATTGTTTTCTTAAATAGGGTATTAAGTAAAGAGTGAGACTCATTAATGCAGTACATAGCCCCACTGATTTGTCTTCAGGGTATAAAATAACTTCATAAGACATACCCTGTGCAGAAATATATTGTAGGCATATACATTATACCTGACTCCCTATCAAATAATTATCCTGTTTGTGGCAGCTGTCTCTTTAAATCCCGGCAACAACAATTCCAGTACTGTACCCCACCTCTTCCTTAGATCCTGCAACTACACGTGACACCGCCACATGCGCCGTGTGCGTAGACCAACTCATTCCAGCAATTGGCTACTGAAAAACCGCTTTGAGTTTCAATTGGTGTAGAAATATGTCATTTTAAAACGCCCGGTCCTATTGTTGCTGTTTGTCTTACAGGCATGACGTCAATCGTATCTAAGGGAGCGCAGTTAGCAACCTTGTTTAATGTAAAATAATATGAAATCTAAGACGCACTGATGTATAACATTATTTGTGTTACAGTGTCTTAAAGCGCCCGCCTTAACTTGCTCTAGCAGCTGTGTCAAAACCACAGTCACATGTCATAGGGTTGTGTTTTGTGTTCTAATCGTCATGAGACATAAGGATAGACTTTCTTGCATTTGCTCAGACCTGACTATTTTACCATCCCTGATGAGTCACGTCATATAAACAATATAAAACAGTTTCGTGTCCTTTTTTAAAAAATATCGGCAGTATTCACGTAAAAACTTGCTTATAGCTTTTTGTGTAAGATATAACTATAGAAACTTGCGCTTTTGGTTAAAAAGAAATAAAAAGCAAACAGGGAACTGTCTGTAAGTTTAGATATTTCTTTGTAATGGTGATGAGACACGAGTAGGAGGAGGTTGATTTCGTCTGGCGTTCGTCAGATTTGGGGAGGAGCCTCTCACTGACAAGAGACTGCTTCTTCTGAGTTTGTCAGCCCCCTAAAATAGAAGCCCGTGTGTCAATGTGACTGAAAATACATTTATGTCACATCGTAGCCGCTGGAGTCACTGATACAGAGTATCTATATTCAGCGAGGGACTGTGGAGAAAAAGGTGAGTAGCAAAAAATAGCAACAATATTACACCGAGGACCGCGACTTAGTGGAAGAGGGAAAGCGCAAGAGGGAGACGTAGAGAGGGGACGGGGCAAATCAAGGCTTCAGGCAACTAAATGTTACGTTAGCTGTGAAGTTGTCAGATGTTTTTCTACAGTACCTAGGGTAAATGTATGTTCTGTAATGTGTTGTAAACTTTTCCACCAACCTAACCAAAATTTTCGACCTATGCGTATGCTTCTTGTTTTACCACAACTTGTTCTTTACCTCTGCTTGTCTGTGGAGCTGTATTTATGTTCACTTGTAGGGCAGCCTACATTAAAGGAAACACAAGTTCAGTGTCGTGTTTATTGCAACTCAAGTCTATTATTACAGCGAAAAGCATCCACATGTAGATACATAATGTTAGTCTGGATATGTGTTCCCTTGTCTTAATGCTGTTTACAAGCCTGAAGAAACACTTGAAAATACTGACAGGGTTAAAGACCTTTACTACGCCGAGTTTACAGTAGACGCATGTTAATGTTTACGGTAAAAGGTTAAGGATTTCAGTCAGCCGAAATTTAGTCTATATATTTTTAAACATTTCATGTTTGGCTGATAAACTCACAACCGTTAGCCTAATAGCCTGTTATATTGTGTTAGAAGGTTTACTTCTGAAAGCCATTCAGTCATATTACAGCCACACAATGCGTTGTTTGGAAATATTTCATTTTGAACAGACTTTTAATATGTTTTGCATGTAGGCCTATTAAACTGCCAGAGTCTTGTTAAATTACGATGAACGCCCTGTGTGTTAAGCGCGCGATGTTGCAATAAATGTGCACATGAACTTGTTGGTTAAACGTAAGCGTTTCGAATAACGCCATGAGTGAATAACACCATATTTACGTTGTTATTAAATTGTCGACTACACTTCATTATTGCCTCGTTTACTTTTAAGATACAGACATGGACCGTCGCTAAAGTTGTACGACAGATGTGGCCTGCGCCCATACTGTGTCATCTTTGAAAATTAACAGTCATGTATTTATTTATTTATTTATTTTAAAGTCGAAGCTTTGTCAGGACAGAAGTGCCAGGTCCATTATGCTGGTCATGCGTTCGCAGTGACGGACACCTTTGGTGTTCTGACGGGTGAGAAAGAGATGGTGCTGCTCTGTCAGTCTTTTTAGTGATTATAAGGACTGTCAGGCACTCTGCTAACACGTAGTTTCACGTCAGTTTGAGATCACTTTTAAGGAAAGCCGACGCACCTACATAGCCAAGTGTAATATAACAAAGTAACCTATCGTTTAGGTCGATCGCATTTCCATTAAAATAACAACAGAAATGTTGTTTGATGCAGTCCTATTAGCGCCTCATAACTCAGCCAGTGCGCGTAATTTGGCACTAGTGCGAGGTTTCCATTATGTTGTACTCAGTGAGATGTCCTGTAACTGTTTGTCAAACTCATTAAATGATAAGATTCATGGTCTATCATTGAGTCTTTAGCTGGCCGTGTGTTTGTAACAGTCCCTTGTTTCTTCTGACCCAGAAAGTATGCACTGCGGCGTGTTGCAAGTGCATGTGTAAGGCCTGTGGATGATTAAATCCCTAATTGAGTTAGAGGGAGGTGCGGGACTTCAGCGATGCACCGCTTGTCTGAGGAGGCTAGCTGACCTCCCCAGTGTTTATTTTCATGTGGCTGTTGTGAACGCATCACCGAATAAGCCATGAATACGCTATTACTTCGCTTTGACATATGCCTTCAATTGTTGGTGTATAGTCTGTAACATTTTGGTGCCTGTGTGTATAATGCCCACAGTTGTGTAAAAAGTCAAATTGTGCTGGCAGGAGACACACTGAGTGGAGATATTGTTCAGTAAATACAGCTACCTCGACTGCAATGATTCCAAACTTATCAAGGGTCAAGAGGTCTGAATGTACAGGTTAAGGGCTTGCATCCTCAGTGCTTGCT
This sequence comes from Setipinna tenuifilis, assembly GCA_030347295.1. NCBI lineage: Eukaryota > Metazoa > Chordata > Actinopteri > Clupeiformes > Engraulidae > Setipinna > Setipinna tenuifilis. The sequence continues at coordinate 15,334,914 of CM059268.1, read as the reverse complement.
GCCATTTTCTCATCAGCGTCGCTGCTGAACAACAACATGATGACTGTCCAAACTAAAAAAGGTTTTAGTAATGTGTCCTTCACTGTGACCTCATTAATTGAGCTGCCATGCCTGCCGAATAATGTGTTTATATTGCCCATAATTTATTAGCATTCAGAGGGAAATATATATATATATATATATATATATTTTTTTTTTTTTTCATGCCAATGAAATTGCTGAGCATTTCATGCTGCATTTATGCAATTGTCCACAGTTCCAGAATTGTCCACAGTTCCAGAATTAATGAGTTCTCAGCATTTGCTGGTGCTCTCTGTCTGACTTCATCCATAATTGTAGGGCCCAGGAGAGAGGTAATCAGGTCAAGCAACACAGTCATTAAAATGACCTCAGGACCAGCGCTCGCCTGTGATGCTGATTGTTTGCCTTTAAAGAAGGCTTCGGAGCCAGCGGTCAGGAGACCCTGTGACAATGACTGCATGGGCTCCCTCCAATTTTGTGGTCCCTGAAGATGCAGTGATAATTAGGGGGTGTTATTTGTTAAGGGTAACAAAATCAGTGGATATTGAATTTTAAACATGTCTCTCACTCACAGAATACCTGAGTGTAAGTGGTGCTTAAAAATAATAAACTAAAGTGCAAACATGAATTCATAGTAACAAAGAACAACATTGTTGTCATGTTGTCATTGGAAATGTAAAAAGGAAGCATGTTATAGCAGAACTGATGTTTCCAATTTCAAATTGCATTTTTCTAAGTGTCTGTGACAACATGCATTCGATTATTTTTTAAATTTCTTCCGGTCATTATATGATAGAGCAGTTTGAGAAGAAGTAAAACTCAAGTTTTGATTTGTAATCTTGTAATCTGTACAGTGTTTGCTATGCTTTTCTGATTTTGCTGCTTTTTCCTTTCCTGAAGCAAATATACATATTCAGTCATGGTATAAAAATGCACCATATGGTCATAGACGCCTTAGCGCAGATCTGCACTAAGAGTAAATCAGTAGTAAATAAATGGTAAATAAATTGTGTCATTAAATAAAAAAGTAAGAGAGTTGTTTTCTAATATGGTGACTGGTTAACCAAATGTTATAATATTCAGAACTTCCTCTTTTGGCTGAACTGAAGATAAAGATAAGCCACGTATTTGAGTAATAACTCAGCTTGTCTTTTATCTAACATCTATTGTCTGCGTCAAAATCTCAGTTTAAGAGCTTAAACAGACAGATTTGCTAATAAAGCCTAAAAAGCTTGTAGTTATATTTAGAGAGACCGATAGCAAAAGTCAGATTATATTCTCATAGTTATGTATTTTTAAATGATTATTTCTGTCTTTGGAAGTCAGATGAGGGTTTAGACAACGAGGGATGACTACTGGGCTGGACTGATGTGTTTCTAGTAATGATAAGAAGCCACAGTGTGGGAGAAGGCCTAACCAAATTTGCAGGAATTGTTTGTGAGAGAGATAAACAGAAATAAACACTGAGCTAAGTATTAAGGCTTCCACTATCTACTATCTGTAGTCACGAAGCATCTCCTCTCTTTCTTTTTTTCCTTTCTTTCTTTCTTTCTTTCTTTCTTTCTTTCTTTCTTTTTTTCTTTCCTCCGTCCATGTGTCTGTCTCTGTCAAGGAAACACATTTTACAGTGTAAGTGTAGCAGTTCTATGTCAAAATAGAATAATTCTGTTAAAAAAAGAAAAAGAAACACACACACACACACACACACACACACACACACACACACACACACACACACACACACACACACACACTCCTCCCTTTCTCGAGTGGAACCTCCCCCACCCCCTCATGTCGATGGTGTTCCCATCACAGGCCCTGTAGGGCAGCAGAGGCAGCCGCGAGCAGTCCTGCCCCGGTCGGTCAGCAGTCAGTCAGTCATCAGCCCCTGTCATGCCCAGCCCTGCATGGCCAACACAAGGCCTGATGGTGGCACAGACACAGGCACACACAGGCAGCATCATGTGACCTGATCTGTAAGGCACACACTTGAGCAGCACACACTACACTAGCGCTCTCTCCACTCCACTCCTACAGCACAGCGTTCCACTCTTACACCCCCGCTCTGTTATAACGAGGGAGGAGGACGAGGGGGTTAAAACAGATAGCAGCTGTATCGACGTTGCTTTTGTTTGCTTTATCGTCCGCATGGAAATTTGTCATTGTCATATTCAAAAGTGAGCGTTGCATGCCTGCGACTCATAGCTGTTTTTAGTGGGTTGTGCGTGTGCATTGAACTCCAGTCTGCTTTACTGGAGTGAACTCTTAAGGAGAAGATGAAAGAGCTGGTGGGAAGATGAACTTGCAGACATGAGGGCTGGAAGTGTATTAGAGTGCTCTATATGTGTTCATGTGGTGTGTAAGTTTGTGAGTGTATGTGTGTGCGTGCGTGTGTGTGTGTGTGTGTGTGTGTATGTGTGTGTGTGTGTGTGTGTGTGTGTGTGTGCATGTGTGTGTATGCGTGTATGTGTATGTGTGTGTGCTTTTATGTAGGAACAGTATATATGAAAATGCATATGCATGTGTAAGTATATAGCTGTTGACAAGGATTGATTGTGGTGGATGGGTGGGTGGTGGTGGTGGAGGGGGGCATTGGGGGTTGATGGTGACTGAGTCTCTCCCACCGAGCTGTTCACAGCCCTTCAGCATCACAGGCTGGTCTCAGCTTCGGTGCGGGAGGGAGGGAGGGAGGGAGGGAGACAGAGTGGAGACGTGGAGAGGGTGTGTGGGCGAGTCTGATCTGCAATTAACGCCGCTTGTCAGAGAGGAGAAGGTTGGCGTTTACACCATGCCTCTGAATCACTGAGCCAGACACTTTCTTCTTTCCCCCCTCCCTCCTCCTCCCTCCCCAGGAAAGCTTTTTTTCCCAAGGAGAAGAAATCAGCAGGAAGCTCTAACACAAGAGGAGCGCTGAAGGAAAAGAAAGAGTGCACAAGAGCAAGAGAGAAAGAGAGAGAAGCTGAGAAAGGAAGCAAAAGGCTGGAGCTGGATATTCTTGGTCCAACAAAGAGGATATCGCTGCTCTAATAGCGGGGTAAGTCCTGTTTTTTAACTGTTTTTTTTTTTTTATGTCATACGAAACAGAGATTTCATCTGTTTTCTTTTAAATGCACATGTGCACATATGCCTCCTAAACCGTTTTCTCATTTGAGGAGAATAAGTGAAACGTGCAATGCTGCATGGCCTCTATTTAACTCACATCTCCCACCCCCTCCTCACTTGACCTCATAATTCTGGTCCTCCCATGGTGAGTGGGTGGGTGGGTGGGTGGTGTGCGTAATGGTGAATGGGGGGGAAGGGGGGGGGGTAAATGTGTATGTAGCACACTGAAATCCCATATCTCTGAAGTAGCAAGCCTGAGTTGGGTGCGCGGGGTTTATGCACGGGTCATGGGAGTGTATCCCATGCAAGTTTGAACAACATCAGCGGCTGCCAGGAGAGCTGCGCAGGAATAACAGGAGCACTCAGGTGTAGCAGAGCCATGCTTTGAGCCGATCATAGGCACCAAGTTATAGTGTGATCTTAGCAGGTGAGATGAAATCTTTTTTCTCGTGTACATTGCGATAAATCTGGCCTTTGATGTGACAAAAATATGACTTGCAGTAAAAATGCTTTTCAATTCTCAAAGATTGAAATGAGCCGTAGAAAAGTAGTAATGCAAATTAAAAGGCATAATCTGACATTGTTTACACATGTCACTAAGCCATCTTTATAGTGTTTTGTTTTTGGAATTATAGATTAAATTGACATACTCTTTTGCAATCCCCTCGCTGTTAGTGTGACACTTTGTAAGTGATTTGAGGAAAAAAAAAAACAAAACAAAAACAGTCACCAAAAAAATAAACAACTTGTTTGTAGCAGCTGCAGGGCTGCTGGCTGCTTGACGACCACAGTATTTGCCCTTCAATAAAAACAAAAGCCATGTCCAAAAAGGTCGGTCATTGTCTGTGAATTTCACAGCCATGATTCACCAGCACGCCCTGATGAAGCGCGTCCATCCCTCTTCTCAGAGCGAGGCGTGAAGGCACTTTGGCAATTATGCTCCAAATATTTCTTCTGATCAGCCTGGAGGAATGTGCCATACGTCTACACCCAATCCATTACAATCTCGCGCCGTTTTTTTTTTTTTCCCTTATTGTTCCGAGCAGGTTTCTTTTTTTCTTCTTCTTCTTTCTTTCACTCTCTCTCTCTCTCTCTCTCTCTCTCTCTCTCTCTCTCTCTCTCTTCCTTGGGCACAGTGTTGGGCAAAATGAATCATTGTCCATTGGAGCACCGTCATTGAACCGGAGATTCCAGCGTTCTCCCGTGAGACCTGGAGGCTGGATGCAGAATCTTGAGCCCAGCAGATAATGCCTTGGCTGAGGCTGGCCTGTGTGGCTAACGCCATGCTTTCCATGCTTTTAGGCCCCCATCTGGGAGCCATCTCCGAGCATGTTTTATTGAATCAAAAGGCGGACATTTTTTGTCTTTAACACATAAAAGTGCAGTAGCATTCATATGCATGACTGCTGGATGGGTGCACATGCACACACAGACACACATACACATACACATACACAGGCACTCACACACACACACACACACGCACACACACACACACACACACACACACACACACACACACACACACACACACACACACACACTCCACATAGCTTCGGCTGCAGTAGACCACGAGCTCCAGTCTCCAGTGTTACCATTGGTTGATGGAGGCCTCTCCAAAGCCAGAGGAATGCGTAAAGTCCCGGAGGGGTCACCCAGCAATCAGCTCCCGCGGGGACTTCCAAAACCAGAGACCTCTGGCTGCCTCTCGCCTGGCCACCACACGGCTATCGTCCCACTGTTTGATTCAGAGCGGATATCCAACCAGCGGGGGGAGAACAAAAAAACATCTTCATTCACACAGAGCCCATCCACATACAGTATTAGGTCCTCAGTCTTCTCTGTTGGGTCTGTCTCATGTTTCCTGTGCCTTTCCTCTTCCTGTGCAATTGCACGATGCTCAGCTTGTGTCTGCCCTGCAAATAAGGTCCCAGCGGTGCTTGCCAAATCAAACCGTCTATCAGGTTAGAAGGCTCCACAGATATAACTTTATTAGGCGGGACCTTCAATTGCTGTGATGACTTCCAAGCCATTGGCCCAGGCATTAGCGTCCAGTCTTGGCAGGGATACAGGGGACCGCATGCACTTCATAAAAAAAGTGTTTACTTTTATAGATGTTGAATTTATAAAAGTTGAAAAGTTAATATTTATTAATATATGTATTATAATGCACACTTGCATCCAAAAACAATCAATGAAATAAATACAGAAAATAATGTAAAAATAGCTGATGGTATAAATATATATAGATGATATAGGGAGGTAGAGCTTAATTTAGGATGCAAGACCGGTCTCTTCAATATATTTTGATTGATCCTCTTTTATTGTTACTTTAAAAGCATTTTATAGTCGATACCCATCTGTCCTTTTTAGTTTAGTTTCCGAATTGAGTGATTGAAAAGGAGCTCCTGTGAAGCGTGCACTGTCTGTCCCCTGTTATTCAAATATTCCCAATCTTTCAACCGCAGCAACAAGAAGCAAGCGTGTATACACCCCCCTTTAGTTTGTTCATTATGATTGGCCATATTTCAGGTTAAGTATTTGGATAGTACGTATCTCTGTTGACTTTGATTTTGACAGTGAAATGGTTCCTCTCCAAGTGGATGTGTACCCTTCCAGCGGAAATTTTAAACTGTACAGCACATCTGTTCATGATCATGGCAAAAAATAAAGGTATATTCCTATTTCTAATTTCAATCTATTATCTCTGATATAGCACAGACCGTGAAGCATTCTACACAGAGGTCTCTCATGCAACTGAACTTCAAGCTTTTACTTGTTTTGCCTATTTTGTTCACAGCAACTACAAGTAAAGGCATTTAGTTGAGTTTTAGAAAAAATAGACATAGACTGTCTGGTCACATGCCCTTGAATGAGGTTCAGTAATGTTTGAGGTCAATTACATTTATTTTATCTGCAATGTTATACGTTGTCCATTCCATGAGATTTCTTATGATTTCTGACAGAAACAATATAACATTACATAAAAAATATACACATGAAATAGATAAAAGAACCCCTTGTTACAATGCATTTGGATAAATAAGGTTTGGCCAAGATGTCTCAATGCAACCTGTGTTTGATCTGCAAACACTGTTTGACCACATGCCCCACTCCACACCTCCCCTCGCTGGCTCTACCCCTGTAGCACACCTCAGCAGAATGGCTGGGCCGTGACCTTTCAACTGGCTCGCCCTTGGCCGTGACCCTGTACATTAAGCTGCCCCTGTGCAGGTCCAGTCCAGTCCAGTCAGCACGTATGCTGCTGCTGAGCAGGGTCAAAGCCCAGCCCGGGCTGTAGACAAGGAGGAGAGGAGAGGAGAGGAGAAGAGGAGAGGAGAGGAGAAGAGGGAGAGGAGGCTTACAGAGAGTTAGATAGCCCCTTCAGCCTCGCCCTCCCTGCCCTGGGTGGAGGTGGAGGTGGTGCCCTTCTTGTCCACCTCTCCCTGCCCCCAGCTGGCCCAGGCTGCGGTGGAGCATTAGTAGCCAGTAGCCACACAGGCGTGTGCCGCCCGAGCATTAGCCCCAAATCTTTCCTCTAATCCTCTTTTCAGCTCTGATCCACCCCCCTCACCACCCAGCTCTCTCTCTCTTTCTCTTTCTCTCTCTCTCTCTCTGCTGTGCTTGAACTGTCCACTCGTAAAGGGTTAAGAGTGCAGTTCAAAAGGGGGGTTAAAGTGAAACTCCGGCATTTTGAGGCTCAAAGAGTAAGAGAAGGTCAAAGCAAAAAAAAAAAACCCAAGAAAAACAAACTAATTTCGGCAAGTTCACTGACTATGATGTAAATGAACCACTTCTCAGCGTGCCCAATCCTTTTGAAACAATGGAAGAAAATCTGAAACAGTGCTTCTAACCAGGCCAATGTGTGTGACTGGTAAACAGTCCTAAAAGTTTTCACACAGACCCAATCTGTTCGCAGTCATTCCTCTCCGCTTTGTTTGTTCATCCCGATCAGCGTTGTTTGAATGATCTTACCGCTGACAGACCTAAAGTCCTGAACTATTATTTTTCTGATTCCAGTAACTCCTCTGGCTTTGATAAAGAGACATGGATATTTGTTTTGCTTCGACGTTTTTTCCTAGACCATTCATTTCATTACTTGAGGGCCCAGCAGACACAGAAAATAAGTAATATTATTGTAAGCCAAAGGCTGACTCATCGTGTTCATATCTGAACTAAGCTCCTTTGTGAAGGTGGTAATTTGGAATCCCGAGCAAAAGAGCGTTCCACTGACATTTTTAGATTTGAATGTTTTTTAGATTCGTGAAACGGTGTCATTTATCAGCAAAGTCAAGTGTCACTGTTCTCTGTCTCTCTCTTGTCAAGAGTTGAAGACAAAGAATGCCTTTTTTTAAATGTCACTGCTCATCATCGAGCCGACAAGAAGACAGGTAGACTGAGCAGTTACATTTCCTGGGTATTTTTCTAAAACACCATCACCACCTCATAACACAATAACCCGCTGTCATAAATAAGTCATTAACATGCATTTCACAGGAGAGCTGCATAGTTTTCAGGAGAATATATTGCCAATTCACTCATGAGCAGTAAACCCTGCCTATTTCCACCCTTTGCCCTGTAGCTCTATCGTGGCATTGAGGCAGGGAAGAAAGTAAATTCTCTACTCAAGAGTCCATGTGTGTTTGTGTGTGTGTGTGTGTGTGTGTGTGTGTGTGTGTGTGTGTGTGTGTGTGTGTGTGTGTGAATGTGTATGTGAATGTGTGTGTGTGAGTGTGCACTTCTGTGGTTTTGGAAGAAGGTGGGGGTCTTGCGAGTGTGTTTGGTGGGTGTTGATGCGAGGTTGGAGGTGGGGCTGTGTGTGTGTGTGTGTGTGTGTGTGTGTGTGTGTGTGTGTGTGTGTGGGGTGAAATGGTGGTGGGAGGGTGGGGGCGGTGCGGGTGACTGCAGCTGCACCTGTGTGAGGGCACGGTGGGTCTGTGACTGTGACTGCCTCTAGTCTGCTGCAAACAGGGGCATTGCTGTGCATGTCAGCCTAACCGCAGGGAGTATATGCTCTATGCACAGGATATGTGAGCCCACGACCAGAGAGGTGAAAACTTTGAGAATGACATGTGTGAAAGTAGTTGCACGTTTTCTCATCTCTCTATCTATCTCTCTCTGTCTGTCACACTTTTTCTGTTTCACTCACGATCTTCTCTCTTTCTCTTACCCTCTCTTGTGCTTTTTTCTCCTGCCATCCTATGGTTCGAATTGGGTCAAGACCTGTAGAGCAAGCCAGCTATATTTAACCCAGCTTTACTTGACTTTTCTAGTTATGCCAATTCTCTCACAAATACAGTAGAATACCAATGCCATGTTTATTCTGGCAGTGTGGAAGGCGCATGTATGCTTTCAGAAGATGTTGACACCAGATAAGCGCTGCTTCAGTTTGGCAGTTGGTGTATTCCCAGGCATTCCTGAATCGCGCGCTTGCGTCAGAGCAAACTGAAGGCATGTTTGGCACTCAGATCACAAAGGGAGACCTGCCCAGCGGTGCTGGGAGTGTCCCTTTTGTGTGGCGCTGGTGTCTTGTCTTCTGTGCGAGACATGCAGAAAGATGCTGTGGCTGAACTGGATGCTTTGTTGAGCTCGGGTGCTTTTACGTGTTAATCGAGTGACAGGTCGTAAACCCCTTGCTGAAAACGGCAGCAGAAGAGCTCACTCCAAAACATGTGCACAGAATTCCAAACCTCATACGTGTGTCATAATATGTGAAAATTGGTATTGCTGTTGCATGTCACATGTAGTTTAATGCATACAGTTTAGCACTTCAGTTTGTTTAGTGTATGACAGAGCAGCTTAATAAAAGGCTCAGATCCTTGGTAGAATAGGCGAGTTCGATCCAGACAAAAGCACTGGCTTGACCTTTAGTTCCTAGTGCTTGCCTGTGGTACAGTAGGAAGTCTGGCTTGACCCCTAGTTCCCAGTGCTTGCCTGTGGTAGGGTAGGAAGTCTGGGGCCTCCTGCAGCTGTTCTGGGCCCTTTGGGGCTGCAGGAAGAGAGCTCTCGCATCCGTGTTTTTCTCCCCGTCTGTGAACCATGCTGGGGCAGAAAGGGGATGTGACCCCACCACTCTGATCCTCCAGTCTCCATCCCCCCGGTGCCTTGTGTTTACTGCTGAGCAGGGGAAGTGACCTAAACAGCAATTTTGTCCATTCACCACCTACCCCCGCCTGCAATCCCCATCCTTGTCTCTGTCCCCAACTTTGCACTCCCCTGCAGATGAAGGCTAGACAGAGTTCAGATGTCCACCCTGAGCCATGTGGGTCAGACATTAAACAGGATGACCCACCTTGATCACACAGTGTCTCTTATTTTTGATGGGATTTGCTAAAGCAAATACTGGATGTTTTGTGTCTTCTGCTTAGGTATATGGAAATGAGCAGGACTTTTTTGGGGTTTGACTCTGACGCACAAATTAAAGTGTGTCTTTATTCGAAGAGCCAAGGTGCAGAGCTTTCTTGGATAGTGTGACATGCCACCTTAACCCAGAGCACACGGTAAATACGCCTGTGAAGTGTTCTTGGAAGTGCTTGGCATAGAGTCTGCATCACCCTGAACTGCAGGGAGTTTTAAATTACCCTAATCTCCTCAGCTTGCAAGGATGTAGTTCCTATTGTAAGCGACCTTTGCGGTTTGTGACATGTCATCCTCTGTGGTCCTCGCCACGAGGGAGATAATTCATTTTGCGTTTGACTTTTGAAACATTTTTGTCTTGCAACACAGGCCTATCTGTGGCTCACGTCTGTTGTGTTTATGAAGGAGTCCTTTTGAGCTCGTTCAAAATACCTCCTCTAACCTTTTGGAATTTGAAACAGCAACCAAATGCTTAACAAGACAGACTTTTTTTGCCTTCTCCCTGTGCTCATTTTCAAACTCCTGTCTGCCTGTCCAATTAAATCTCTGCTACTCTAAACCCCTCAATTTAAAACGAAACCGCCACACATTCTTCTTAGGAAGCCCAGCAGTCGGCAACAGCTCAGTGGGGTCCATCTACAGTACATGTGGACTGGCACCGACCCTTACTGCTGGAAAAGAACAACCCAACCAGCCGAGCAGCAGGCAGGCAGGCGCGCAGCCTAAAAAGCAACACAACACAGGGCGATGTGGAGCACTTGACCTCTGCCTTGTAAGGAAAAGAGGAAGCAGAGGCTGGGAGGTATCATGACATCATCCTCCCTCCGGTGCTAATAGCCCTGGCAGCGCTCAAGCAAGGAAAACATTACGCCACTCACGTAGTAAACCTCATCGCAATTACAAAATCACAATGGGTGTCTGAGACCAGCCAGAGAGCTTATTGACTCGTTTTTCCTTTTTTGTTTTTTTTTTTTCATGAAAAACCTCACATTAATTAAATTAAGCTAAGAGTTGTGACTCGGAGGATCAACTAAGTTGTTGCTGTAGACAGTTTATGATGACTATAAAAGAAGTGGTCTTGATGTTTAAGTCCAAACATCTTATTTTAAGTCTAATTGGGTACAGTGGGTGTGGGACATAATTAGTCCTCAGTGTTTTTCTTTTTAATCTCCAAATATGTAGTACAGCAAGAGCTGTAATGAATTAGGAATTTCATTTTATATAATTTTTGCTCCTGCCTGAATGTGAATTTACAATTGGTTCGTGCTGAACAAGCTGCAAGAGTTACTAGATAAATATTGCCGGCCCAGACCACCATATCTGTATGGGTGTATCTGAATATGGACGTGTTTTATGTTTGTCTGTGTGTTAGTGTCTGACAGTGTGTGCATATTTGTCCAGGAGTGCCTGACTGTGTGTGTACATGTGTGTGTGTATGTGAGTGCATGCGTGCATGTGGGTGTGTGCATGCGTGTATGTGTGTGTGTGTGTGCATGTGTGTGTTTGCGTGTGTGTGTGTGTGCATGTGTGTATTTGTGGGTGTGTATGAATGTGTGTGTGTGTGCATGTGTGTGTGTGCGCGTGTGTGTGTGTGTTCAGTAGTGTTTGCCTTCCAGATAGGCCAGCTGCCAGCAGTGCCCTCTCTCACTCGCAGGGCTTGTGAGTTCTCGTAAACGCGTCCTGAGCTCGTGCCTGAGCCCTGCCCCGGCCTGGCCCGCTGTGCTCTGCTGATCCAGGTGAAATAGTAAACTGCGCTCCGTCGGTATCTCAGCTGTTCCCTGCCTGTACTTGGCCGCTGTCACACATTCGCGCCCGGCCTCCTGGCCCCCTTATCTTGCCAGAGGGGGCCCCTCCCTCCCTCCACCTCCACCTCCACCTCCACCTCCAGTCCATCCCCCACCGCACTCCACACCACCCCCAGCCTACTCCACCCCCCACCACCACCCCCCTCCCTCCACCTCCACCTCCAGTCCATCCCCCACCCCCACACTACACCCCCCCCCAGCCTACTCCACCCGCCCCCACTCCCCCCCTCCCCACCCTCCCGCTGGGTCAGCTGTCAGTGCTACCAGCCCTGTCCTCCTCCGTGTCTCACAAAAGGGGAGATGAGGCCGCCCCACCAGTGGCCAGGCCACAGTCAGCGCCGCAGGCAACCGGGGAACAGTTGGTCTGCAAAGATTCCAGGAGAGGCCAGCCGCCGAGTCTGGCCCTCTCGCCCCCTTCTTCTGCCCCCCCCCCCCCCCCCCTTTTCCCTATCCCCCACCCCCTTCCCTTCCTCACGTGTCATTTTTTTTTCTCTTTCCCACCTCACTCTTTCTTTGTCTCTGTCTGTCGCTCTCTCTCTCTCTCTCTGTTCTCTCTCTCTCCTTCACGATCTCTGCTCTGCTTGATCTGCTGTAGCCTAGCTGTGTCTCTTTCTCTTTCTTGCTTTTCATCCCTCCTTTATTCTGCTCTCTTTCATTCCATCTCCCCCCTTTTACCTTTTTATTTTTCATTTGTCATTGTGTCCCTCTTGTAGGTGGGAGGTCCTCCCTGGCCTCCCTACCTTACACCCACGCATGAAAGCTTCCTGTGTTTGTTGTTGCTTATAAGGGAAAGGTATTTTAAGATGCCCGTTCAGCCTCTAGCCCTTTCTCACTGCCCCTCTATAATTAAATATTGTCTTGCATGAGCTCAGGTGTCTGGTCCCCCAGAGAAGCAGGAAATGCTTTGAAGCCGTCTATGTAAATGCCAGAGTAGAAACATATAAGCGTTACAACGCGAGATATGATAATGACTTAGCGAGAGTGGCACTCTCTCCAGTGCTCCGACCGCCACGCAGCCTGCTTTCACACAAACACGACCACTCAACGAGGCAGCGGAGAGAGAACTCAGCGATGCGTTCAGGGCGTGGAGCGTAAAACTCGACGGGAACTGCATGTTTTTATTTTTGTTGCTGCATGACTTCAGGAATTTTCTAAGGAATAGTGTGCATTCAAAGGTTAGCGTGAAAAAAAAAGAAGGAGAGAAAAAAAGAGAAGGGGAAGTGGTAGTGGTAGTGGTAGTGCAACCAGCTAGCTTTTATGTAAGCACACATGTATATTTTAGAACGAAAACTGTTCCTCAACTGCAGCTCGGGATAGCTAACAAAGTGGAGCAGCCTCCTCCTTCTTCCCTCCCTCCATCCTCCCTCCCTCCTTCTCTTCTTCATTCTCTGGGGTGCCTCAGTGGTGTGGTGGCTTTGGTTTTGTCCCTGCCCAAGACGCAGTTCTCCACAATCATCTCTGGCTAGTAGTTAGACAGGTCATAAACAAAAAAATGACCAATGGTTTACGAAATGAAACAGCACACACAAAAACCAGTGAACACAAGAATGAGTAAAGGGAGGGAAAGAAAGAAAGAACTTCTATGACTGCTTAAGGACCACAATGAGTTGCACAGAGTGTGAGGACTTGGCTAAATGGCTAAATTGTCATTTTTTTTCCTTCTGGCCACCCCCTTTAAGCTGCAGGGTTTTGGTGGAGCTGTGTTCATTTTTTTGAAAGCCCCTGAGGCATGAGTGCTGGATGGCACAAAAATACCCTTCAGAAGGTTTCTACTGCCTTCTTCCCAGCAGCAGACCACTCTGCGTGTCCAGTCCACTATGGGAATGTTTATTCAGTATTTCACTAATTCTCTGTTTTTTCACTGTTAGTCACCGGCCCATTGTAAATATTTTAGAGATTATTGCGCATTAGTTTCTGTACTCTGTACTACACTCAAAACACACAAAATACACTCACCCACCCACACACACAAACACACACACACACACACACACACACACACACACACACATTTACACAACACACATAGTAACACAAGACACATTCTCATCAGATCACCCTTTACAGTTTGTGAGTCAGAGCAGTCCATGCTGCTTGGGTTGCATAAAGCTTTTATATAATGGAGCATTGTTGAACTTGGGGACCGTGAAGAGGATAAAAATGTCATAAGGAAAGAACATATCAAATATTTATTCCAAGTTGTGGAAGCGTTTTTATGTCCATAAAGAGCAGGAGGAGTGATGCCTCGGTAGACCCATCGTAGTGTCCTGGACAGTGGCACTCCCTCGTAATGGCAAGGCCCAGAGATGCACTGTGCCAACTGAATGAAAGTCCTCATTTGACGTCTGTTGATGCGGAAACAGCCTCTTTAAGTATGGCATTACTGTTTGTCTGTGTGTGTGTGTCTGTGTGTGTATGTGTGTGTGTCTGTGTGTATGAGTGTGTGTGTATGCATGTTGTGATTGTGCTCTTGAGTAACTGTATATATATATGTGTGTGTTTGTGTGTGTGTATGTGTGTGTTATTGCATAGCAGTCTCACACTGATGTTTGTGTGGGGGTTGTGATTGGGATGGCGCAGCGCAAGCGGCCTGCTGCTGGGGTGTGTGTGTGTGTGTGTGTGTGTGTGTGTGCATGCGTGCAGCATCTCAGCAGATATCCAAACACAAGCGCTCTCCCCTGAGGAGGAGGATCTTCATTCATCTGCGCTGTTTACCGTTTCCGACTCGCAGATCTGCGCTACATCAAAAGACTGCTATGGCACTTAGCGCTACGCACACTGTGCCTCACGGAGCTGGGGGGTTGGAGATGGTTTGTCTTTGTATGTGTGTGTGCGTGTGTGTGTCTGTGTGTGTGTGTGTGTGTGTGTGTGTGTGTGTGTGTGTGTTGCAGGGATTTGCTATCTCTGGTGAAAACTTGCAATGTTGATGGACAGCCATGCAGAGACAGCTAGGGGTGCATGCCACATGCTACATCAGACAGTGACATCATGTTCAGCCCCCAGAAGAGAAAACGGTTTTATGGCAACAATATGACAGAGAGAGAGAGAGAGAGAGAGAGAGAGAGAAAGTGAGAAAGAGAGAGAGGTGGGGGGGAGGGAGAGAGATTGATTTTGTCCAAAAAAATGAAAAACTTCCCCTCAGAAGATCTTAATATGAAATGCAGCATTTGAATGAATTGCCTTGAGCTATGAGGCTCCTCTTATTAATATATGTATGAAATGGCTTTGTTGTACTTTTGTGCATGTGCAAGGCTCTACACTGGCTGTGTAGTCTGTGTATCAATTTTATTGGCTTTATAATTTTAATTTGATTTTCATTATTTTGTTCCATTCGTTTCTGCATAAGAATTGTTAAAAACAAAAAAAATAAAAATAAAAAAAGGATCACTTTTAAAAACAATACCACAATATCACGTTATGACATGCAGTCTAAAAAAGAATAACAGACATTTCTAATGGTTGAGTTTAGCTGGAGAACCTCCAAAATAACACTTTATCACTGAATGTCAGTTATTAAACGGTTTGTCTTTCTTTGCCTCTGCTAACACAAAACTGGGAGGTTAAGTGCACTGGATTGGTAGTTGCCGTGAATGCAGTGTTACTGATAAAGGACATTGTCCCTCGTCGGAAGTAAAAAAAAAAAAAAAAAAAAAATATATATATATATCCACCAAAAAATTGCCCAATATTATGCCCCTCACCAGGCATGCCAGTAATGCCTCTCATCTCTGCATAGTTACAATAAAATAGCTTAATTTGGCATTGAACGTGTAACAGTGAGTTGCTCCACAGTTGTTGTGAAGAGAATAGAAATTGTTCATTATTAACCAAAAGGGTCCTGCAGAGCTACAGAGTGGACAGTCAGAGTCGGCCATGAAGTAATTTGCAATGGCTAACTGAATGTCTTTATTTGAACGGCATAAATCCTTGGCTAGATGTATATGCAGACATTGCTCAGATTTCTAAAATATTATGTAACAGTGCGATTAGGCCTGGCTCCGCACTAATAGACCTGGCAGCAGTGTGTGTGTGTCTGCTGGCTCTCTGTCTCCTGCCAATAGTACATCTTTTCCTGAATATTGTGCATCTTGTGTATTTTTGACATCGACACATTGAGCAATAATATTGATCACTAGCAAACATAATACTGTCTCTGTATCTATGCACTGTGTATTTGCATATTTTTGTATGTGTATGCAGCTGTGTATGTTCATGGGTTTCACAGATAGGCACACAAACTCACTCTCTCTTCCTATCTCCCTGCCATAGGCACACCCACACATACACACACACACACACACACACACACACACACACACACACACACACACACACATGCACACACGCACACACTCAAACAAACTCACTAACACTAACACACTCACTAAAACAAAGTTTGGAGCAGTAGAACTGAGAGAGTCAAGGGGAGAAGGGGGGGGGGGGGGTGTGAGGAAAAAAAAAAAAAATCAAAGTCGCAGCACAATTAGCACAGGCCCGTATTCCAGGAGGAGGAGAAGTGAAATGGATATAGCTGTTTGGAGAGGGTCATCGCTTTATCCTTGAGAAACTGAGAATCCATTCATCGGCTTGCCTTGAAAACCTGACTGACGCAAATGGATCACTGGGAATAGGCGCGTCCCTGCAGTAATTATGTTACAACGCAGCTACCACTCATGACCAGGGGGTGGGGGTGGGGCCACTTCTTCTTTCTTCCAGCACAACTTGTGCGTGTGTGTGTGTGTGTGTGTGTAGGTGTGTGTATGTGTGTGTGTATGTGTGTGTGTGTGTGTGTGTGTCTGTGTGTGTGTCTGTGTGAGCTCATATGTGTTTTCTCTTCCTATTATCTTACACCAACACACAGACACACTCTCACAGACACCTTCAAGTCGGTGGTGTTCTCAGAGACTCTGTATCAGATCTGCTCAAACCGTGTTCCTGATTGACGTTTACCATATGCTGCTGAATCAACTTCAAAAGTCTCCTGCTTGCCAGCAGAAACTACATTCAAAGGGCAAGCCAAAATCAGTCTGATGGCTCACTTCTCCTGGCAGCCACGGCTTTGGTTAGAAATATTTCTAGTGATTATCAGTCCTACTGTATCTGCAGCATACACTGTATGTTCTCTCTTCCCTTCCTTGTAGTTAGTTTGTCTTGTGTTTGTGAATGTTTTCCAAAAAATGGTAAAAAAATAATATTTGCACAGAAAGAGATAGATAGATAGATAGATAGATAGATAGATAGATAGATAGATAGACAGATAAAGGGACAAAGATAGAGAGAGTGTGTGTGTGAGAGAGAGAGAAATAGAGAGAGCGAGCAAGAGAGAGACAGAGATAGAAAGAGAGAGCGAAAGAGAGAGAGAGAAAGAGCGAGAGAGAGAGAGAGAGAGAGAGAGAGAGAGAAGAGAGAGAAGACACAGTAAAGTTCTCTTTGTATTCCCGCTCTAGGCATTCACCACAGTGAAAGTCACCTTGGCTGCAACTCGACGCTCGCGACCTTGCTAAAATCTGTGATTGATAGTGTGGATGCCCGTCGTGTAGGGCTGTGCCTTGTTGTCTCTCAGTACTGTTTCACTAGTGTTCAGTGTGTTGTGTGAGGACATGGCACGATGAACCACAAGAAAGAAAAAACCTTTAGAATGTACTTCTCTTTTCTATGAACCATCCTTTGATTAGTGCCATCTTATGCTCTATTATTAGATTCACGCATAAGAGTGTAGTTGATCTTTTTTCCCATTACAGGCAGAACAGCCACATTTGTGGTTAACACCTCATTTTTTTCATATGTCTAATCACAGCTTTTTTAATTTATCCGAGCAGCCTTACTTGTTTGTACATTACTGGTTGTCACTATTATTTAATCGTTAATATCCGTAGAATAATTCAAAGGATATCTCGGTTTTTAAACCTTTTCGGTTTCTTTGTGTGATGGCAGTGGTGACCCACATTAAGAGCAGACTCTACATGGTTCTCACTGACACATGCGAGACAAGAGCACTGAGACCAGGCATGTCCTGGGAGGCTTTTTGTTCACCGATGTCATTTTCAAGGTGATAAGTAGCTTTCTGTCTCTCTCTCTCGTGTGTTCTTTCTGTCTCCCTTCCTCTCTCTCTCTCGCTCTCTCTCTCTATGTCTCTTTTCCTCTCTCTTTCTGTCTCTCTCTCTTCCTCTCTATCTCTCTCTCTCTCTTTCTCTCAGTTGCTCACTCTTTCCCCTCTTTTCTGTGGTCTCCTGTTCCCCTTGGTTTAAGTTATGTGTTAGCAGGAACAAGGATGCTCTGAACTCTCATTGATCCAGTGTGGGATTACAGCTGGGGTCAGGGGAGAGCTGAGGGAGAGCAGCAGCAGCATCTGCCTCTGCCAGAGATTAACCACTCACTGCCTGCCTGCCTCCCCAGCTTAAATGCCCAGTCCCAGCCCCAGCATCATGGGCCAGCAGCACAGAGTAGTGCTGTGGTCTAATGCCACAGGCTGGAGCACCACAGCCTTGCCTCACAGGATAGGTTTGCATGGCCGCAGCATAGGCTAACGTCACATGTAGCACCATGACAGGCTGGGTGTGCATGGTTGCATCGTAGGTAAATGCCACACATTACAGTATAGCATCATCACAGGCTAGCCTTTGCTGCTTATACAGACTCATAGATGTATAGCTAAACTTTTTAATGGGACACCCAGAAGATGAAAAGATAGGACAATGTCCTTAACAACATTCACATAATACTTCATTGCTTTACATCACAGATGTTTAGTGTTCTAAATATGTGTTGCATGTGTGTCTTTGCCATTTTCATTATATTAAATTACAGAAGTAAAGTTGAAAAAGACCCTCCAAAATTTGAAATCTAAACAAGCCTACTCATTTCTGTGAGGATCTGATGATCATGACATCAGTTCTATTTTTTATATTAATATTGACAGGAACCACATTTTATATTCTGGGACTTTCCTTCTTTCACAATGTCTATTGCTATTTTTTTTTTTAGACATCGTGGGCATTCTGTTTTCTCTATTGTTTTCACTTCCATGTTTCCGAGGCATACATGACATCACATCATATTTATTTAGCAGATGCATTTATCTAAAGTGACTTATATAACTCAAAGTGACTGGATCTGTGTAAATGTTACACGAGTATAGTGTCAAAATAGATGATGTTAGTAACGTACATGTAATAAACATTAACAATAAATAGAGATCAACACAGTGAAAGAGGATTACATCTTCTTTGTGCACTCAATGGTATTTTTTTCCTTTCAATTTGACCGTGAGCATAGGTTTATATTGCAGTTACGCATGTGCGATTTTCTCCGTGACAGTGTGACAGTGTGACAGTGTTCAAATTGTAATCATCTTACCTTCTACTGAATGCGTCTTAGTAGGTGCCTACAAGATCTGAGACAGGCATATGGCCTTAAGCTAGCTGTACATGGGAAATTAGCAAATGGTACAAATGGTGTGTGCATATACTTATACAAGTCATACTCTTCAACACTTCTCCTTTTCCAGGACTGCACTTGCTCTCCGCTTTACATGCACAGCCTCTGTAGATCATATTAATCACATCTCATTAGTTGCCTTGGAAACTAAGGTGAGGGAATAAGAAGTGTGAAGAAGAATGAAAGTGAGAGAGGGAGATAACAAGAAAAAGAACTTGGAAAAAAAGAAAGAGAGAAAATTCGAAGACAGTGCAGGTTTAAGGAAAGAAAAAAAATGAGGGAGGGAGGGAGGGAGTGAAGGAGGGAGGAAAGACAATGGAGAGTGAATGGTCGCAGGGCTCTTGAGGAGTCAGTGAAGTGGCAGATTGGCATCAGCAGACATGAGCACGGGCGCTAGCGCTGTCGCTGCGCTAGCTGTAGCAGGGCCTGCTGGAGGGGGAGATAAGCCGGCCGCCACAAAGAGCCTCTGCCAGAGGAGCCCCCGAACCGTCAGCCCGCCCCTCCTGCAGGTGCCACACAAACTACAGGGGCGTCAGGATGAGACACCTTCTCTCGCTCTCTCTCTCTTTCTCTCTCTTTCTCTCCCTCCCTCTCTCTCTTGATCTTTCTCTCTCTCTCTTTCTTTCTCTCTCTTTCTCTCCCTCCCTCTCTCTCTTGATCTTTCTCTCTCTCTCTTTCTTTCTCTCTCTTTCTCTCCCTCCCTCTCTCTCTTGATCTTTCTCTCTCTCTCTTTCTTTCCCTCTCTTTTTCTCCCTCCCTCTCTCTCTTGATCTGTCTCTCTCTCTCTTTCTGTCTGTTTGTCTGTCTCTCTCACTTCCTCTCCCCTCCTCCTTTCTTCTCACAATTTTCTCACTTTTTCTTTCCCTCTTGGTTTGCCTGTCTAACACTCTCTCTTTTCGTAATGCTCCAACCATCCCCCTTCCGTTTATCCATTCAATTCCCCCTCCGTCTCTCTCAAACGTCTCATCCCTCTCCCTTGTGTGTGTGTGTGTATGTAGTATGTGTGTGTGTGCACAGACTCAGTATCAGCGTCAATGTGTCTGTGTTATTTGTCAAAAATGGATGTATGGTAGCGCTCCTGTTGTACTAGAAGCCTGGCGATTCTTCGGCTGTGCAAGTCAGGCAGCGTTTCACACTCCTTATCAGCCAGGGCCAAACCAAGGAAAAGGCCGGGATGATGATTGAATAGGGAGTAATGGAGAGAGTGCCAGTGGGCGCCCCCAGTCAGGCTGTGTGGTGACCCGGCTCCCGTACACAATGAACACTCCCCTGCGAGTCCACAGAGGCTGTTGTTGTTTAGTCTTCACGTCTCAGGCAGGATGATAACGGGGAGGGTCGGGGGTTGGATGGGGGGAGGATCACAGAGGAAGCAAGTCTCTGCCCTGAAGGCCCGTTCTTTCTGTTTTTTTTTTTTCACTCTCTTGGTTTTCTTTCTTCTCCTTTTTCTTACCTTCCTCGCCTCATCTCTGCCTCAAACCCCCCTGACACACACACATACACACACACACACACACACACACACACACACACATCCCACCCCCACAGCGGTCATTGGGCTGTGGGGGCCCTGAAAAACAGGAAGTGAGAGAGCAGGAAATGGAGAGTGTGTGCTGCCCACGGCCTGTGGTCAGATTGCGAGCCTCTGGGTCTGGGGCCGAGACAGGAAGCCACTCTGTCACAGCCGTGCCCGAGATCCTGGCAGCCCGCCTTCCGGCCACTCGCTCTCTCAAGAGAGGAACCAGAGGTAGAAAGTGCAACAAAAAATCCGAAGCACTCAGGAGGATAGATGTTAAAAAATCCTTTAATTCATGTTTCTTTTGGCTACTCAACAATGCCAAAGCGTTTTGGCCTAGCAGACCTTTATCAGGGCTGAAACCAGAGGTTTCAGAGGTAAAGTGAGGATGCCCCACAAATCCTCCTGCTTGCACTGGTCTGTCTGCACACATCAACAGGCAATGACACTCTGCACAGCAGTCGAGAGATGCATTGTCAGGCTACTTGTCACCCAACCGTCCACCCACCCACCCCCATTCATGAGCAGAAGTTTCTTCTCTTCTGTTGTCTGGCAGGCAGGCCCGTCTGCTGAGGTGTTAGCGAAATAACAAGAGAGACGGAGTAAAAACGCTATTTGTATTGTCACCAAATCTGATTTCACAGAGCATCAAAACTGCCCCAACTTATTCATTCGACAGAAAGGTGGCAGCGAAGGTGTTGACTCTGGCTGGCATTTTACCATCCAGTCATGGGAGAGTGTTTTAGTGCTGTGCCGCGTGGTTATGGGCCATTTGGCCGGCAGCTCAAAGCTGGAGCTGGGCTCTGGGTGTATACACTAGTGAATAATGGAGGAGTCTCACAGAAAGCCTTCAGCAGCGCCCTGGGAATTCACCCACCTCATGCCACCATCTGATGGCGGGGCCCACCATCGCCTGTGGCACAGCCATTTAACATCACTAGGCAGGAGACTGTTGTTGTGTATTTTCTACTTAAAGTAGTATTTTTTTTACCTCTTTTTGCTAAGTAGTAACATTTTTGGGTAATATTGGATCCTCATACGTTGTTCTATTTTTATTTTATTCCATATATAGGCTTTGTGTATCTAGGTGTGCAAATCTCTTTTCTAGCACCCCATTTAATGGGTAAACTAAAAGCCAGTTTTACGAATTAGCTTACAAACTACAATTTTTCATGATACGTTGGCCTTGCAGGAGGCACATGAGCCTGCATCTAGTTTTTAAACATGGTCCCTTATTTTACATTCGGCATGACTTGTGACAGTAAGTAAGCATTATTCTTTTTTGTCTCTACATCTGTTCTAATACCACAAACAAACAAAAAAACGTTCATTTTCGTGCTTTTGAAATGACAAATCGTGCAAGACAACTTCCACAAAAACAGGTTTGCTGAAGTGAAAGCATATGTTTGGGTGTGGGACACCACCACTGTGTATTTACAGTGGGAGTGGTGTGAGGCTGAGGTTCATTGAGTGGGAGTAGGGGAATCTTTACCACCCTGCGTCTCACACAACAACCCACCACCCACCTACCCCTTCAGCACCTCCAGTTCCTCTCACAGGCATCTCCAAGGGAGGCTAGAGACAAAGGAGCTACACTCTAAGAAAAGAAGGTACAGAATTGTACTTTTAGGGGTACAAAGCTAGTCACACCGGCAGTATCCTCAAAGGCACATAATTGTACCTATTAACCACTGTTTTACAACTAGGTTGTACCTTGTCCATAGCTGAAGAGGTACACATCAGTACCTTAATCCAAATATTAGCCTTTGGGGGTACATTCATGCTGATTGTACCTTAATATTATAATGCAGATTTGAACCCCTACTGTCACATTATTTCTGAGAGTGTATGGCCCATGTTGGGATGACTGCTGGACATGCTCCTCAGCCAGGGTTGGTCCTCTGCCTTCTCAAATACATCAGCCAGTGACAACTGACCTTTGATCTCTAGAAATCCCCTTACTATCTCTTACTTCTCTCTCTGAGAGATTCCCTGGCTTAATACCCAAAAGAGTCCCAGTAGGAAAAACAAATATGGTGTGTTAGCATGGTAATTTACCACCTCCCCTCCCGCCTTTTACTAGAGAGCATAAATTTATGTAACCTTCATTACCAGACTCTTGCTCTGTCACTATCTCTCTCTCTCTCTCTCTCTCTCTCTCTTTTGATTCATTTCTTTCTCTGCACTTATGGGCCATTAATGATTGACTCATTCGGGTAAACAGAAGATTTCTGGCACAGTTTTGTTGGTGTCTATTTCTGGATGGCGCTGACGCTTTGTGGCGTTGTAGTTGAGAGCCACGTGCTCCCCAGCTGGGATCACTCAGCTGTGCTCATAGACGAGGCCGGCTGGCTGCACGGGTCTCAGTCTCCTGTGGGTGCGCTGGGGGTGGGGATGGTGGGTGGATGGGTGGATGGGTGGGGGTTGGTGGTGGTGGGATGTTGTCATATTGATTTTTGTGTCGCGCTGACGCAGTTCTCCTCCTATAGAGGCATGTACCCCAGGCATCGATTCCCCCGTGGTACAAATGTTTGGTAAGCACCTCTCAGAAACGTTGGACTTGTTTAAATCAAAGATGTAACAGGAGCAGGTGGACTGTATCAAGGTCCTTCAATCCTGAAAGCTTTAAATATGATTTTTTTTACAAGTCTAAACCCTACGTCATACTTACTCTGGCGAAAGGAAAACCATACTTCGGAAATCAGCATGATCCCTGAGGTCTTTATCTTTCCTCAGAGCTCATTGTATGCCCTTCTGGAGACAGATATTAAGCCCTTTAATGACAAAAGTAAGCACCATGTGGTTAAAGCTGTCATAGCACTGATGAAAAATTACACCCAGTATTGGCAAGGATAGCTGGCAATCCTGCATGTAATAAAACATGGATCTAACTGACTTTATCCACATTTGTAGATTTATGTGTGTGTGTTGTACACTGAAAGAGTTGTGTACACCCAGTACTATTGGTACAATAGAGAGTGTGTTTGCCAACCTTTGTGTTTGTGTGTGTCTCTGTGTGTCCGTGTTGGTGTGTGTGAGTGTGTGTGCACGCATGTGTGTGTGTGCGGTGCCTTGGCTCTTTGCTAAATTGGCCCGCCCACCCAGGGCACACTGGCTGCAGTAATCCTGTGGGGTTTTAGTGTAGCCATGCACCTCTCTGGCTAACCCTACATGGATTAGTGCTGGCCATATTGCTGGAGGGCACACGCAAAACCTGCCACCCTGCCACCCTGCCCTGCTCACCCCCACCACCGCCCAGCTCAGAGTGCCAGAGTGCCAGGGCTTGGCGTTGATCATCTCCCAGTCATCGTCCTGACCACAGGCATCCATGATACCCTGGCCCTGACACATTTCTCTCCCGCAGACGCATGCTGGCGAATATGTGGGTTGAAAATGAGCTGCTTGTCTTTTTTTAGGGGCGACGGGACGTTTATTTGACTCAGCCACCACTATCTGTTTGCCAGCCCGTAGGTGTGATTCACGTCTCTCCTGCTAAAGTAAATGAAAACAGCACTGGGCTGTCAGGAACAATATTGTGACATCAGTGCTAGCATTTGCAACTGGAAGTTTGTACTTTTTCCTGCTTCCAACGAAGAACATCCCCATGGGCAAAAATAAATGTGGCGTTGGTCGATGTTTAGGCATGTTATATATATTGTGACACTGTCTCCTGAGTCAATCGAATTGCCCCCTATTGGAGTTATATATTTACCATTGGCTGCCCTAGATCCTGAGGATCGGCACTGGTAAGGGCCAAAGAAGAACCCATATCGGTCCACCTCGCACTTGTTACGTAACTTACAGCACAATGCTACAGTTGTGGTGCCTCAAACACCCTTTGATTCTGTGCTCCTGATTGCATATCAAATAGTTGTGTTTTCTTAATTATGAGCTTGTGACAACACTCCTAATTGGGGTAGCTAGCTACGCAGGTTTAGCCTCTGGTCATGCATTAGCATAGTCAGTGTTGCTGTGTGCTATGCACACTGGTGTGCTGTACAAGCTGCCCATGTGTGCCACAGAAAAAGTCCAACTCATTTGTTTGGTGTTAGTAATAATTTTAATTTCTGAAATTGTAGTTTAAGTAAAACACATTTTATGCCATTATCTCTAAACATAACTGCCTGTGCTAGTCTATTTCTAGTGTATTACAGGTCATTACATTTATGCATGTTTAACTGCCAATCACACCTCTCATGTAGCACTATAATGTGGCTCATGAAAAAGTAGGAAATATAATGTACTAATTGCATAAATATTGCCTAATGATAATTATCATATTAAATAGATTTAAGAAAGAAATTGATAAATATTGTTGTGCTACTTGAAAACTGACATTTCATCATCAACCTGATCTATGATGATGATCTATGAAGGCTCTTAACAGAAGAAAGAAAACTGAGGCCCCTTAAACCTAACACTTCTAATATGTAAACTCACTCACACACACACACACAACAAAAACATTACCTTTAAAATCATACCAAGAATAAGCTCACATCCTGATGCCACTGGTCCTGCTTCGGGGTTTCTGCCGAGGGCAAGTGCTGTGTCCACACAGGACCTAGTGGATCTCTTTGAGGAGGTGGCTGCTTGATCCTCCTCCACAGCTACTGTGTACACTGTCTGGAACACAGGCAGTGAAGACAAAGACACATATACACACGCACACATGCACACACATGCACTCAAGCACACACACACACCCATGTAGGCACACACTCATGCACACACACACACACGCACACACACACACACACACACACACACACACACACACCCCTCTTCAGCACATTTCTTTCTCCCTAGCATCCTACGCAAGATGTGTAACAACACTCAGGAAAAATCAGTAGCAGGAATCAGGATCTGTGGTGGAGAAGAGAGGAGGGTAAACCATCATGCCACCATCTCCAGTAGCCTCTAGGTTGAGGGATTACAGCTTGATTTACCCTGACCCTGTCATGACATAATGCATAATGCATAGCTGGACCTGCGATGCAGCAGCAGCAACCTGACAGCTTTGGGGAAGAAGCCCTGCTAATCTGAACAGCACCCATAAACATGCACACTAAAACACAAGTCACACACAAACACACAGACATGCTCCTGCTTTTCCTGCAACCCCCCACACCCCACACATACACACACACACATGCCCTGGACTGCTGTTCAGATGGGCTATAAGCCTTTGTCAGACAGATTATCCAATGCCTCTGTTTTCATTTGCTTTGACTAATGTTTAAAAAGCCCAGAGCCAAAGGCCCATGTCTGTTGTCATGTGCTGGCTGTCATGTTCCCGCTCTGAGTACTAACCCGGTTAGGCTCATATAACCTGCTGTAACCATGAGCACGGGGATGACAGGGGTCTAGGCAACACCTGAGTAAGAGGCCTGTTTTAGCTAGCAGCTAGGACTCAGAAGGCAGCTTCGCATAAAGGCTTTGAAAAACAAAAAATCCCCCAAGTGATGGTGTTTACGTACAAGACACAGGCATGCAGTGCGATAGCAGGTGCAGCTGGTCTTAGGGGAAGACATATTTGGCAAGGCACAGCTCCTTATTGGAACACAGAAAACACAGAAAAAAGGGACCTCCTTTCCTGTCCACAACTCAAATTCAATTCTAACATGCCTTTTTTTTTACAACCCCAGCACGAGAGAAAGAAAATACATAAAAGACGTAATGTTGTGCAAATAAAGAGGGTGGGGGCTAAGGTCAGTGCATCAGTCCCTCAGTACTACAGCGGGCGGTAATCCTGCAGCACATGGCTGCTCTGTTATGCGTGCCATAAAAAGAATATTAGCTTGGCGTTATTACTCCAGAGCAGGGCTGCCTGTAGGCAAGAGCAGGCTGATGCTTGTGTTTATGTATTGTTGTTACCAGAAAGGGAGGTTTGATCATTTCAATGGAATGACTGTCTGGGATATGAAAATATTTCTGCAATGGTTGCCGAAGCGGAGAGTGTAGAGAGCGTTATGGGGGGGGGGGGGGGGGGGGGGGTGCCGAGTCACAGTAGCTGCATTTTCCACGTAACAGAAAGAGGGAAGTACACTTGGGTCATGGGCTGGGATGTTTGATGGAGGTTTGGGCGGGGTGTTTGTGGGCGCGGGGGGTGGGGGGGTGGGGGGGGTTGGTGGAAGGGGTGTTGAAGGGGTGGGGTGGGGGACTGCCACACCAAATGAATGAGAACACTGCCACTCTCACGTGCCTGTTCTGATGTGGTGCAGGGAATTTTTTTGGGCTCTAACCAGGGTTTCGTGTGGTAAGAGTTTCCTACAGCAGCAGGGATGTGTGTGGGTTGGTGGTGACGGTGATCTCATTCTAGGTTTGAGTGGTGGAGGTAGCACCCTAACCATAAACTCTAGACACACCAAGCTGACAGACAGGCAGAAAGAGACAGATAGATTGACAGAGAGATAGACAGACAGACAGACAGACAGATGGGCAGTCAGACAGACATACAGGTCTGTATTTCTGCCAAATATGCAGGACCCGGCCCAACAGAATTGCATTTTGGGGCAGTATATCAAACCTCGGTGGCATAGCAACACACATATTGGAGCTTGAATGTGCGTTTAGTAATTTAGTGCTGTGATGACACAGTTTCTATGGACGGTAGAAGGCATAAGGGGCAGACAAGGCCTCCTCGGCGGCGTGGTAGCCCAGACGTGCATGTTGTGGAGCACTGTGTGTGTGTGTGCACTTCGCCAGCAGCATTTTGGCTGCATTGGGTTTTTCCAAGGTGCTGATGTGCGTCTGCAGTCTGTGGCACCGGTTCAAGCCCATTCTTCATGTCGGAGCAGCTCTGTGGCTGGCGGCGGGGCGGCAGGGGCGGCGGGGCGGAGAGGTGTCTCTTTGTTTCCCCCCAGAGTGCATGGCAGGCTGCTGGGGTGATGGCAAGGGCGAGGCCAAGGGTGAGGGAGAGGGCAAGGTGGCGGCGCTTGGTGGTGTTTGGCACGTGAGAAAGGGGGCTCATCCAAGGGACTGAGAGGATTTCTCCTCGTGTCAGAGCGAGCCCCGGTGTGCTCTTAATCATCTTAAGAGCCAAGCTGGCGGTGGCGTGCCCTGCACCAGGAGGAGGCCCAGACCCGCGCTGTCTCTCAAGAGACACTCATCATTGGACACTGTCTGGCCCCCACTCCCTCTAATTCTTTCTCTTTCCCTCTTTCCCTCTCCCCACTCTCGCTGTCTCTTTCTTTCTGTGTGTGTATGTGTGTGTCTCTTTTCTCTATGGAGGTTTAAGGATGTGATTGTTACTCGTGTGGAAGGACAGTAAATGTACTGTATATGATGTTTGAATTGCGCAAGTCAACCTTAAATAGCCCATGTTTAACCTTTACATAGTTATCTTGAATGTGAAACATTGGGGGCTGTTTTTTGAACATATTTTCAATAAAGAAAATTTGACTTAATGTTTTACAATTTTTTTTGCCAATTTAGCCTGTCTTGGAAAACTGGAATCCGCAATTTCAGGCTCATTTTGTGCTATTGGGTCACATTAATGCTATCTAGTGTGTGCTCAGACTGCCTTCTACGCCCATGTCTGGTCTGTTGCTTTTTTACAGTAATACATCGCAGATGTGTGAGCAAGCTTATGAATGCTGAAGTGAAGTTTATTTGGTAAATGTGTGAAATGCCTTTTCTGTCTCTGTTGTCTGTCTACATTTATTTGCCTGTTTTTTCTCTCCTTCTTCTTCTCTTTCTTTCTTTCTTTCTTTCTTTCTTTCTTACTTACATTCTTTTTTTCTTACTTTCTTACTTACTTTCTTTTTTTTCTTTCTTTCTTTTCTTTCACAAGTGTCTTATTTTCTTCTTTCTCGTGCCCTTCTCCAAATGCTTTGGTGTTGCACAGGTGGCGGTACTGTCAGTCTGTCTTGTATCCTTCGGGTGAGAGTATTGTACAGCCCACTCACGCTTTGATGTGTGCCTGACAAGATATCATTGAATGCCATGTTGTTAACGCTGCTTTTTCTCCCTCACTCTCCCCCCTGCCTTCCTCTCTCTCTCTCCCTCTCTCTCTCTCTTTCTCTCTCTGTGCCTCTCTTTCTCTCTCCTCTCTCTGCAGATTGCTGTGTGGTCACGTCAAGGGAGGCTGTGAGACAGACTGACAAAGCGAGAAAGAGAGAGAGAGAGAGAAGCCTGAGAGGAAGACAGCGGCGAGAGAGTGAGAGAGAATACAATGTGCTAGGAGGGGAGGAGGAAGCCAAGCTCGAGTGTTTTTCTGATATTCTTGTGGTGTCAGAGAGACAAACCAGAACGCCAAGATGGGACGGAAGAAGATCCAGATCACACGGATCATGGACGAGAGGAACAGGCAGGTCAGTATCCCCTCCTGTGATTGGCCGGATTGGGGAGGGTGGGGTTTGGAGGCTTGCACTCTGCATAAGCATGTACAGTACCTGATCACATGTCTCCATCTTCACTACGCTGCTAAAATGCGAGTATGCCTTACCATAAGAAGTCCCATAACCCTATTATCATCATTTTACTGGATGGGATACTTGAGAGTTTTTTTTTCTCCACCAAGTCCGTGCCTTTTTATTGATTGACTTGTTTCAAAAACACAAAGGAAGCAGAAAACAGCTCAGCTGTGTGCAGGCCATGATGGACCCTATCATAAAGGGGCTCGGTCGGTATCAGTTGCCTTCAGTTGCGACACTAAATATTCCTCTAATGCAAACAAAATTTAATCCAGCAGCCACTTTCAGCGCACTGACAACAAATCGCTAAGTTGTGTGAAAAGGGGCCCCGCAATTTGTTTACTGGTCACTGGGCCTGTTTGTGTGTTTGGATCTCGGTGCCAGCGCTGGCGTGGGCTGCCACTGGGCCTCTCCTTCTCCCTCCCGACGTGCGGCGGGCTAAACAAAGCCCGGAATGTTCCGTGCGGGCCGGGCCGGGCCGCGCCACGCCGCTGTAAAAGCCAGGGGAGTGTGACAGGTTTTGGGGCAGAGAGCGGCCCTGGTCCTGGTCCTGGTCCGGGTGTTTACGGCACCCTGCAATTTCAGACCAGCACGCTGACGAGGCAGCAGAACCAGGCCCCGAGAAGTGGGCCGACCACACGGGGCAATTTCTTTCCTTTTTTCCCTTTCTTTCTTTCTTTCTTTCTTTCTTTCTTCCTTTGTCTCTTTCCCTCTTTCTTGCTTTCTCTCGTTCTTGTGTCTTTGTACCTCTTTTCCTTTTCCTTTCTAACTTTTTTCGTCTTCTTCTTCTCTCCTCCTTCCTTCCTCTCTCTCGCTCCCTCTCTACCTCTCTCTCTCGTTCTGTCTTTGTCTCTCTCTCTCTACCTCTCTCTCTCCCTCTCTCTCTCTCTGTCTCTGTCTCCCTGGTTCTCCCCCTGTCTGTGTGTCTGGGAGGTGGAGTGCTGCTGGTGGGCCTGGCAGGGGCCCCTGGCTCTGTGCAGTTGCAGCTGGTTGCTAGTAATTAGGAGCCGCCGCGGCCCCCTCTGCACCCTCTCATTCTCCCCCTCTGCACCCTCTCATACCCTTCTCTTTCTTTTTCTCTCACTCTGTCTCTGCCTCAGTCTCTCCTCTTGTCGTCTCTTAACTAAACTCTCCTTCCCTCCCTCCCTTCTTCTCTCTTCTCATACATACACTTTCACTCGCTCACACACCCCCTCTCTTTCATTCTTTCTCTTTCTCTCTCACTCTCTCCATCTTCCGTCTCTCTCTCTCCTTCCTCCTTCTCACCCACACTGCAAACTGCCATCAACCAGGCTAGCCACAGAGACAGCTGGTATTCACTCTGTCTGCGCACATTTTGTGTCTCTCTCTCTTTCTTACGCCCTTTATTTTTTATCTCTCTTTCTTATCTCTCTCTGCCCTTTATGTACACGTACACACACACACACACACACACACACACACACACACACACACACACACACACACACAGCTTGGTCTTGTCTGTGTTACCCAGTGTACTTTCCCCATCACAGTCGCATCCCCACGTCGAGGAACAATCCATACCAGTCAAACGCTGTGCGCATATGTGCTATATTGGTGTGGCAGTTTAATCAATGATGCAGCTAGCAGATGCGTGCCATTTTCAGAGCTATTAAAAACAAAAAGATTTAGATGAAACCATCGGTTCCTCCAGATCCCGCTGCCAAGTCCAATAAGGCTCCTGACGTTCGCACCCTCTCAAAAAATCATTTGCGCTGCCTTGCTGGTGAAATAAATTTCATGCCATGCACAGAAAGCTAATTGAAGTTTCCTCCACTCTCCTAAGGGTGATAATATGGCAGCTCCAGGCCTCCATCTGCCCTCCCCAACACCCCTATCCATACCTTACCAACCTCACCCCCACCACCACCACCACCACCAGGCCTGGCCTTGACTGACACTGGAGCTAGCAGTTCAGACGAGTGTGAAACTCAAGTCTACAGGACGGGGCCAATTATCAGCATAACACCAGAGTCAGGGCACAGATCCAAATAAGGAGACAGGCAGCAGAGACATCAGCAGCGGCATCTACACCATCTGTCCTGACCTATGACATCAGCAGAATAGCAAAGGGGGAAAGCCAAAAAGAAAAAAGAAAAAAAAAAACACAACAGGAAAAAAAACAGAAATGAAAGACAGATAAACAGGAAACAGAAGAGAAGTAAGGTAGAGGCGAGAAAACATGAAGAGAGATTCAATGCAGTGTTAAGCAGATGCTTTAAGTGAGGAAGGAAATAATGACATTAGAAAAGTTACGTTTCACAGACATGGTGGCCTAGAGTGGCAGAAACAGGGCTCCTTTTTTCTAAAGACCTCACCCAATTAACCGGACACCACATCCAATTTGCAGAACACCCCAGTTTGTTTGCAAAATAAAACATTTAAGGCAAAACCATAAACAAATTGATACAAATTTTATTCTTAAAAATTCAAAACACATTTGTAAAAAACATTTTTATTCAGAAGTAGAGTACTAGATTTTATTCAGAAATATTCAGAGGGATCATGGTTATGGGATAATCAAGATGCCAAAGACCTTCTTTATTCATTATTTCATTATTTCTTTGAGGTATACAGAGAAAGTACAGAAATACTTTAAACTTACCAAGCACTGCACAAGACTGATGATGCAGACTGAAAAGATTTATTTCTTACCATACACTTGGGTTACAGTAACATATTAATCAACATGGAAAATCTGAACAAAATAGTACTTTTCTTCCTACTGTAAAGTGGAGACAAATAGAAATCTGTAGGCAAATAAAAAATACTGTATGATGTACATACACTATCTCTGAAGAAAATCTAAGGCAACAAAAACAGCAATACTGTAACTCTAATCATTGTCTCTCCATCTGGCTGGATCAGGCCATAACATTTCACCCACATCACAGGCTATGTCTTCATTTGCAAGGCACCATTGAAAGAATCGGTCACCATCAGTCGCCATTGTGACGAATCCACCCCTGCACACAAGCTGCTTCAGTAATATCACAGGCCTGCTCCATGGTCTGAGTGAGGGGCATAGGGCTGAGGGTCGCATACCTTCCACCACCGTGCATGAAAAACTCCTCTATTAGGATTTCTATCCCCTTAAGGAAGGGGCAGAGTGGTGGAAGGTATAAGACTGCAAATTGTGGGTGCTGATGGAACAAATTTTGGACCAGAGCAGATCAGTGGAAAGATACAAGTCCCTCTCTACCTCTTCCTCTATCTAGGGCTCTTCTTTTCCTCTTTGAGCTCCTCTTCTCATCCTCACTCTTCTTCTTCTTCTTCTTCTTCTTCTTCTTCTTCTTCTTCTTCTTCTTCTTCTTCTTCTTCTAACTCCTTCCATTTTTGTTGAAGACAGGTGATCTCACCTGCTGCCTTTACTAGTGCACCTGAGTGCTGTGTTTTTAATTAAGCACGTGTGTGTTTCTACACCTAGTGGATGTGATTATTCAGTTTGCTTTTTTTTTAATAAAGGAAACAACTTCGCAATCCTTATCTGTGTGTGAGATGTGAAAACACATGTAGAGTTTTGCCATCACTATATGTAACATTTTGCAAAAAATGTGAAGCTGAGTCTGTGCTTATTGCTTATTGTTCAACTCTGGACAGGTTTTTTTTGCTTTTTGAATGTAACGATTTGACTGTAACTGTGTGAAATTTTTAATTTTAGTGTGTAAACAACGTAAAAAAAACCTGTAAAACAGGTATCCCGTCGATCAGATTTGAGAAGTCACACCTCCCCTCAAAGGCAGTAGTTATCGGGTCCATGCAGACTGGAGTATTAGCGAGCTCCAGCTGGCTCAGCACCTCTGTGTAGAGACACTGAGTGAAGATTTTTATTCATGTGTATGTGTGTGTGTGTTTGTGTGTGTGTGTGCGTGTGTGTGGTTGTGGGGTGGGGGGGATGTCTGTTTGTGTGTGTGTGTTTCTGTTTGTGTGAGTGCATGTGTGACTGTTTGCAAATATGTGTGTGTGTGTGTGTGTGTGTGTGAGCATGTATGTGTGTACATGTGTCTCTATGAGTGTGAGTGTGTGTTTATGTGCAAGTTAGTTTGTTTGTTGGTAGGACTAGTGTAATTTGCTGTGTGTTAGTGTGTACTTTTGCGTTTTGATCACTTCACAGAAACAACAGACACTTACAACACACACCCTCCCCCTCTTTGTGTTTTTGAATGTGTATGTGTGACTGTGTGTGTGTGGTTGTGTCCCCTGTGTATGTTTGTGTGCCCTTGTATGTCTGTGTATGTGTGTCTGCCCCTGTGTGTTTATGTGAGTGTGTGTGTATGTGTATGTGTGCGTGTGTATGTGTGTGTGTGTGCCTGTGTGTGTGTATGTGTGCGCGCGCGCCTGTGTATGTGTGTGTGTATGCGTGCATATCTTTTCCCCCACGGATCATGAACCTCACAGTCTCTGTGTCCCTGTGGGGTGTTGGGTGCACCCAGGGGAGGTGTCCATTAGCATACGGGGCTCATCGCAGGCAGACAATTAGAATCTTTATCGGGCTGGCTGTGCCGCCAGCAATCAGTATTCACGGCATTAAAATGAAACAATGCCTTAAGTGGGCTAATTAAATAGCGGGGCGCGGCGGCGGGGCGGGCGGCTCGGCTCGGCGAGTGTCGGCGGTGTCGGGGGCTCCTTGCATCATTAGGAGGAGTGCAGTGGATAGGCTCTTGACCTTTCAGGATTTATACGGGGGTGCGTGGCGGAGGCTAGGAGGTCCGTAATTGCAGTATCTATCAAAACAAATGGATTAGCTTCAAGTGCTAGCTCGGGCACAGAGTGAATATGATGTGGGTTTTTTTTTTTGGTGTTTTTTTGTTTTTGCCTAGAGCCTGTGTCTGTGTAGCCTTGGTTTATTTAAATAAAGGCATCACTCTGCTTAAATATACATGATTAGTAAATTAAAAAGTAAGTCAGTAGTATTAGTGTTTGGTATTAGGCAGGAAAAAATAAGGCTGTGCTTTTCACCGACTTGTCGGAGGTGAATCTTGTGTGCCCATTGATGCATCGGGTATTGACTGCACTATCGATCGGGTGTCTTGTGTCAGTGGGGAACATTGGAGTCACGTAGGCTTCACTTTGTGTCGGCCATGTAAGAGCATCCTCTCCCCCCATCGGCTCCAGCACCCTCCCTCCCTCCCTGTCTCTCTTCCTCCCTCTCTCCCTCTCTACATCCCTCTTCCTTCCTTCCTCCCTCTCTCCCTCCCTCTCTCTCTCCCTACCTCTCTAACTCCCTTTCTACCTCTCTAACTCTCTCCCTCCCTCACTATCTCCCCCCTCCATCCCTCCCTCCCTCCCTCCCTCTCTGCCTCTCTCTGCAGTCCAATGAAAAATGAAAGAGTAGCCCTGGCTCCTTAGTGTTGCTGTCACAAGAGTAGAGGTGAGGAGGAGAGGAGAGGGGAAGATAGAGAGGGAGAGAGGGAGAGAGAGAGAGAACAAGTCAGAGAGAGAGACAGAGAGAGGAGAGGGGGAGACAGAGAGAGAAGAGAGAGAGGACAGAGAGAAAGAGAGAGAGAGACAGAGAGAGAGACAGAGATAGGAGTGGAGGTTGGGGGCGGGTGTGGTGTGGTGTTGGATGAAGATCAGCTCCTCAAATCAGCAGATCGCGTTGAAGGTTTGCTGACAGGCCAGCTGCAAGCCTGTGTTAATGAGGCAAATATGGCGGCAAGACAGAGGGTGACAGCTTAGCTCTTAGGACACGTCCTGTTTCACACACCGCGCCATCTCTCTCCCAGCGCCACGCCACACACACTGTGCTCTACCCCCACTCTAACCTGTCTCCAACACACACACGCACACACACACACACACACACACACACAGACACACACACACACACACACACACACAGACAGACAGACACACACACACACACATACACACACACACACACACACACACACACACATTCTTCGTGCAACCCTTTGTTTTATTATTAAAACTATAAATTACCTTTGTATGAAATGTGTTGTTCCAGTATGTTCATTATTCATGCTATCTGGCTCCCATTGTCTCAGTGTCATTACCCTCCCCCTTTAATAGGCACAGAAACACTTACACAGACACAGACACACACACACACACACACACACACACACACACACACACGCACACACACACACACACACACACACACACACACACACACAGACACTTCCTCACATATTCTCAGTCTGTGTCCAATGCCTTGTGTTGCATGCCTCCACTCCTCTCCTGTGTGCGTGCACACACGCACACACACACACACACACACACACACACGCACACACATACACACACACACACACAAACACACTTTCCCACATATTCGCTCTCCCTCTCCCCATGCTTCCCCAAACCTCCCCCCTTCCTATGCAGTCCACTGTCAGTGCCTCTCCATCCCCCTCTCCATCCCCCTCGCCATCCCCCTCTCCATCCCCCTCTCCTCTCCTCTCCTCCTGCTCTGTAATTAGCAGGCGGTGGTGGTGACGTACACCTGCCAAGCCTGGAGCACGCAACCCTCGGCTCGCACCGCACCGCAAACGAACAAACTAGCACGAAAGCAACAAATGAATGAACAAATGAAGAAGGGATGGGATCGAAGACAGGAAGGAGCCAATAGTCTTGCAAATGACTCTCCCCAAGTAAAAGAAGCGAGACTTAATTACTGGAGTGGACTCAGCTGCTGTGAAGAGACTAGAGCCGCCCGGCTCGGCGGGAGATACGAGCACACAGCACAGGCCTGAGTGTGTGTGGCGCCAGTGGTGGCCACCTGGTGAAGTGTGTGTGTGTGGCTGTGTGTGGCTATGTGTGTTAGCCTCAGTATGTGTGTAGCTGTGTGTGTGTGTGTGTGTGTGTGTGTGTGTTTGTCTCAGTGTATGTGTGTGTGTGTGTGTGTGTGTGTGTGTGTGTGTGTGTGTGTGTGTGTGTGTGTGTGTGTGTGTGTTAAAGTGCAGGCCCGCTGCATCTGGAGGGCTTCTGTTTTTCCTTTTCTTTTTTTTTAATGTGGGAAAGTGAAAGTTTGAGAACTCACTGACCTGGTATGTGTGTATGTAAGCATGCATGTGAGCAGCTGCGTAGTGTATGTGTGTGTGGGTCTGTGTGCATGTATGTGTGCACGTGTGTGTGTGTGTGGTCTCTGTATGTGCGTGTGTGTGTGTATGTGTGTGTGTGCATGTGTGTGTGTGTAAGCTGTGGATCCCTGTTCCTAACAACGTCCTCTGTATGCCATTAGGCAGGCTCACTGGGGGTAATTGCCCAAGTCATTAAAAGTTTGATGATTTCGCTGCTGGCTGCTAGTGTTGCTGCCCTCACTGGCTCTCACTTTGGCTTCAGCGTGTCATACGCTCACGGGCACTCACAGCCACGTCGCTCTCTTTCTCTCTCAATCTCTCTCTCTCTCTCTCTCTCTTTCTCTCTCTCTATCTCTCGCTCGCTCTCTCTCTCTCTCTCTCACTCTCTCTCTCTCTCTATCTCTCTCTCACTCTCTCTCTCGCTCGCTCTCTCTCTCTCACTCTCTCTCTCTCTCTCTATCTCTCGCTCGCTCTCTCTCTCTCTCTCTCTTTCTCTCTCTCTCAATCACTCTCTCTCTCTCTCTCTCGCTCTCTCTCTCTATCTATCTCTCGCTCGCTCTCTCTCTCACTCTCTCTCTCTCTTTCTCAATCTCTCTCTCTCTATCTCTCGCTCTCTCTCACTCTCTCTCGCTCTCTCTTTCTCTCTCTCTCTCTTACACACACACACACACTTTCTCTCACTGTCACTCTCTCTCTTTCATTCTATGGCTCTACCTCTCCTTCACCCTCCCTCCCTCCTTTCCTTTTCCTCTTCATCCCTCTCATCACTCCATTGCTCTCTTTTTTCACCCCTATCAGGAAGAAAAACTCATACAGCACATCCCTCTATCCCTCTCTTTCGCCTCTATCTCCCATCCCTCTCTGCCTCTCTTGAATTTTCTAAAAGCTCTTGAGCCAACACTATTATTCTTTAATGGACAAAAACAGGCTTGATGGAGAAGATGGAGAGCTGGAGGAGAGGAGAGGAGAGCAGGAAAGCGAGGGGAGCAGAAGGGCCGAGACAAACAAATGGTCCACACACATGTATAAAACAGAGGACGACAGGATGAATAGACAGAGAGAGAGAGAGAGAGATGGAGGCACAGAGGGAAAGAGAGACAGCAATAGAGAGAGAGAGTGGCAGATGGAGAGAGAGAGAGAGAGAAAGACTGTGTGAGAGAGAGAGAAAAAGAGAGAGAGAGCGAGAGAGATGGGCGTGGGATGCGTGTCATGTGCTGTGTGCTTTAAAACAGGCGTATTTAAAAGCAGCTGAAGTGCGATGTTTGCAGTGAAAGGGTGCTGGGTTGCATCCCACTGAGTCATATGAGGAGGCTTTTGAAGGGAAATAGTGTGGGCAGCATGTACGTATGCCTCTGTGTGTGAGAGGGTGTGTGTTCTTGTGTGCCAGTGTGTGTGTGTGTGTGTGTGTGTGTGTGTGTGTTTGTGTCTTTGTGTGTTTGTCAAAGTGTGTTTGTTTTTATATGCCTGTGTGTGTGTGTGTGTGTGTGTGTGTGTGTGTGTGTATGTGTGTGTGTGTAAGCCTGTAAGTGTGTGTGTGTGTGTGTTTTTGTCTATTCTTGTTTGAAGAGGGCGCGTAACACAGAGATGATTCAGTCCCAGGGCCCCCTGAGGCTGTGAGCACAGGCAGAGGCAGAGGCACAGGCAGAGGCAAAGGCAGAGGAGCTGCCTCTTGTAATGATTCAGATTAAGAGGAACAGATGCGCGCTTCAGTAATGCTCGGCCTCATCAAGCTTCCCCATCGCGGGCCGGCACAATCAAAGGCAGAAACCTCCTCGGGGCATGAAGGACTCTGAAACGTTATCATGCCACAACTACCTAACTGCAACCTACAGATAACGAGTGAAATTTCCGCAAACTTGAGAACTAGATCGAGCAGTGTAGCAACGTGTGTGACTTGGGGGTTGAGCAATGCAGTTTGTGAGCTGTACATCCTGAGATGGTGTGTGTGTATTTTGTGCGCTGTTCTCTCTCTCAAGGTGAGGTGACTATGCCCTTTGGGGCGACTACAGTAAGAGATCAAGCAGAGGGTTCTGATCTTAATCAGTGCCATGTGGAGAGTAGAATCATTTCCAGACACCCCCCCCCCACACACACACACACACACACAAGGTCAACAGTGAAACAGAGTCTCATTTCTTACCTCACCCCTGTGTGATACTGTACAAGAAAATGTATGAGCACAGGCGAGCACTGTAGTACCTCACGCTAGTCTTGGACAAGCACACACTCAAGTACAACACCCCCTGAGAAGGACTGTTGTGTTCTTTTTTTTCTCTCCTCCTCTCCAAGGTCAGACAGTGGCCATAGCTGGGTAACTTACAGTCTGTCATGTGTAGCCCGGGCTGCATATTCTGATCCTGACGTGGACAAGAGTAATAGCCGCTAGAGATGGTTGCAGCTCTCCTACAAGGTCACTTGGCCAG
>CM059268.1:15286775-15291775 GCA_030347295.1 Setipinna tenuifilis | reverse complement strand
GAGGAGAGGAGGCTGGAGTAGTGTGAGGAGAGCAGAGGAGAGGAGAGGAGAGGGGAG
Source organism: Setipinna tenuifilis (assembly GCA_030347295.1). NCBI lineage: Eukaryota > Metazoa > Chordata > Actinopteri > Clupeiformes > Engraulidae > Setipinna > Setipinna tenuifilis. The sequence goes on along the minus strand of CM059268.1, from coordinate 15,291,718 downwards.
GAGAGGAGGGCAGAGGAGAGGAAAGGAGATGGGAGCAGAGGAGAGGAGAGGAGGATGGAGTCTAGTGTGAGGAGAGGAGCAGAGCCGTGCCATGCCGTGTCTGACTGCTCCAACACAAACCACATTAGCAGCAGCAGCAGGAGCAGCGGCGGCAGCGGTGGTGTGGGCTTATTGCTCTCCCAGGACTCTTCAGGTCTACAGCCTGTTTTAGAGTCTACACACTCGGCCTGTCTCATTAAGAGCCGACGGAGCATTATTCATGCCTCCTCACTCGCTGCACAGTCACACAGGGTCCAACATAACTATAACCACGCGCCTGTTGTCATAGTTTTTTATTGCTGACTGCACCTTTAGTCGGACCAATCTGCTGAGCACGGAGGCGTTGAAGGCGAGCGAAAAGAAACGCACCGTGTTCACCGTGCTCAGACAATTTTTGTTTGCTGTGTTATTTATCTCTGAGAGCTTGTGGCGGCGGAGAGGAAAAAAAAGGAAAAGCTAAATATCATGGGGGTGTCGTAACGGGTCACCTGTAAAGCAGGCAGCTGGAAATTCATTTCGGCACGCAGCAGGAGTGACCCCGCCGGTCCCGGCCCGGCCACTAAGGCGCTATAACCCCTTCGGATTATACGGCGTTATACCGTCCTTTTTTTTTCTTTCTTTTTTTCTTCCTTTTCTTTAAATGAGCCCTGCCGCAGGCTGTAACCAATTAATGTCGAACAAAGCTAGACTCATCTGCTCAGTGCCTCTTAGTAGGTCAGTGAAATTGGCGGAAGTGAAAGCAGACACACTCTGCGTGTCCTTCAGCCCTCACGGGCATGTGGTGTTTTTTTTTTTTTTTTGTAGTTTTTTTTTTCTCTCTGAAACGTTGCTCCTCTTTCTGGGTGACGGTTGCCTCGGCCCGTATGCAGAGCCTCGCTCCCAGCTAGCCACTCAGGGAGCCTTCACTTTGGAGGGAAGAGAAGGGTGGTGGTGGTGGTGATGGTCGGGTGGGCAGGGGGGTGGTGATTTCTTTCCTCTCTCTCTTTCTCTCCTCTTCCATCTCCCCTTCCTCCTCCTCCTCCTCCTCCTCCCCCTGCTGCTGTTGTTGCTGTTGGCCGCTGGTGGCTTTGTCACCCTGGCCCTGTTTAATGAAAATGGTACGTTTCTGTTGACTGTTGCTGTTTGTAAAACACAGGAGCCAAAGAGGTGGCCATGCATTATTCATGCCGGTGCCCAGAGCCTGAGTGGGGCTGGCGGGGAGCGAGGCGGTAGAGGCAGCGAAGGCTGATGCTGAGGCTGAGGCTGAGGCTGAGGCTGAGGCTGAGGCGCGGGCTGGGCTGTGGCCCGGGTCCCCGGCGCGAGGATCTCGCTGAATGAGCACTGTGGGAGAGGAAGTGCTGGCACGCGCTCAAAGCCCAGAGCACCGGCGGGCCCTTAAACAGGCACACAGCGCTAGTAGTTGTGCAAAGAGCAAAGTGTGTGTGTATGTGTGTGTGTGTGTGTGTGTGTCTGTGTGTGTGTGTGTTTGTGTGCGCATGTGTGTCTGTGGGTGTGTGTGTTTGTATGTGTGTGTGGGTGTGCGTATTTGTGTGTGTGTGTGTGCGTGCGTGTGTGTATGTGTGTGTGTGTGAAGGATAGCTGGATGAGGGTCAGGTTTCAACTCGAGTGAGGCATGACCCGCTGTCCTTCGCCCACGAGTCAGGTTACAACAGTGGCAGGCTGGCGGGGAAGAGGAGGGGGGTGGGGGGTGGGGGTGGGGTGGCTGGTGCCGCTGTCATCTCACCCCCGAGCCCTAGAATGATAGAGAGCCTCTCTCTTTTTTTCCCATAAGGCTGTTCTCTGCCCCTCCGTGTCCCCACTGGCTGCCTCCTCTGTCTGACCTCTGGCCCTCTGTCAGGGGGGGGTTCACTGGCCGGAAGTTGCCCCTCTCAGCACTCCTGCCCCCTTACCGAGGTGCAATCACAGGGCTCGGACACTGGATGCGCTCACACGACAGCGCGACTCTCATCCCGTCCACACTCACATGGATTTCAAATCAATCACTTAGGCCACTCATGCCATCTGTTGTCTAGACCATAAAGCCCCATTGCCTTCGCGTGTAGAACAGCATTTCCCCTTCCCGGCATTCAAAATCCTCTCTGGCGTTCATGTTTTAACATGCTCCATATTTTCAATAAGAGATATGTGTGTTTTGTTTTTGTACATTTAGTCATGTTGTGGATGTGTGTAGGCAGACTGACACACACTTGAACTGAAAAAAAAAAACCACATTATCAGTTTGAGTGTTCCATAGGAAATGACATCATGGTCCTGTAAGTGCTAGAAGTACGCAGTCGGTGTGAGTTATCAGGTACTGACACGTACACTGTGGCTTCTTCTTAGGGGTGGGGCGGTAAACATGTCAAATGGTTATCGTAAGACACTCATGATATACAGTCATGTAATGATTTCCCTTGTGTTTGTGTGTGTGTGTGTGTGTGTGTTTTTTTTTGTCTTGCAGGTCACCTTCACAAAGAGGAAGTTTGGGTTAATGAAGAAAGCGTATGAGCTGAGTGTACTGTGTGACTGTGAGATAGCCCTGATCATATTCAACAGCTCAAATAAACTCTTTCAGTATGCGAGCACTGACATGGACAAAGTCCTGCTTAAATACACAGAGTACAACGAGCCCCATGAGAGCAGAACCAACTCGGACATCGTTGAGGTAAGTCAAAATTCCATGCTTACATCATTTGTTATGACACACACACACACACACTGACATGTTCGCTCACACACACCCTTAACAAAGATACACACACATCATCCATTCCCACATGTGTGTACATGCAGTCCAGTAAGCAACACCTGACAGGCTTACTGGCAACCCCTCCCCCCTCCCGCCCAAAACACACAAGTCAATATGTCACAACAGCATCAACCTAAGCCCATTTACTGTACTTTTAGTAGTAGCAGCCCAAACTTCCCCTGATCGCTCGCCTCTTCACAGGAAGTGCACAGTACTTTAGTTTGATGGCCCTCACACAGTGATAATGGCCCTAACTGCAGAGCTGTGTGGTGCAGTGTGCTGTGGTGTGTTGCGGTGTGTTGTGGTGTGGTGGGGTGGGGTGGGGTGTGTAGTGTGGTGTGGTGTGATGCGGTATGGTGGGGTGTGTGGTACGGTGGTGTGGGGTGCACTGACAGTAGCGGTCCTCCGCGTGGATGAGTCAGGAGGCAGACAGCCTATACGTCTGGAGAGCGAGTTTGCGTTCGCATGTGCCGGCAGCGGCTAACAGTTTCCTCCACGTTTGGCTGATAGGGCACAGGACGCCTGCACGTCCTGATAAGTTCAGCTTCGGTTCGGGCCAGCAACTGACAAAAGGCATCTATCAGCCGAAGAGCAGGGCACAACCGAGGGAGGGAGGAGGAGGAGCGGGGGGCGGGGTGTTGGGGGTGGGGGAGGTGAGAGGACAGTAATGCTCTGGAGACTTTTGCCAGCCTGTCGCGCTTAGGAGGCCTCTGAAGGCCAGCGTCGTGCCAACTGGGGTGCCATGATGGACGGGCCCCTCTTTGTCCTCCCGAATGCATGGAACATGTCCAGTGTACAGTTTAACCTGTACCGTGTCCTGTGCTCACACTGGGAACTGGGTGCCATGATGGAAGGGCGCTCTTTGTCCTCTCTAATGCATGGAACATGTCCGCTGTACAGTCTAACCTGTACTGTGTGCTGTGTGCTCTCAGTGGGAGCTGAGGCCATGTCACAGCTGTGGTTACCTCCTCATCTGCTTTTAGCTGCCAAGCCACACGAGGACCACACATTTAGTAGCTGAAGGGTTGACAGGTTTATGCGGGGAACATTAGCCCTATTCACTCCTCCCTGGGTCCATTAGCCCAACAGACCCACTAACAACCACCCCCGCAGCCCCCTCCCAATCCCCCCACCCCATGCCCACTCCTTCTTTTCTTCATTGAAATCACATCTGCACATAACTATGAAATGTACCTCTTTAAGAACTCTCTTTAGTCCGTGCCACGTGCACCTAGCGAGGGTGGTGGGGGGGGGGCTGCTTTTACGCAAGTCTGACATAGCTTAGGCCCCTTTGAAGCCTTTGTCTGCTGCGGTGTGTGCGCAGTCAGCGCCAAGTCGTAACAGTTTCCTTAGAGGTGGGCACACTGCACACAGCCTGGCAGCGAGAGAGTTCTTTTACACAGCCACCAGAAGCAGCATGGCCCATTCTGTCGGGCGCTAAGACCATTACGGAGTGGACAATGTGGGGGGAGGGGGTTGCGGGGGCGACGGGGAAAGAAGTGGATGGGGGGGTGTGGGGGGGTGGTGATTGGTGGCTATGGATCCACTCGAGTCCAAGTATTTCGCACTGACGCATTTGTGGTTTTGCAGTCCATTCAAAACGCCCTCCCCTGACCACCACCCCCACCAAGCCACCCCGCCCCAAAACCCCCCCCGCCCCCGTCCGTCCTCTCCGACAGCTTATGTCCGCACTCTGCCCCCAATGAAAAGCAAACACGCTAATGCCAAGTCTGGCAACGGCGGTAATAACAATGAAATGGCCCTGTTTGTTTTGAAAGCCAATAGTCAAGGTGGACACAGACAACCCCTTGTGCTCCAGATTCGCCGGCTGTGTTTTCCTTTAACAGCGCCCGCTTTTCTCAGGTTTTTCCCGCACTGCCGCGCCGTAACGCGGAGCGCTGTTTGACTTGGCGCCCGGCCCTCTCTCTCTCCCCATACCACCAGTGCTCGCAGCCTCTGCTCGACAAGACTGTTTGAGGAGAAGAGGGAAGCAAAGTTCCCCACTCTGGTCCCATCCCTTGTAAAAGCCAGGCACTCTTAAACGGGCGAGCAGCCCCTTATGACTTCAAAGAAAGGAGGATAGGGAGGGAGTCAGCCATGCCATGCTATCTTTTATTCATGATGAAGCCCATGCCCTTCTGTATAACATGCTCTGCAGAGCTGCAAAAGAATGTGC
>CM059268.1:15269275-15281775 GCA_030347295.1 Setipinna tenuifilis | reverse complement strand
AAAAAAGGGGGAATTTTGAAATGATTAGGATATGTAAATGCTGACCATTTCCAAATGTCAGGCACTTTGTGGCTTGCTGGCCCCTGGAGATTTCGCTGTTTTTCATTTGAATTTTCCTTTTATTTCATCACAAAGCGCAAGACAAAAACGCCTTTTCATGTTACGGTGGAAATTCATGGCGATGAATATGATAATTGTCACATACTGCAAGAAAAAGGCTTTCAAAAGAAAAAAAAGCGGCCTGACTTTGTCTGTGTGTGCTTACGGCAGTAGAGTTTCTCGGCTAATCTTTTCTGCAGGTTAAAGAGAGGGGGGAGCCTGTGAGCTGAACACCACTGTGGGTCCGTGTCAGGAGAAAGAGAGAGAGAGAGAGACAGAGAGAGAGAGAGAGGGAGGACGAGAGAGAGAGAGAGAGAAAGAGAGAGAGAGAGAGTGAGAGAGAAAGGCATGAAGGGAAAGGAAGGGAAGAAACCCATTTTGAGCACTGGGGGAGGCTAATGGTATGATGTGGGACTTTTATTCATCATTCTCCGCCTGAGACAGAGACAGGGAGAGGGGAGGATGGAGAGGATAGAGGGAGGAAGAAAACGAGCATGAGAGAGGCACTGTGAGAGAGAGAAAAAGAAGAGAGTGTGAGAGAAAGTAAGAAAGTAAGAGTGAGAAAGAGAAAGAGAGAGAGAGAGAGAGAGAGAGAGAGAGAGGGGCTGATGACATGTCACCAGGGGATTTTTGGAAGGGCAGCCACATTGCTGACATGAAGGCAGTCATACCCACAGCCTAATTGCCTTAGTAAGACCTTAGCTCATGGACAGCGGCTCCTCTCCTCTCCTCCCCTCCCCTCTCCTCTCCTCTCCTCTCCTCTCCTCTCCTCCCCTCTCCTCTCCTCTCCTCTCCTCTCCTCTCCTCTCCTCTCCTCTCCTCTTCTCTCCTCTCCTCTCCTCTCCTCTCCTCTGTCATAGCTCTAAGATCACTGGCCTTCTATCACAGAGCCCAGGGCAGCTAGACTTTAAATAGGCTCGTTCTGTGCTACACCCAACACTCCACAGCAAAATATGGAGTCTCATATTCCTTCAGCCTCTGATGTGTGTGTATGTATATGATGATGATGATGATGATGATAAAAAAGAAGAAGGGGAGGAAGAGATAGAGGGAGCTACAGGAGAAGTAGTAGTTGTAGAAGAAGAAAAATAAGAGAAGAAGAGGAAGGAGAAAATGGCATGGGAATGCTGGTGCTGTCAATCAAAGCTGGAGCAGTGATTAAGACCCCCGCTCGGGCTTAATGAATGCAAATTGGCACATCTGCTACCGCGCGCGAGCTAGCCAGACTGTTCAATTAGTGTGATTGATCAATTATCCTCCTCACGGCAAGGCGGAGGAGAGAGGAGAGAGAAGAGAGAAGGGATGGGGGATGGGGGGGCGGGTAGCGGGGGGAGAGCTGCGAGGAGAGAAGGGCTCTCGGCCAGAGCCCCATCGTCCCACCCTTGGACAGAGGCCAGATTTGATTACGCTAAATTGATGATGATGATGGAATCACTTAAGTCATGCTTTTTCATTTTAACGACATACTCTTTGAATTGACTTTGACAAGTGAAATTGACATCATGACTATCCTTTTCCCATGAGCACTGTCATATAATTCTAGAATTTGTTTTGCTTTTTTGTTTTTGTTTTTTTAAAGGGGGTGGGCGCTAATTTTTCCTGCAGAAATATATTCTTGCACAGCAATGTGATAATGAATGGACAAATATACTGGGTGATCTCTCAGCAAATACTTCACTATTGTATTTTTTTTTGGTGGTGCAGTTTTTTAGCAGCTTATTTTGTAATACATAGTTGGCTTTAACGGTATGTTCATCTTTAAACTACAGCTGTGTTTTGTGACACATATTAAAGTATGAATAAAATATATTTAATTCATTGCCCTTCCATCAGTAGTCTGTGATTATAATTTTACGTGTCTTAAAAAACAGCCAGCTTTTAATGACAAGCAAACCATTAAATTTTGAATACTGATTAATCAAATGTATAATATTGTTGATTTTAAGAACAGGACATAATTTTAGACAGTATTTTTTTAAGATGAGCACATAGGCACTACATACTGTACATATCCCTTTCCCACTTTCCCTCTCGTGCTTCTCTAAGCTGATGCAAAGACAGACTGGTCTTACAGGGCTTGTGTGACATATAAGGACATGGCAAGATAATGGGGACTGTCCCTCGAGTGTAAACAATCTGCAGAATCCCCATTGTTGCAATAGTGTACACTTTTGCGACAGTGTCAAAGTACTTATTTTTATCAAGTAGGAGAGACAGAACACAATTCGGAAAAAAATACACATGTATACGCACACAAACATTGTGTTTTTGGACATTGTAAAGCATTAGTTATGCAACTGCTTACATGAATGCATACAACACAAATGGCTACTTGGCTACAGGAAATTGTGGTGCTTGTGGTGAAGGTCAGTGGTGGTGCTCTGTTTCAGCATGTAGAAAAGGTTTGGAAGGGTGCAAGGTGTAGTAGCCCGCTCTTGAAAATGTACAATACGGCTGTGCATTTCAATCTGCTTGGAGGGAGTGTAAGGCCATCTGAACCTTTCCTGGAAGTCCTCTGGTGACACGCACACCCACACACAAACACACACATACATACACACACACACACACACACACACACACACACACACACACACACACAAACAGACAAATAAACCACATACACACAAACATGTACACACGTACACACAGATCCTTTCCGTTACCTCATGCCCCAGCGATGTCACTGGTTAGCCCAATGTTGGGCAATTAACCAAGTTTGAAAGATTAATCTTTGCGGGGTCAGGGGCCTAATTTGTGTTTGATAAGCACAGACGACAAGACGACAGAAAAAAAGATTACATTATAATTGGGCAGTGCTTAACTTAGCGACTTGACTTTGACTTGGCCTACAGCCAGATTGCCTTAGAGGTCCCGTAAAGCTGTGTTTGACATTTGAGACAGCTGAAGGCTGTGTGTAGTTAGCGCCACTGCCCATCTTCTCCTGAGGGTTGCTGCCTCACACTAGCCCCAATGATTTTTACATTTTTTAAAAGCCATGTTCTTTTGTTTTTCACACAATAATTTGTAGTCTCACACAATGACTGGTGGTTATAAACACTGTATGAAGCTGCATTAAAAGAGAAACATCCTTGTCATTTTTGTAATAACCTCTGTAACAGATCAATATGAGTGTACGTGGAGTTATGCAATAATTTAGTCATATAACCAAGCTTCTTAAATAACTTCAAAGGTTTTTTGTTCTTTGTATATGCTATTTTTTGACAGTACAGATAAGATGCCAGACCTCGTCTACATGCCATCTCTGGCTCATCTTAAGGTCTTGTGCCTGTGTCATCTGCTTCATCTAAGTTCAGCAGTCTCATAGTACTGTATATATCTGGTTGTTCCCAGCTCCCAGTGCTGCCTCTTTAATGCCTCTCAGAGTCTATGTGCTTTTCTATGTACTTTATGTACTTTGTACTTTTCCATCCTCATCATCTTCCTTTCCCACCAGAGCTCAACTAGCACTGCTGGGATATTACAGTAAAACAACTCTTAAGCTAGTCAAATGTCAGCCCTATTGACACTGACTGGGGAGTTTATTTTCGGAGGACTTCCAATATGTGGTGTGACCGAGTGCTAGTTTTAGTTTTAATCATCTAGAAGCTGATGCATCATCAGCTGACTAAAAAAAGCTGTGCACTTTATAGACCTGGCTAATCTAGTCAGAAATGGCATTCCTTTGGTCCTTTTTTTGGTCTATCTTTTTTTTGCGCAATCTTGAAAATTACTTTATGATTAGCCTTGTTATATTTCAAGTGATAATGGCCATTAAAATGTCTCTTGTGCATGAGCAGGCACATACAGCGTAATAACCCTGATAAAGGCTTTTTTTTCTTTTAATTAACACTCCAATCATCGGAAGACCAAACCTGGTCAGCATGCAGGAATCAGTAAGTGTGTGAGGAATCCTTCCGCTTGTGGGTGACACCGTCTTCCACAGGCCCCTTCGCAACAGCATTCGGTGTGCCAGCACATTGTCTCTCGAGTAATTGAAAATGATAAGAATAGCTGTGTCACTTTTGGAGTAATGCGTCAAAAGGATATAGGGCCCCTGCGGTCACTGTCTGGGAATGCCGTTTACTTTTGGCCCTGTTAAACCTCTGGGCTTGGAAAGCCGCGAGGGTCAGCCATGGACCCTTCCACTCACTCCAAACCGGCTTCAGAGTTATGGCTGCCATTCATCTTCATTAGCGTTAACAACCAGTGGAGGTTTCGCCATTATCAGGCACAAAATGATGTCGTTAAACACAGTAATGTCTTATTTAAAAAAGCCAAATGTGCTGTCAGCTGTAGACTGGCTGAAGGAACTTGGCTGGCGGAGTATCCTCCTGACCCTGCAGTGTCAACTTTCTTGATCAGACACTACCATGTGAGCAAACACCAGACCAGACAGTATTTACAGCACCGCTTGGGTCTATACATAGGAAGGAACCCTATAACCCTGGAGCGCTTTGGCTTAAAATAAGCAACGAATCACAAATGCATACATTGGGCGACCAGAAATAGCACCGTTATCTTTGTAGGGCACAACAATAATAATAGTTGTGTTGTTGACCCGTCTCGCCTAGGTTGGATATACAGCCACCGTAAGACCATACATTCGTGAGCCAAGATAAACACCATTCAGAGTACTGAGAGGGAAAAGATCAAAGCCTGTTGAAAGAACGCTCGTAAGGAAACAGATTTTTAACTTATGTATCAGGTCAGCAGAGTTGTGCAACAGCAACAAAAAGACCAATTAACTCATTTATATCATTAAAAGAGTTTAAATTTTTTGACTATATTTATCAAAAAAATCTGTAATAACTGAAAAGTACTGGTAAAAATTCCATCTGATAAGATCATTTCACACTGAAAAAGGAGCAGTTACCCATAATATTTCCTTTTTTTTTTTTTATCTTGACCCCCTTTTTGTTTGTTGCCCTGACAGACAGAAGCAAGTCAGTGATCAGAGCTTCCATGTTTTTTTACATTCAGACTTCATCCAACCAAAGCCAATCAAACAGACAGCTACCAGTTCTAGTACAGGTAGCTAACTACAGTACCACTCTTCTGTTAGCGTTCTGTTGCTACTCTTAAGAGAGAATGCACCAGAGAGCAGTCTGTTAGGCTGTGTGGCGGGCTGTGGGGCTGTTCCTCAGGCAAGGAGAAGGAAAAGCAACTGGCCTAGTGGGCCACGGTGAGGGCTACAGCACAAACGGTGGAGCAGGAAGCGTCCCGCTGCTGCTCTTTTCAAAGTGCCCTTCTTCAGAGGACAAGGACTCGCCTTCCTCTGGGTCCTCTCGGCAGACTGAACACAGTCATTGCTCCTCCTGGTTTGATTTGTCGTCTTTGTTTTCCTCCTCCTCTCTCTCGTTTTTTTCTTTCTCTGGCCTTCTCTCTTTGTCTCTTTGCCCCCCCCTCCCTCTCTCTCTTAGTCTTTGTTTCAACCACAGCATCTGAACTCTCATTACCAGAGTTCCATGTTCCTGTGCTCCTGGCGCATGCCCTTGTGAAGCCAGGTACAAATCATCCCTGGGCTCTTGTGTGTACTGAAACACGGTTGCTGTGGAAACCCATTTCTGTACTTATGAAACCACAAGGAGCTGGATGACTATTCTTCCATGCACAACGGGAAGCTAATGATTGAGCTTGCCTGGATGCTGTTTCTATCTTAAACTTGTGGACAGTAAAGAAATCGAACCCGCACTGCTAAATGATGTGTCTCAAGCACTTCTTTCTTGTTGGAACAGGGAAACAGCTTTTATACCAGACCCCCAGTATCTTTCTGATGTGTGTGTGTGTGTGTGTGTGTGTGTGTGTGTGTGTGTGTGTATGTGAGTGTGTGTGTCTGTGTGTGTGTGTGTCATTCATATAGCTGTTTAGCTGTTCTTTCAGAATGTCCCTGTTCCCTTGAACGTGGTGCTTGTTACCTAGCTACTGCCAAGACATTCTCTCTCTCTCTCTCTCTCTCTCTCTCTCTCTCTCTCTCTCGCATTGACGTCATAGTTGCTTCTTTTCCGCTGTCTTTTTCTTTCTTTTCACCCTCCTGTTTCAAGTCTAGCAGATGGATAGATACCCCATCTAAACAATCAGGTCATCTTCAAGGAGGCAACATAAAAGGAGACAGAAAGTATAAAAGACTACCTGCTATGCAGGTCCACAGTAAACATTGGTCTCCATTGACACTAATGAGTCTTGCTCCAAACTCAAGTGCTTTTACACAATACTGTCAACTGCAAATAACCCTAGTGTTGGTAGTTTTGAACAAGAAACAAGAAGGATGCTCCAGGAGAGCCGTGTTTGTTAAGCTGAACGACTAATTGGTCTGCTGTTCTTGGCCCTGGACTCCCAGGATAAATATTTCATTTCTCCGGGAGGTTTGGGTAGCTAATTATTTCTATGTATTTCATGTGAGTGGACTAATAAAGTTTTATGACTGTAAGGTCTTTGCGTGTCTGAGTCGCAGTTGTGGTAATGTTAGCAGTGTGCGGTTGAAGGAGTTTGTTGACCCTCATCACTGTGGTCTACAAAAAGAGTGATATTGACATTGGTGTTTACTTAAAAGAGCTAATACCATGCATTACATAAAGAAATAGGTACTAATTCCACGTTTGTTAGTTTTCATGCATTTTTTTAATGCCTACTGTAATAGAATAGACACAAAACCTTGCAAAGAGTAAGAAACTATGAGTTATAAGACTTTTTACACAGGTCTTAATACATGAGTGCTTTGTTGGAACTTATGATTCATATTTGCTTTGCCAACTCCTAGAGCTCGTGTTCAGACCTACCACAGTATGTGTACCATCTGTCTTAAACCGTGTAACTTCGTTTACAGGGGAGGGTTAGCCAATGGTGGTGTTCTTTTTCCGCTAACGTTATAAACCCTACAGCCATTACCACCATACTGTGAGTCTTACAGTTAGATCAGAGTTTGTTGTGAAGATGGTAAATAAAATGAGTCTATCAATGTGTTATCAATTAAAAGGACCTACAACCCTAGCTTCACCATGGTGTATGCAGAACAGCTCTAAAACCTGACTTCTGTCTACCTCAGAAGGCTGGATAACACTGGGTATGTGTTTACATAGTAGACATCACAGCTTTTGGTTGGGTTTTTATGTGACCTAGAGGATTGCTATAGTCACTGTAGGTCAAGTTTATGACTCTCAAAACCACATTTATGACATTAGTGCTGTGTATGTGTTAACATGGACCAGCTCGTATTAGCGGCCTTTTCAGTTACAGATACATATTTGTTTTTACATGCCAGTTATGGATTTTTTTTTAAATCCTCGACCAAAGAGATTGCATGCTTTTTAGTCCAGTCAGGGCAACTTCAGGCATTATGTAAGTGGTGATTATGTAAGGTTTAATCAATACTCGGTTCAAGCTGAGCAAACTATTAGCCTGGTCATAGTTCAACTGACTAAGCTGATTTAAAAAATCCTTTGGCGAATGATATTTTCCTGTCAAGAGCAACCAAAAAAAAAAAGCAGGAAGTAGCACTGGAGCTGTGCAACTGCTGAAAACCTGCCGTTCTTTTAAAGTCATGTGGTGTGACATCGCAGAGCTTCGCCACGGAAATGAACTAACCACCTCACACAGTATAGATTCATGAATTGCACGATAGTCCCCATAACATACTGTACTTCTCGGCACTAAACTACTTTGCCCTCTCTCTCTTTCTTTCTTTCTCTCTCTTTACCTCCCTCTTTTTCTTCTCTCTCTTTTTCTGTTCTCTCTCCCTCTCTCTCTTGCGCTCTCTCTCTGTCTCTGTCTCTGTCTCTGCTGTCCGATCCTTCCCCTACTTTCATTCTCCACATTACCATCAGAACTGGTCCCCAGACAGCCTAGCCTGGGCTCGTGGCGACTTCCTCTCGGCCTATTGATTACACCCTTTCCGATGGGAGAGAGGGAAAAGCATCTCCAACTCTGGGAGGACGCAATTGAATGTAATTCGATAACACAGGGCGATGAAGTCCTCTCTGTTGCACTACGATGTCTACACCAGACCCCCACACCCCACACCCCAAACCCCCTTCCTTTGCCTCATTCTTTTGGCACCATACCTTCTGATTTCGACTGCGAATTGCTATTGGATGATGTAAGGGCCGAGAGCTCAATAATGATTTCAACATTGCGTCGACATGAAAGTCTACGCCGGTCGGCTTTGCTCAATTTGAGCATTCGAATTGATCTTTTGTTTGATGGTGCAACCCACAATGACTTGGCACCTAAAGTTGTATTTCTGGTGTTTTTGATTAAAGTGCGTTTACTCTTAGATTTTGGAATATTTATATTGAACGCAGGGAAGGAATTAGATTACTCTAAAAGCACCAGAAAATGTTGACTCAGTTGACAGTGTTTATAATTTGGTTGTGTATATGCTTTGACACACTATTACCACTTGGCCTTCCACTATGTCACCGACTTCAAAGGGGCTTCTGGCTAAGCATATGTCCAGAGGTTCAGGGCTTACATGTAAATAATAGTCCAGCACAAATGTGCTGTTACGTAAAATGAGATTTAATAGAACACAGAGACACAAACCCATACACCTGTTCATGCAGTCTCTCGCTATCTGACTCATTCACACGCTCAAACACCTACTCTTGCACACATATGGTTACTCCCTGATGCAGACACACGTAGTGAATGAGGTAAGACAGAGTGATAAGAGTTTGAAAAGAGAGCTTGGATGTGAGGCCTGTCAGTACTGTCATTTCGCAAGGCCAGAAGCAGATGACTGTTTCTCACCATCTGACCAACATGCGAGATCACTGCGCTGGCTCCACCTACGTCTGTCAGATTTACATGAGATGGCTTTTAACAGTAACCCAAATGTGTTTACCAGCACTACTTGTTCTCGACAGGCAGTACAGTAGATTTGCACACACACACACACACATGCAGACAACACACACACACACATGCAGGCACACATACACACACACACATGCAGTTAACACACACACATACACACACGTGCAGGCACACACACATACACAACACACACAACACACACACACACACACCAACACACACACACATGCAGGCACACATGCAGTTAACACACACATACACACATGTGCAGGCACACACACACACCCTCTGCTTTCATGAAACTTTCTCAGTAAATGTGATACTGTGGTACTGGAAGTATGTCAGCCATTTGGTGGCCTAATTTGGCCTGAAACATTAATGACAGCTCGGAGATGTAATACACCGCTGGGGTCTGCTGGTTAGCAGCTCCTGAGTGTGGGTGTGAGTGTGAGTGTGCGCGTGAGCACGGGTGGGGTGGTATGTGGTGGGGTTAATGTAGAGGGTGGGGGTGCATGTGGAGGGTGTGGGGTGGGGGTGCATGTAAAGGGTGTCACACAGGCTCCGTGGCTACAGCTGAACGCCCAAGGTGCTCGCTCTGCCTCTTGTTCTCTGTTGACCCCTGCCAGTCTTACACGGGGTCTCGCTGAGTGTGTAAGAGATGGGGAGAGAGACAGAGAGAGAGAGTCAGAGAGAGAGACAGAGAGAGATAGAAAGAGAGAGAAAGAGAGTCAGAGAGAGAAAGAGAGACAGAGAAAGAGAGAAAAATAGAAAAATAGAGTTTTGTCTGTCAGTGTTTGCATAAGAATTAGGTTGCCCTTCAACCTCTTGCCTTGTGCCCCTTTTACCGTCTGGGCAGAATGGCCTGGGGGGGGGGAGGCTAGAACAGTACACACTGAGACAGAGAGAAAGAAAAATGGAGACAGAGAGAGAGAGAGAAAAGGGAGAGAAACTGTGTGTGTGTGTGTGTGTGTGTGTGTGTGTGTGTGTGTGTGTGTGTTAGACACAGTAAGGGGGAAAGGAGCGAGAGAGAGCAGTGGATGGAGGGGTTTGATCTGAGTGAAGATATGAGGTGGGTGTATTACAGCGATGGCGTTGTTAGTGGAGAGGCTGGGGGTGGGGTGGGGTGGGGGAAGGGGGTGGAGGTGAAGGTGGAGGTGGGGCAGCCTTGGCATGGTGCCAGTCTCCTGTGCCCAGGCGGAGTGCAGCGGGGAGGGCAGGGGAGGGGAGGGGAGTGGGGAGCGGGGTGCGTGCCACAGATTGATGAGGCCGGGGCTGTGGCGGGGGTATAGAGTGTTGCAGAACAGCCATGCTGCTGGCACGTCCTGCCCTCTCCGCTTTCCCCTGCCAGCCTTATCGGAACTCCTAATTGTCCTTATGAATATTTTAGGAGTGAGCTGGAATGGAGGGGGCCGGGGTGCGCTGGGGTGGGGTGGAATGGGTTGGGGGTTGGAGAAGGAGAGGAGAGGAGAGGAGAGGAGGTGGAGGAGCAGCAAAAGACGAAAAAGGAAGGAGAAAGGGAGAAAGGGTAGCTCTGTGGTTTCTAGGGCTACTGACAGCCACTGATCGAACTTGAGGAGGTTGAGGGGAGAAGAAGCAAATGAGAAGAGAACAAAACTGGGGGACAAAGAAAAAGAGAGTGCGTGTTGTGTGTGTGTGGGAGGGATGGAAGAAGAGAGAAGAGCATTAGAGATATCTGTTAACTCAGCTAAATAAACAGCATCCTTCCACCATGCATAACATGGACCATGCACTAGGTCTTTGTTCTGTTCTTCTGTTCTTCTGCTGTTTACATGAACTTGTTTATTTGCTCTGCAAGTAGTAAATAAATGTTAGGATTGGTTTGATTTGATGTCTTTGCCGCTGGTGTCTGGTTAATGCTTACAGAGAGCAGTCTTTGTGGATGAGGTCAGTCTCCCCTGAGTTAGCCTCCAGAGAGACAGTCAAAGCTGCGTGGATTCCTAAGCACCACTACTACATGTGTATGTGTGTGTGTGTGTGTGTGTGTGTGTGTGTGTGTGTGTGTGTGCGCGTGTGTATGTGATTGTTAGTTTTTGATTGTCGGCTCCTCTCGGCCCATTGTGGTCTCGCCGTCCTTCCCGTGGGGACAGGATCTCGTCGTATATTGTTTTCCATGCAGCTGCACAACGATCATAATTACCAAACATCCACCCAGACCCCGGGACAGAAAACGAACCCCTCACCCTACCCCTCCACCTCCTTCCTCCCTCCCTCCCTACCTCCTCCTCATTGCTCCTCCTTCAATCCACTCCACCCCCCTACATACCCCCAACCACCCCCCCCTACCCCACCCGCCCATTGCCCCACATCCAACTGCTGCAGGCGGGCGGCCCAGACAATGGGTGGCGGGAGAAGGAAGGACACGTGTGCAGTCATATCCTCCCATCTGTAGTACCAGTACCAGCCCAGCATAACGGCCCCCGGATTACACAAGCTCCTGGCTCACGCTGGCTCACCCTGGACCAAACCCCCCACACCGCTCTATGGACCCAGTATAGTGTGTGTGTGTGTGTGGGTGTTTGTGTGTGCGTGTGTGTGTGTGTGTGTGTGTGTGCGTGTCTGTTTGTGTGTATCTGTATGTGTGTGTACGTGGGGGTGTTGTGTGGTGTGTGTGTGTATGACTGTGTGTGGTGGCGGGGGATGAAAGATGTTACAGTCCGATGGTGGCCAAGAAAAAAAAAAAACACACACACACAAAGCCCGAGGGCCTGACACAGTGACGAGATCCCATCAGATTTTTTCTCTCTTTCATATTATTTGTATCTAGAAAAAAGCACACGCACACACACACAGAAAAGTGGGAGAGAAGGGTAAATGGGGAGAACTGGTAAAGAGTACTTGTTTGTGTGTGTTTGTTTGTGTGTGCCTCAGAGAGAGAGAGCAATTGAGAGGGGGTGGGTGGGGGGTGAATCAGGCAGAAGAAAGAAAGAAAGAAAGAGGGGGGAAAAGACAGTGGCAAAGACGCCACGCGGGGAAGCGGAGACACGGTGTTCCTGGGATCTTACATAAGGGCAGAAATATTTCCTCCTCACCAGATAAAAGACTTCTCTGGGGCCGGCTCCCTCTCCGCCACCGATCCCATCCTTCTGAGTCCGCCGCCCGCCTGCCTTCCGCTCTCCCGCTCTCCCACTCTCCGCTCTCCCGCTCGCTCACTAACTAACTCGCTCGCTCGCACACGCGCACTTGGCCGCCCACGCTCAAAGGGCTTTGATAAAAGCCTGTTAGATGGAACGCCTGGGCCACAATGGTCGTGTCATGAGGATTTGCACGCCACCTTGCCCTGTGCAGCCGCCACAGGCGCACAGACAGATAGTTCACAGTCCCCCCCCCCCCCCCCCCCCCCCCCCAACACACACACACACACACAAAACCCCCCTTCCACCCACCAAAACACACACACACACAACACACACACACACACACACACACACACACATACACACGACGTACACACATAGACACACACACACACACACACACACTCACACACACATACACACAGACACACACTCAAACACACACGGACACACACACACACACACATACAGACACAGGAAGTGGAGGTGAGG
>CM059268.1:15261775-15266775 GCA_030347295.1 Setipinna tenuifilis | reverse complement strand
AGAGTCTGTCACTGTTAACTCTTTCGGGGGAGCGTTTCAGGGGGTGGTACAGTGCTTGTGTGTGTGTGTGTGTGTGTGTGTGTGTGTGTGTGTGTGTGTGTAAGTGCGTAGGCATTTGTTAACACATGCGTATTTGTAATGAGAGGTCATTTTCATTTCACGATTCAAAACCTTACTGTGTATGTCTGGGAAAATTGGTTCTAGTTAATGTCTTTTGTTTTCATGGAAATGTGATTCACATGGAGAGCTTATCGTGTGTGTGTGTGTGTGTGTGTGTGTGTGTGTGTGTGTGATCATTTGAGTGTGTGTATTTCCACATATTTCCTGGTATGGCACATTCATCACCAGTCTGTGCTGGTTAGTAGTCTGGTCTGGCATGTGTGTGGGTGTGTGTGTGTGAGAGAGAGAGAGTGTGTATGTGTTTTCGTCTGTGTGTACTTTGGGGCTGTCTCCGCGGTGCCCCATGTGTCCTTGGCGCTGGTGCGTGTGGGTCGGCAGGGCCCCTCCTTGGGGTCGGCGCTGATCTGAAAGGGTAGAGCAGAGAGGGCGAGTCGGATTACGGCGGCGCTGGTGGTGGAGAGGACTCTCCGCGGCCCGACCCGCCTAGCCCATCCCGGCCCAGCCCGCCCCACCCCACCCTGCCCGCTGGGTCGGCCGCAGAGGCCACATAACGAGCAGGTTGGGGCCACTAATGTGCAGGTCGCCATGGCATGTGTGGGCCGGCGGGGGGAGAAAGTGCATAGTTTCCCTGGTAAACACGCCATTTTTTTGGGCGCGTAAGTACAGAGAGCCCTTTTTGGTAAACAGGAAATGACCCAGGAAGGCGATTCTCAGAATAATAATAAAAAAGAAAAAAAAAAAACCCCGCCCACTCCACCACACCAGCATACTTGTGTATCGGTACAAACAACACACCGCACACATACAAACACAGCGCTTACACACAAAGACACACACACCGCAGACACACACACACACACACACCCACTCACAGACTGACACACACTGCCATCTCTGGTGCTGCACTCTTTTGTGAGGTTGAGGTTGTGGCACAATGACACGAAATGATACGATATTTCAGCTACAGTTTGAGTTGAGTTGTGGTTGGAGTGTTTTTTAAGTGTCTGTGTGTGTTGTATTCAAATGCATGCTCATCTGAAAATGTCTTTGTCAGCTCTAAATATTGTTGTCTGTATACCTGTTCTGCCCTACAAAAGCAAAAGACCTTAACTGAGGAAAATGACTTTACAAATCTTGCATTTGCATGTGTTTTTAGCATTACAGCAAAGACATCTTATTTTTGCCAACAAACAATAAATTTACTCATGATATTTTGATATTACACATGATAAAACTTTTGTTTATTGTTAAAAAAAATGACAAAAACTAATTCTCGCCCAAAATTGAAGTTATTTCTTTTGCTTTTGCATGGCAGTGTTCTTCTGTGTTCCCTACTGTATCTATGCATGTGTTTGTGTGTGTGTGTGTGTGTGTGCGTGTGTGAGTGTTAGTTTGGTGGTATGTGTGTGCTCAGAGGCAGATGGGTGAGCTCGGTCAGACACACTGTTAGATAAAGAGAGTGAAGATAAGGCCAGGCCCCATTCTACTGTCACAGACCTGCTGCAGCTCCGCAGATGCTCCTCTCACACACCCTGTTTTCCCTCCCCCTACTGACACACACACACGCATACACACACACACGTGCGCATACAATCACTCACTCATGTACACACATGTACACACGCATGCAGACACACAAGCACAAACACTTGGTTGCACACACACATACACAGTCTATCTATCTCTCTTAGTCACACACACACACACACACACACACGCACACACACACACACACACACACACACACCTCAATCACACACAAAAGACATACAGAGAGACACAGTGACTACAAGAGGCTTGTTAGTGTCTCCAGTCTTCGACCCAGTCATTTCAAACGTGACCCAGACATCAAAAAAGAATCTATGACCCCGCTGTTGACAGACCACACTGGGCCAGCCATCAGACAGCCCTCATCTGTCAGAAGGCAGAGAAAGACCTCAAATTCATGTCCTCGGTGCTTCACATGCAGCCCACCACTAACCGTGACACCAGGGTCCTCCACACCCCCCACCCAATCATACAAACCCTCCATGAAGTACACTTCCTGCTAGGGTAAAACACAACCCAGCAGGAGCACTGCTGTACTGCTGTGTACAACAGTGCAGAGGTGGGTTTTTTTTGGTAAATAATAGAAAACAGCTACCTCCCACATTAAAGGCAGTCAAAAAAAGAGCTTAAAGTGTCCTTAGAGATATCAGCAGCAAGCAGGCTGTGTGGTCCTATGCTCTTTAGCCTTGCAATAACCAAACCATTTCACGGTGAGAAATAAGCATGTTTTTGACCAGATGCGATAATCCTCTCTGCCGTACACTACTTTACAATGAGGCCATGTGCTGAGTGGCAGGCATGCTGAATTAAACAGAGGCACCCTCCAAACTCCCGCGCACTGGGATCCTCTTAGGCAGGGGGCTCTTCCAGCTGGGGGGGCTATGATAACCGAAAGATAATGAAATATGAAGAGAGGAACTAAGACACTGGGTCGAGATAGAAAAGGAGGAAGGGAGGAGGAATCTGGAGAAAGTACAAGAGAGCAGAAGAGAGAGAGAGAGAGAGAGAGAGCAAGACAGAAGGAACAGTCTTTTCTTTTATTTTGTGTCAGGAGGGGAGATGAGGGTTGATGTTTCAATCCCTTTTTTTCTTCTTCAAGCTATTTGTTCTGCATTGGTTGCTCACGCAGAAACCCTTATCTTAATTGACCAAATTTGACTAAATTAAGCCTCTTTTAATGCAGTGCTGGGTTTAAAGATGCTTACACACACACACCACACACAGACACAGAAAACACACACACACACAAATCCTGTCTTTAAATTGTATTGTGTGCCAAAAAGGTCTTAATGCTGTTTTCCTCACCTCATGAATTGTTTCCAGGGAACCAAGGATCATTGCAAGCTGAGGCTGTAGAACTGATAGTAATGTTCCTCCACCCGGATGTACTTGTGAATTCTCCAATTCTATTTCAGAAACTAAGAAACAAAGGACATAATGACTGTGGCAGCCCAGACCCTGATGATGGTTTTGGGCACAGTCCCCTCGCAGATGACCGTTACGGCAAACTAAGTGAAGAGAGTGATTTAATGTACAAGCGCTGCGGTGTAAGTACTCTCTCCTCTCCCTGTCATTTTGGGTTGATTGCTGTTTTTATGTTGATGTCCACTACAGGCGCTAAACAAGAAAGAACACAGAGGCTGTGATAGCCCGGACCCCGATGCCTCATATGTCCTCACCCCCCACACTGAAGAAAAATATAAAAAAATTAATGAGGAGTTTGATAATATGATGAGAAATCATAAAATCGTAAGTAAATGCAATGTTCTTGCTTGGCTTTGTGGCAGAGAAGACACTCCCCCCCACCCTGTTTTTTTTTACTTTGTTTGTTTTGGTTTGTTTGTTTTCACTTTCTTGTTTTCCCACTCCCCCACCGCGCAACTTCTGTCAACAACTACAAACACGGTCTCTTGAAGCATAACTTTTTTGTAACATTTGTTTGAAATGTATGTTTTTAAAATTGTTTATTGCAATCTTTATTTTCACACACCCTGATAAGATCACATTGTTAGAGTAGGTATGACCTTTTGACAAAGCTCTGTTTGGGAGAATTAGTCATTTCTTGTTGGTGGCTATTCATACCAGTGCTTTGTAGGGAAAAAGCTGAAGAAATGTTAAATTTGTTATCAAACCGTAACATTGTTACTAATGTTACCACCAAATCTATTGATAAATATTTCTATACCATCAAGTTTTTTTCCTGGACTAGATCTCTCTTGCACACCTACACTAGTTTGTTCCCTTACAGGTCCTACAGCTAACAGTTAACACTGCACATAATCTTCCCTCTTCTCCCAATTCGCCCCCACTTTCTACGGTGTGGACATTAAACCTCGCTGTGGTGGATTGGCACACCAGTGTCATGTGACTCTGGTCCTGACCTGAGCCTCCTCCACCTCTGCAGCCCTCCACCAACCATGCCCAGCCATCGTACCCCCACGTCTCTCTCTCCTGACCCCTCCTCCTCACGTAGCAGAGGAAGACCAGGGCCTTGGGGCCGTTGAGCCTTGTTCAGCTCCACACAGGCATTTCCTGTAGTGCCCCGGCAGCCTGATAACGGGCCATGGTCAGTGCACCAGACCCAAAGCTTAGCGTCTTACCAGCCACACCAGCAAAACATGGTGGCAGGCAGATCTTTCATTTTTCTTAGGTTTTTATTATATTGAAACAGAGCTTTTACCTGAGACAATAGTGATCTTATTGTGGGTGGCCAACCATAACATTCTGCGCTGACCAGAGTGCCGAAATTATTTTTTCCCCTTCCTTTCTCTCTCTCTCTTTCTCCCTCTTCTCTCTCTTTCTCTCTATCTCTTTCGCTCTCTCTCTCCCTCTTTCTCCCTCTCTCTCTTGCTTTGCCTCTTACTCTTCTGCTCTTTCTTTCTCTCTCTGTTCCTCTCCCTCCTTCAACTCCCTCTTTCTCTGTGAAATGGTCATGAGAAAGCTTTTTGTGCATTAACACACTAATAAACTCACTAACTGCCTCACTGTGTGTGTCGCTGCGAATGGAGTGAGCTCACACCGGCACCCTCCCTCTCACTCTAAAACCCTCAAGCTTTGGATGGTCAGCATTGTACAGCAGCATTGTACCTCAGCCACTGGCAGTCAATTAGACACCATTCAGTCGGGTCTTCGAGTCCCACGTCTCCATTCTTCCTCATTCACGCGCGCACCTGCTGCGAGAACAGTGAGTTGTAACGTCTCCAAAGCAGCCAAATTACACGTCAGTGCCGTAATTATAGCCCAGCACACGGTGCAATGCTGACTACTTCAAGGCCACATTGGTAAGCTGGTAAGACATTGCACTGATTTTTGCATGCCCCTGTAATGTACCC
>CM059268.1:15241620-15261675 GCA_030347295.1 Setipinna tenuifilis | reverse complement strand
GCTAACAGTTAACACTGCACATAATCTTCCCTCTTCTCCCAATTCGCCCCCACTTTCTACGGTGTGGACATTAAACCTCGCTGTGGTGGATTGGCACACCAGTGTCATGTGACTCTGGTCCTGACCTGAGCCTCCTCCACCTCTGCAGCCCTCCACCAACCATGCCCAGCCATCGTACCCCCACGTCTCTCTCTCCTGACCCCTCCTCCTCACGTAGCAGAGGAAGACCAGGGCCTTGGGGCCGTTGAGCTTGTTCAGCTCCACACAGGCATTTCCTGTAGTGCCCCGGCAGCCTGATAACGGGCCATGGTGTGCACCAGACCCAAAGCTTAGCGTCTTACCAGCCACACCAGCAAAACATGGTGGCAGGCAGATCTTTAATTTTTCTTAGGTTTTTATTATATTGAAACAGAGCTTTTACCTGAGACAATAGTGATCTTATTGTGGGTGGCCAACCATAACATTCTGCGCTGACCAGAGTGCCGAAATTATTTTTTCCCCTTCCTTTCTCTCTCTCTCTCTTTCTCTCTATCTCTTTCGCTCTCTCTCTCTCCCTCTTTCTCCCTCTCTCTCTTGCTTTGCCTCTTACTCTTCTGCTTTCTTTCTCTCTCTGTTCCTCTCCCTCCTTCAACTCCCTCTTTCTCTGTGAAATGGTCATGAGAAAGCTTTTTGTGCATTAACACACTAATAAACTCACTAACTGCCTCACTGTGTGTGTCGCTGCGAATGGAGTGAGCTCACACCGGCACCCTCCCTCTCACTCTAAAACCCTCAAGCTTTGGATGGTCAGCATTGTACAGCAGCATTGTACCTCAGCCACTGGCAGTCAATTAGACACCATTCAGTCGGGTCTTCGAGCCCACGTCTCCATTCTTCCTCATTCACGCGCGCACCTGCTGCGAGAACAGTGAGTTGTAACGTCTCCAAAGCAGCCAAATTACACGTCAGTGCCGTAATTATAGCCCAGCACACGGTGCAATGCTGACTACTTCAAGGCCACATTGGTAAGCTGGTAAGACATTGCACTGATTTTTGCATGCCCCTGTAATGTACCCAAGTGCACATATATATTTATATATTTATATATCATTTTTTTGTCTTAATGTTCTGTGTCCAGAGAGAGCTTTTGGGTTAGCAGAAATATTTATTTCCCCTTGCTGGCCCCCAACTGCCCCCAACAGTGTAATTGTGAGTCACAGCTATGCCTCACTTTTTTCTGTGGGCAGCCCAAGGTGAAACACAGGTTTCTCCCCCGAGATTACATTTTCCACCACGCAATCCATCTCTAGTTTTTACCCCATTGTTGGATTAAACTACCGAGCCCAGGGGCCATCTTTCACTCCCAGAATGGCTGTTAGATGTACAAACAGTGTTATTATGGGGGCCCGCAGCCGCACGCATTGTTCAAGCGAAGGAGACCGAATAAGGTGAACACTTCCCCATTTGCTGCGGTCCCCAATGGACTATTTGTTGCAGGTCTTTGGCTTTTAAACGGGGGAAAGGAATGAACAAGATGGCCTGCACTGCGTGTCAGAACAGCCCAGGCCTGCTTTTTGTGCCCAGCTTGGCACATGGCACATGGCACATGTGGTAGTGCCCATGCCACCATGCCCCCTACCCCATGCCAGGTCTGTTCTGCCAGTTTCTGATCCCACACTTTTCTCTCTCTCTCTCTCTCTCTCTCTGTCTCTCTCTCTTTCTGCTCCTCCTCTCTCCACCACCTTCCTCCCCCCTGTTTCCCCCCACAGCCCACGGGTCTGCCCCAGCAGAACTTCTCCATGCATGTGACCGTGCCGGTGACGAACCCCAACGCCATGTCCTACAACCCGGGGGCGGCGTCCTGGGCTCCCAGGCCTTGGCGGCCGCCACCGCCTCCCTGAGCGACAGCGGGATGCTCTCCCCACCCCAGGCCTCCCTCCACAGGAACGTGGTGTCAGCCGGCGGCCCACAGCGCCCCCCCAGCACTGGCAGTGCAGGTCAGTGTCCCCCCTGATGCACAACTGCCACTACATGGGACAGAATGATTACTTTGACGTTGTTTTAAGGTTGCATTCAGAACATACAGCTGGCGGAAGAACAACTAAATAATGTAAAAACAACCTTTGAAGCAGAATACACGGTACATCTCAAGAATGTACAAATATACATTTTTCTTACATGCATTTCAAGAATGGTTTGCACATCAACTGTTTTACTGTAATTATGGACAGAAACACAATTTGTGGTTCATCTATGGATGAGTATAATTTCAGGTTTATTTCGTATTTTTTAAACAATAGTGCACAAAATATCGATTCTGTATTTCTATTTATGAGATGCTGTTACTCACAGCAGTCAATAGTTCTGTGACTCTTCTTGACTCATCTCTGATGTTCCGATGATGATCAGTAGCCTCGTGATCTTTGTGTATCCGTCATGTGAGGAATATCATCCCTACTAAGGTGGGATGACTGTATTAATGAAGAATTAATTCATGGCCATGTAGATAGCTTTTGTGTGTGTGTGTGTGTGTTGGACTGTGGGTGTGTGTGGTTTTGTGTGTGCGTGCTTGTGCTTGCAAGAATGTGTGAGAATGAGTGGGTGGTGGTTGGGGGTTTTGGTGGATGGTTGTATTGAAGATGGGATGTTGCTCTATCAGGTCAGGTAAGCGCTACGCATGCATTGCCTTGTGAACATTTGCATACTTGAGCAAAACAGGAAGTTTATGATGGATGACCTCAGGCCAGATGAGTCAGGCCAGGTTTGATATGACCTGTCATGCCTCTCTGTTTGAAATGCATGGCTGCCTATGTATCTGCAGCAGCACACAGTAATTTGATACTGGCATAAACAGTCGCTATATGAGTGTAGAGTTTCACACCTTTTTTTTTTCTTGCACAGAGGTGCGATTAATTGAAAGATGTCTCCATGACAACGGCAGGCAGTGTTTGCCTGTGTGGCCTGTGGGGGCCTGACAGCATTGGCCTCTGCGGTTAAGCTTTATACGATAGGCTGGGGGGTTGGGGGGCAGTGAAAGAGATGGAGTTGACAAGAAAAGAAAAGAGAGAAAGAGAGCGAGAGAGAGAGAAAGAAAGAGAGAGAAAGAGAGATAGAAAGAGACAGAGAGGTGAGGGGTCGAAGACAGGTGAACCATAGTCTTTTTCTGTGTTGCCAGTATGCCATACAGTCCCCCATTATCAGGGTGCTCATTCCCATGCCCCTGGATCTGTGCATGAGGAGGAGAGTGGCCATGCTGACTAGCATGAGTAATGACCCAAGGATCGCTGCACTAATGAGAAGAGCATGTGAACCAAACAAGTATTCATATGTATAAATGTGCAGCTCTCACACCAGTCTTTGCTCTCGTGTGTTTGTCTTCCCACAATAGGAGCAGGATAATTGAGCGCCACTTAACCCGGGCTTCACAAGCCAAACATGACATAGCTTACTGTGAGAGCGCCGAGTCCTCCACCATGCTTTTGAAGATGTGTGTGTGTGTGTGTGTGTGTGTGTGTGTCTGGTTGAACTTTGTGTTGTGTGTGCGGTAGGCTGAGGTATGAGTGTGTGCGTGTCTGTATGTGTGTATGAAATTGAGTGTGGGAGCAGTGCAGTGGCAGACGGTGTGGGTGAGAGGTGGAAGCTCGTACTCATGCTGCAGGTTCTCACAGCTGTGGAACAGCCCCATGCGGTGATCCACCAGCAGCCCGCTCAAACCACATCCCCCCGCCAGACGCTCTCGCAGCCTGTGAGGAGAGCTAACGTGCACAGGAGGTGGTTCTGGAACAAAAAAAAAAAAGACGTTTAAAATTTAAATACACGTACCAGGTGAATGCGGGTGTGAACAGCATTCCTGATTACCCCATGGGGTAAACAAAAATAAAAGTTAAATGAAAGCTGAAGGGAACACAAAACACATTCGGTAATACCCTTAATTATTCACTGCAGGTAATACAAGTCTATTGAAACAGGCAGACAAATGAGAGTAGTTTATATGAGCAAGGTAGGCCACACAAGTAGGTAAGGTTAACCCCCCCCCCCCCCAATCCTCTCCATCTCCTGCCATTATGCCACCAGCCCCAGTCAGAGATAGTAGATTTTTCTCCGCTAGATCCAGCTCTCATTTGGAACAGGTCTAGACCAAATCTAAGTCGAATGGTCCTTGGGTTGGGCTGATGTGTAGGGATCAGGGATAGCTTTGGTTTGGATGGAGGCTCTATGATGGAGAGTGGCTGACTTGCACAGGTCTGAGATCAGTGTGTGCGTCTGTGCACAGGCCGAGATGAAGGATGCAGATGGTTAATCATCTCATTTTTATGCATCTCATTAGGTGCCATGCTGGGTGGCCCAGACCTGTCCATGCCAAACGGCGTAGGCTGCAGCCCGGCCGGTAAGTCCCCTGCGCCCTCCCCACTCCGCCCCCCCGCCCTCCCTCCCCCATGCCTGCCATACAAGGATGGCTTTGCTGCTAGACTCCCTAAAGTCTCTCTGAAGTAGCAACTGACCAGGCAGAATCCGACCCAGATTGGACGCGGATCCCTTTCAGATCCACATCTGACCTGAGACAGTTCTGCTCGCTGGCTCTGTTCTGTCACAGCTCTTCACTTCACTGCCCGACCCAGTTCCTCAGTCCAATAGATCACTGCCTGGGGGCTTGGTGCTGGTCAAGGGATTGGGCCTCCAGAGCTCTGATCATACACCCTCCTCTTCCTGGGTAAGGTCTAGAGCCCGACAGGTTCTCCCACCAGGGAGAGCTTTAGGATAGCTGCCAGACTTTGCATGTGGTATGCCAATGTGTGTGAAGGTCACCAGGGAATCCAGGATGCAGCTTTACTGCATCTAATGTACAATGTGTAGGTCAGTGGCAAGAGGCAAAGAAAAATTCTACTGTTGTGTTTTAGTCTCCAGGTGGTCTCAAAACTGTAAAGTTAAAAAGTAAAAAAAGTTAAAGTAAAGTTAAGTGCTTTTTTTGGTGAATTCAATATATAAGTATCTCAAAAAGAAAGTCTCATGTTAGACCATGTGGTTAGATTTTCCCAATGGTTGCATGCTGAAGAAAAAAAAATTGTAAGATGAAAAGAACAATTTCGGGCCAAGGCTTGACAAGGGCTGAGTGGTTTATTTTTCAGCCACTTCATTTTGTGCATGTGGGTTCTCCTCCATTTTCAGGTAATGGATTCTGGAGAGCTCGATTTTATGATGTGCTATTATAAGTTTGGTAACGAACTCAGTGGCCTTGTGTGGAGAACGTCTTATGAGTGCCGTACCTGCACAAAAACAGGGCGTACAAAACTTTAATATAAAGGGGAAGAAAATGATGATGGCAGCTGTTAATGTCTCTGACCTCCTGCCACACACACACACACACACACACAGGCACACACACACACACACACACACACACACAGAACACACTGTCAAATAACCAAGGACACTGCCAAGGTCATGTGTCCAACTGTTCCTTCTTGACAGTTACAAATGCCAGGATTGCTTGTGTTCTCCCAGAGGCTATTTTGTCTATGTCAACAGCACGTTGCCTGGGGTAAACCACTATGATACACAAGTGGACACTATTTCTGTACAGCCAGTATTGAAGGAAAGTGTCTTTTCAAAAGAGCACATTGTCAATTTTAATGTGTCCCCTTTGTTTCACGAATGTGGCAGTTTGTCAAAACATTAAACGTGATTCTTGGACAAAAGCAAACTCAGATGTGAATATGTAATGCAATGTAATAACACAGTCCTAGTGGTAATTACAAAAGACTGTGTCACTGCTTGCTTGCATATAGCTCTGAGATATTGTAGAAGTAGCTTAGCTTTCTGCTACTCTGCTTCGCTGTCTCACTCGCCTTGAGTGTGTAATTGCTACCCGTAAACCCGTCGGCATGATTTAAGCAATGTGAAAGTGGCTATTATATTATACCGCCATTACATTTACTCATAACTTTTTGCTCGTAGCTTATTTGTGTAAACAAACATTGTCCCTGAGCCTTGCAATAAGCAATGATACACAACCAGAGATATTAATGAGCAAGTACCACTTAGCAAAGTCCTAATAGCCTTTACTTTTATACCGATGTCAGCAACTTATTAATCGGCAGTTACAGAGCAAAGCTAAAGTAGTTTCCAGAAGTGTTCTTGAGAAAACCTTTATCATCTTGCTTAAGACATCATTGGTTTTACTTTTATGGTAATCGACAGGCAAGCCTGTCCCCTTTAAGGCCAGTGCACCACAACCCCACCCCCACCCCCCCAGCCTTGGCCATCTCCATCTCCCTCGCTCCCCCCCTCCCCTCCAGTTTCCTTCCCTCTATTGACAGGTGCATCTGTTTTTTTTTTCCCAGGCCGGGAGGGGTGGGGGGGGTCGCAGTCCTTATAAGGCCTGAGAGTGCCTAGCAAGATGCCTATCCCAGCAGAACAGCCCAAGTATGCAAGCCATGGCATCCCTCTAAGTCCTCTGTACACAATGAGCTTGTGGGGCTGTCGTGGCCGACATGTAACGCCTGAGAGGCAGAGTCAGGTGCTGGCGAACCCTACCCTGCCGTACCCTGCCCTACCCTCCCCTGCCCTGCCCTGCCCTGATCCGTCCTCGCCCCACCTCCTACTCAGGAGCAGTTGCTCCACTGGCCACAGGAGGCGCTGTGGCACGCTCTGCTCTTGGCGATGGGAAACAGTTTGGAGAGGCTCACACAGTCTTGAGGACAGTTATCTCTGTCGCACTTAAAATGGGCCACTCAGTGGTGGATGTGGAAAGCTTACCTGCCATTTTTGAGGTTGCATCACCCTTTTGGCCTGATGTGATTTCAGAAGCACATGGGCACGCAGGAATTATTTAACACCTTCTGCAGGTGTATTTATTTAGGAATCCACCAACAACTGCTGTTCATTTTTTTGCATTCATCAGTCAACATAAATTAACATCTTTTTATTGGTTCCGTGTCAGCACCGAAGCTTCTAGACCGAGCATGCTGTTACCTAGGTTCCAGGTGTGCCCCCACTGACCTCTCTGGCACTGTGCTTCCAAAGCTCAGGCTTTGGAAAGGGTGCAGGCTCCACATCTTGAGTGCCAGGCCTGCTTTTCACCATGTCTTAGCACTTGTTTGTGAACCTGTGCTCAGCACACAAGAGGGATAGAGAGAGAGTGGGAGAGAGAGGGAGAGAGAGAAAGAGAGAGAGAGGGAGAGAGAGATAAATAGAGAAACAGAAAGAGAGAGGGAGAGGGAGAGGGAGAGAGAGAGAGAGATAGAGAAAGAAAGAGAGAGAGAGAGAGTAGGCCTATGGGGTAGCAGGCAGGCCCCGTGCCCAGAAGGGGCTCAGCCCTTGGCACGGGCGTCTCAGGGAGTGAGCTGCAGCTGTTGTTTGTTCCAAACAGTGTGGAGCAGCAGCGTCCACTGCCTCGAGCGCCTGGAAAAAGAAAATCGAAAGGAGCCTCCCCAGCGCTGCGCCGTCCGCCTGCCATTCTGCGCATACCTCCGATTTTTCACAAGCGGCGACCACTGGGCGTGAGGAAGAGGAGGAGGAGGAGGAGGAGGAGGAGGTGGAGGTGGAGGCCCTCTCTCTAAACAAGCAGGAGAAGAGCACTGTCTCACACTCACAGTTCAGCCTATAGCCTGCCTCTCTGCATGAACCGCAGAGCCCAATGCGTCGTGGATTAGGCCCAGATCCGGCACGCGTTCACCAGGCCTGCGCCACATCCGGCCCTTAGCCGGCCTAGAGTTGGTGTTTTGTGTAGCGCCCCGGCAAGGGTGCAGGGAAACTGCTTTGGATCAGTGATTGAGCCCAGAGAGAGGTGGCGAGGATCCAAGCCTTAATCCCGGCAGAGCTGCCAGCTCCGCGCTCCTCTGAGGGAAAGATCTGTCTTCATCCTGACATGAACTGCTAGGGTGCAAATGAATCATTTTCTCTATGAAATATCACGCTCGCCTCATACCACAATTTGTCTCCCCTTCTCACACTTTTAAAAAAAAAGAAAGAAAGAAAAAAATGTGTTACCTAACCACGTGCGCTAGCTCGAGGATAAAATGACTCACGAATACTAAAGAACAAAATGGCTTAGACTCTACAGAGCCATGCACTATTGCAGTGCATGGGACCTCAAAGAAAACATTGGCCTTTTTAGTGTTTGAAAGCTTTATATGATAATTAGGCACATCATGTTTTGGCAAAAGAGAATGTGGAGCTGTTTTTGAGGCAGCCTAACATGATTTGGGGTGTTACAAACCCTTTTTGCATTTGGTTGATTTGCCACATCCAGACTTGCACATCGCAGTGGCAAGCCAGAATGAACAGAACCCGATCTTCTTGGTGCAGTGGTCACGCTGATTAGGAAAAGATGTTCATAAGTCGGCGAAGCAGAATCAGAGGAAGAGGGCTGCCAGAGGAAATAACACTGAATCAGAGTGCATTCTGCCCACAATGATTTATTGATGCAACTTCTGTGGCTAGCCATCGCATCTTGCTGCAAACTCGATGTTGCCACTTCCTACTGCTCAGTGCGAGGTAGTATGCTGCATCATCACCCGGCCACATGTGAAATCGCCCATCAACATCTCTGACGTGCCAGCTGTGGCTTTGCAGGTCTCACACCCAGATGGAGGTTGGTGGGGGTTGAAGGGGGTGGCTAGCTGAAGTAAGGCAAAACAAACATCTGCCCATTCGGCCCAGCAACTTCTTTCAACCAGACACCCGCGTGCGCACATACAGTACACGCGCACACACACCCCCACACACACGCACACACCCTACCTCACAGCCTTGTCTCTGCAGCCTTCCCCTGGATGCTGCTGATCTAGTTATTTCTGCCGTGCAGCTCAGCTGACTTTGCAGTGCCTGTCCTGGTTCCTTAAGCAGTTTGGCGTGGCAGAATGGGAGCTGTGCTGACAGTCCCCTGGTTGTGTCTGCCTGCTCAGACTGCCGAGTGGCTCCGCACGTCTGGGACACTCTGGGCTGCAGAGGCTGGAGCATGCCTCTCCTCGCCTCGCCTTGCCGCGCTCCCCTCACGCCCACTGGAGCCAGCTACCGTACCATAGAGTTTCAGTACCATAGAGTTGTCACTGCGTGCCCTACTAACCCTTGCATAACCAGGAAGAGGTGTCTGCAGCCTTCATTTTGGGGAACAGTGTGTGGTAACCTTGGTTGCTGTGCAGATTATATCTAAATGTGATATATATAATGTGCCGCCGTTCGTTATCAGACCTTCTGCATCTTCTTTCTTGACCACAACAGCAAATTCTGAGGTTGAATGAATGAAACTAGCTTGACGAAAGAATGTTTCTTGTAATTGACAACACATGTCTCATCCTTTTCTGATGAGTCTATAACGTCATTTCACAGGTTCAGCTCAGGACATACACCAGGAGCAGTAGGCTGATGATTAAGGGCTCAGATGAAGTTGAACCGCAAAAAAACAAGACTTAACATACAGAAAATAGAGTGTGCTGAGTCCCTTCCTCGATTACACGCAAGCTTACTTCAGCAAACACTTCCATAGAGAGCACTGATGTGGACCTAATTAATGTGGGAACATCTTTATTGTTTGTGCTCAACACAGTCTTTCGTGTTGATCCCCCTCCCCCATCCCCATCCCCAACCCCCTCCCCCACCCCCGCCCCTCTTTGCAGTGGTAATCAGAGAGGACTGGAGAGTCCAGCGAGGCAGAATAGAGTGGCGAACAGATTCTGTTTTGGATGATGTGTGCCCACTCTGTTTTGCATTAACGATGAGCGATTGCTGGAATGTGAGGGATTTGAGTACTCACCCTGTTATGCAATTTGCCTGCGAGCGCAGCAGCATCCCTCATTAATAGCGGAGAGTTCCCGGCTGTTGAAGAGAGCAATTACAAGGGCTGTGTGTTAGAGGGATATTTCAAGAGACTGTTTCTGCACACATTATTCCACCCTATCTGTGGGTCTATACGATCCCTATGATATTCCCTATGGATAACCAATTCACAGGCACTTTTTTCCCCATTTGAATCCCATAGAAGCATTATAAATGGTATTTATTTTTGTTCTGAGGGACCCTCCAAGTAAAATATGAATAGGATTTTCTTGGCGCAGCTGTTCCTGCTCTTGAAAGCCTGAGCACATTGTTCAGTCCTGTCCTGGGTTTTTCCGGCGCCAAAACAATACGGCTCTCCAAACTAAAGAGGCCCTGTTCAGGCTCATTAATTAAAGCTATAATTAGAATCGGGTCCATTTTACACTTAATCTATTACAGAGCCATTGCTTTGATTCTAAAATCCATTAGCCGTTTTCCTCATTCATGCATATTTCGCCATGTACCTAACACACTCAAGGTAATGACAATTTAATAAGAGTCAGGGCTCTCTTGCAGGCATGTTACGTGCTCAGAGACCACACCGTGCAGCAACACAGGTTTTCGCCCATTTTGGATAACAACAAAAAAAAACAAGAAGAAGAAACGTTAGCGTCCGTAAGGGGACCTGGTTATGTAAGGCTGCTCCCAAACGGGCGATCCATTATTCAGATGTGAGAGACGCTTTATTTAAGAAAGCAAGCGAAAAGAAAACAAGAGAACGAAGGAGGGAAAAACAACAACCACCCTCCCTCCATGCCTCCATCCCTCCATCCCTTCCTCCCTCCATCCGTGCTCAGTGGGGCACAGTTTTTACAGTGCGCTGGCATAATTGGGCATAGTGAGTCTGAATGAGGAATGAATCAAACCCAGCACACACACACACACACACACACACACTGTGCATCCTGGGAAAGATGGGGGGGGGGGGGGGGGTGATGTTAGACGCCACACATGCTGTGCACATGGGGGGATGCACTGCACATAGTACACAATTGGCCAGAACACCAGTTGCAGGGCCTTGTGTGTGTGTGTGTGTGTGTGTGTGTGTGTGTGTGTGTGTGTGTGTGTGTGTGCGTATGTACATTTGGGGTTTGAGAGCCACAGAGACCAGCCTACACACTTCATTGAAATGGGATTGCTGCCACTGGTGTTCTTTTTTTGTCTTGTGCAAAACAAGCCCGTGCGCTGTGTATAGCATGCTTGCCCATGCATGTAGGCCATGTTGATGTACTGTATGTTTGTCTGGCTTATTTTATGTCCTTGCTGGAAAGTCTGGAGGTACAGAGTTAGAGCAGCACATAGGCACCGTGTCGGCCCTGGTTTACATGATCAAATTAATCAGAAGTGTTTTCATTTTTACAGTGTTTTCTTTCTTTTTGGCTTTTTTTATTTCTGTGTAAAAGAAAAAAAAACTCCCTTGTGCGTTGGCCTGAATCCGATGATATCATAGCCTCCTCTGATTCTTATCAGCGGTGTCTGTGCCTGCGCCTTTTACAGTAATATTAAGATAAGAGCCGCCCCCTTTCAACAGCACTGTAAATACAATACATATGTGTGAGACAAAACACACACACGCGCACACACACACACACACACACACACACAGTCTTACTCATAAATCAGTCAATTACTTCACTCCTATAGTAACAGTCATAGTCATATTATGAAAGCAGAGAGAGAAAAAAGAGGGTGTGTTTCTGAAGTGGTGAAAAGATAACACAAACACTTTCAAGACCCTTCTCTGGAGCAGACAGACATTCTGTGCCACCCTCGTATGGTCTAGACACAGGATTTGACATGTAAAAGAAAAATTGCAATAACTGATTTTGGACAGCTGATAACAGTTTTATTGTAGCACAGCCACTCCGCTCAGCATAACTGCAAGAGCGCGCAGTAATAGGGAGCTAATGCATGTATGTCAACTGGGAGCCCAGATAGCTCTGTATTTGACCATGTATGGTGAAAGCTCTTATCGTGCCCCAATGGGAGGATTGTCTGCAAGCCTCTCGGTACTCTCTACACAGCAGTGAGCTCCACAGACTGCCTAGCTGTGTTACATAGGGCTACAGAGAGAACATGTAGTCATGAGCTACTGGACTGATAAGGATCTTAGGCTAATAAGCCAGCTCCCCATTGACATGATAATCCATTTTTTTCCATTATGGAAAAGAAACGCAACTGGTTTCTCACACATTTAAACAGAGAAGCATGTAGAATGTCAACTATTGACTCTAAACAGCTTGTTTTTTTTTTTAGAAAACAAACAACTTTGACAGTGTCTGCTTTTGCTACAGTAAGATTCTGAGAGGCTCAGTTGTCACCCAATTATGGACATGTGGAACTGTAATAGCATGTGATTGCAGAGAAGCCTGGTTTGAAGACAGACCAAGTAAGCGGTTGCTTCTGGGATGAATTGTGTGCAGTAGTTAGCCCCTGTCAGTGCTCTGAATCAGCTCGATCAGACTCCCCAGTTCAGCCGGACTTCCTCCTCCTCTGCCTGCCGGCCTGCTGCATTCCCCATCTCCAAGCCCCCACAGGAAATGGTCAACCAGGGTGGGAGGCCAACATAAAAGCCCCATGACTAACTTTTAATCAAGTGACTGTTGATGTGGACAAACAAGGAAATGACAACGCGCTTATTTTTTTGTTGTCTTTGCACGTCGAAGTATAGGGTCCAGTCCAAGCATCTGACTGTAATTTTCCATCATGTAAAAAAAACTGCTGATGAATTACCCTTAGGGGGCTCTGTTGCAGATGTAGGTATGACAGAGGTTGGATGAGTAATTTGTTATTTGAGTTTGAAATGATGACACAATCACACAGCCTACAAAAAAGTAAAGAAAAACGCCCTTGTGTTCCCAGCAGAAACACAACTGTTGACTGTGTCTAGCTCTTAGTAATTCCTGTGTTTGTTTACGTCAGCCACACATTTGTCTGTCTACGGGCAGCGATTGTTAGGAAAGATGTTGCGCGGCAGTTTCAAGGAAGTCCTAACAATGCAAGGGTGCTGATGTGATAAGCAGCACATATGAGATTTATTGTTTAGTAGCCGTAATTGCAACCAGCAAGACAGTATAGGATGGTGTCTCTCGAGAGCATTTGTTTTTTCACACTTTGAGCTTGAACGTACCAGTGAGCTATCCTGATGATTGCCATCCACAGTTGTCATACTGTTGTTATGCATTAAGTTTTACCACCCTTAACGAAACGTGTAGCGGCGCAGTCCTCACTCAGCAGCAAGCGACTGTGTGCGCTCTCCTAATGATGGTAGCAATTTGCTTCATCGAAGCTACTAGTCACAGTCCATTTGGTCGGCGGGAATATTCGCCCTCAGCCGAAGATGCACAAATACTCACTCAGAGGTGCTTACCAAGAGTAGGAGTGGCTCATCAATTTCCAAATGGATGTTTTATTTTTACAAATGGCGTGGATAGTCTCCGGGGGCTAGCCAAGTCTATTAGGACTCCACTCTGGGCTCACGGTGTGGGGGGGGGAACATTAACTGGGTTGCTGCGCTATTCAACATTACAGGGGAATGGTGTGTCCTAGCCTTTAATGTTAAATGGTGAATAGATATTTTTTAAATTGGCACTAATCTCTCTTTCTTTTTCTTTATCTTTCCTTGTCTTTCGTGTGTGTCTGTGTGTGTGTGTGTATGTGTGTGTGTGTTTATGTGTGTGTGTGTGTGTGTGTGTGTGTGTGTGTATGTACAGGAAATGGCTTTGTCAACCCCAGGGGTTCTCCTGGTCTGTTGGGCAACCCCAGTGGCAATGGTCTGGGCAAGGTGATGCCAACAAAGTCTCCCCCTCCTCCAGGGGGCAACATGGGCATCGGCGGCCGCAAGCCTGACCTAAGAGTAGTCATCCCACCGTCCAGCAAAGGCATGATGCCCCCACTGGTGAGTGTGTCCTTTTTTTAGACGTACAGACATATCACACACACAAACACACATAGTCTGACACATGGACTGAGGCACGCACACACATACACTCACACACACACACACAGGCACACATACACACAATCCCACACACGCACCCATATTCACACTTACATACACACAGTCACATTCATCCTCACACTTCCACTCACACTATCATTCTCAGATTAGTGCTCTTACAAGTCTCAGTCTGTTCAGAAGACAACAGTTTTACTCTCACTCCACTGTGCACTGTGAGAAGAGACAGCCCCTCCTCTCCTCAGTGCTGAAGTACTCTTGTCCTCGTCCTTGTAGGCACGTCACTGCACTCGGCAGCCATCTTGATCTTGTTGCCTTTGGGCAGCTATTTCAGGTTAACAGGACCAGGCCCCTATCTAAATGTGTGGGGAGGGACTACAATTTGCCCTTTGCAAGGACTATGGGACAATAAAAAAATACATCTAAATCACTATAAAAATCTGACTAAAATACCTGGAAATGTTTAACGGTTTGCATCGATATACAAATGACATCATCCAAAACAGCACTAACAGTGGACATGTTTTCAACTTTAGTCACTTTCACAAAAGCTTTACTCTGTGTGTTGCACCAGGGCAGCAAGGTGATTGGAACACTGCTTGTACAGTTTAGCAGATGATTGGCTGATGGTGGCAGGAGAGGCGGGATATGTACAGATAGCCATCATCTTACTGTTACAAAATCTGCCTATTCCCCATTTTAATGGACAATATTTTAAGTGCTCTGTCTTCTCCTGTTTACTGTAACCTGTCTCCACATGTCATTCGTTACCTACTTTCTCCTTGCCTCCTGTGTGTCTTTCCACCCTCTCTCGCTTTTCTTTTTTACTTTTTTGTCCTTCTCTTCAGACCTCACACACACAGACACATACACAAACTGCATACACAATAGTAAAAACCAAACTGTTATGATTACTGAAGGAGTGAGGCATAGACAAGATGTGTGTGTGTGTGTGTGTGTGTGTGTGTGTGTGCGTGCACACACCTCAAACAGTGCCAAGAACACAAACACTGTAGAGAGGTATATCTCTAAGGCCCGGGTTCTCCAACCCACTCAATTATTCACATTGAAATTAGAGGCCCTTAATGATTATAATTAAGGTGCAGGCAGCTTTGACCA
Organism: Setipinna tenuifilis; assembly: GCA_030347295.1. NCBI lineage: Eukaryota > Metazoa > Chordata > Actinopteri > Clupeiformes > Engraulidae > Setipinna > Setipinna tenuifilis. Next base: position 15,246,803 of record CM059268.1, on the reverse strand, counting down.
CACTGAGCACCTGAGGCTACACAAGACCGCCACGGCCATAAATCACGTCCAGGTACACACGGAATATAAAAAAAAAGAATAGTGAACAAAAAAATGGAAGAAAGAAAAAAAACAAGTTCTCCGAAATTGGCCAGTAATTGACTGGCTTCACTTTTGCGTGCCACTACTTCCCCTCTGTGGCTTTGCACTCCTCTCGGGGAGTGGGGTGGGGGGGTGGGGGGTGTTGTTTCGGTAAATACTCCCGGGGTTATGCAGAGTGTATTCTGCTGCATACCAGCTCAGGGTTCAGTAAGGAGACGTGTGTGCCTCCGTGACGAATGTGTGTGTGTGTTGTGTTTGTGTCTTTGTGTTAAATGTGTGGGTCGATGGCGTGCCAACAGCTGGAAGTCGTGGAGGCTTTGCCTTTGGAGATCATCCCACAGAATATGTGTGGAATTATGAGCCATCCCAATGAGGAGTAGCCTACAGCTCCAAGGCCTGTGTGTGTGTGTGTGTTTGTGTGTGTGCGTGTGTGTGTGTGTGTGTGTGTGTGTGTGTGTATGCATGCTTGTGCGTGCTTAGGAATTAATACCAAGACAAGATCACTCCAATTTTTCTTTTCCTCTCTAGCTCTTGTCTCTCCATAAGGCCTCATTCTCCACCTCTGCCCTTCCTCCACCCTCACACACGTACAATTTGTGTCTCCCTGTCAATCACTCCCTACCTCCTACTGCCTGAGCCACACACACGTACACACACACACACACACACACACACACACACACACGTACACACACACACACACACACACACACACACACACACACACACACACACACACACACACACGTACACACACACACACACACACACAGACACACATACACACATACACACATACACACACACATATACACACACATACACGCACATACACACACACATTCTCTCTCTCCCTTTTCTCTTTCTTTCTCTTCCTCTCTCCCCCTCTCTTTCTCCCCTCTCCCTCTCTACCCCCCTCGCTGTCTACTCTCCCTCCCCCCCATCCTGCTCCCCTGCTCTGGGTGAGTGGAGGCTGGCTCTGGGTGTGGAGCCTGCAGACAGGCTGTCATTAGGACATAATGGTATTAAATTAATCACATCGCACTGTGACAGAGTGGGGATGAGGGCTTAATCAGGGCCCCGGAGTGGGAGCCAGATAATATCTTGTCGCCCTTGTCGCGTCTCCCCCCACTGCCATTGATTGAGTGCGGTATTAAGGCCGTCTTGGCCCCCGCCGCAGACGAGGAGGCAGGGAGCGACATCGGGAGTGGGAGCGGCTTGCCACGACCAACTGACCGACCGAACGAACGAACGACCGACCGCCCGAGTGTCCTGCTGTTGGCTGGCTGGAAGACAGATGGTCCCCCCTTTAAGATTCATAACATACGAGCGGCTATTATAATGAGGGAGTAATCCCTAGTCTTCCTCTGATACGCTGCCATTATGCCCCAGACAGACAGAATCAGCATACTGTACGCTGCTGTGCTGTGCTGCGCTGTGCAGTGTGAGGCGGGCGGGCGAGAGGGATGTGTAATTAGACACCGAACAGGACGGCGAAGCCGAGCTCTCGCTCTCTGCTCCGCTTCCAGGGTTATTTGCTTGTGTCGGTGAATGAGTGTGTTTGAATTTCAAATGGGAATGTTTTGATTGGACTCGCTGTGTGCCAAGGCAGCGTGTACGGTGCGCTGAGGTGTCACGCTGCTAAAGAGTGCATGTCTGTGTCTGTGCGTCTTCTGTGTGTGTGTGTGTGTGTGTGTGTGTGTGTGTGTGTGTGTTTAGTTTTCTGTGTTTACTCGAATCTGTTGCTTTCCACTCCCCCACTAACTCTACAGCCTCTCAACAAATGATCAATTAGGGTAAGTGGAGAGGCTGGCAAATGAGCAGGAACAGGATTGATGGAGATATCGGACTTCCAGAGGAACGTATTGACACAGAAGGTTAAGTTTAACATAGTGGCAAAGTGATATCTTCATGTGGCACAGAACAGGCCAGACAGCTATGGAGATATATTCGTTATATGATTCAAAATCTTTTTGAAATGCAGATACCATAGTATATTAGTATTTCACAATTTACAAATGTGTTAGGCTATACATAAACTGAGTGATCCTCTGCATGCACTCAGGGGTTGGCATTTAAGTAAATATTCTGTGATTTGGATAAACATATTTTCTTAAAGACATTTAAAAGTTGCAAAAATACATCTTCTCTATTGTATTTTACTCACACCCACATCCACACACACACACAAACACACACACACAGGTGCACATGCACACATGCATGCACGATCACAAACATACAATGAGCTCCCAGCAAAAAACACACCCAGTTTGCAGGAACACCCTGTTACTCGTGTGAAACAATCTTAAGTGATTGTCACACGGACACGGTGACTTCTCAATGATGTCATTGGACACTCTTCGCTTCCAGAAACACAAAACCTCAAGCATGCGAAAGGCCCCACGGTCGCACATTTGAATCAGAAGCCATTTCATTTGACTAGAGGGCCTCTTTGAAGGTAACGTGATGATCGCTGAGCCCAGGTGCTCCTGTGCCAGTGTGCTCACACTAGAGCCGAGGTTGGGTAAACGCCGATTCGTGCCCCTGTAGACTGCCAAAGGTAGGGGTTTTGGTGGGGGTGGGGGGTTGGGGTTGGGTGTGGTTGTGGATATGGTTGGTGTGACTGCATGTGAAGTGGTGTGGTGCCCTCCATCCCTGTATGAAAACCACCCTGTGTAACGCTGCATCTTTTCTTCTCTCTCTCCTGTTCGGGGTGGGGCAGTCTGAGGAAGAGGAAATGGAGATGGTGAGTTGGGCCGAGTGCCTGGAGAAAAGAAAAACAAACAAAACAATCAAACAAACAACAACAACAACAACAAAATAAAATCAGCGAGATGACTGCTGCTCCTGGAACTGCCGCTGGTCCATGCCTTATTCACTGGAGCTGAGCTACGAGTTCTAGAACTGACCCAGAGTCAGAGCCTAGATGGAAAGAGAGAGGAAGAGAGAGAGAGAGAGAGAGAGAGAGAGAGAGAGAGAGAGAGAGAGAGAGAGCAACAGAGACAGAGACAGAGATAGAGAGGTGAGAGCAAGAGAGATAGAGACAGACCAAGAGAGACAGAGATAGGTAGAGAGAAAGAGAGAGGCAGGAAGAGAGAGAGGGAGAGAGAAAGAGATAGAGAGAGAGAGAGAGAGAAAGAGGGCGCATAATGGCTGCCATGCTTTTTATTCCACCCTACAGTCACAATCCCTTCATAAACAATGAATAAAGGAAATGAATCATTATCAAATACTATCAAATGGGAGGGACAAGAAAGCAGGAGGAGAACTAGAGAAGAGGCAAACGGGCGGGGAGTTTGGGATGAGATCATGTGTATTTTATTCAGTTTGTCCTGAAAAGTGAAAGAGAAGAGACGAGAGGAGAAGAGAAGAGAAGGGAAAAGGCATTGGGGAGAGAGTAGTGGTAGTGGTGGTGGTGTACTGCTCCAGTTTTTGCGTGTGCCGGGTCTCACTGCATGTGTGTGAGTCTGCTCCACAGACTGTGTTCAGAGAGGACGCAGCCTCAGCCTGGCTCACAACCCTCTGTGGGCTCTGTGTGTGTCTGTGTGTGTGTGTGTGTGTGTGTGTGTGTGTGTGTGTGTGTGTGTGTGTGTGTGTGTGTGTGTGTGTGCGTGTGTGTGGGTGTGCGTGCATGTATGTGTGTGTGTGTGTGTGTGTGTATGTGTGGTGTGTGTGTGTGTGCGCATCCGTGCGTGCTTGCGTGCATGTGTGTGTGTGTGCGTGTGTGTGTGTGCTTGTGAAACTGGGAAATGGAGAGAGGAAATCAGACATAGAATGACTAAAACAGAGAGCGAGAGAGAGATAGATAGATGGAGAGAGAGAGAGAGGGAGTAAACAATTTAATGAAATTGCATGTTATTATCAGTAATGTAGTATTTCAGAGAAAGAAAGCATTGCTGATAGAAATAATCGTCCTGCTGCCAAAGACAATCTGGCCTTTAAATAGAAATCTCATTCTGGATCAGCCATATTGTTTTTCTTCCACAGCATTGTTTATAATTGAACTCAACTCAAATTCCCCTAACTGACTTGTTTTGCCAAGCACCGCCTGACTTTCCCCTCGATGATGTCACCTGAGACTCAGTGATGTCAGAGAAACTGGGGGAGAGGCCGATTGGTGGGAATCTAGTTCTAGTTTGCACAGGACCAATGGGCAGATGAGATGGGCCGGGTTAGGCTGAAAATGAAATCTGCAAATAGTCCCATAGTCATAACAGTAGCATCCAGTGCAACTTTGTCCTTGGTTTAAAGTACCAGGCCATTGTAGCCGCCACAAGTTGGTAGAAAAAAACATTGCTGACAGTGTGTTTTTTCCACAAAATCCTTCATTACTAGTAAAAAGCCTACTTTGGAGGTAGTGTCTTGTGCTTTCATCCTTGAGCACTAGTAACTTCAAGTGTACAGTGTAGCTAGCAGAGCCGCCCTGTTCCGTTGGTAAGGCATATGGTAGTGAACAGGCTCATCTACTCCTCCCTGTCATTACCATCTCTCTCTCTTTCTCTCTCTCTCCCTCTCTTTCTCTCTCCTTCTGAGTGCACCTGTGTGTATCACTAGTGTATTAGTGGTTGTAATGGTGTGTGTGTGTGTGTGTGTGTGTGTGTGTGTGTGTGTCACTGTTATTTAGTGCCTCTGCTGCATGGACCTTTGGAGAAACAGAGTGCGTGTGTGTGTTTGTGTGTGTGTGTGTGTGTCTTTGAGCCATGCATGCTGGCCACAGCACCCAGCCCAGTTCTTGTTTTCCCACCGTGAGATGTTCCATTACTCGCATGGCCACCAAGGAAATAGCCTTGTGTTTTCACAGAGCCCGGGCGACATAAACAAACATCGCTGGGGTGGGGATGGATGAGCCTGTGCTGCGCCAACTCGCATCACTCTGCGGTGCGCGGCCATTTGGGAATTAGCGGGTGCCTGGACGGGGCGTTTTTTTTTTTTGTTTTTTGTTTTCGCTTTTGCGTTTTCAGCGTGCGGGTGCCTGTGTGAAAGTGCTGCGTAAGAGCTCCTTTAATTGGGTTAGCGTGAAGGCTGCGCTCACCGCTCCAGTTTTCAGCACGGCCTGGCCAACGCGTGTGTGAGGAGAATGGTCAGGCCTAAATGAATGA
>CM059268.1:15219120-15236620 GCA_030347295.1 Setipinna tenuifilis | reverse complement strand
GGGTGGGCCAGGACAGGGGCACCCAGAGCCAGCCACTCTATAGCCTATACGCCTGCTTGCTCCATCAGTGGAAAAGAGTCAGAGGATTCAGCAGCTACAGTCAGAGACCTAGACAAATGGTAATAGACTTGACATGATCTCATTGCTGGATTGCACAAATTTTTATTGTGAAACAAAACAAACAAACAAACAAAGGTGTGCTGTAAACAAAAGGAGTCTCTCTCTTTACATTTCCTATCTATTTCTGTGTGTGATACTATAGGCAGATATACGTATATACCTCCCTACGTTCTCCTCACAAACAAACTGAAAAAAAAACAAGTTAGCTGTGTGAGGAGCCTACGATAAGCTGATATTGATCTATGCAGTCCTCAAACAAAACACAAGCCCATAGGCCCTCCTGGCTCTTCTGAAGTGATGTCTTTCTCTCCCTAAGCCCTATGTAGTTGATATGCTCAGGCATTGAACACCAAGAAAAAATATGACTGTTAACTTCTTTCCCTTAAGTGCTTACATCTCTCCATTGGCATAAATATCATATCATATACTATACACATGGCAAACGTTTGTATAGTCACCTCAGCATTTTAAATTTTATTGATGTGAGCCTTTTAATCAGTAGCTGTAGATTTGCCCCAAGGAAATTTGTGAATTTCAGGCCATAGTAATTTTTGCTTATTTAATCACAATATTGTCGGAGACTTCATCAGTCCAGTCAACACAATCAAAGCCTTTTTATGTACAAAAGCAATAATGCCATTGCACATGGTATGGCTTAATGGCACTATTAATATCATCACAGCAGTTTGCTCCTGTAGTTCTACATGCGCTCACAGACATACACACACATAGACACACTCTCTCTATCTCTCTCTCTCTGTCTCTCTCTTTCCCTCTCTCTCTCTCTCTCTCTCTCTCTCTCTCTGTCTATGCCTCTTTGTGTTTCTCTCTGTGTTCCCCCCCCCTCTCTCTATCTATCTATATTTTACACACAGACACATACACAAACACATGCACATACACATACAAACAGACACACACATGCAACAGACACACCCATCCAAAACCAGGCACTAGGACATTTGCACACACTCACTATGCACAAAATTTGCAAGTGGAGATCAGGGACCTTGCCTAGTTTCACCATGAATGCACAGTCATTGGATGGCCTTAATCCAAAGATACTGGTTACACGAGTCAAAACGAATTGCGTTCGTTTAGAAAATCAGTCTAAGGAACCCTCATCATGTCACCATTTGACAACGCTGTTTTGGCACTGTTAGACTAGTATGCCACACACCACAAGAAATATATAGCAAATCTAAAGAGAAGCCAGTGCTCCTTTGGTCTGCGTGCTGTGTCGGATATCATGCACAACTGTTGAATGTGAAAGGAAGGGATATGAGGAAAACGAAGGACTATTTGTAGATGACTTTCTTCACTTTGCTGTGCAAGAGTACACTGCTTTGCTTAATGGCTTTTTCTAAACAGAACTATGTATTTGGTAATTGTTTGTAGTTACTAGTTCACTTCAAGAAGCTGTTTGCGGTTTGTCTGCTCAAACCGTTTGGCGGCACAAGCTGGACTTTGTTGCCATGAAAGAAACAACATGTTTCAGAAAAAAAATCAAGAGAGAATTTTAAGTTAATCTGCATTATATTTCCCTTGAATGTGTTATTTTATCTTCACTATACAATAAATATTCTAGTGAACTTTTTATCGAATGACTAAGATATTATGCTAGAGATTGTTGTACAAATTTGTATTCTGCATTCACTAAAGTAAAGATATTGGCTTTTACTGTGTAATATAGGTCCTCTCGCTTATTCTGTACAAACTCAGAGTTTGCAACTCTATGAATCTGATAAGACTTTGTGACGTCCAACATGTGAACACCCCGATAATAGAAACTGTCAGCTCAATTAAAACATCAATGTACTCCCAAATGATAATTCTATGTGCCTTCATACTGGAGTGAGGCTGTAGCTTTTAAGTCTATCATTGCTGTACACAGTGAATAAGTTGACACCATGACATCACTTTCTATTTAAAAATCGCTGATCACTGATTACTGAAATAGTTGCCGCATTTGACATTTGATGACATTTGACATTCATTTGACATTTGATGAAAATGTATTATGTTATGTTTTACCATTTATTAGAGTTGCATCCATCGATAATTAAAGCGACCAGCAGATGGTGCTAGAGATGCCTGTGGTAAGGAGGACAGGAGTGGAAGGAGTGTTGGAGTGGAAGTGGCTTATTATGACCACACTTTAGGCTATACCATCATACTTTTACCAGATACTTATTTTATCATTGGTCTTAAAATGGCAATGTAAAAGCTTTTTTGTGGATATGTTATTAAATAGGCGTCTAGATATTTACTCTTAAAGGTTGCAGTAAACGTAACTAGCAATGCAGTCACCTCCTATTAAAGCGAAACTGAAGATGAAATGATTTTCTTTACTTGGCTTGATAGGCCATTAACTGACTGTAGTGCTTTCACCCCGCCCTCTCACCTGTCGACTGAAACTGTTCTCATGAGGAAGCCAACCGGCTTGGCCACAGATGCTCCCGAGGCATCACAACAGGTGAGACACGGCGGCAAGAGTGGTTATCCTCACCACACAGGACACATAGGGATTCGTTTAATAGAAAAGGAGGTAAGACAATCCGAAAGGGTGTTCATTATAGCCTACATAAAACAACTTTATTTTTTAACCACTGCCTCCGTCTAACCTCGTCTGAATTTATAGGCCACTGTGCTACTTAAATAGGGCTTTTCAGATGCCGAATAGCCTAGACAAACACTTCTGTACATCTCGTATTATTAACTCTGTCAAACCATGTTTGAACAAGTTCTTTCATGAGTATTATTATTATTATTATTATTATTATTATTATTATTATTATTATTATTATTAGTTGTGTTGTTGTTGTTGGTGGTGGTGTTGCTGGTGTAGTCCATTATCCTCCTACAGTTTATTTTACTTGTAGGAAGTACATTTCCAAAGATCATAGATAAAAGGATTATCGCTAGACCTAACCTACGCAACTACTTTTGTGTGAGAGAAAGTGCCCCCATCAACAAGAAATTGCATTTAAACAGAAGAGACAACGGCTAACAATACTGGTATATCTCGACGGTCCAGAAACAAATAGTGGTAGTTTAAGTTAAAGTATTTTTATAGAGCGTCAGAACTGCCCCAAGTGCTTGCCATTCGAGACCGTGGCGTCACATCAATCCCAAAGTAAAATCGGTGGCTTCATTAATGGACGTTTTACTAAATTATGTCAATTTTTAACGTTGTATAGGTAGACATGTCAGATTACCACCCTTCACAACATTTCAAGTGAAAACTGTTTTATACCGCGCCCCATGCCTCCTTAACGATTAGGCTAGGTGTGTGTCATTAGATCACAACAAAGGTAAAGATTTGTGTTTTCGTCATGGTGTATGTATTGACCTAAACCTCATGCCACAGAAAAAATAATGACAGCGGTTCCTATTTAGATTTACAATAAACAGTAACAGTACTGTAGGCTTTTACAGCACACAGTATACTGTGTGATGTTTACAGTGTGCTGTAGGCTTTTACAGTAAAAGCCTACAGCACACTGAGGGTACTCTCAACATGTCGACCATCATGAAATCATGAGCTCTTGGCCACTACACTTGTCTTCATTTTCTGTGAAACCAGCCAGTCCCCAGGGCCATCAAGACAGCTAGTTCCTGTTTTTATTGCTGTCACATTTTAACCAAGTGGGACAAAACCAGCAGTATTTGTTGCCTGCGTTGCATATTTTGTTTGAACAGTGAGAAACTTACTGTTTTCAACATCTGTCCAAGCAGGGAGTTGCCAGAAAGTTTAAATAGCCTATAACTTAGAACACACTATACCAACAACAGTTTGAATTTACACACGAGGCGTTAATTAGGCTGGTGTACAGTATATTTGTCTTCCTTTCTTTTTGTGCCAAAGGCTGGTGTTTCCAGTTTTCTTTTTGGTTTAGCTAACACCCCCCACACTAGTAAACTTCAGGTGGACTATTCCTTAAAGATACCATCGGCTATTTAGAAAAGATTAACCATCTATTGTACAATCGGGAGATAATTTTCTGTCTCACTTTCTCTCTCACACCAACTATTTGGCTATAGTGTTTTGACTTCTAATCTCCATCTGAAATGTAAATTTTGTACTTCATGGTAAAACACCATCATCCCATTCAGTTTATGATTGGGCGTCTGATTTCCTCATCCAGTGCCCGCATCTGGTAAGAATAGATGTAGTGCATCCCATTATAATGACACATCTCTTCATTCCTCCTATATGACTGTTGTGCAGTGTGGAACATAGTGTTCAACTTTGTACCTGGTCATTAGGTGATTTGATATGTTTCAAGTTCCAGGCATGCATCAGAATCAGGTTTTTGGTTAACTCAAAATGTGAGCCTCACTGCAATGCAGTTGCTCAATGCAGTAACAAAGAATGCCCATAACTTTTGCAGACGCCACTCAGGTTGTGCAAGTTGGCGCCTCAGCTAGTGTAGTTGCAGTATATTGTTCTGTCTATGAACGACCCAGTAGAGTTAAAATAATATTGTCTGTCAGTTCCCCATACAAAAGAATGAGTTGCTACTAATCAGCCCCATCAATTGTGAGTGAATATTAGGTGCCACAAAGTTAACCTAGGTCTCAAAGTGGTGTAAATATAGGCAGTGCTTTGAGTGCTTGGATACTGTAGGAGTACAGGCTTAAAGTACAGCACTGTAAAACCGGATTGACAATACAACTCAAAACTTTTGATGTAACTGATTACGTCAATAGTTTTGAGTACATTAACTATATATTTTAATTAAAGTTAACTTTAAAAGTTTAAGTACAAATTCATGTATTTACATTTTTAAAGTTAACTTTAATTAAAATATATAGTTAATGTACTCAAAACTATTGACGTAATCAGTTACATCAAAAGTTTTGAGTTGTATTGACTTATCCGGGTTTACAGTGAGAGGCATTGCCTATGCACTGTTATACTGTCCAAAAGATAACCTTATGACATAAGCAAGAGTGTGTTTTAATCCCACCCTACTTAGAACACATGAAAAGCAGTAAAATGCTGGTAAACCAACAACTGACTTTAGTGGTTTTCCACATCTTTTTTTAGACCACGTTTTCTGATATTTCATGTTACCAAACCAAATACAGTTTCACTTTATTTGCTCTTTAATCTCTACACCACCAGATTTAAAAACGGAATATAGTATGACATAAGGCAGCACAATGTGCTTGCCTTAATACATACAAGTGTTTAATACATTTGTTGTGTTTTTAGCAACATCTTTTTGGTTTTTGGTGCAGATTTGAATGTAAGTATCCTGAAGAGCAAGTGAGTCAGTATCCCCATTCCGTCCATCAGTATGGATCCTAAGAAGAAGACTGGCTGGTCCAACTTCCGGGACAAGACCAAAGCCCAGTTTACCAACATGAAGAAGGGCAAGAAGGCCAAGGCAAAGCCTCTGAGGTACCGTCGCAGCATCTCTGTGCCTGACCTTCGGCTCGACGCCCCATCCACACCCTCCTCCCTGGACATGATTGTCCAGTCGCCGGGCGAGGATGCCTTTTTTTTCGGGTCCTCCACGTTTTACAGTTCTGTGGCAGACAGTGGCTCGTCCAGTCCCACTTTCTCTGAGCAGTCCTCCATTCCTGACACCCCCTTCTACACCAGGGTGGCAACTCCACCTGCCCCCTCAGAGAGAGCCGCAGAGAGAGTCGTCGACCCGGAAATCTGTGCCACTCCGAGAAAAGTGGTGGAGAGTGACGCAGCCTCTGACACTTTCTCTTGGCTGCCGGAAGACACGAGTCGCCCAGTAAAGAGGGCTGCAGAAGCTGCGCCTACGGAGATGCAGAGCGCCCCCGTCCCTGCAGTCAGATCACCACCAGTGCCCGCAGAGAGACGCTCGTACCCAGCCGGTCAGTCGCCCGCTCCTTCCGAAAGACCCCTATCGGCACCGGTGGTACCCAGAGCTGCTGCCGTCAGCCCAGAGAAGAGAACACCTCCAGTGACCAGGATGGCCATCCCACCAGACAGACTCTCCCTGCCCACAGATATGACCTACTGGGGGCCCTTGGAGTCGGGCAACAGTACCCCCTCGGAGGACCGAATGTCCTGGGCCGCTGACACTGAGATACTGGCCATGATGGAGCCTGCGACGCCCATGTCCAGAGAGATATTCATCGTCGGCTCCACAGAGGACGCACCTTGTGTGAGTACTTTAGTAATTGTAGCATCACATAGTTTTGGCTGTGTAGTGTCTAAATATTTTTTCTACATGATGGTACACTGTAAACCCGGATAAGTTAATACAACTCAAAACTTTTGATGTAACTGATTACGTCAATAGTTCTGAGTACATTAACTATATATTTTAATTAAAGTTAATTTAAAATTTTAAGTACATGAATTTTGTACTTAAACTTTTAAATTAACTTTAATTAAAATATATAGTTAATGTACTCAAAACTATTGACGTAATCAGTTACATCAAAAGTTTTGAGTTGTATTGACAATCCGGGTTTACAGTGTAATAATACATACACAGATTATTGTGTTTTTAGTAGATGTGATATCATATGTTAACCACTGTTTTGTGAACAGCTGTGATGCTGTCATGCTTCAGTTGTCAATGTCTCAAAATGACATGTGCGGAGTTAAACATATGTAGCAGATGTGTAAAAAAGTCCTGGCAATTCATAATAAGACATAACAATTCACAATAAGGCTACCCCTATATAGCTGAGATCACCATATGTTGGCAGAGTATAACATTGAAATTGCAAATTGCTATTCTAGTGTTTACTGATGTTTGTTAATTTCCTTGCATGATACCAAAACTTTTCATAAACATGGGTAGCAGCTGCTGCTACCAATATAATATAGTGTTTTTAACTTCTTTTTTTACTTATATGCTTCTACCATAACATATGTAATGTATATCATCAAAGTGCTATGCTGTTTCAATGCAAAAACAAAAGCAGATGCCCATTGCACTCTAGGCATTGATATCACATGATGTTACCAATCTGTTTCCTATATAGTCTAGTTAAAGCCAAAGTAAACATGATTGTCATTTGGACAAGACAAAAAGCATCACACAGCTGAACAAAATTGCATGCAAAAACAAGAAAAAAAATGCAATGTGCTTGCTTGTAAAATAATAAATATAACATGAAATATGAAACAGTGTTAATCAGTGAATTAATGAAGCATTAGTTATCATCTTGTAACCCAATGCCTTTTCTTCAATAGACTGCTTATGAAACCAGTGACTACGACACCTACTCCCTCCCTGATCAGCAAGAGCAAAGTGTAAGTCGTCCTTGGTCATGGTAAACGCGACTGTTTTCTGTTGCATTCTTTTGAAACTGCTTTTGAAACCCGCTTTTCTACTTTCTGTCATGGTTAAGATCCTGGCTTAGCTAGGCAGCAATACAAGGTTAAGGTTAAGACCAGGGTCAGGCTTTGGTTGTGACACGACATGACCTTGTATGTGCTTACTAACCGGTAATGTAGTGTTTGTCAAGTGTCTTTGTTGTCATTGAGAATAAAAGACCTTTTCTAAACCACATCTATCCATTAGCAAAACACCTTTACCTGCTTCACTGAAATATGCACTGTGGATGATAACATGAGTTTGGAGGTGCTAGCATCCTGCTCTGCTGGTTGTATTGGAGAAGGCAGAGGGCCACAAATGACTGACAGATATATAGACACAGCTACGATGATACCACACATTATTTTCCTGTATGTGTACTTAGAAAGTCCCTTAGGAGGGTCAGAGGATGTAATTGTTAGGGAAGTGGCCAGAAACAGTTTCTCAGATGATTATTACATGCCTCTCTCTTCCGTCCTTCCTTGATTTTTTTCTTTGATAAGATATCTGCTTCTCTTCCTTGTATAAAACTGTCAATTTTTCTGTGATAGCTGAATGCATGTCTCTTCCTGTTGGAAAACTACCAAAAAGTGCCATGCGTGCTATACTTTAGAGGAAAGACGTGAAACAGACACTGGTGTACTAGTAAGGTAGTCAGATGTCACTCTTCACTAAGCCTCAGGTTGATTGTTGACAACTTACTAAAAAAAGCAACCTATTACAGACAGTTCCAAGTGAAGTCACGTAACCAAGTTTGTTCTAACACTATCAGGTTCTGGCTGTTTTTCTTGCCTATTTTTTGTTGTTTTTAAGTTACCACTTGTTCATTTGTTTACTATTATTGTTCATGGGAACCTGAAGAAATACCTTCATAAATACCTTTACAAGAAGTATGTGAATGGTATGGCAAAATCCTAAACATGTTACATAACACAGGGCTACACATGCACACACACACAAACACACACACACACGCAAAACACACACACACACACACACACACACACACACACACAGACACACACACACAAAACACAGACAGGTAGACACACACACAAATAGACAGACAGACAGACAGACAGACAGACAGACACACACACACACACACACACACACACACACAAAGCGATGAAACTTTTTTGCAGAGATGTATACTTCAGCAGAGACGGTATAAGCGTGAGTGATTGTGATTACTGTGACAGCGCTGGTGTTTCCTCTGCAGGCCTCAGCTGCCAGCACAGAGCCCCTGGCCACCGCAGGCCAGAAGGTGCAGTACCTCCTCACCATCAACCTCAAGGAGGGCAGGAACCTGGTGGTGCGAGACCGCTCTGGTAAGGGTCCCTACAAACACAGTGTCTCACACACAAACACATGCACGCACACACACACACACAACTGATGGGCACACGCGTACACAAACACACACACACACACACACACTCACACTCATATAACCACTCAGCACAAACAGACAGCCTAAATATATCTTTTGTGATGAGTTACTGTCCATAGTGTGTCTGCTGTTTTTGCCATCTTTTATGAGTGCCATTCAAGGGTGTGTGTGTGTGTGTCTGTGTGTGTGAGAGAGAGACAGGTAGGGAGAGTGCTGTGAGGGAACAGTATGCCAGCCATCTGGTCCTGCCACATTCCTGCTGTAGCTGTATTCAGACACAAACTTTGTTTTCTTTTTTTATGGCATGCTGCACTTGCAGCGTGCTCTCATCTTAAAGACAGGCAGCCCTAAAGTCAGGGGCCCCTCCTCGTCACCTGCTGCTCACTGCCGGCCATTCCTGCACTCCTGACAGCACTGATAGATTGCTCTGTTTCTGCATTACCATTAAACACCCCAAAGTCAGGCAGGGAGGAAGGGGAGCATGGAGGTTGGGTGAGGGGGGTACTAGGGGTGGTGGAGTGTAGGTGGCCACGCAGGTTCATGCACTTTTGTCGCTCTGGTTTTGCTAAGCTCCAGTTCAGGGCTTCAGCCACAGCGCAGCACAGCGCACCACTGGCACCCCACAGGTGGCCACTTCTCTTCTCGCTTTCTGCCTCTGGCTTCGGGGCGGTGACCATGGCTGAGGGCTCAGGTCGCACTCCTCTGCCATGTGCGATTTGAGTGCTGCCGCTTCACCATGCTGAGATTATCATAAGCGGCCTCCGCTGTACCGTAGCTGACCCAGAACGGGGACATGTGGCGAGGGTCGCTCGGCGGTTTCCTCTGATTGATTTCGGCGACGTGTTTATGGAAGGAAACGCCAGCGGCTCTCCTGCCCCCAAGCGACGGCCCGTCAGGCCTATGCCTGGGTCAGAACTGTCCAGCGTGTGTTTTTGCTTTTCTTTTTTTTCAGTTTTTTTTTTAAGTAAAGGATCATGACTGAAGCTATTTCAGTGTGCAGCCTGAACGTCAACAAAAGCGGGTGTGAACCCTTTAGGTGGCGAGTCTGTGCAGTTCAAAGACAAGCCTGCACACACGCAGGCATGCGGTCTGACCAGAAAGTCAGACAGCGGGAGTGCTGATGTTGCAGTGTCCTGCCCAATAACCCCACAGATGAAAAAAAACAAAAAAAGGAAACATGTTTGACCAGCCATACATACGGTACACCAGGGGTAGAGACATACGTGTCACCTGATCAGCTTGTTTTCTTTTTATAATATGGGAAAGTGGTATCACTAGGTCAATATTAATAAATACTTCTCACCCTTCCACATTAGGGGCCTAGACTCCAGTAGCCGATTGCCAGAAGCTACATTAACAGTAAGACACAGACTTACTGTATGAAAGCGAGCCTCTTTGTTACAACAGCACAGTGAATGTGGTTTGCTGTGACAGTGTATTTGTTTTGGGCAGTATTTGCATAGTGGTAGCAATGTAGCCCTGTGGTCCTCAGTCATGTTGACCAATGCAAATAGGGAATGGCACTACTCAGATCTTGGCCACAGTTTGGCCTGAATCCTGCCAGTGGTGGTCTACTGTAGCTCGAGTGACGGGCTAGGCCTTATTAAATGTGTGGGTTGGATTGCTGACTTTTAGTCATAGTCAGGAGAAAAACATGTTTCTCTGATTTGGCTGTAGCTGAGTGCATCTTGCAAAAGACTGGCTGCTTTTCCCAGTTTTACAAAAACTACACTACATCTTTCTGTGTTTATACACCGAAAACAAAATGATGTGGTCCATGTCTGTGCTTTTGGCTATTATTAAGCAGTGTGTTCATGTGACCTTTTGAACTTTGTAAAAACAGACCTGCAGTTATGCCACACCTACTTGCCCTTATTTTTGTAAGAAAAGATAGTGTAAAGTATACCAGTGGTGATGGCAGAAAAAGGAAGGAAAAGGGCATAGGATACCAGTTTGAGACTGTCACTGCTCTCATGATTCAGCCTACCGTTGACATCTTCTCTCTATGAGTTGTTCTGCTCTAGATGTGTTGGTGCCGCCCTCTCTTGGCAACAGTATCCAATAACATCCACAGACCTTTTTATATCTAATGTGTGGTTTTGAAGTGGAAATACATTTGCTGTTGCTGCTGTTGTGACTGTTGTTGATGTTTACTTATTGCGGCCATGTAATGTTTTCTGCACCTTGCTTAAACTATTGTTTGCATATGCTTACATGTATGGTGCAGGAAAATGAAGCCTTACAGGTTAGTGGAACATTTCAGAGCCATCACTTTTTGTTCCGATGCTTTATAATCAGCATTTTCATGTGAATGGTTTCTATCCCAAGGTCTTCTCAACAAAGGCATTGGAGAGTATGTTGTGGAGCCTTTGTAAAAGATGCAAAAGATGAACTATTTTGATATTCTTTTCAGGATGCCATGGCCCCTAGTGGTGTTATAATGAACTGCACTAAACAAATCTGCTGTCTCTGTGCTTGTGGGGTTATTTTGGCAAATAAAATACGTTGTATGTTTGTAGGTTGCAAAGACCACAAGGAATGTTCACAGTATTATTAAAAATCTAATCTAAGTTGGACCAGAGTAAAACACCTTGATAGTGGAGCTTCTGAAAGGTTAAAAAGGGGTTGAAATGTGTCCATATTGGCTTAAGCTTAGGATATTGTTCTGTTGTTTTGAAGGCGGTTAAGCTGCGCCCTGGTAATGTATGCTAGCTCCTATATCTCAGTCTAGGAATTATTTTAGGACAAACACAAACACACACACAAACACAAACATACATTCTGAATCAGTCCAACCTCATACCTTCACACATACCCCCAACCCCCACCCCCACAAACACACACACACAGTCTGTCTTTGCCTTCCCATCCTTCTGCCCCCCACCCCTTCCCCCCCTCCTCCTCGGCGTTAATTTCCATCGTCACCGTCCAGAGCTCCTCTCCTCTCCTCTCTTCTCCTCTCCTCCTCTCTTCTCTCCTCTTCTTTTCTCTCCGTTCCTCTGCTCTCCTCTCCTCTCCTCTCCTCTCCTCTCTTCTCCTCTCCTCACTGGTGGAGACATTCTCCTCCTGTCAAGCTGCCTGGAGGTTTTCCCTGTCAGCGGCTGGCAGCCGCCCGCCCGCCGGCTGCTGCGGGTCCTGCCTGCCTGGGTGAGATGTTCATTTGGAGAGGGGAGCTGACAGGCTTGACAAGCCGTCCCCACAGGGCTTTTGTCGTGTGATTCCAGGCTCCCCGCAGGTTTTCTCAAGCACCCCTTTATCCAGCCCATACAAATGAAGAAGCAATGGCTCCCTCCTTTTTTTTCTCTCTCTCTTTTTTTCTGTCTTTCTTTCTTTCTTTCTTTCATTCGTTCTTTTTCTTTTTCCTCTTTTCTTTCTTTTGTTTCTTTCACTTTTTCTCTACTTTCTCTTTCTCTTTCTTTCTTTTCTTTTTTTAAATTTCTTTCTAGTAATTCTTTTTCATCTCTCTCTATATCATTGAGCTTTTTTTTTTTTGGTCTACACCCAATCTGCGTGCCCTGGCCGAGACAAAGATTGGCCTAACCCTCCCATGGACTCTATGGACCACCCCCACCCCCATCCCCATCCCCCCCTGCATCCCCTCCATCCCCTTCTCCATCCCCCTCTCCTGTCCTCCCCTCCACCATCTCATGCTTCCTAGGCAGACTGTCCTAACAGGCTTTGGAGATTAACACCAGTTGCTCCTGGTTTCTGGGGAGGAGTGTGGGGACTTTATGTGCCAGTAACCTCAGGCTGGCCTGCCCGCTCACTCGCCCGCTCGCCCAGGCTTCTCTTTCTGCTCCATCTCACTCCATCCACTAACCAGCCACATCCCTCAGCAGACGTGTGGTGTCCGTTTGTATGCATGCATGCATGCATACACACACACACACACACACACACACACACACACACACACACACACACACACACACACACACACACACACTCATACACATACACACACAGAGAGATCACACACACAAACACAGCTCACAGATAACCACACACACACACATACACACACACACACACACACACACACACAGATCACACACACTCACACAGCTTACAGATAACCACACACACACACACACACACAGACGCTAACACTCTTGTATGCACACAATCAGGCAGCCACACTGAATGGCCTCATAGATAATCAAAGCATATTTATCCAATGGAGCCTACAGTGGGTGGTCGTGAAAAGATGCTCTTGCTCTCTCTTTCTTTCTCTCTCTCTCCCTCTCTCTCTCTCTCTCTCTCGCTCCCCCTCTCTCCCCCCTTTTCTCACCCCCTCCCTTTCTGCCTGAATGTGTGAGTTTGTGGTGTGAATGTATGCATGTGTATGTATGTGTGTGTGTTTGTGTGTGTGAGAGACAGAGAAAGAGTGTGTGAGAGACAAAGGCTATGGCTATGATTAACTTTGTGGAAATGTCTTTTTAAACTCATTCTTTATCTTATGGCCGATGTAATTACAGAGGCGTGTAGTGTAGTCTTCATGTCTCAGACAATTATACTATATATATATATATATATATATATATATATATATATATATATATATATATATACACATACAATATACATATCTATCAACAGGCACAAGCGATCCCTTTGTGAAATTCAAAATGGATGGGAAAACGTTCTACAAAAGCAAGGTGGTGTCAAAGAACCTCAACCCTGCCTGGAATGAATCCTTCTCTTTCCCAGTGCGAGACCTGGAGCAAAAGCTCTACGTAAAGGTGAGCAAGAACCACTGCACTCTCAGACACTAGGCTTGGGTGCTATTTCAAAAATACTGTATACTGTTTTTTTTTTTTTTTTAAATACCGGCTTTGTGATTTTTACAATATTGTGGCCTCCTGCAGGTCAAAGTGAGGCATGCTGAATTAGTTTGCTAATATTAGAATGGTGGAGAATGCTCTAGCTAATAGAAAAAATACCTATTTGAGAAGTTATAATAAGGAAAGAGCACTCCAACATTTTACTGTAAACTCTCCAGGGCTACTTTATAAACACTGCTTGTATGATTTATTCCCATACCTACTGACATAATATATAGTACACTTACTATGTACACAAAATTCTGAAGCATTTCGGGCTGTTATGTCAATAAAATATCAGAGTATGAAACATTGGATACTGCACCAGCCTACCAGACACGTCTGAACATTGGAGTTGATCTGGCTCCCTGTGGCCCTCATTAGATCCTAGTCTGATTCTGAACTAGCACCGTTCCTCTGCATATGTTTTAAGGACTGCTACCATTTATTGTTGCCAGTATTGTTGATTTCACCCATGTATTTGTTTATTTATCCTTTATTCATACACTGACACACTGTGTTTTGAAATATTTATTTTTAGGTGTATGACAAAGATCTTCGCTCTCATGACTACATGGGAGGGAGCTGCGTGACTATAAATAAACTTGAACTGGACAAGTAAGTCATGTTAAATTAATTTTATCCTTTTTAAATACATTGTGTAACCTTAAGGATCCAATAGTTGGTTTTTTATAGTTTATGTCATATGCTGTTTATGCCTGGAAATATGCTATTTTGACAAAGAAGGTTCCTGATGTGTTTGTGCATGTCCTGCTGTGTCCTACAGGACCACAGAGATGGTCCTGAAGCTGGAGGACCCCAACAGTCGAGAGACCAACATGGGGGTGATCATCATCGACGCCTGCCTGTCCGTGAGGGATGGGCCCACCAAGAGAAACGTAAGGGCCCCGCTCCTGTCTCCTGACTCTCAGCTCTACTCCAAAACAAAGTAAACTGAATAGTGAGAAGTCATTGTGAAAGGCTTTCTAATTTGTGTCTTTCCTGTCCACCCCCCACCCCCTCTCCCCACACAGCGGTGGATGATCAAGCGGAAAGGAAGCTTTGGGAAGGTAAGCTGTCACCTGTCACTCGTCACTAAGTTCTTTCTGAACACTCTCACAGAGGCTGCTTGAGTGACACTGTAGTGCTACGACTGCTCTAGTCGTTTCCCTTACCACTACTCGCCACCAGGTGGCAGTAGGCCATCACATCAAAAGCACATCATAGCAGAGAGTGTTATGCTTAGCACCAGTCCAAGTTTAATAGAAAAGTGTCAAAAGAGTCCCAGTGCACGGGGAGAGTGTATCTTTTTACGCTCACCCGCAGTTTTCATATTTGCCCGACTGATTCCTTTAAACATGTGAGAACTCTAGCAGACTCCTCTCTTTTTTTATCCACCCCCCCTCCGCCCCCCCGTCACTGTTACTGCCGGGCCGTGATTCGTTCCGTCGCAGAGAAAGAGCAGTTAGACCAAACTACATTACAGTGATCTAAACATGTCAAATGGACTTATTTGCATTTTAATTAAGCACAGAGGGAACGGCGGCTTATTCGAGTTTGCGGCAGATAGCAGCTAATCTCTAAGCAATAAGCGCTAGCTGTAATTTGGTTAGGCTGAAACAGTGCACTGGTGAAATGTTTTCTGGACTAGAATTCGCCTCATTATCTTAGCTTATGCTTTATGATATGGCCTAAGCTGCCTGTCCATGTTCAGCATCTGCCTCTTTTTAAATGTCTTTGTCTGCCTAAAATTTTTCAAATTTGTATGTTAAAAAATGTGGTTGTATTAGTCTGTTCACTGTGAGTGAAGAATGGTGCGCATAGAATAGGAAATTTAACTCTGAAATATTCACCAGTATTCTCAAATGCTGTTCTCAAATTATTTTTCAATTTGTATTATAAACAGGGTTGGTGGTCTGTGGTTTTTTAAATGTGACAATTTGCTGACATTAATTCTTTGACATTTTCGAATTTTATCCCTGGGCAAATTTGCTCCCATGTTTTGTTTGACATCCATGAGAAGGTGAGGAAAAACTGATAACAGGCTGTGTTCACTGCACAGCTCAACTAGAGCCCTCCTTAGCAGGCACGTGTGGGCAAACCACCACTGAGATGACAGGAAGAAAATGACCGTAAAATGTGTGTGTGTGTGTGTGCCTGTGGTGGGTTTGTGGATGCAAGTACATCCCTACATGTTCATGCATGCCTTAAGGTGTGTGTGTTTTTTGAAATGCGTAGGTCTTTGCTTGTACGTAAAAGCAACTTTGTGTGTGTAGAGATCTGAAGTGTGTACATGTTTGGTTGTGTGTGTGTGTGTGTGTGTGTGTGTTTGTATGTGTGTGTTTGTGCTAGTATTTGTCTATTCTGTCTATCAGTTTGCATGACTGACACACACATTTGCATGTGTTCAGAGGGCTTTTACATGTATGTACAATGTAACAATGTGCAAACAAATCTGTGTGTGTGCACATTTTTAACTGTGTGCACCTAGATGCGGCCAGCATCAGAGAGAGCTCCTCTGTCTCTCTCTGCTTCTCTCTCTCTATCTCTCTCACTCTCTATCCCTCTCCCTCTCTCTCTCTCTCTCTCTGTGTCTCTCTCTATCTCTCTGTTGCTCTGTCTCTCTCTCTCTCTCTCTCTCTCTCTCTCTCGCTCTCTCTCTCTCTCCCTCTGTCAGTCCCCTGGTGGGCAGACTGCCAGTGTGGGCCGCTGCTATCGGCCGAAGTGTGGCGACTAATTCTCAGGCCCGTGCAGTGCGGCGCGGTGCAGCGAGCTATAACCCAGATGTTGGGAGGCAATATCACAGCTGTGCGCGGCCGGTGCCGGAGCGGGTCCAAATGGGCCAGGAGAACGCCGGGCTCCTCCTGTCCGTCCCCATGCTGTCCCACCATATGGAAGCAATCGCCAAGCCCCTCTTTTAGGACCAGGAATAGGCTCTCTTCGGGGGCCACTTACTGTTAAGTGGAGCTGTTTTATTGGCCAGGCAGATAGAAAGGGGTCCAAAATAAACACTAGGGATGGCTTGGCTCACCCAAGCTTATATCTCTCCCTCTCTCTTGGCTCTCCCTCCCTCCATATCCTTCTCCGCTTGCTCTCTTTCTCCCCCTTCCCTATCGCTCTCTTTCTGTCTTTTCTTTCTTGTCGTTGTTGTGTTTTTTTTCTTTGAAAGGTGGGTATTTATAGAGACAGGGCCAGAGCATCACATGTCAGCGCTGCTGGGAGCGCGGGGCTTTGATCCTGCTGGACCGGCCTCCCGTGCGGCTCTGACCCCGGCCGGACAGGGGGGAGGCGCGGAGGCCGCGGAGGGTGGCTGGCGGGCGGGTGGCGGGCGGGTGGGGGGGAGCAGAGGGGAGATGTGGCGCTCCTCTCTGAAGCCCCGTTGGTGAGACAGAAAGGAGTCGCCGAATCAAAGGGGCCGGAGAAGATTACAGTTCTCGGCTTTAATTACTGCCAGACCCGGCCGACCTCTCCTCCACCCCCCATCCCCGTTCCCCCCTGTTGTTGTGTTTTGAAGTGCTGGAGCTATCAGCCCTACAAGTTGTCCTTCATGCACAGGCCATGCCTCTGAAGTTATTCCACAGTCCTGGATACACACACACACGCACATGCATGCACACAGACACACACACACACACACACACACACACACACACACACACACGTACACACACACAAATACACACAAGATACAGGATACAAGATACACAACCTTACTCATTCACCCAACCATCCACACATTGGCACAAAGACAAGCACAGTACATGTATACACAGACATCCAGACATGCAAAGAAGCCAAGAGCTAAGCCAAGATGAACATGCTAAAAAGATAAGACAGAAAGATAC
>CM059268.1:15206620-15214120 GCA_030347295.1 Setipinna tenuifilis | reverse complement strand
TTTTTTGTTTGTTTTTGCTTCATGCACATTAAAACAAAAGTGCCTGAATCTTGGTATCACTGTGCCAGAGCCGTAGTTATTTTTCTCAAGTGATGTGCACACTAGAGCTCAGGAGAAACTGTAGGGGTTAGAGCAGGGCTCTTGACAAGCTTCGCTTCACCCGCAGTCGAGTCTGTCCCTGGGAGACAACATTATGGATGTATTTAAAGAGGCAGGAAAAAATAGTCTTCCCATGAACCCATGTATTTCACGTGACTCACTGTCAGTCATGTGTCTAATTTCAGAGTTTGAAGAACTCCTTGAGAGACATGAAGGACGTCGGTTTTGTTCAAATCAAGGTGATCAAGGCCACTGACATTGCTTCGGCTGACCTGAGCGGTAATTATCCTCCTAGCTTGATCCATGCTCACCCAGCTAGCTTCCGCAATTAAGTGGCGCTTTCTATTGTGCGGCTTCACCATTTCACGCACAACCCTTTCTCCTAACCCTTCGCAGGTAAGAGCGATCCCTTTTGTGTACTTGAGCTGGGAAACAGCAAACTGCAGACCCAGACCATCCACAAAACACTCAACCCAGAATGGAAAAAGGTCTTCACGTTGTAAGTGGTGGCTTTTTTTTCTACCTCCTTGTGCAGAGTCCTTGAAATAATTTGACAAAACGTGCTGAAAAGCATGATAATGATAATAAATAAAGCAGGCGTGTTTGGTTTGCTGATTGTGTTTGTGATTTGACTGTGTCCACAGCCCAGTTAAAGACATACATGATGTCCTCTTTCTCACCGTGTACAACGATGACAAAGACAAAGCCCCAGATTTTCTGGGCAAAGTGGCAGTGCCTTTACTCTGGGTGAGTTAAGATCAGAGCGCAGACTGCATCTGCTCTCTTCACTAGGTAAAGTGAAATGAACTGACTTCTTATCCATGGTTTGTTACTTTCTTGATCGTTGGCAGATCTCTAATGGCCAAACAGTTACCCGTCACCTGAAGAAGGATGACTTAGGAAGTCCATCCAAAGGAACCATCACACTGGAGATGGACGTCTTCTACAATCCAGTAAGATAAGCCAAGATGCTGATGAAGCCTGTTTTTATTTGTGCTCACTCCTTGTTTAATCTGGGCATCCTTAGGACAGGACTGTCAAAACATACAAACTGGATGTGGTGAAATAGCAGAATTATTTTTAAAACTGTTTAATCAGCTCTCACTCTTCAGCAATTCAAACTTGGCCCTTTTAGGCTCCTCTCACAGACCCTGTCCAATCTCTCTATCCTTAAACACACAGGTCCGTGCTGGCATCAGAACCTTTGGACCAAAAGAAATGAAATTCCTGGAGGACAATCCCAAATTTAACAAAAAGGTTGGTTCGCAAAGCAACGAATGAATAATAATAATAGTTAAACTCCAGTCCAGGAGTACTTCCCTTCCTAACAGAGCTAACCGCCACTTACCAACACTGCCCTGTACCCTGTCTGCACTAACTTTGTTACGCTCTTGCTTACTCTACTCTCCGCTGCATATATGTAGCTTGTTTATGTCCTCCATTGTAAGTCGCTTTGAATAAAATTGTTTGCTAAGTGTAATGTAATGTAAACAATGAAGTGCAGTACTATTTCACTGCACAATCTACAACTGTACAACTAAATGTTTATGTCCACGACTTTAAGAATCTGCAATAAGAGTAATCTGATATAGAAATGCTTCATTCCTTTTTTATAGAGCATGGAAATAATATTCTTGTGTTTTGTGTATGTTTCCTATACATCTCTGACATTATTCCATCTCCTTGTTATCTCCTTCTAGATTTTAGCTCGCAACATATACCGGGTGCGGCGGATCAGCACGGCCATTCTGTACACGCTGCAGTACATTAATAGCTGCTTTAAGTGGGAGAACACGCAGCGCAGTATAATAGCCTTCTTGGTAAGTCAGTAGCCCACGCTAATGACTTCTATGGAGCCCCTAGGCAGTGTGGCTATGCTCGCCTGTCCTTTTCTTATTAAAAATTAACATTGTTTATCATATTGTAAATATGCATGTAAGAATGTATGCATTTTCCGTCATCTTTGAGTAGCATCCCTTGTGTAAAATCTCATGTGTCTTAATAATTGTGTCTTTGGGGGTTGGGGGATTTGCTATATGCATCCTTGCATATATAGTTGAGTGTTTGTGTGGACCTGGGGGATGGGAAAAAGGGACATTCCTTTGTTTATAGTTATATTACAATGTTTTTGTTTATTTTTGACATTTACATCTTCAATATGTACTCGTCGTGGCATACATAACATAGTCTGTCCAGCACCATAATTCAACACGTCTAGCTAGCACAGTGTGCATGTAAGACCCCTCTCTGCAGCCACTGGCCTGTGCCGCCTGAGTCGCGGGCAGCTGTCGGTAGATTCCATCCTCGCTGAGTTTTATCATCTTTGTTTACCCGTTCTGCCAGCATTCTGCCCTCCTGGGGACAGGCAGGTATGCGGACACCCCTGCAGGCTGGCAGGACCCCATCAGCAGGGGGTCCTCCCTCAGCCCATACCTGGAGCCCCTCCTGTTACGTGAGCTCAAGAGGGGGCCCTCTCATATGCTGAGGGGGCTCACCTCATTTGATGCGCATTTGCACTGCTCGGCTGGAGGTTCCTGCTCCTTCCACTGATGTGGGAGATGGCACTTCTGTTTATTCCCTCTTTCGCCAATTGCAATATCGCCTCCAATAGTGAAATTGCCGGCAGCTTCCTTTGAAGTGTTCTTATGGAGTCTTTGAATTGGAAATAGTTTCAGCAAAGTCGAATGGAGATGTACGGTTTAACAAAGGCATTTGTGCTGACTGCAGTGCAGCCCTTGCAGAGTAAATAAATCACTTGGTATTTATTCATCCAAACAGCCCTGATTTGGAAGCCTGTAATATTTAGCCTTGTATTATGGTAATTGCTCAAATGATTAATTTCAGAATTATAGCTGGTCATCTAGTTTTTTTTTAGGAGGGGGGATGCATTTTGTTCTCTAATGTGTTCAGCAAGGATTGCAATGGTTTGAGATTGCTTGGCTGAGAGTGTAACAAGGTATTTAAACCAGAAAACCCATTTTCTACACCACGGTTTGTAGTGGAGAATGCCAGCAATCCTTATGCATAAGATGCTGCCATTTTTAGTAGCCTGCAGGTTTAGCACAGTGCAGGCGGTGACTGGCTGTCCCCATTTTGTGTTGGTGGCAGGCTGGCGTGTATGAGGCGGAGCAGTCAGTCGGTGTCTGTCCTCATTTCTGCTGCTAGGCGGGCAGAACACAGAGCCCACAAAGGCAGGCAGCATCCGTCTGTCCCTTCCTCCCAGGCTCCCCCTCTCCCCGTTGTCTGCCACCCCCCCCCACCCCACACACACAGACACACACACACCCTCCACCCCCATACCCACCTTCGCTCCTCGCGGCTTGCAGAGAGAGGGAGATAGAGAGAGGGCCAGCTGCCTGGTGGGAGGTGGCGGAGGCGGTGGCTGACCCAGCCATGGAGCCAGGGAGGGTCAGTCAGCAGAGGGCACGGGAGGCTATTTCACCCACCACGGGCAGAGCGCGCCGAGGCCGCCCCCGAGGGCCGTGGAGCCCCTCATTTCTCCGTCACCCAGCCAGGGCCTCTCTCTCTCCTTCCCTCCCTTTCTCTCTCTCTTTCTCTCTCCCTTTCTCTCTCTCGCTTTCTCTTTCTCTCCATGGCGCCTCACCCCACGTGTGTAGAGGCCAGGCAGCACGCACTGACACAGCACCGCAATATCACAGGCAAATGGTGGCTGGGAAATGAAAAAAGGGAGAGGGATGCAAAGAGGGATAGGGAGAGAGAGAGAAAGCGAGAGAGAGGGGGAGAAAGAGAGGGAGAGAAGGAATAAGAAATGGAGATGAAGGGAAAAGGAAAATAACTGTTAAAAGCAAAAAGTCCACCTTTTGAAACCAGAGGACACCAGAGAGGTCTTGACTGTCATTACCGGCGCTGTGCCACGCCACTACCCACAGCAATGCCCTTGCCCTCGCCGGGGCAATCACATCAGAGGCGCCCGCACCGCCACTCCCTCTCCCGCCAACTCATAATTTGCAATTAAGTTTGTGTTGCGGAGCTGTCTGGAGCAGCCACCACCACCCTGTGCCTTAATGAAAGCCCCCTCTCGCTTCTCTCTCTCTATTTTCCTCTCTTTCTCTCTCTCTCTCCCTCTCCCTCTACCTCTCTCTCTCTCTGCCTCTCTCTCTCTCCTCTCCTCTCCTATATTTATATCTTTAGGCGCTGGTAATAAGGTAACTGAGTCAGACACTGACAGATGGCCCCTGCTTGCCTCTCAGATGTGTATAATTAGAGGACTGTCTGTCTGCTCCTTTCCTGCTGCATCCCAGGGCATCTGCTGCTAGGGAAGGCGCGCACCAGTGCTGGAGCGGCGGAAGCAAGCTAGCTTTAATATACATTGCAATGCATTATTTATGGAGTAGCGCGCGCTAGCAGGCTACACCACAGAGTCGCTCATGCAGTTTTAACACCTTATGCTATGGCTGTGTTATGTTTTTTCTCTTTTTTTCCCTCTGTGGATGCCGGGGGTTTATTGGGGTGTGTGAGAGCCCAACGTAGGGGAGATCACGTTCAGCGGTGGGCTCGAACGTCCCCAAGGCCCGCGCTCTGACCCTGGCACAACAAGCTAGTCTGTACACACGCCACCCACGCTTTAAAGAATATGCGAGACATGATGGACAGAACACATACTATATAATGGTGGTAGTGGTATCAGTGTACTTGTGAGTGTGTGTGCATACATACTGTATGATTGTGTGTGTGTTTGTGTGTGTTTGTGAGGTGGGATGGCATGTTGCATGGTGCACAGATGCTTTGCAGTAAACTTTTCTGTCATTCTGAAACTTTATAATTTCTGAGCAATACTTAGTGAACTAAATATGTTTAAATTTTAACTTGCATTGAAATATATCCACATTTTTTTAACCACAGCTATACAGCTTAGGAATCGCATGTGTGTAGAATATATTTTCTGTTTCGCCCTCACCACAAATTTCTTCTGTTATTCTTTTCCCAAGTGTTGCACTGTAGTTTGTTTGCGGGTTTTTATTGCGTAATCTTTACTGTGGAAGGATAAACTTTAGCGTCTGATGTTCTCTTCCTTTCCCCACCCAGTGGGTTCAGCTGTAAATATAGCACCTAATTAGGTAATGTTAAAAGAGGGAGGCTTGTATGTTGAAGACAAACACCCAGCAAAAATCCTTGGAAAGCATCATCAGTGGTGAGCTTGGCTAAGGAGGAGAAATGGGGATTTTTTTTTCCCCTTATTCCTTGTTTATGCTCCGGTAATGAGACTAGGAACTGCGCTTCTAAAGTTTGACAACCGCATGTCCCTTTTTTGCAAGAAAAGAGACACAGAGAGGTATAGAAAACAGTTAGAGGGGGAGAGAGAGGGAGAGAAAGAGAAAAGGGAGTGTGACAGCTAAAATCTTCATAAAATACTGCCTTTTAAATGCTCGCCTCGTGAAGACTAAGCAAGATGAATGTGCCATACGTCAGGAGAGAGACTGCGGAAGGGGTCAATCAGAGTTCTTCGGCGCACTGCACCCGCTGGCCTGTAGATGGAGCTACAGCACTGTGGAACAGTGTCCGGCGCAGACGGCCAGGCAGAGAAGGAGGGAAGGGCTCTGTGTTGGCTCGCACGCAGAACAGACAGACAGCAACCTGAGGGGGAAGCTCCTCGCAAGGGCACTCTCCTCTCCTCTTTCCTGGAGAATAACTGCGGTGGTCAGGGGATGGTTGGAGGAGGTGGGGTGGGATGGTGGTGGTGGTGGTGGTGGTTGATAATGATGAAGTTTGCATCAGATGTTGGTGCTGAGAGTACAATAGGTGGAACAGATTAACACAGTGGTGGGGGAGAAAAAAGAAGTTTTGTGTTTTTTTTTTCTTTTAAAGGATTTAGAGGAATAGAAAGCGTGAGGGAAAGCAGTGGACGAGAAGGAATAAAAGATCATTTACACATGAAAGCTGATTTGGAGCTCTGCTGTCATTAGACAGCTTTAAGTATTTAAGTCGAATTAATATTTTAACATGTGAGGGTAGGGTGTCTGTCAGTAGTTCTGACTAGGTGGAGGAAGAAAAGAAACTTTGTGTGTGTGTGTCTGTGTGTGTGTCCATATGTGTATGAGGGTGGGTGTGTGTGTGTGTGTGTGCATGTGTCCATATGTGTGTGCTTGCGTGGGTGACAGTGTGTGGGTGTGAACGGGTGTGTATGTGTGTGAGTGTGTGTATAAGAGTGAGTGAGGGTGCACGTATTTGAACCATTTTTCTTTTTGACACTGCCAGGTAGCAAGCGGTTTAGACATCATTTGACAGCCTGTGAAATGCTGATTACCTCACATCACAGCTAGGAAAGACGGCATCTGATGAATGTTTGATGCGCTGCAGCTGTAAACACAGTTGGCAGCTGCGACGGCCACCCCCCCCCCCCCACACACCCCCCCCCCCCACATACACCCCCCACACCCCCCCCCACACCCCCTCCATCCACACACACATACCCACACCTACTCACCTACCCACACACACAAACACACACACACATGCACACACAAGTAACCACCACCCCCTTCACTTTTGTCATTTCTTGATTTTTAACGCGGATGGAATCATCATCGCTCGTCTCTCCAGATGAGAGCTGGACGGGGTCAGTGGCGGTCCCTCGGGCGTCCGATGTGGACCACCTGTGCGTCTGGGCCGGTGGTCCGCGCCGTTCACCAGCTGATCATCTCGCGGTCTGCCCGATCAAAGCGATTAGCAATGAAGCCACAGTTAGTGGAATTAACACTGTGAAACTGTCCCCCATGAAAATGGCAGGTTCTCTGGGTACGTTGAGAGTAGAAAACGAAAAAGAAAGAAAAGTGTGGTCTGTTTTGCTGCATTGCAGTTATGGCCAGGGGGCGTGAAGTTTGTGTGAGTCTGTGTGTTTGTGTGTGTGTGTGTGTTGGTGTGTGTCTGAGTGTATATACTGTATATTCCTGTGAGCACATATAAAAATGTGGGATTTTCCGTGTGTGTCTGTGTGTGGGTCTGTGTGTGTGTGTGTGTGCGTGTGTGTGTCTGCGCGCGCACACATGTGCGTGTGTGTCTGGAGTGTGTATACGTGCTCGTGAATGCCTTCCTCCATCTGTTTTCGTATGACGGTTCTCTCTGGTTTCTTTTTTTTTTTCTTTAAAAAAAAAGTAAGAGTTCATGAGCAAGGCGAGGCAGAGCCCTGTAGCTGGCTTCTTGGCCGTGAGGATGGGCCTGCTAACAACACTGTCCCCATCCCTGTCCCCCACCCCCCCCCATCTCCCCCCATCCCCTGCCAAACCCCCCTTAAGCATCCAGCCCTCACAGCTCCAGAGACATGTCAGGGAAACACTGCTGTGAATATGACAGAGTGGAGAAGAGCAGAGGGGTGGAGAAAAAAAAATGTCGCTCTTGATGGTGATAGGCTATATGTGTGCGCTTTTCAAACTCTTCCGCGAT
>CM059268.1:15196620-15201620 GCA_030347295.1 Setipinna tenuifilis | reverse complement strand
TGGCCCTGCCCGGGGGTCGGATGCCTTCTGCCGACTTGTTACAGGTGGCTGAGGAGCAGGAGATGGAGGAGGGGGTGGCAAACTCCATCACCTACTCTCAGGAGCGCTAATAGTTTTATTAATTCATCCCCGCACCCCATCTGCGACTCTCCATGCATAATCTTGTCGGCATTTTTCAACTAAATGGGCCGTTTTTGTTTTTTTTGCTTTTTTTTCTGTCTCAAAAGGAGGTGGCTTCGTGAGCCACCCCTCTCCCGGCCCCTGTGCGGTGGGACCCCGTTCAATTAGGACGTCATTCGTTATCCCATCCCCATCCCCATCCCCATCCCCATCCCCATCCCCATCGCTATCCCTTGTTGTTGCTGGACAAAATCTGGAGAAAGCCATCCATTATGACTTCAGTGTGTTTTTTTTTCTCTTCTCTTTTGTAATACTGATTGTTGCTTTAATTTGCGTCAGTGGCCGTGAGTGATTGCTTCACTGCCCCCGGTAAAGCTCTCAGGGTGGTGGTCGTCGGGGGTTCTCTTTGTCGCATTTAATTTGATGAGTAATAAAACATTGCACTGCACACCCCACCACCCCCCTTCCCCCTCCACCACCCCCACCGCACCCCACCCTCCCAGTCCCGAAAAGAAAGGGAGCCTGAAGTTTGAGGCCAATTAAAAAAGGTGGATTATTTTCTGTATAAATTCCACTCTTAAGCCTGACAGGTTGCACTTTGTCCACCCCTTTCTTTAATCACTCACGCTCGCCGCTAATAAAACATAAACCACTTAGCGGGGAATTAGTTACGTCTCCGTTTCACGGGAGCAGCGGAATATGTGAGGAGACAGGGTGGGGGCTGCTGCTGGTGGTGTGGTGTGGTGTAGTGTGGAGGATTGGTGTGTGTGTGTGTATGTGTGCGTGTGTGTGTGTGGGGGGGTGGGTGTAGGGCCGACTCCACCAGCGCTCATTAGTGGGGGCTACCTGACGTGTTCTCCACAGCCGTCTGTGCCTCCCGCGAGTGGGGAGGAATCGCAATGGCTCTCCCAGATGTTCGCTGTTACGTTTTTATTAGTGAATGAAAAAAAAAAGAAAAAACAGAAAGAAAAGCACCCATGTTACCACCTCCCCACACACACACACAGACACACTCACACTCACACACACACTTATACACACACACTTGCTGGCGACTGACACATCGCTTGGGAGGCATGCAGAAGATTTCTTCTGACAGGTTTGGTTTATATCCTCATTTAGACGCTGGGTTTAGACACAGCGCATTATATTTCTGCACGCTTTTATCTTGTCGCCCATGCCGGCGTGCCTGCGCTGAGAGGGAATTTGCATTAGTGGCCGATTATGAATACCTGTGACAGATCCTCTCTCCAGCAGGCTTCCCGGGTGGAAATGAATGGGCTCCCTCTGTTGACTCGAGCGGGAAGACGGAGACCAGGCAATTAGACTTTAGTGGTTAATGTAGCAGCTTTCGTGGGGAGGGCAGTGCCGGTTCAACATTCCTGCTGGGCTGATGTCAGTTTGCAAGCATAAAGATCTCTCTCTCTGTCTCTCTCTGTCTCTCTCTCTCTCTGTCTCTCTCTCTCTCTCTCTCTCTCTATCTCTCCTTCTCTCTTTCCTCCCACTCTCTCCTTCAGTGGAAGGTGCTAGCTATGGCAGGCTAGGTGTCTGCTGGCCCTGACTGAATTCCTCAGGGGTGGGGTTGAAAAATATCAGCCCCTTGGGTGTGTTCAGGAGAATGGATGTGACAACACGTGACCCAGGCTACAGGGAACCAGGGGGGATTCCACACATTAGCATCCTTCACCTGGACTCTGCCTGTAATGTGTCTGTTTGTGTGTGTGTATGTGTGTGTGTGTGTGTGTGTGTGTGTGTGTGTGTGTGTGTGTGTGTGTGTGTGTGTGTGTGTGTTTGTGTGTGTGTGTGTGTGTGTGTGTGTGTGTGTGTGTGTGTGTTTGTGTGTGTGTGTGTTTATGTGTGTGTGTGTGTTTATGGGAGTGTTGAAGTGTGTGTTTGTGAGCTCGTGTCTAATTACATGTGAATTATTTAACAGCATTATTGGGCACACTTATACTGTACATATGTAAACACTTGGTTGTGCCGGCTACAAATGCACACATTAAGCACACAGACACGTTTGTACACACACACACACACACACACACACACACACACACACACACACACACACACATGTGGGCAGAGGCCCAGGGCATAGTAGTGTGAGTGAGGATGCGTGGTTTGCATTAAGTGTGGTTCATGATTCCCTGGTGGCTGGTGGCTCCAGTGACTGTGGCATGAGGTAGAGGCACCCTGGAGCACACACACACACACACACACACACACACACACACTGGATGGTGGGCTAAGTTGACACAAGCAGGTTGCTCTCAAGCGCAGGCCTGTAGGCATCTTCTGTACTTAGCGCATCCCAGCACTGAGTCAGGCATATGGACTTTAACAGGGCTGTCACCGAGTAGCGGAGGACAACCCAATCGGACACACAGCTGTGTACCTGAGCGTGAGTCACACAGGTGTGCATACCTGTCATAGCTCTCGCACATAAATATTGTTTTGAATGCCAGAGCTGGTGGGTTACGCACGTTTGGCGTTTAGTGTGGACGTGGATGGTTAAGTGCTCTAGGTCCACTGGCATGCACATGGAGGATGTTAATGTAAAACTAATGGAGATCCCATACTGTACTGTGATGATTGCTCTTGCATAATTGATTCTCAGAATGACAATGAGATTCATGGAGCATCCAAAACATCTCCCTCTCTCTCTTTCTCTCTCTCTCTCTCTCTCTCCCTCTCTCTGTCTCTCTCCCTGTATCTATGTATCTATCTCTCTTTATGTTTTTCTTTCTTGCTCTAGTTTTTTTTTTTCTTCTTTTCTTTTGCCTCCATCCAACGTCTTGTTTTGCAGTCACCTTGCCGGTGTGATAGTCCTTTCATATCGTGTGATAATTTCAGTCAGAGGCAGCCTCATTAAGTTGCCACTAAATGGGTTTAAACGCAGGCTGTCCAATTAGTGTGCCGCTGTGAGCTGCAGTGGGTGTTATGACGCGCCAAGCGCCGTGCCTTTTTACTGAATTATGAGAGATTATTTGCTCCATGCCATCCATCTTCTCCTGCTGCCAGGGGTCCCTGGCTTTCTCCCCCTCCACCACCACCCCCTCTTCAGCCATACCATCAGCCTGAAGTAGCCTTGTTTCTGGGAATGTTTTTTTTTTGCCCATTGCTGTGTCTTGCCCAGTCATGGTCAGCGTCAGACAGCATGGCTTGTTCCTTCTGAGATTCACAGTCTGAACAATAAGGCTGTTGTAGAGAAGGCTTAGTGCTCGATGGTCATATTACGTCAGTGCTGTTTGTGTCAGTCGGGAAATAGGATCCATAAGTGTAACATTGTTCCTCATAACCATGAAGTGTTTTTAGTATGTCCCTGTATACAATGGCACACACATTTATACATACATACATACATGAATACATACAGTACATACATACTTACAAACAATAGATGAACATGTGTATATAGTTTGTCTGTTTGTGTGAGGCAGGGCAGTGTTTTATTATTTCATGTTCTTGTATTCGCATGGGTATACATGTGTGTCCGTTTTGTGTGTGCGTGTGTGTGTGTGTGTGAGGGTGGGTGGGTGTATGTGCACATGTCATGTGAGCTTGTAAGTGGATGGTGTGTGTGCGTGAACATATGTTGCATATGTCTAAATCCGCACAAACCGCTGAAACCACAATTATGCGTGTGTTTGTGCTTGTGTGTGATGTCTGCATAGTAAACCCATGGGGCTTTAAGGATCACGCTATGCACAGGGCTCTGCTCTCGAGGGCGGCTTTGGTGTGTGTGCGTGTGCATGTGTCTGTGTGTGTGTGTGTGCTCGTGCTTGTGCTCGTGCATGTGTGTGCGTGTGTGTATGTGTGTAAGTGTGTGTCAAGGGTGGAAACTAACTTTTCAAAATTTGAGACTTTACCAGCTACTGACAAATAGATGGTAAAATTCACCAGCCACTCAACAGTTAATCATGATTTTGTGTCTGAAATCTACCAGTCACTTTCATATTTTACCACTTCCATATTTTATTTGGCTGGTGGCTGGTATAAATTTCCATTCCTGATTCCGCGCGCATGTGTGTGTGTGTGTAAACACACATTCACGTGTGTGTGTGTGTGTGAGAATGTGTGTGATGTTGCCTGGTCTGTGCAGTGTCGGGCATAACAAGCTTGTATTGTGTGGTCTCTGCTTGTGTGTCTCGGCAGATCTTTTATTGTGTGGTGCCTGTTTGTGTTTCTCTGCAGATCTTGAATAGTGGCGTGTGTGCTTGTGTTCCTCTGCAGATATTGTATTGTGTGGTACGTGCTTGCGTTCCTCTACAGATTTTGAATTGTGCCGTGTGTGCTTGTGTTCCTCTGCAGATCTTTGTGCTGACGGTGTGGCAGTGGGAGCTCTTCATGCTGCCCCTCTTCCTGCTCCTGCTCATCGCCTGGAACTACTTCCAGCACACGCCAGGGGCACAGAGCCACAGTCAGGTCCTGGTGAGTGTGTGTGTGTGTGTCTGCGGATGGACCAACCACCAACCTCGCCCTTCCCTTCTCTCTCACCCTCCCTCCATCCCTCTCTTTTTCCTTTTCTCTCTCCCTCCCTCCATCTCTCCCTCCTGCTCTTCCCTGACCCCTCCTCGCCCACACATTGCAATCTGCTAGGTGACGCCATTGAAATGAGTCCCCTCTACTGAAAAGAACTGAAATGATATCTCCTACAACACACATACAGTACACATTCACACAACACATGCATACATATGTGAAGAAATGTCAGTCCCTACTTCAAAACCCTGCTATGTATTCTGCCTGTGCACTTAACATAGGTGATTTTACTAATTAGCACACCTACTTTTCTGATGATTTGTGTGCTCATTAGGATCAACTTGTTGAGAAAATACTTGGATGAAAAATATTGTACGGTGTTTTACTTTTTGAAGGTG
>CM059268.1:15191620-15194120 GCA_030347295.1 Setipinna tenuifilis | reverse complement strand
CAGCACCCCACCCTGCATACACGCACAGACTTCCACACAGACTTCCACACACACACACACACACACACACACACACACACACGGTGAAAAAAACAGGTCCTCTTTTTAGATCCAGACTGGAAGAAGCAGTTCTAATTCAGGGAGATAAGTCACATTGTAATACGTCTTAAAGAAGGAAAGACAGAACACACAGACATGCATGCGCACGCACAGTCACACACACACACACACACACACACACACACACACACACACACACACACACACACACACACACACACACACACACACTTAATGCCCAGTGACAGTGCTATGATATGGCAATTAAATGCTTCTCTGTATGCTGTAGAGGAGCTCTGACTACGGGAGTGCACTGGCTCACCAGACTTTGAACCAATATTTGCTTCAATTGAAATGTAAAAAAACAATTATCATCTGATTGTGTTTAATTGTTGTAGACTGCTCCATTTAGTCCCTGAAAGTGATTGTTACCTTCACATTACATAAAATGAGATGGTGATAAAATCAGGTGGAGGAGATTAAAGCAAAAAAATATCTTTCACAGATTTCTGTTTTAAAGGATTCATCTCATTTCTGATGTATTATAGGTTACAGAACCCATTTTACTTCATGGGGAAAAGGGAAAAAAAAACGAAATATCTCCTTTCATTTACTTAATTAGCCAGCTGTCCGTGTTTGTTTTAAGTTGTCAGCGCCAATTTAAGTCTGCCTATTTCAAAGTCTTGTTATGGTTTTCGCTGCGGCGCGAAAAAATTTGATATCGTCCCGGCAGATCGGGCCGTGCAGCTTTGCACCTCATATCAAAGTCATCTGTGCAAATGTGTGAGGTTAAAGAGTGATCAGTGTTACATCTGATGATTTTAAAGCGCCCCCCCCCACTTCTCACCCCCCCAACCTAATTTCTCCCCGGGTCCTTTTTGCTTAGCATGTGTGCAAAGGCTATCCCCTCCGAGAAGGTTACCATTACCCTGCCATA
Source organism: Setipinna tenuifilis (assembly GCA_030347295.1). Taxonomy (NCBI): domain Eukaryota; kingdom Metazoa; phylum Chordata; class Actinopteri; order Clupeiformes; family Engraulidae; genus Setipinna; species Setipinna tenuifilis. The sequence goes on along the minus strand of CM059268.1, from coordinate 15,193,123 downwards.
TCACGCTCTGACTCAGTGTGTGTGTGTGTGTGTGTGTGTGTGTGCGTGTGTGTGTGTTTCCCCCCCTGGAGGAAGGGAATATGTAAACCTCCGCCAAAGCAGCAGGATCGTGAAGGCATGACACTAAAGCAAGGCGATAGGAGCGGCTCTGTTTCTGCAGGAATAACACACAGCAGATCTGCTAGCCGCACATAAATCTGTCCTCGGGGGGCGGGAAGAGAGGGGCCGCTTACAAATTACGTGCAGCCAATGTGACTTCCCTTTGGCCCTAGGTATCAATCGCCTCGCACACACACACACACACACACACACACACACACGCATACGGTGTTTAATCACAGCACAGAACAACAGCGGAAAGGAAAACAACCGCAGCCCACCACCCCCCAGCACCACCTCCCCACCATCCCCACCCGCGTGTAATGTGTGTGAGTCTGCTTTGGCCTCTGGGCAGTGGGGGGGCTCCTCGTGCTTTGGTCAGCACTGATCGAGGCTGCAGACATACAGACACAGAGCTCACCCGCCCCCCCCCCCCCCCCCCCCCAACTCCCAAGAGACCTTCATAGCACCAACCCAGCCACCACGAGACTACACTCCTTCCCCCCACCCACCCACCCATAAACACACTCCCCAAACACCCTCTCGCACTATTATATATATCACCTTCAGCCTTCCGCAAGGACAGAGCACTGATGTCATAATGGGGGGGCCTCAGAGTGTTCCGAGGCGTGTGGGCCTTTGTGACACGTGTGGTGCAGCCCAGACACATGGCTCGTCTCGCCTTGTCTCGCCTCGCCTCACATCTCCTCTCGTCTCCTTTCCATTCCTCTCCTCTCCTCGCCCTGCAGTCACGTCTGTTTATGGATGCTGCATGTTTACAGTCCCATTTCACCCGAGCGAGGGATCTAATGCCAGCAACACAGGTGTTTTTCATTTGGATGCACACTTTGCTCGCCTTCGTGGAATAAGTGGATGAAGGAGAGAGAAAAAAAAAACATCGCCCATTGCTTTTGAATGAATATTCAAATTTGAAGCCATTTACTCAAATTAAAGGAATGTTAAATGAGCTTTTTCACCTGGCTTTCTTTTATTGTGCCCAGCACTCCCATGAAACAGCGTTCTTCCTGTTTACCCTTGTACTGCAGATCAAATCTGCTCCATATTAAGCCCACCTTGAAAGCCAACATTTACAATTTTACCCTGAAATGAGAATATGATCTGACAGAGGTTTTGTAATCAGCAGACATTTATGACTCTTGTAGTCTGTAGTCCCCCCCTCCACCCCCCCGCCTCCATAAATCCATCCGACTCCTCCTCAGAGAGCAAAGCTTTTTAGATTTTTGTTTTTCCATGAGCGCTGAGCAGTTCTCAAGGAGCGCATGTAAGGGACAACATGAATGATAAAAAAGCAGGGTAAAAAAATGACGGAGGACTTCAAGGGTGTTTAGGGAGATGAATTGCAGTAATCCAGAGAGCCTGTTGATGTACGCTCCTTGCTTGCCT
>CM059268.1:15154120-15184120 GCA_030347295.1 Setipinna tenuifilis | reverse complement strand
TGTCAGTTCTGAGAGCAGTTTCATGTTCAGATGTGGCTCGCCGTCTCTTTGTTCCTTTCCTCTTCCATCTCCCATTCTGATAATCAGGACTCAGTAATTAGAGCCCAGTTTTCACCTCCATCTCACAGAGCCGTATGCGTGTGTGTGTGTGTGTGTGTGTGTGTGTATGTGTGTGTGTGTGTGTGTGTGTGTGTGTGTGTGTGGGATTGCATGTTATTGTTGTTTGTTTAGAATAACAGCCACTCAAAATCAACAAGAGGTATTTTTTTTCCTGTTTACTTTATTTTTCTGCCTCACCCTGTGAGTGACATGCGTTTTGTCAGCTTTTGAAATTATTTCCAATTTTATTCCTCTGTTCTCTCTCTCTGATTTATTCATCAACTTTAACGCCCGTTTATTTGAGTGTGAAAATCAGCCCCCTTCTTCAAAACAATAACAACTAGAAAATCTCAACTTCAGAAAGAAGAAAAGTGTAACCACAACTTGCCAGTCTTTATAGTCTGCACATACATCGTACACCCAGGCAGACTCTAGATATTTTAGTTTCTCTTTCTCTGCCTCCTTTTGTGTCTTCTCTCCGAGGGCAAAAGAGTGAGCGTGAGACTTGCTGAGAAGTGATCGATGCTGAGCGGTCCTCTGATGACGGCCGGTTTTGCATACCGTACGTACTGTAGGCTCCATCCCACAGCCCCAGCACCGCAAGTCCTTGATGAGCCGTCTCAGGCTGGCATGGCTCAGATTATTATCAAGGCGACACGGCACTCCCCATTTAGGCTGGGGGGGTTCAAGGTGGCTCTGATGAGTTGTGAGTGGAGCAGGGGGGAGGCAGGAGGGGGCAGGAGGGGGCAGGAGGTGCCTGCTGAAGCCTGTGTGAATAGCTGCCAAGCCCAGCAGCCACGGCTGATTTCCCTCCCAAACAAACTTCTGCCTGCCGCTGCTATAATTAGCACCAGCTACAGAACAGAGGAGTGGAGGAGAGAGAGAGAGAGAGGGGAAAAAAAAGTTTGCTCCTCTTTTTTCTTTTTTCCCTCTCCCTCTCTCCCTCTCCATCTTTTTCTCACTTCTCTCTCTCCCCCTCTCTCTATTCTCTCTCTCTCTCTCTCTCTTGTTCTGGGAGAGGACGCGGCAGCACACAATGAGCAATTCCTTGGCTTAGCAGTCAGCCCCTCGCTGCCTGGCAGGTCGTCCCTCAGTAAGGGCTGCTGTTTGCCTCTAATGCTGAGCCGGTGGAGGACGAGGGGTGGAAGAGAGAGGAGAGGAGGAGAAGAGAGGAGAGAGGGGTGGGAGAGAGAGAGAGGAGGAGGAGAGAGAGGGGTGGGATAGAGAGAGAGATAGAGAGAGAGAGGAGGAGAGATGTGGGGTGGGAGAGAGAGAGAGAGAGGAGGAGGTGGTATTGGTGGTGGAGGAGAGGAGGAGGAGAAGGTAGCCGAAGCTGGTGAAGAACCCCTTGACTTTTCAAATCCTTCCTCCCTGTGATTAATCCCCTCTGCTCCTGTGTTTAAAAAATGATTCATTACAGGCGCGGCCGGCTGGCTCTCCCCCTGCCTGGGCCGGCGACTCAGGGGAGCCATTACGCGTGCTCCACTGAGCTCCGATTACCTGCCTCTCCTACCAAACTCCTGTTTGTTTTTACAGGTGCAGTACAGCGAGCTCCGCGCACCCGCCGCCACCAACCCGCAACGCAAGAAACGATAGGGCCCGGCCCGGCCCCAAAGACCTGGAGGAGAGGGACAGAGAGAAAGAGAGAGAGAGAGAGAGAGAGAGGGGCCACCCGACGGAGGGGTGGAGTGATGGACGGATGCATCAAGGGATGGATGAGTGGATGGATGGATGACAGGCCATGAGCAGTCTCTTTCATGAAACAGCTTGGTCACGCTGAGCTGTCCTGCTTTGGTGCTCTTGATGAGTTGCCTGTGCCTAAACTCGCTGCAGTCTAAACTCACTGGACTTACAAACCTGTCTTATTTTAATGCATTAAGACGTACCGCAACTGGGAGGCCCATGGTCATCTATGTGCAAGTGTTTGTTTCAGAGTGTGCAGTGGGTTATGTATGGGCTGTGTATGAGTTTTGTGTGTATCAATTAGTGTATCCTTGCCTGTTTGAATTTTGTGTGTATGTGCATCTGTGTGTGTGAGAGAGTGTGTATGTGTGGGCGGGTCTGTTCGTGTGTGCATGTGCTTTCATATTTGTGTCTGTGTGTGCGTGCATGTGCATGTGCACGTGTGTGTATGTGTGTGCGTGTGTGTGTTCCCATCACCCCTCTGTGATGGGGGCTTTGCCTTGTCTCTTGGGGCAGCACATGGTGCTGTCAATCACAACTCCCAACTTTTATAGGGAAAAAAGGCAAAGTAGGGCGCCCCCTGGCCCAGCTTAACAACACGTCTTGGATCACTGAAACCCCTGGCCACAAAGCTCCAGAAAAGCTTCACTGACCTGCACCACATGGAAATGTCTTTCTGTTGACCATGGACCAATACAAAGCAGTGTAACTATGTGATTAATTGCAAAGCCAGCTGGAATGTGGATGCCATGCTCTTTTTTCCGTATGATACTATCATTACTGGGCCAGATATATAAATATATGTCCTTTTGTACTGCAGAATATTTTCTTACATTTAAGAACTATCATATATTTTCTTTTAACTTTGGAAAAAGAAATGTCTTTTTAATCTTGAATGTGTATGTACTGTAAATATTAAACATTTTTTTGAGATATTCTGTGCGATCCGTTCGATGTGTTTTTTGCCTGCGTGATGTATGGTAATGTTTTAGCCATGCTGCAGCGATGTTGCTGAGCTATGGAGAGGAAAAAGCGAAAAGGGAGAAAACAGCAGGGAGTCTAACTTCTCAAAAGTATATTTGTTCTCAGGGAGTCAGGTCTTCTTTTCAAGCCCGCACTGCAGAGAGGGAGAGAGGAAGAGGGAAAGAGAGAGAGAGATAGAGAAATAAAAAAGAGAGGAAGCTAGAGAGTAAAAAGAGAGAGGGAGATAGACAAAGAGAGAGAGGAAGAGAGAGATAGAGAAATAAAAAAGAGAGAGGGAGATAGAGAGTAAAAAGAGAGGGAGATAGACAAAGAGAGAGGGGGAGAGAGTGATAGTGTGAGACAGGGCGAGCACATGTGATTGTAGAGCGTGGCCTTTGGTAGAGGACTCAGGCCATGCTGTGCTCACTGTGCTGTGGATGTGGATGTGCTGCTCACATCAAAGACTGGCGGGTCTGGCTCACAGGCTAATGCAGTGCCTTTACTGTCTTCCCACAACAACACAGGCCAGATGAGAGACTCATCTCACAGAGAGAGAGAGAGAGAGAGAGAGAGAGAGGGAGAGAGTGGAAGAGGAGTAAAAAGGGGAACAAGAGGGAGGGAGGGAGGGAAAGGGGGGGGTCGGTCAGAAAGAGAGAAAAGGGAGGAGAGAAACAGAGAGAGCTCTCTTCATTCGTAGCACTTAGTGGCTCACATTTTCATTAAAATCACCTCCAGTGCCTAATGGCCCTCCTCGAGCCGCGCCACGCCACAGCGTCTCTGCTCGTGATGGAGCTCACGCCAGCGTAATGGAGCTTTCCTGCCTCATCAACTTATTTATTCATATTACAGAGAGATTTGATGCAGCCCTCAGCCCCACAATGGGGCTTCTCCTGATGCAAAAGGAGCATTCGCAACGAGTGTCGCACGAGCCGCTTCAAAAAGCGCATGGTTTGTGAATTATCTCATATTGCAAGATAATTAAAAAATTGTGAAATTGAAATTACCAGCCAACAGCATCATATTGTCTGTGTGTGTGTGTGTGTGTGTGTGTGTGTGTGTGTGTGTGTGTGTGTCTGTGTCTGTGTGTCTGTGTGTCTGTGTCTGTGTGTCTGTGTGAGTGCACACTTGTGCATGAGTGCATGTGTTTAGGAGACCTCTGTGCAACAGTGCTCCCTGTTTTGTGAACTAAGGGCTCTTTAGGTTTGTTTATGTGCGGTGGCGTCAGTGTTCCCGCACTGAGCTGTTCTGTCTGGTGTCCGCTCCAGGGTCTAAGTCAGGGGGAATACACACACACAGCCTCCAGCCTCTCTTTTGAAAACTTCCTCTCCCTAGAGTGAAAGAGGAGTAAACTTATGGTGAAGAAAAGAGAAAAAGTTCGCTCACTTCTGCGTCTGAACTCCTAATGGGATGTGTGGTCAGACGAAGAAGAAGTTGCGTTGTGTAAAAATAGATGTGCGTCAGCGCCGGAGTGATCCTGTTTGGTGTCACACACACACACACACACACATACACACACACACACACACACACACACACACACACACACACACACACACACACACACAAGCCAGAGCCACGGACCCCAGCTCTGGGACTTGCTTCAGACTGATTGGAGAACAGAGCATCTACCTTACAACACAGCAACACACCCCCCCACCCAATGCATGTGTACACACACACACACACACACACCATGGCATGCTCACAACCGCCCCCTCAGACACACACACACACACACCCTTGCACACACATGCAGACCCACACACACACACTTAAACACGCACACACACACACACACACAAACCCCCCTCCCATGTCCCACCTCCCATCCCCCTCCCCCTCCCAGCCCAGTTGCGCGCTGTTGGAAGAGCATCCACCGGTGCACGGCGAGGAGTTTGATTGGCTCCTGGGGACCCCAGCACAGCCCCGGGCTATCTCTTCTGACAGGCTGATAGAGACATCAGCCTGCTCTCCCAGGAGCTGCCACCAGGGGTCTGTTTCAAAGCGAGGGGGAGTGGAGGTGACCCCTCAGCCTCAGACGAGAGCAATCCCACACACACACACACACACACACACACACACACACACACACAGCAGAGCCCTCATGCCTCCCAGCCCCCACTGGAGGCTGGGAAATGTGTGGTGGTGTGGGGTGATGGGGGTTGGGGTGTCGGGAAGGGGTTGGTGGGGGGGGGGGTGGGTCTGGCGAGAGAGATGGGTGAGGATAGTTTGTGTGCATGGAAGGGGTGGGGGGGGGGGGGGGGGGTACTGCTCCCATAGCACACTGAAGAACAATAAAAGAGCCAGTCGTGTTTTTCTCGAAGAGGTGAAACCAATTAAACAAGACTCCCAAGAAAAAGCTCGGTCACCAAGTGTGTTATTGCCGTCACGTTAGAAGCGCCCGCAAACTTTGAAGTGCATATGACTTCCTGTGTCTGTATTTTTAGCCCAAGAACATTCTGTGAAATTCAATAGAATCCAAGCTGTCAGCTGTGTGTGTGTATGGGAAACGTGAAAGGGAGACAGGGGAGCCGACGCACAAACCCCAGGAGAGCCGGAGCCCGGCGCACCCGGGGGAGCGAGAAACAACAGCCACGCCGGAAAAAAACTGACATGATACAGAGGGCTGAGAGCGGCCAGTGTGTTGCTAAGCTAAGTGCAACCCCTTTGATTTGGCCCCTTTCACCTCCACACCCCACCTCCCGCACCCCTACCCCACCCACCCCTACCCCACCCCTCCCCTCTCCTGTGGTGCTTTAGCATTCCGAGTGGTGTGATGAGGGTTTGGAGCACGTTGCGTTCGGTGCCAGGCAGCGGCAGCTTTCGTGGAGAGAGGCGGTGATGAGGGTCAGGCCCGTCGTCACAGAGGTTACTGTCAAGATGGATGACGTCGCTGGCATTAACAGGGTCACGGCGCATATGACCAGCTTATTCACCAGCTGTCAAGTCGCTGCCAGTGAACTTTTGGCAGGAGAGCTGCTTTGTGTAAAGTCATGTCATTTACGTCCAATGACAAGGAGGACGGCGTGGCGGTTAGGGGAGAGCCGAGCGGCTGCGAAAGTGCAGATTGGTGGTCTCCAGGCTCTGTTTACGAGTGCAATCATATTTTGAGAGAAATTATTTATCAATTTGCCACCTCCTCCAGAGAGCGAAAACACGAAATCTCCGAAGACACGCAACCACCACACAATCTGGTCCCCTGAATGCATTAGAAAGTCCCTGGATGTTTTACAAGCTTTGTTAATGAACGCTTCAGCCATGCGGCAGTTAACATTGAGCTGTTTTTTTTTTCTTTCTGTGGGTGATTTTTTTTCCTTGTTGTTGTTTTTGTTGTGTTCCGCATGGCGGTGATGTCTTCATCAGGCTGTCAGAAGCGGAAGAGCCTGCAGCTGTGGCAGAACCCCCCTGAGCCTGTCACACTCCTTGTTTCCATGGTACTTCCTCAGGCAGCTCCGCGGGCAAGCTTGAGCGCAAGGACCCCTACAACCTGTTTTTTTTTTTACCTCTCTTTTTTTTTTTTTTTGAGTAGTCACTTTTTTTTCTCTGATAGGTGCCCCCCACCCCACACACACACACACACACACACACACACACACCTCGTAGCAAGAGCCAGCAAACAGTGTGTGTGTGAACAGAGATCAGCAACACACACATTCTCTCACAATCACACACACATACACCCACTTACTTGCTTTCTCTTGTCCCCAGTTCTTTTTGCAGGTGTATGTGGCTTCAGCAGCATCTTGCTTTGGCACTCGTGTGCCTGCGCTCGTTACCCCTTTTTTTCATCCTGTCGCCGCTTTCTCAATGATTGTAAAGGGAGCCGTGTTATTATTAAGGGCCCGTGGTGACCCCCCCTCAGAACTGACAAGCAGTCCCAGGGAGATGGGGTTGGGGGGGTGGGGGTGGTTGGTGGTGGGTGGTGAGGGCAGAGTAGCAACGGTAGCACTCCCAGTTAACTTGCATGTGTCACATCACTTTGCTTTTCATTTGTTTTCATGGCTGAGCCTTGAGAAGGGAAAAGAGAGAGAGAGAAAAAAAAACAATTGCGATAGTGGGAAAGTGCTTATGCTCTCCAACAACAAGTTTAAAGAAACATGCCTCAGAGGCATGTTGGCCCTGACCCAGAAGGCCACTCTCTGACACCAATAAGGTGGGTGGCTTTTCCAAATCCCAAAATTCGGTGCGTAATGAGATCCAAATGACCCAGCCAGATTGCGCTTGCACAAGTCACTGATTGAGGTTCCCTGCTTTGTAAAGCAGCACAGGCTGCACAAGAAAGGGGCTCCTGAGTTGGCTGGGCCGCTAACACTGGGATGAAGTTGGGAGTCAGATATGCAGCGGGTGCTTTAATGTGGGTCGCACGCAACAGCCAAGTTAGTTGGAAAACTTTCATGTTCACAGAGAGCGTGAAGAAAGCAATGGAGACCACAGCTTGAGACCAGAGCTTGAGGCGTGACACTTGGGTACACATGGCACAGCATTCCAAAGTGGCTTTTTTAATCCACCAACCTGTTTTTGTACAGTTGCCGTTTACACGTTGTTTAAACAGAGAACTGGGCTTCTCACTGACAGGGACACATAATTCTTCCACATATATCAAGTGTTGAGCGCAGCCTTTAAGAGTTTAAATTAAGTCATTGGCCTTTAACAACATCTCTCCGAGGGGCCTCTCTGCATTAATAAATTCCACTGATTCGGCTTTAATATTATTCCGAGAGCATTAAAATGAAGGGAACAGCTGGGCCGGTGACCAGTCTCTGGAGCATTGCTTGGGCCGCTGCAACGGCGCTGAAATGCAAAGCGTGTCTGAGCGTGTCTGAGCTGTGTGCGGGGGGCTCAGGGGTGGTGCTGGGTGGTGGGGGGTAGGTGGCGGGTGGTGGGTAGTGGGGATGTCTGGGGCGGGAGCAAAGGGGGTGGTCAGGAGGTCTCTGTGTTACAGGTGCAGGGCTGACAGGCGGAGGGCGGCAGATCAGGAGGTGGGGGCGCGGCCATCACAGATGAGAGGAAGGCCGGGCGTGAGCTCCTGACCGCCACGGAGCAATGTCACCTCCATTCAGCAGAAAGAGAGAGAGAGAGAGAGAGAGAGGAGGAGGAGGGAGAGAGAGAGAGAGAGAGAGAGAGAGAGAGAGAGAGGAGGAGGGGGAGAGATTTTTTGTACTTATGAAGTAAAGGGCTTCCTATAATATTTTTTTGTAATTCTAAGTGCCTGCCCACTGTAAATGTATTCATGTGATGGGACCCATGTTTAAGGCATCAGCTGTTGAGCAAAATAAATAAATAAATAAAGACATAAATTAAAACGACACCCCAAACGCAGGAGTGAAATCTGTGTTTGATAAAGGTGAAAAATATAAGACGTCCTATTCCAGGAGGAGAGAATAGTGGTGTGACTCGAGTGCCATATTTTGTGTTAAGACTTGATCAAAATAGCCCTTGAGGAAGAACCTTGAAAATGCCTCGGAAAAAAAAACACAAAGACTGCAGAGCAAGGGTTGAAGCTGATAGAGAGTCAGAGAGAGAGAGACAGAGAGAGAGAAAGAAGAGAGTGAGGGAAAAAAAAGATGTGTGAAACCTTTGTTAAGTGCTGATGGTGCCTCAGTGGTCTGCATTTAACATGTGCACACTCGTCAGGCAACAATACACAGAATAATTTAACCGCATATTTCATTTTAATTAACAGTGATATAACGCAATGTGACTCGCATCCTCCAGAGAAAAGTGCCCAATATTTGGTTTGATGAATCTGCTAAAGCCACCGCCAGTCCCACCGCCCCTCCCCTGGGGATCAGGTATCATTAGAGATAAGCACAGATCTGCTTTTTGTCCCCGCTGGAGAGAGTGGGGGGAAAAAAGACGAGAGGAGATAACTTGAAAAAAGAAAGAGGCACACATGAATTTTCCTGGGCGCTGGCACGTTGGTGACTGCGGGAGTGTTCAATATTAATAGGCTTTCATCAAGGACACAATTAGGACACCTCTATTTGACACTTTCTATACTATGGGAATGAATATGTATATCTGGTCCCCAGGAATGAGACATTGCAAAATTACAAAGTGAAATCACAAGCCGCCTTAGTAACAATGAAGATCCCCACCAAATGACAATCAGGGCCTGATGCATTTTGATCTGCCCGGAATTTCAAAGAGGCAAGAGAATAAAAGTCTATTATAAGCTCACTTCACAATATACAGCCCAGGGCAAGACGTATGCATATACATATTAGCATATGCATGTAGTATCACTAAGAATATCTACACCCCCCACTTAGACATACACACTTACCCTAAAACACATATACATACAGGCATACATACCTTTACAGCTAAAGCCTATGTAGGGTTCATTCGAAGGTCACCATTGGCACAGTAGGAGGTAGAATATAGACATAACAAAATCTTTTTTTATTATTTAATTCATAATTCGTGATTTCTGCCATTTGTGTGATTAAATTGATGTTTTTTTTGTCCTGAGTAAGCTAAATAAGACATTTTTAGTTTTGTTTTACACAGGTTTATACAACCTGTTTTTGGACACGTTATAAGAGGTAGGTACTTAGCTATACTTAGGCCAATGATTTAGCTGCGGGTTTGTCTAATGTCTGATCTCAGGAAGCACTTTACTAATACCAACAAACACAAACACACACACACACACACACACACACACACACACACACACACACACACACACACACACCAAAAGTCCATTACCTCTGCAGTCCTGCAGTAAAAAAGGGTCTTAACTTTGTAAAAAAATAAAAGAAAGTGACAGGCCCATCACCACTGGCTACTAATTAGGGCTCTAATAAATAAGTCTTCCTCCGGCTCTGCCATGGCTCACATCACAGACTGTATTCGGCTGTATAATATGTTTAAGCGCCGATCAAAATGGCCCCACTAATTTTCATTTAAAAAGAGTCCCCCATCACAGCAGAGTCGCGTGTGCTCCTATGATCCGGCGTTTAGAGCCACGCTAACACTAACGCGTGTGTTTGTTTTCGCCCAGGATGCCGCCATGCGCGTGTTGCCATGTCACCCACTGGGGTCTAATTAGCATCCACGGCACACAAGCCCCCCCAGCCTGCGCCTGTACACAGCGCCCCCCCCCCCCCCCCCCCGCCCGCCCCCCAGCCCGCCCCCCCTGCACAGCCCAGCCCAGCCCAGCCCGGCCCAGCCGCCTTTGAAAGGAAATGAAAGCTTTACACGGCCCCGTCCATCCACTGACCCCAGGGCTTTGCCTTCAACCTGTTCACCAGCATCTGGTGTGTGTGTGTGTGTGTGTGTGTGTATACGTAAATGTGTGTATGTGTGTGTGGCATGGATTCTTACATGCATACTTGTGTGTGTGTATGTGTGTGTGTATGTGTGTGTGTGTGTGCGTGTGCCATGGATACTTGCATATGTGTACGTGCATATGTGTGTGTGTGTGTGTGTGTGTGTGTGTGTGTGTGTGTGTGTGTGCGTGTGTGTGTATGCATGTGTGCACTCACGTCTGCATATGTGTGTGTGTGTGTATGTGTGTGTTGACAATTGCATTGGCAGAAATCATTTGCACAGACCCAGTGCTTGACAAGTGCCAGGTGTGCTACTATTTTAGCAGATGAAAGCCTGTCAGGAGGGTGAAGCCCAGACTGCGAGCCTCGACACACAGGGAACCAGCCGCCCGGGCTACTGATGTTCTCTCCTATTTCTCTGTCACTGATATATGAAAGTCTGCAGCACATTTCATGCCTGTATGCCTCAGTACCTTTTCAAAACACAGGTGGAATTTCAAACGCCATAATTACCTGCCTTGTATAAATCAATTTACCTAATGCATTTTCACGTGCTTTGATTACTCTGACAGTTATTAATGCGTAGTAGTAGTCGATCGTCTGGGGCAATCCACACTAATGTACATGACGCAGATGGGATCGTCTTCATCTTACTCACACTGACGTGGGCTCTAACGTCTTTATTTGTTCTTTACAAGACACACTGTTGTATGCATTCAGTGTGTACAAGAGGAAATTAGCAGTGGTGATACCTCTAGTTACTCTAGTATTAATGAATCTCATAAGGCCTTGTTCAACAGATCAGACCTTAATGGGACCTGTCCATATAGAATATACATGGTGCTGGCCCACTAATGCACCTTTAAGTGTGATGTATGGGGCCCGTGTGCCTGATATGAGCCTTTGAAAAAGACATAGGTGGGGGGGGGACGTAAATGCCCATGGATCTTTAGGCAAACAGCGTGAGACCAATTAACAAGTATCTCTCTACCAGCTCTAGCTGTAGTCCATTAATGTGTGTGTGTGTGTGTGTGTGTGTGTGTGTGTGTGTGTGTAGCTGTGTGTGTATGTAGTAGGTGTGTGTGTATGTGTGTGTGTGGTAGGTGTGTATGTGTGGAGAGAAAGAGAGAGAGAGAGAGAGGGGAGGGAGGAGAGGAGGGGATAGGGGTAGAGGGGTAGAGAGGGGGGCCACAAAGAGAGAGGTGGGTGAAGAGGAGGCAGCAGGGGAGGAGGGTGGAAAAGGAGGAGGGAGGAGCCTGCTCCTCAGACAGACAGAGCAAAACAAAGCCATCATCTCCCAGCACTTGCCCTCCGCTCCCCTTCTCCAGCGCGCCTCCAATTACCGCCTCCCCGCGCCTCCCCGCGCTGCCATCAGTATGCAGCGGGCAGCCCCTCTCCGCCGCTCGCCCCAGGCCACTGAATACGTTACCTCTGCTCGGGGGCGCCCGGCTCCAGGGGGGTGGGGAGACTTGCCCCGTAACCCCCCGGATAATTTGGGATTCCTGCGACCACAGAAAGGGAGACAGCCAACAGCCACTCCAGTCCAAAAAAAAGAAAGAAAAGAAAGAAAGAAAAAGAAGGAAATAAAAAAGAAAGGAAAAAGTGGGTGAGATACATGGGAAAACAAATACAGCACATGTATAAATGAAGAATCAAGGGTTGGCTTTTGCCAGACATACTGCAAAATCTACTGATTTATTGATTTTTGCTCAATTATTTATTTGTCATTATTTTTATTTTTTTTCATTTTGTTAAATTAGAAAGCAGAGAGCATCCTCCTACTGTTGTTCTGTCTCCACACACACACACACACACACACACACACACACACACACACAGTGAGAGTCTCACATAGCCACTACTCAACCGCTCCAACACACAGGTGAGCATCTTCGCGGCTGTGCTGCTAAAGACAAAAATATGAACTGTTTTACATTTAGCTGATTTTTTTCCACATCTTGTCTTGCGGCACATATGGCTTCGCCACCCACTGTGAGCTTCTTTTTTTTGTATTTTTTTTTAATTCCACACACACTGTTCTTTCAAGAGTCCCTCCTGAGGAGGACAATGGCGTCCGGACAACGGCGAAGGCTCTGTGTCCTACACTTAAATCCATAAGAATGAACAATACACTTCAGAGGTAAAGACGGCATTAGAACATCCATCTAAGACAAAATGCCCGTGCGGCTCTGGGGCTTTTTATCCTCCTCTAACAAAGGCTAGCGCCGCCGCACGTCCCTCTGCCTGGCTCTCCCAGCACTTCTTATGGGGGCTTTGTGGCTTAAAGGATAACACAGGCATATGCGCGCTACAAAAACACCATACAGCACTCCCTCAAGGACCACAAGCACTCTATATCATGTGTTACATGCATTATTATATTATATTATATTATATTATATTATATTATATTATATTATATTATATTATATTATATTATATTATATTATATTATATTATATTATATTATTGGATAGTACTCTATATTCCTGATGCATATACTGTAAATAAAGATGCCAATATCAGCCTCTCTGTGACTCATAAAAGGTACTGCAGTCAATAAGATATCACTTTCCATGTAAAGGTATGCTACTTCTGTGAGTGTGTGTGTGTGTGTGTGTGTGTGTGTGAGTGTGTGTGTGTGTGTGTGTGTGTGTGTGTGCGTGTATGTTTCTGTGTGTGTGTATGTGTATGTGTATGTGTATGTGTATGTGTGTATGTGCGTGTCTATGTGCATAACTCTCTGCATGGCTTTTCTTTTTATCTGTGCCTAACTCCCACTCATCCTGTGGCCCTGGTGCAGCTCTTCCCACTCGCCAGTGAACAGATGCACGGCTCGTTTGCAGGCCGGCCCGTCGCTGACTCCTTTTAAAGATGTGATAACAGTACAGTGGGCTGCAGTGTGATGAGACGGGAGGGAGAGGCGAGCGTGAAAACGAGCCCTTCCACTTCACTGTGCTGCCTGGCTCTGTTACCAGCAGCCGGGCACGCACACACACACACACTCACACACACACTCTCTCTCACACACACACACACACACTCTCTCACACACACACACATACACAAAATCCCCAACAGGCTTGTAGAGCGATGAAAATCACATAAAGCTTGTGTTGCATTGCACCCAAAAAAAATCCTTTATTTATGCGGAGGGTGACATTAATGCCTGTTTAATATGCTTCTGTTTCCATGCCTTCCCCAAAACAGTTGGAGTAATTGATTACTGCATTACTTAATGTAGCGATGAATCAATTACCAAAAACGTCAGTCCCCACCGCGGTGACTGGGCTAGTGCTGGGCGGTGTGAGGCATCGGATGTGATGGAGCCATAGGGGGAAATTATGAGACTATTAAAGAGATGCTTGTTATTTCTCTTGGCTTCACAAGGAATTTCATCAGCTTGTCCAAGTCCCTGTTAGGAGTTTGGCCGTGGAGGAGCTGGGTGGAGGAGCGCGTGCCTCAGCTCAGCTCAGCTAGGCCAGATTGGGGGGGCTGTGCTGTGCTCCGCTCCGCTGTGCTGTGTGGTGCTGTGCTGCGGTGTGGTGTGGTGTGGTGTGGTGTGGTGCGGTGCACTCGTCTTGAAATAAGGCCTCTTGCAATTAATCAATTATTGGAATCAGAAGAGCCAATGTGAGGTGAGGTAATCCCACTCTGACTAATTGAACTCAGCCAAACAGTGCTCTCTACCCCCTCTTTTTCTCTCTTTCTCTCTCTCTCTCTCTCTCTCTCTCTCTCTCTCCCTCTCTCTCTCTCTCTCATGCACACACACATATACTGCATAGCGTCATAGAGAAGTAACAGTGTTTTACCATTTATAATGAACTACTCTGTCTGGCCTTTCCAACATCAACTATAGAAATGCATATCACTTCAGGGAAAAGTCCCTATCTTAGGTATGGTCATGTTTTTCTTGCTTAACTGGTGACCTCAGAATGTATTTTTTTTGCGCTGACGTTCATGCTGAATTCAGCACTTTCTGATATATTTGATCTCTCTCCCTCTCTCTGGTTATTCATTTAGATGTGTCTATGGGGATATTTTTAGAATTTTACCCTGATTGTCTTAAACGACTACAAAAAAAAAAAAAAAACGGAGCGAGCAGAGATGGCATCTGTGATAGCGGCGGACAGACTGACAGACAGGGTGACAGAGTGGGAAGGGGGGGGCTGAGAGGATATCGCTCATGTGCGAGGGCACCTGTTTCCCAAAGCCCGGCTTTAATCACTCTCATCTGCGGCCCCCTGCCGACACACTAACCTGGAGTTACTTTGGAAAGGAGATCGGCCCCTCAGATCCTCAAATACTTTCCTCCCTCTTTTTCCTCCCCCTCTCCATTACACTCTCAGGCTCTGTATTTCTCTCTCTCTCTCTCTTTCTCTCTCTTTCTCTCTGTCTCAGTCACTCACTCTCCGCCCCTCACTCGCTATCTTCCTTTCCTCTCTCTCTCTCTACCTCTCTCCCTCTAACTCTCTTTTCCTTTGTCTTTCTTAGTCACTCACTCTCTTTCTTCACCCTCTCTCTCTCTCTCTCTCTCTCTCTCTCTGTCATATTACCTTCCTAATTCAGTCCAGATGTGACGTTCCCACTTCGCCAGCATGTTTATCTTTCCCTCTTCCATCTCATTCCCACCTGCTCACTGACCTGCAGACCCCACGCTCAGACTCTCATTTCATTTGCCTTTTTTCACCCTTCCTTTTCCCTCCAAAGTAAAGAACTCTCCTTTGGTTCTCTACAAGCCAGCAGCCTTCCCCTCCCTTCCTCTCTCTCTCTCTCTTACACTCTTTCTCTCTCTCTATCACACTTTCTTAATCTCTCTCATTTTTTTTTCTTTCTACTGAGCCACCATAGCCTGAAGTGCCTGAGCTAGCTGCACAACCTATGCTCCACTAACCGTGTATATATAATTCTCCCCCTCTTTTTTCTGTTGGGCTAGCAGTGTCTAGAGAGAGTGTGTGAGCTAACGTTCATGCAGAAAGCCGCCCTGGCATCTTCTCTCTCTCTCTCTCTCTCTCTCTTTCCAGCATCCTCCATCTTTTGTGCCTCCATCAACATCTCAATCAGAATCTCTATGCTGCTGACCTGTGGGTAACCCACCTCCCATGTAGATGGCAGTGGACCAAGGATCCAAGCAAACACAGCTGAAGGACTGTCTCTACTGGAGGTCTTTTGTGTTTTGTAGGAACCAGATCACACAAGAATTGCAGTAGCAACAGGATTTTTTTCGCATCCTTCCTATGGTTATTCCCTCCTCTGCACTGTTCTATCCTGTGTAGAAAAAAAATATATAAAAAATAAAAAAAATATGTGTTACGTGCTAGACGGCTGCTATTGCTAAACAATGTGAAATATGCTCTCAGTATCATTTTGCATTGAAAAGGGGGCCTTTTTGTGTGTGTGAATAAATGTCTTGGATTTGCTGAATGAGAATCCGCAGGAATGCCATTGTTGGAACGGGGAAAACCGTTGGCTGCCGCAGACATGCCTGAATCATCTAAGCTTTAATTGGATTCGCTGGGCATCCCTCTCTCCCTCTCTGACGGACAGCCCACCTCTCTCTGGACTGGAGTGCCTGTCTCCATTGGATGGGCCCCAGTAACTAATCTTGTTCTGCTAAACACTTACTGTTAATTGTATTTCTTGTTGGGATTTATTCCCCTCCTTCTTTTTTTGTGTGTGTCGGCAGATAATTACCTCCCCGCCTTTTCGCGCCCAAGCCGGGAAGACGTCCTCCACCAAGGGCCAGAGCAGGTGCCTCGCTCTGCGAGAGACTTACTGACAAGCCCTGTCAATCACCGCCAAAGCACTCTCCCTTTCCCGCTTCTCAAAGCACTTATATTCCCTTTTGTCAGTTTAGGCCAAACACAATTTAGAAAAAAAAAGAGCTTAACCAGGTAGCAAACAGGGCCGCGACTGTCTGGGGGAATTAGCGCGGTGCTGTCTGCTGTGCCACTCTTGATCAGCGAGGTGCCGTAACGGTGCGCAGGCCGTTCTTCCCTCATGATAAGGGCCTGTGCTTAGGGGACCTGCGCTGGTTAGCGCTCCTTGGCTGATAGTACCTGGCTTTAGTGCGATTGTTATTTAAAAAAAAAATCCCACCCTCATTATGGCAATGGATAGACATCTTCGGGCCCTTTTCCCACGTCACCGGCTGAGCTAAATAAATCAACTTAATATTCTCTGTGTGTCTACAAGTATGGAAATAGCATCTTAAGTCTGAATTTTATTTTGTTTTTTTTTTTTGGTGGTATGCAGGCATCACTGCTTTTACACCCAAGTTTCATAAATGCTCAAGACAATAACTGAGCTTTAAGAGCAACATAATGATACTGAATTTACAGATACTGCTGTTATTTCTCTTCCCCGCACACACAGGTGTATGGACAGAGAGAATCCTGCCCGCTAACAGAGCGCCACAGCATGGCTTTGAGGAAGACAGAGAGAGACGCCTATTGTTATTCTTATGTCTGACCTGGGGGGCATTGTCAAGCTGTGCAGAAACAGCCGGTCTTAGAGAGGCGCATAATAAAATAACGCAATCAAAGATACCCATGGTGGCAGAGCAACTCCCTTTCTCTCCCTCCCTCTCTCTCTATCTCTCTCTCTCTATCACTCTCTCACACTTCCCCCACCTCTCTATGCCTCTCTTTCTCTCTCACACTCTTGCTCTCTCTTTCTCTTTCTCTCCCTATCTTTCTCGCTCCCTCCACCCTGATCGCTTTCTCCTTTCTCTTTCTTTTTTCTCTTTCTCTCTCTGTCTCTCCCTCTCCCCCTCTCATTCTCAGCAGCGTGTCCTGATGTGGGAGACGGACTGGAGAGAGAGGGGCACCAGCAGAGACTCACACAGCCGCGTCGCCATGACAGGGGGGGGGGAGCGGAGCAGGCAGAGAGGGTCAGATAGTCAGGCCCAATGAACATGGCTATGCTATAGAGCGCCACTGACAGGCCCGGCCTGACAGACACCAGAGAAACAGAGGGGTGGAGGGCGTAGGGTAGGGTAGGGTAGGGTAGGGCAGGGTAGGGTAGGGGAGGGGTGGGGGGCATAGGGTAGGGTAGGGTAGGGCAGGGTAGGGTGGGGTGGAATGGTGGTGGGTGGGCCGAGGGGGGGCTGTGGGGATCAGTTATCATATGCACTCCTCGACAGTGTATGGCTGAGGGAGCAGAGAGCAGCACCCTGACACTGAGCTGGAGAAATTATGGCCGCAGAAATCATGGCTACAGAAGTTGTCTGCAACAGCACCCAGTTTTTGTTTTTTGTGCTTATGGCATTGGTATTTATGGGAAGTGTGAATATTTGGCTGGAAATTTTATTTTGTTCAGTTATAAACACACATGAGCAGTTGTAATAAAAAAGTTGTACAGTGAATTAAAGTTGTTGAATTTTGATCTAAAATACTGAATGGGTATTTTGCCCCCCAACCCAAAAAAAAAAAAATCTATGACACTCACCCATACACAACATCTTGCTCTTCAGAGATAAAATAGCCCAATGTAATCATGTCACAACAAGTCAGTAACATTGAACAGACACTTTTGAAGGCTCTTGACAAACTATTTAAATAATACACTTGTACGCATATGAAACTCTGTACTACTGTAGATACAAGAGAATCGGAGTTCTCTCTGCAACCTAGCAACCCGTAGTAGACAGACAGGCAATGGACAGGCACTTTGGGGGAATTCAATTCGCTTGTCATCCTCTGTGAATAAGATTGAATCACTTGGACATGTGAGGTGATTTAGCATTGTTAACGCACTCGCAAGCAACTACAGCCGAGCTGGAAATCATGTTCTTTTTGTCTGCACTGAACACAGAAACAGATTTTCCCTTTTTCATTTCTTATCCTCTCTATTTCTTTCTCTCTTCCTTCCACACACACATGCACGCACGCACATGCACACACACAAACACTCACACACACACACACACGAACACACACACACACACACACACACACACACACACACACACACACACACTGAAGGGTATTTTAAAAAAAGAACAGTCATCAGCATGACAAGGATATGTGGCCTTGTAAGTGTATGCATTTCAGTGTATGGGCTCTCCGACATCTATGGCTGTCCAGACATCATGCACTCAGTACACTCACTCCCACTCTCAAGTGCTGCTCAGCGCTTTAGTGTCTGTGTACAATGGACAGACACCTACACAATGGGATTCAGTAAAACCGGCACAAGTGGTCTTCATCTACATGTAGACCATTTTAATGCAGAGTGTTTAAATACTAACAGTACCCACCTAAAGTCACAGGGTCATGGAGCTGTTTGGAGCTGCAAGATATATGTACAGTGAATATGTGAACGGCTCCTTTCTTCGCTAAACTGAAAAAAATTATAAAATAGTTGTATGTGCTGAGTTTTGCTTTTTTACATACGGGACAAAGTGTAACTCCACAAAAGCTTTGAATATTCTTTTGTTACTCTTTGCCAATATGAGCATTTCATATTCCTCATTGACAGCTGGTGTCAAGGCAAGACACTAAGGTTAATTCTTTCGACATCTTCCATGCTTTACCTACCTTTTGCTTGTACTGAATGAGCCAGTGATGGGGTGAGTTGGAGGAGGAGAAGGAAGTTATTGTCAGGTTGCTGAAGCAGAGGTAGGAAAAGTGACTGGGCAAGGTTGGACTGTGTGCATAGGTCAGACACCCCGTGGTGCTTTCTCTCTCTCTCTCTCTGTCTGCCTCTCTCTTTTTTTCTTTCTTTCTCCCTCTCTATTGCTCTCTTCTTCTTTTGTAGCCACTGCACTGTACACATTGTTGAAGGACCGTGATCTGGAAATATACAACTTTTTTTTACTTTCTCTCTTTCTCATGTGTGTTTTTTCTGTAGTTGTCTTTTGTTTCTAAAGCTGATTGCTCTATTTTTAAACTGTGATTGACAAGAAAAAGATTATGATTAATTAAACGATCACTTGACAAACTATTAAACATATAAAAGGCCTTTACACCATGCAATTAAACATAAAAGAACATTTGTGTTGTAAGTGGTTATATTTATTATTATTATTATTATTATTATTATTGTTATTATTGTTATTGTTATTATTATTGTTATTATTATTATTATTATTATTATCATTAACTATTTTCTACTGAACCAAGCAACGTTTCACGTTGCCTGACCTCTCCATAACCCAAAGGAGAAGAGCTGCTTTACTACGTCTGTCCTATAGGTGGCACTATGTCACCACTAAACAGAGGACAAAGCAAGGGATGCAATGCAGCACTTGGCAGTGAGGAGGAGGTCTGGGGCTACTTCCCAGTTTTAATTAGACAGAAACAGATACTTACATGTTGGGTTCTCATCTGCTATCCATCTTTTTTCACTGTCTTTTTTGGGGGGGTGCGGTGAGGGTAAAAGAAACCTTTACTGTCCTGTTGTAACTTTTACGGGGACGATAAAAAGCAACCCAAGCCTTGCGATACGAAAGTCAAGTGTTAAAGATGCAGTTTCACACTAGGGATGAAAAAAAAATGGTGAAAAACAGGGGCGACATAAATTACGCCTTCATCATAAATTGGTGGCTGGACAATGCTCCTCCTAATGGAAACCCTCTGCAATAAGAACAATTTGCACTGACCATAAATAATTACAACATCCCAACCAGAGCCAAACAGATAAAGCACCCTGCAAGGTTTATGGGTGATTATAAGAGGCCAGTGAAGAGAACAGGCATTCACTGCATTGTTTAGTATCTGCGGTAAAGGGCTCTTGTTTATCTCGAAGTTCAACTTCATGGGACCTGGGTATGGAAAGCTGAGTATGTTGTATGCTGTAGCAACTACTATACCCTAAAGTAACTTTGTTGATAGGAATGAATAATTCACAAGTCTCTGTATGACCCCTTTGCAAATGAAAAGCAACAGCAGAGTTTCCTTGCTGGCAACACAGCGAATACAAGAGTAAGGAAAGAGAGAACATGAAAAAAAAATGTTTGTGCTGTTATGAAGTGGATGAGTATATAATCTGAGGAATACACCTCGGATGCAGACAGGAAGCAAAGCCAGGGAGGGAGGAAGAGAGAGAGAGAGACTTAGATAGATAGAAACAGGGGGGTGGTAGTGGTGGAAAAAGGGAAAGCGAGAGATAGAAAGAGACCAGCAAAGAGAGCAGTTGAGGGAGGAGTGGGACGTGAGAGGTGGCTAGCAGGGCCATACTGTCTCAGTCTAGAGCCCCAGATGTGGATGGCCAGGGGAAGGCTGCTTTACTGATTCCCTACACACCATCTCCCTGCACATACCCATGGCTTGGTGCTCCACAACAGATTTGAAATAATAATCATAAAAAAGTAAGGCCCTCCTGGCTAGACGCCACCAGACAGGGCTTTCCACCAAGATCCAACACAGTGGGATGGGACTTTATTGTTTGGTGATGGACAGGGATAGGATTGAGATATGGCTGCTCCATATTCTGCATTAATTAAAGACAGGATCAATTAACACACATGGCAGAGTGTCACAGTCTCTCACTGTTTGTTCAGTTGAGCCTTGAAGTGTGGAACGGGTGCATGTCCGCACTTTATTCTTTATTCATTCATTTATTTTGTTTCCTGTTTATCAATCCAAACTTAATTGCAATTTTCCAGAGACAAGAGTGACAGGATTGAAATGACTGGGCAGAATTAGCATAGTGTGAATGATTATTTATCCCTGACAAAACAGTTGCGCTTGTCCGGCTCTGATTCTGATATTAAGTGTGTCCAGCTTGCTTGGCTCATCCTTTGCCGAGCAGGCGGGCAGGCGGGCAGAGGAAGAAAAAAAAAAAAAAAAAAAGAGAGAGGAAAAAAAAGGGGAAAAAAAAGAAAGGGAAATATTATGCCGCGACCAAACAGGAGCTCTTCATTTCTAAATCTATTCTCCGGCGAAGGCCGTTTCTTTATGCTCACCTTTATCATGGAAATTCAGTGCGCACCGCCACCGCGCTATTACCAGCCTCAGCACTAGCTTTCTGCTGAGTCGGAGACGTCTTGGCCTAGGACAATTTGTCCCTCCCTCCCCAACCATTTGCGCCCGTTTGCGTCTGGCTACAATATGGAGAATATATTTGCATATTACATTCCTGGCCTTCATTAAGGCCTTACTACAGCATAGATTAGGCCAGTGGAAATGGTGACCTTCAAGTAATCATAAAAAGATGAAACTGATTAAAAGAGTTGACTAATCGTATTGGAGGAAATGGAGGGCAAATATACATAATGAGTAGTCCTATTTGATATGATTAAGTCTGACATTATAAAACAGTGGTGGTGCTTTGTGTCACGAAAAAAAAAAAAAGAAAGCAAAAAGGAAACAAATACGGTATTATTTTCAACATAAAAAAGTGATTATTGATTAGCTGACCTGCATGCTTGAGGTTGTCCTCTGAACCCTCCCAGGCCTTGCCCTTGCTGTGAAGCATGAGAGCCGTGTCAGAGCGCACACACTAACAGCACACCTTTTTAATCAATGTAAGTGCTGGGCGCTCCCCACAAATGAGAACAATTATCCTGGCCCTGTGTTAAAGATATATCACTGAAACACAGAGAGCAGCCAAGACAGGGAGTGGGAGAAAGAGAGAAAAGGAGAGAACAAGCAAGCAAGAGAGAAAGAAAGAAAAAGAGAAAGAGAGAGAGTGAGAGATGGTAAAAGAGAGTGGAAGAAAACGAGACAGAGTGAGCTAGAAAGAGAAAAAAAAAAAAAGAGACAGCCAGCTAGAGTGAGAGAGAGCGAGAGAGAGAGTGAGAGAGAGGAAGATGAAAAAGAAAGAAGGAGAGGCTGTTGGAGGGAAAAAAATGAGAACTGCTCTCCAACACTGGTGGTCTGAAGAAACGTAGCCATATTTGCTTGTTTTTAATAATTCATCCAGTTATTATAACAATATTAGCAAAGATTAAACACACTCACATTGCTCATTACTCTGGGACCACAGCACAGCAAAAGCTCATTTCCTGTAGGGGAGCGCTGGCTAACCCCGGCTGACCCCTGGCTAGTCCCATTACCATGTCCCAATGTTTAAGGCCAGCCTTATTGAGCTTCCTCAGCTGCTGCGCAGACAAGTGATTTATGAGCCTCGGAGATCTCTTTTAATTAATATGTTTTCCTCCTCGCTCCAAAACATAAGCAAGGAGGGTTATGGCAAACATTTAAACATTTAAATTATACAAACAGGAGAACCACAGCGATCAGACCAAGTGCTTCAGAGAGAAGTGTCAGATTTCTGTTTGGAGCAGATGGGAGAATACCAAAGGGCTATCAAAATCCCTTTTGTGCTGTTGGAATGGGAAATTTGAGGGCTTGTATTTATTTATTTATTTATTTTGAAATCATGTCATTGCTATCGTCTGTGCAATGATCACCCAACCCCCCACTTTTGTGAATGCACACACACATGCACACACACACACACACACACACACACACACACACACAAACAAGCAGTATTCTGCAGCAGAACTGTTTTTATAGACACGTCAAAAAAAAACGGTAGCCTCACTTTGGAGTCTGTGACTAATTGATTTAATCCATTCCCTTCTTAAAAGCAATCCCTGTGGAATGCCACCCACCTGTCAATGGGGAAAAAAATCTTAAAAACACAGCCAAGTCTATAATGCATAAGGCTTGTGTGAACAGGAGCGTGCCTGCATAAATCCGCCTAAGTGGTAAGGTGTGTCTTCAACACTGCATCAAAAGACTACTTGAGCAGCTCCAATAATACTGTGATTATGAGAACAAGATTGCTATCAGGGCCTGCGGTGCTGGGCACACACACACACAGACACACACAGACACAGACACAGACACACACACACACACACACATACACACACACACACACACGCACACACACACACACTTACTGGAACCAGCCATCGCTGGACCCCTCGGATTCTCTGTGTTTATCTTCAATATTCAGAATAATCACCTTCAGCTCCTCTTTTATAATAAATGATCTCCGATGATGACACTGGCATAGTACTGTACATGGACCAGTGTGGGGACCAACTGTGTGTGTGTGTTTGTGTGTGAGAGAGACTGTATGTGTGTGTGTCTCTCTCTTTTTCTTACTCCCTGTCTCTCGCTTTCTGTGTGTGTAAGAGAGACAGAGAGAGAAGAAAAGAGAGAGAAAGTAAAGGGGGAGAAAGTGAAAGGGAGACAGAGAGAGAGTGCGTGTGTGTGTGTGTGTGTGTGTGTGTGTGCGTAAAAATTGCTGGGAAACTATCACACACCTCTTGATCGGTTTAACAAAACTGCTGAGACTAGAACAAGGGGGCCTGAGTAGATTCTCCTCCTGCCTCCCTCTGCCAGTCACTTTCAAACGTCTCCACGGTGACAGGCTCCTGACGGGGAAACACTTGAAAGGAGAAGCCACTATTAGATCATCGTCATTTGCTTCCACTTTTTCATCTAGCTGCCTGGGAACTGTTGACAGATGTCACCGCAGCATTAATGCGCACTAAAAATATAACACACACACACACACACACACAAATACAATCTGGGGGAGAGCAAAAATAGAGACCACTGATCCACTTTCGACAGATTTATGATTTTTTTTTTTTTTTTATAATTTTCCTCTTTTTTTTCCCTCAAACTGAGAAAATCATTCTCAACACAGACATTTGCATTCCATTTGGGAAATAAAGGCCATGAAAACAGAGCTTGGTTCAATGGTGATGCACTTCACTCTTACACTCCTGAACAAAGGTAGATAACAGAAGCAGACGAAAGCTAGTCTGCTGTGCCCCATTATCTGACATTTGTCGGGTACCTACCTACAGTAGACGGTAGAAACTGGCCGGGACACAGGCTATGTCTGCACTCTCTAATGTGTTTATGTAAGGGCTTCACTGAGCCCAGTCAGTCCACGGGCTTTTTGTTTCGAAATGGTAACATAATGCAATAATGTTTCGGAGCCGCTGTTTTGATTGGGAAAGGATACCCACTGCAACTGCCGCTGCTAAGTGAGAACATAATATTGGCGTTCATCATTTTAAGTTGCTAACGGGGTCTCGATTTCAGCTTTTCGGAAATCAAATTAGTCTGCCAGACATCCAATTTGTGTTTTTGTTTGGTCAAATGTGGCTGCTGCTGCGCTAAGGGCTGAACCGACCCCCCACCCCCCTTCTCCTCCTCGAGCCCTCGTAAGCTACACTCCTGATGGAGACTTCTCTGGGACAAAAATGAGCAATTAGGAGGACAATCTTCCATGCCGCTTGCGGTCTGGTGCGGAGCTCCTGCAGACGTAGCTCAGCTTCATGTCCAAAACAAATTTCCGGAGAGGGGCATGTTGTGCCGGTGACTGGTGGTGACTGGCAGTTTTTTTTTTTTTACCTGAAGAGAATGGCCTCAAAACCTCATGGGAGTTTTGTAGCCAGGCCACACTCGGCCCGGCCCTGGCCCACACACGTGTCGGCCCGTCAGTCCAACGGCAGCAGCCGACAGGCCAGTTTCTCCACAGCTTAAATCATATCAGATGGGCCATCGACAGCCCGCTGTCAATGCCAGAGCCCACAGAGGTTTAGCTGTTTGCACATTGACTGATTGACTGGTTTTTAATAGACACATAATTGGTGACAAAGACCTTTCGATGGAGTGTCATTTGCCAGAACATTTGCGATAATTCACAGCCTGACTAATTTTCCATTGGACACCATCCCAACTGTGAAACAGAGAAGGAGATATGAAAAAAGCACCCCACCCCCCCACCCCCCCCACACACACACAAATACACACACACATACACTTTTTTACAAGCGTAGTGTTGCAATTGAGGAATTGTTCAACAGTATTCTCTGAGCAACACAGACCAACCTCCTCTCTTTTCTATCACACTAGACTATTCCAAAGACACATATTCATTGTACAGTCCCTTTCAGTAGTTGGTTAAGAGGGAATGCAAGTGACAACAACAATCATACTGTATGCACATACTGTAGACATCTGGCACAACAGGTAAAGCTCTGACTGTATCCCTCCAAAAAAATAAAATAAAAAAATACAATAAAAAAAAAACAAAAATCAATCTGATTCAAAAATGTCAGGGAGCCAATATAGCTGGACTTGACCCCTGACCCCTGCAGGCATTATTCATGAGCAGTGATATTACATGCTGTTTTCTATCATGGCAGGCCTGCGATGGGGATGATGAATAATAATTCACACCCGACGTGTTTGCTTTATTCATCTGGCCAACCTGAGCCCTTGTGTGTGTGTGTGTGTGTGTGTGTGTGTGTGTGTGACGTCTCCCCCTCACCACAGGAGGAGGTACACACCGGGGTTACAGAAGTCTGTGTGTTCAGGAAGGGGGGGGGGGGCAGGAAGCAAAAAAAAAAAACACAAACACTCTCTCACACACACACACATACACACACAAACATACACAGAGATACACAAAATCCCACTCTTGTCATCTACAAGCTATTTCACGTGGGCTTGGCTTTCCCCTAGCCAGCTGCTTGGAGGATTTTTTTTAACATCTATTAATGCCGAATTACTCCAATTACAAGCTTTCCACCCCAGCTCTCGGAGGCTGTGCGTGGCGAGGTGTTGCACAGCTCCGGCAGCCAATCACGGCCACCGGGCCGCCACCGGCAGCAGATGTAAGCAATTTACTTCTGATTTCTTCATATTCAGTGGGAGACGAGCCGCTGATGACCCGCGACCCCAGAGCCTGCAGGATTCTAACCCTATCAAATTAAAGCTCTCTGCTCACTTATTCCCAGGCGCTGCCGGGCCGCTAACCAGCCATCCCGCTGCATAGCAACGCCGGGCGGGCGTGCTCGCTCATACGCCCTGCCTCATCAGCTGCTATTAGGGAAAATATACAGTGCTCTAATTGGATGAGATTCAGCTAAGGAAGTGCGAGTGAAAGGTCGTTCGCCGCCGTGTGTCTCCTGCTCTTCAGAATAATTTCTGTGTCCTCCGTCTTCGGCGGGGGCTGTTAAACAATAGGGCCAAAGTTAAAAGCCTTCCTCCCTTTTTCTCACCTCTCCTCCCCTTTTTCTCTGCCTCCCTCCGTCCCTCCCTCACTTCCTCGCTCCCTCCCTCTCTCTCTATCTCTGTCTGGCTGCTTGAGAAGAGAAGAGAGCGGTGGTGGCATCCGTGATGAAAGGAGAGTTCCAGGTATCAAGTAAACAACATGGCGGGGTGTGTGAGTGCCGTGCTCTACGGTCCTCGGGCCTGCCTCACGTGGCCCCCTCCATGTGGCACCCCTGCTCGCGGTCACCCCATGCTGCCACCGCCACCGCCCTCGTCGCCAATTTTAGACATTTACACATTTACACACAGCGGGGTGGGGTGGGGTAGGATGGGGTGGTGTGGTGGTGGTGGGGCTGGGTGCAGCCACTGGCACTAATCATATGAGCCCTCTCAGACTGGTAATCACTCGACACCATGTCAGTGTGCAGAAAAGTGGGCTGAGTCACAGGGCTAAGTTCTAACACAGCAACGTCATTTTCAGATAGCTAGCGCTTAGCATTGGCGTGCGGTGCGCAGAGGAGATAGTACTGTAGGTATTGTTAAATTCACAAACAAGTTGACAGAGTATTTGTTAATGGTCGCACACTTGCTTACCGATGAAGACTTGAGTCCGCTGCAAAATGGCAGACGGCTGAGCCTTCTCGCTATCGTAATAGGTGCCCAACCAACTGCCTCATCCGGGACATAATCATTGATTTTCCTTCCCTCTTTACTCTGATAATAGCTTACCCCAATGGCTGGAGAGATAAATATTTTCTTTCGATTCAATTCTTTAAAGACAGACGAGAGAGAGCAAAAGAGGGGGATGGGGAAAGTGGAACAGGGAAAGTAAGGGAAAAATCAATATGTTTTTCAATGTGGTTTTCAAGGGAAATATCTACACTCTGGACTCCAACTCTTTAATTAGGCAGGAAATAGTAATCATATTTTTTACCATTCCTAATCAATAACGTCGTAAAACATTTGTGGACAAATTGAACTTATTACAGTAATGTTACGAGTGTTTGCGATCGATGTAATTAACATCCTCATAAGAAATACCACTGGAGCGTTTCACACACCTGAACAAAAGATCAGGACCTGGGCTCTATTGAGGAGCGCCGAGCTCCACAGGCTGCCCCCTTTAAACATATGCCAGACAATATTATTATTCATGTTCAATCTCCGCAGAGGTGAATGCGGAGGGGTGGGGCGGTGGGGGGGGAGGGGGGGGTGAGAGGTGGGGGAAGCACGGTCGCTTAAGGATTCAATCAGCCCTGGTGAATGGTGCAGTTTTGTGCAGGCTCATCTACGAGTAGTGGGCCATCCAGGCTCGCTGTCAGCCAATTTTACAGCTGGAAGGGCAGAGGCCCACGGAGGAGGGGAAATGGGGTGGAGGGCTCCGGGGTGGAGAGTGTGTGTATGTGACTGTGTGTGTGTGCGTGTGTGTGTGTGTGTGTGTGTGTGTGTGTGTCGGGGGTGGGGGTGGGGGTTGCAGAGGGGGCATTCAGAGAGCCGGCCGAATGCGCCCCGCCAGCCCACAGCATCTTGCACCTTTTGTCCCCCCCTCAGTGAAAGGCCTCCCCTCTCTGCAACGCTCCACTACACGGCCTGTGTTTGCTGTTGGAAAAGGGTTGATTAAAGAAAGAGGGGAGGTGAGGGATGAATGCACACACACAGACTTTCACACACACTCACACACACACACACACATCCTCCCCACACACATGTACACATGCATGGACAAATACACACACACACACACACACACACATAACAATAAGATTTCCTCTCTCCCCCACTCCGAAAGACACACCACACACACACATACACACACACACACCATCTTTCTCTTTCTCTTTCTCTGTCTCTCAACCCTCTCCCCAACCCCTGAGATACTGTATTTGCCCTTGCGGCTTGGGCGCACTGGGAGAATGCGGGCAGCCATTGATCTAAGGCTGATAAAGCCCATGGCGGGGCTCGCACGCCGGCCTGCCCATCCTCATTCTGCTCAGCCAAGCCCCTCTCAGGCAGCCGCGCCTCAGCTAATGCCGCCGATGTTGTGCCAGTCACGACCTGTGGGGATTGGGCCCCTGAGGGCCTGGGCTGGGCTGGGCTGGGGGGGTTGGGGTGGTTGTGTTCGGGGGGTGTTGGGGGGAGCTTGGCCCTGCTCTCACGCCTCTGGGGCTTCCCTCTGGAGGTCTGAGAATGTGTGCAGAAGAACTCCCACACTTTTTATTTCAACCCCCCACCCCACCCTACCCCAAGAAAAAAAGCCCCACTTTCTTCTCCTCATTTCTAAAGATTCTTCAAAAGGTCTGTTTTTGTCCTGCAAACACAAGCTGGCCAGCACATGGATGAGACAGAGAAATGTTCACAACCTGACATATGCAGAATGAAGATGTTGTAATCAGGCGAACTGAAGCCTAATGAGGCTTTAAATGACGTGAACACACGCAGAAATGAAGTTAAACCATAGAACGATGGAATATGTCAAAGGTGTTAAAAAAGTGTTAGATATCATAAACACAGTGGCTGTTCAAGAATCCTTTGTTGAGAGGTTGTGTGTACTTCAAAAACTGCCTCTCGTTTCCTGAGTGCTGAGCTAACACTCCTGTCCTGTGTTATCTGACATGTGCTCGGGGGGGGCTATTGGCGCCGATCCTGCCGCCTGTCACCTCTCACATCTCCACGGTTACTGAGGTGACCCCGCGGGCAACCCCGAGCGGCCCGCGTTATCGGCACTAACACAATCGAACGCACGTTTCTGCTGAGGAGGTCGCCGGCGAGGCCAGGCACAGCGGTGCCCCTGCACACAAAGAGGGGCCGACCCCGGTGACCCCGCCGAGCACCTGAACCGCGACCCTCATTTACACGCAGGTCACCTCCGCAACAAGCGCATTTACACAGGGTCAGCCAAGATGCTCCGTCCTCAAAGGCCACCTGAATAGCACCGGGGTCTTAATTATGTGGCACTCCCTCAGAGGCAGGACAGGGCTGTGTATGAGTGGCCCTGGGAGAGAGAGGCCACGACCTGGGGGGGTCGGTGGTGGCCGGGAATACAGTACCCTAAGGAAAGGGCTGCATCATGTTTAACCCTGAACAATTACATTCGACGAGGTGATCCTAAGAAGAGGAGACAACAGCAGGTGCTGCATCGCTTTCCTTACTTCCTCCCCCAAAGACACATCACAACATGATGTCGTTTTTTTATAGCTGCTTCTCTTTTTCTTTCGATTATTTTTTATTTTGCTCGAGCCCGGTTTGTGTAAATACTTTGATGACAAACACACTGTTTCATTTGTTCTCAGACACTAGCGTCCTGGAAAACGACGAGACAAAAAGACAGAAAGTAAACAAAGCGTGGATTAAAGCCAAGCGTTCCTCTTTCCAAATCCCTTCATGACAGTGAACGAAAGAAAGACAGAGATGGAGAGAGAGAGAGAGAGAGAGAGAGGAAGAGAGAGAGAGAGTAAGAGATTCATGAACACAACCACCAAACTAAAACCTGAAATCAAATGAAAAAAAAAACAAAAAACGCTATGAGTTATGAGCCAGTATCCTTGGCCAACATTCCATATTTCATGTCATTCTTCTTTATCTTGCCCTTTTTCTTGTCCCCTTTTCCCTCCCTTTTTTTCCTTTTTTTGGTTCATGTCTTTTCTTTCCCTGAAATGTCATTCAGTCCCATACCCCTTTGAAATGTGGCGAAATGTCCAAGTTATGGGGGCACACAGTGGCTTATTGTGGAGGCCGGGGGCCCTTGGGTTGGGTTGGCATGCAGCTGTGGCCACACAGAGCTGCTATTGCTGCGACATCTCCATAAAAGTGAGGATGAGGGTCTTTTTTTGCACTGACCTTCTGCCAGCGCTAACAGGCCCTAATAGGGGTGACATAATGCACTGGTTTATGGCTAATCAAATTCCCACGGAGCTCAAGAGCGGCACGGCCGGCCCCGGCAGTCCCGACTTGACAGATGTTGCGAAACGTTCTTCAGCTTCACATGAAATGGATATTGA
>CM059268.1:15119120-15149120 GCA_030347295.1 Setipinna tenuifilis | reverse complement strand
ACAGACACAGACACAGACACACACACACACACACACACACACACTCCGCACACCCACAGCAAGCACAGATTTTTCTCTCTCTCTCTCTCTCACTCTCTCTCTCTCTCTCCTCTTGCTCCACCAAGTTCTGTCGAGGAAGGGGAAAGGGGAAGGGGGGGCAGAGAGGGAAGGGGGGGGGGTGGCAGAGGGTTGGAGGGTGGAACTGCTGCTCTCTGCAGTTGGTGCAGAGGGTGGGGGGTTTGGAGGGGGTGGTGGTGGAGTGGAGGGGCACGGTGCTGCGGTGCCATGTGTCTGCGGTGACCTTCTCTTTGTTGCCTGGCACTGCCAGCACTGACCCCGGCGTGGGCTGTGTCCGCGCCCGCGGTCGAGCTCGTCGGAGGCGCGCCCGCTACCTATCCGTCTTCGCTCATTGTGTGCGAGGGGGTGACAGCTGGCTTTCAGCTGTTTGTAAGAGGCCTTTAAAAACACGCAGGGCCTCCGTCCTCGGCTACATTAAAGTAATTAGCTGCCAAGCAAGTAGAAAGCACCCCCCGTCGAGTGCCAGCAAGACTGCGGATTGAAGGCGGCATCCTGTTTGACACATCTGGGCAAGGGAGAGTAATGAAAACAGCTGCTTCTGCCCATATGGCATCCAAAGGCTGGCAGCGCGGCAGTGCGCCGTGCCAACCTTAGGCAAATTATCCATCATTAATCCCGCGATCTGACCAGCATACGAGCCTCTGCTAATCAAAACATCTGGGGGTGTGGGGAGCCGAGCGGGGGAGGTCTCTCTTGAAGGGAGCATATTTCTGTGGCTTGGGGGGTGGTGGGGGGGGATACAAGGCGAGTGCCCTGACAAAGGGGCTCCTGAAAGTAGAGAGGGTTTGTGTAAAGACACAGAGACCCAGCAGCTGAGTTGGAAAACAGGTCCACACCGCATCAAGGGTGGATCCGTTCCAGAGATGGCCTCCGTCTGGGTTATGCTGGAGATGCTGAGTGATGCAGGCTGAACCCAAATGGAACACAGACTCTGGAAAGCATGGAGATGTCACTGATAATGTATTACCTAGTTAACTTTATGCAACTGATGTCGATGTACATACACAACAGATACATGCACATACGCATATACATACATGCGGTTTAGTTTGAGTATTTGGCAGATGCATTTCTCCAGAGCGACATACAAAG
The DNA here is from genome assembly GCA_030347295.1 of Setipinna tenuifilis. Classification (NCBI taxonomy): domain Eukaryota; kingdom Metazoa; phylum Chordata; class Actinopteri; order Clupeiformes; family Engraulidae; genus Setipinna; species Setipinna tenuifilis. The sequence continues at coordinate 15,147,950 of CM059268.1, read as the reverse complement.
TTAAAATTAACATTCATATACATATACATATACATATACATATACATATACATGGACAAACACTGTACATATCTTAAAATATATATAGGTACAGAAAAACCTGTATGAAATATGTCAAATTAATGTGATGAAAAGCATGCAGCCTAAATGATAGGTATCATGAAAGACATCCTCCCTAAACCATCTCAGCGAAAATGTCACTTCCTGCAGGCTCTCCCCTACCTTCCCCCATTCTCTCCACCCAGCCCATCTCTGCCCCCCTCCCTTTCTCTCTCTCTCCTCCTCTCCCTCCCTCCCTCTCTATCTCTCTCTCTCCTTCTCTCCCTCCATCTCTATCTCTCTCCTCCTCTCCGTCCCTCTCTATCTCTCTCTCTCCTTCTCTCCCTCCCTCTCTATCTCTCTCTCCCTCTAAATCATGAATAATAATGCAGCCCTCCCCAGTAACCTCACACAGTTTACAGGATTAACTGTGGGAACATAACATTTGACTTTTAAATGCCGGCAGCTTTTGAAATCCATGCACGGTAAACTTTTACTTTAAAGAAATCGATGCTCTGATGCAATTTGATTACCAACAAATTGCCCTCATATTTGTTTGTGCGTTTGTCTATTGCGTGTCCTTTCCGCTCAAAGGCCGGCCCCTGCTCAAACCTGGGTTTTCAAATTCCCTTGGAAAGTCGCTGACATTAAAATGTCCTTTGATGTGTCTCGGCCAAGCGGGGAATATTAACAGTAATAGTGATTCTTTAACGTAATGCTGTTCCGGCGATCAATAGCTCTTAAATGCTACAGTGGGACAATTAAAAATAAAAGGGGGGTTGCTCAGGACGAAATCAGATTATACCTGGGTGCACGCTAGCTGGCCCTCAAAAGCACAGTATGGTTTCGGGAGCAGCCACCCGGACGGCGAGCCTGCTCCTTGCATGCATATGCAAGCCGAGCCGAGCTGCATTTCAGATGTGGCGCATAACCCAGCTGCCACTGTCTCCTCATCAGCGCACGACAGTCGCCCCTGCTGGGCAGAGTTGCAGGCCCGCTGTGCATGTGATGCACTCCAGTCAATGCACAGCCCCTTCTTATATACAAAGGTTGAACCTCACAGTGCTTCACGTAAAATCAATTTACAACTCTGGATTTTTACTGTATGCAAAACAACAACAGATTGAGGATGTGGACTGTGAGACTCAATATGCTCAATTAAAAAAAAAGACTGGATTGAATTGACATTCAATTAATCTTCTCAAACATTGGCGTAGAAGGCAATTCTGAGGTCTTGTTTATCTGGCAATAGCAAATGCTGAATCATTGATGGCATCTGCGTATGCGAAATCATTGATTACGGTTTTACAAATCACAGCAGCCATCTTTGTGTCTCCACAGCACCTCCACCTCTGCTCTGTGTTGTTCTGCTGTTCTCCTCCTGTCCTCAGCTGCCATCCTCTGGCCTGTGTCTCAGCCTGGTGATGGGTTGTTTCGTGGGTGGGTAAGTGTCAGCTGGGGGCGTGAGGAAACCATAACCCCTTTTTGTGAGTTCCTCCCTGAAGCTCCGTCGGCCGGTGGTGCGGTAGCGGTGGTGTGGTGCAGTGCGGTGCGGTGTCGTGACGATGCTGGCGCATGGTGAGTCGGGGCCCTTATGAGAGGGGGCGAGTCTGGAGGACAGGCGTGAGCCAACTCAACACAATTAGCCAGCGACAGCAGGTGCTGGCCGCCCACTCGCCGTTCACATGGCTCGGGTTTCCCTTGTAATGGTCACAAAGTGATCCTAACTTTCAATTAACACATCCCCTGCCTCCGCAGCCAGCCAGATAGACAGCCAGCCACAAACACACACGCATTTTACTCCCATCAGTTGTTCAGAGGTGTGGTCTTACACACGTATACACAAATACACACACACATACACATACACACAAATACACACACACACATATGCATACATGCATGTACACATGACACACACAGACACATACACACAGACACAGACATAAACACACACAAACACACATACACACACACACACACACACACATACACACACACACACACACACACAAACAGAGGCCTGTCTCTTTATTGGCCTGTCAGGGAGATGGGATGTCAGCCATCACATCAGTGAGCCCACAGACCCACACACTGCCACTCTTGAGATGCGTGCAGCGCTGAGCAGGGTCGCTGGCAGACACTTGAGCTGTCCTCCGCTGCTTAAATAATGTTTATCCCAATCAGCCACTGCCAGGCACTACAGGGAGGGTGATGATGCAGGGACACAAGCCTAAATCAGGACAAATGGGCAGCAAAGTGTCCTGGGACACTCCGCAGTGGAACGGATGAATATAAATGCACACGGGGAGCCACAGCCCACTCAGTCATACGCCACGGCAGCATAGCGTACGGCTATGAGAGATGAGATTCATGTCTCGCTTCAATAAGCCACTGTCAAAGGACAAATAAATAGGGAAATAAATAAATAATCCCTTTAGGTGTTGCTGCATGCCCATCATGTTAGTTTCACCTGGAAAATCCATAACTGTAGAGTGTGATGCACATGTGAGAGTGTGTGTGTGTGTGTGTGCCTGTCTGTGTCTGTGTGTTTGTGTGCGTCTGTGTGTCTGCTTGTGTGTGCGTTTGTGCGTGCATGTGTTTGCTCATGTATATGATGTGTGTGTTTGAGTGTGTATGTGAGTGAGTGTGCGTATATGTGCCTGGCGAGCAGCGGTGTCTGCCTGTGTCTCTCTGTTTGGGGTGTATTGACCTTTAATGATTCACTAGCTGTCTCCACCGGAGGTATCAGGCAGATAGGGAAGGCCGCTTTGGGGGCAGATCCATACGGCAACCAGCTCAGCCGCAAGCAGGGAAGTGAGAGAGAGAGAGAGAGAGAGTAGAGAGAGGGAGAGAGAGAGAGAGAGAGAGAGAGAGAGAGAGTGAGAGAGATGGAGAGAGAGAGAGGGAGATAGAGAGAGAGAGAGAGAGAAGGACACACACACACACACACACACATCACACACATACAGACCCACATGCATACAAACACACACACACACACAGACAGAGTGTGAGAGAGAGAGAGAGAGAGAGAGAGAGAGAGAGAGAGAGAGAGAGAGAGAGAGAGAGAGAGAGAGAGAGAGAGAGAGAGAAACACAGACAGGTGCAGAGACAGAGAGAGACAGAGGGGCAGCGATAGACAGACGCTGCTGTATGAGTGGAGTGGATGGAGTGGCGGCGCCACAGCACTAGATCCATATGGATCACCACGCCACACTCCTCACATCCCCCCTTCACCACATCACCACGCCACACTCCCCATACCCCCATCCCCCCCTCACCACATCACCACGCTGCACTCTCCACCCCCCCTCCACACCACCACGCCACCCTCCCCATACCACCCCCCCCCCCTCACCACACAACTCCCACCACATACCTCCCCCTCCACCACATCACCATGCTGCACGCCCCATACCTGCCCCCCCACCACCACATCACCACAGAATCTATATTCTGGCATAAAAAAATAAAATAAGGGTCTGCATTTTAAAGGAGAGAAGCCATGGCAATATTTTAATCCTCACAAAGTGTTTGAAATGAGAGGGGATACATCTTTTACTTTTGGGCTCATGGGCTTTTGCATTAGGAGGGATTACTCTGCCAAATGTACCCTTGTTTTACCAACCCAAGCAGCATGATATGAGCGAAAAGACCAGTACGACACATACACACATTCACACACACATACACACACACGTACACACACACACACACACACTCACACACACACATACACACACACTCACACATACAGTACACTCACACACACATACACACACACGTACACACTGAAGCAGCATGATATGAGCGAAAAGACCAGTACGCTTCACTCCTTTGAATACAGAGCCTACTGCAAGAGTCTATAATCTGTGGTCCATTTATGAAACACACGAGGCATGCATCCTGTGCCAAGCCTTTTCAGATAAACCACGGCAACAGCGGGAGACACAGACCGGAGGCACACACTGGCATTAGACTCTGTCTTGTGTTTAATTAGCGATGCGAGTAAAAATGTGTTATTTTGTGTACATTTATTAAATAAACCTTGCTCACGGGCAGCCGGGATAATTAGGTCTCTTTTGTGGAACGTGCTAACGTGAAAGCGATTCAAGACTCCGCGCGGGCCTCCGTCGCCATTAAAGCGATAATGAGCTGATTGCCTCATCTTCACATGTACACTATTTCACAGAGCAAACCATACCTACTGCTGGCTGGTCAAATCTAATGTATGCAAGTGGGCATTAACGTCACTTACTATTACTGGCTACGGTAATAACATTATAGGATATAATGTCAGCCATATAAAGTCATGCTGTAAGACCTCAGGTAAGAGGCATGCATATTCACAGGCTCTTAAGGTGTCGGAGTAATGCTGTGAAATTAACTTGATGTCTGTGGCTCTCCAAGCCACTGGACCTGACAGCAATTACCAGACATGCCAATGAGAGTAATGCAGAAGATAGATGCTTATTGGAATCATTTCCACCCATGTTTTACTTATACTGAGGGAGGACATGTCACAACAGACAGCTTAGTGTGGCCAAAAAATAGAAAAAAGAGAGAGAGAGAGCGAGAGAGAGAGAGAGTGACGAGAATGAGAGAGAGAGAGACAGAAAGAGAGACCCCTACAGAGCTCGTAAGACGACAGAAAACTACAAATGAGCCTTATGAATGTGCCTCTCTCTTCCACGGCTACAGTGGAGGGGAAGAAAACGAGATTCCTGTGTCAGTATCGCTGTCAAAGAGAGGCCCTATTCTCTCGCTCGATGTCACGCATATGGCACAACGTGTGAGGCAGCGCACATCCATGCTGGCCCGCTTTGCCGCGCCATCCATTCATTCCAGTCCCGCGCGGCCTCTGGGGACACGCCGTCGCCTGTGTTCTCCCGGCTCTATCGCAGTTTTGACCTTGTTTGAGGGGCAATGATAGCATAGCGTATGCTCCCCGCTCCCCACACTCCCCACACTCCCCCTCCCTCCTCCCCCTCCCTCCATCCGCCCCTTCCACACACACCCACACACAGAGACACACACACACATCCCTTCTTCGCTGGGAGTGGAGCGGGAATGACAGGTCCCAACAGAGGCTGGATAAACACGTGCTTTAATGGAAGTTGTGTGTAATTTGCTCTTTGCCATCTTAACTGTAGTTATTACTATTTTAAATGGATACATCTGTCTGTGTGAAGTCCTTCATTACCTTCACTCATTACGGGCGCCCGGCACGACTCCCGGAGGACAGGCCTCTTTACGCGCTCATCTGCCGAAATGCACTTTAATGTCCCGAATTCGACGCTCGTCTCCAAACAAATTTGTCTGAGGCAATTAAAAATATCACCGCAGCAACAGCCCCTCGTAAACGGAGGTTTAGATTAGCCATTCTCTCTCTCCGCCTCTCTGGAACAGCTCTGTAAGTGCCATGTGTTAGAGAGTGTACTTGTTTTTGTAGAACTCATTAGATGGGTAGAGTGGTATTCAAGCCTCAACCCATTTTTTTCTGTTGTTGTTGCTTTTACTTTATTGGTAATGTGTTTTTCAACCCATGAAGTTTAACAATGAATTCCTCACAGAAAAAAACTATTCCCACTTTGAAGAGACCTCATATGTACTTACTCTAAAAGTAAAAAAGGCTCTCATCTAAACGATAGAAGTTGGACTTATTAAACTGCCCACTGTTGGTTCCTTTTCTATGCAAAGCATCATTTGATTACCTACTCCACTCTTCTGCAATTATAACAAAAAGTAATATTTGCGTGGGTAAGTGTTTAAGCTGTGCAATGAGAAAACTGAGGAAAATTGATCATTCTCCATACTAACCATGTTTACTATTTACTTTTTGGCCTCTGGTCGAAACAAATCAAGTTACAGTATGTAATTTTCTTCCCCATGTCTTTTAACACAATGCATTTAAATGCACAGTACATCCATAATTTCTCTAACATCCCTCTCTGCCTTGCCATGTTGTATGAAGTTGCTTGACAAATGGTTCAGAATTTTACAAGTTTTCATTTGCTGTCTTGCTGTCAAAGATGTTTGTTGTTATCACTCGCTATGGATCGTGGATCGAAGAAACATCCTGTTTGACAAATAAGTACATTAGTAAGTTTATACTGCCATGGCAATGTGGCTAGCAGTTGCAAGATTTAGTTTCACTCCCACAGATGTTACTTACAGCAAGACAGCTTCTCACCTGTGTCCCTGCTGCCCTGACTGAATGAAAGAGAAGGAAAAGGAAACAACAGCAGAGTTAGCTGCGATTACATAGAAGATCTGCACTGGTAACTAGCATGAAAGGTAACAGTGGCCCATCGTCAACGTTTCGACACAGTGAAACCTTTAAGCACATGTGTCAGAAAGACCTCTGTGCTCACTTTTGTCAAACCTAGTGCACATGCGATACCTGACATGCACCAAGGCTACTTCCCAGCTGAAATTAGCCGAGTCTCCGATTTCCAAAACACAACTGCAGGGGTCAGCACCACTCAAGCAACCCCAGAGTTTGGGTTTACATAGTTTAGCCATAGTTTATGTGCATTGGAGCTGCTAATAGGTAAAATACACAGCGGACAAGGCAAGATTTTTAATGCTCTCCAGCTTGAATCCATTGCAACTCACAAAAACCAAACAGCAGTGGCATTTAAATGCTGTAAAACATGCGCACAGCTGAAGACTGCCAATGTAAGCATGAGTGATTGGTGCGCCATGAAAAAAAAAAACCCTAAACAGGGCTGGCCCAGATCTGGCTAGGATGGTGCCAGCTCTGGCCCAGATCCGCTCCATGTGCTGTGGCTGAAGTGATGACATTCTGCTGCAGGAATGCTAAATATATCGTTATGGCCAGTAAACCTCCCAGCAACCACACTGCCTGCTTCCTGCAGAATAGAACAGAACATTTTCGGTGTTTTCCGAGTGCTGTAGCCAGAGAAACCACAGAATGTGCCTGGGATTAATTTACAATCATGGCACAATGGCTCGGTTGAGTTACAGCCGCGCAGCCCCACAGCACTCCCGACAGGTGACATGTTTTTCGGGTGAAAATGGCAGACCTTCAGGAGTGATTATGGCTGACTGACTGACTGACATTTCTGACGGCTGGTGCGTGCGTCAGAATCCCTTTGAGAGCGAGACAGGGAGAGGGAGAGGGAGAGAGAGTGAGAGGGCTCCCAGGTGACCAGGCTCGTGTTTGAGAGAGCATTCCAACTCTGCCGGCTACGACTGGACTCCCCCCTTCTTTTTTTTTCGCCAGCGATCAGAGGTGATGGCCCCGTAACGTTTCCCTCTGCACGTTCATCTGCGAATGCTTCATGACATCATACCCCCTAAACGCTTGCACATGCTGATCTGGCCCCTCAAACGCTCTGGCGCACTGAATGAAACCCAGCTGGGAGCTCCACTGCTCACTTCACCACGAGCAGGACAACGCTCACCTCAAAACTTGTGAAAGAGGGCTGGGCTGCGAAAGACAGCTTATTATGAATGAAACTATTTCGCCAGTCACGACCAATCAGCACCCCGATGATATCAGTTCATTCCAGACTTCATTGGGAAGTCAGGGTTCAACCAAATGTGATTCTACTGAATAAGTCCACCATCCTACACATGCCTATACTTAACATAATTACACTTTAATGTTTCTTTTTCTGTGTGTTTTCTTTTCTTTTCTTTTTTTTTTAAACAGCACCTCTGTTTGTGTTTGAAATAATACACTGGGCACAGGGCAGAGCCAATGGCACTGAAAAGCACACATGAAAATGCAGCCTGAAAATGACCTGAGCAGACCCATTTGTGACTTGTGTCTTCCTCCAAACCTTTTCCCCGTGTCTTTTTTTCATGAATTATTAACTTCCTTTCAAAAATATAGCCCAAATTTGTTTAATAATGTTTGCACAGCTGTAGTGCTCAGCTGCATACATACCTGCTGGCCGACCATGATCCCCCCCCCCCACACCCTCCACCACCCCCACCCCCAGCCCCCCCCACCCTCCTTCAGTAACCATTTCCCTGCTCCCGGAGCCTGTTTACACTGATGGAGCTTTGATCTGAGCCCCTACGGGCACACACAAACCCCTTACTTTCCTGGGGCAAGCGTTAGGCTTTAGCCATGCAAGGTAAAGTAACCTCCATACTCGCGTCAGTGTGCTTTGGATTATGCATGTGATCAGGGCAGGATGGGAAAGAGTTGTACTGTACCCCAGTAGTACTAATGTCAAAGTCTGGGAGAGGGGAAATGGATCTCAAAAGAAAAAGATTTTTAGGCATCCAGTGCAGAGGACGTATTTAAAGAAAATGTTTGTTTCAATGTACAAGACCGTAGAAACCTTTAAAAAATGTCAGGAACAAAAATGTATATATACACATATACACATTATTAATATTACATTAAATTACATTAGACTCAACTTTATCAACGTCATTATATACATTATATAGATTCATAGATATACATTAAATAGATTAAATAGATGAATTTACATATATTTACGTTTGGCACATGGAGCCCATGTTTTATATAACACATAGACCACATGTGCCAAATGTACACTGGAAGCACATTCTCCACCTCATCACAAATAAAACATACGGAATTAGTAATCAAAATATTAGCATAATTATATACTGTAGAGTCAGAGCATTAACTGCTATGCTTGCTATGACTAACTATACAGCTGCTGTGCCAAGCCAATAGTACTTAGAGCTCCTTGCTGCCCTAAGATTGCCCTTCACAATCGCCAAGGTAACCATATGGCATGGTCTGATGACTCTCATCACATCACATCGCTTGCCATTAACATTGCACTTGTACCACATCGCAAGCACTGGTTATCCCAGTTTGCTGTGGTTCAGAGTTGTTTGTAAATAGTTTGCAAATTACAAATCAGTGCTTGAAATAGCCCAGTGGACAAATTAATGATTGTGCCCACTATTAACACATACATAATAATTACAATGGCAGAGAAGGCATGTGTCTGACAGACAGACAGACACATCAATAGAGATATTTGCTTAATGAAGTTTATATTGTAATAAGTGTTGTCATTCACACATTAAGTTTGTAGCACAAATGTAAGTGGGGGAAGGGTCAATGTGCCGGACTCAGATATCCATACTTTGCTGTTCATTGTAAAGGCTGGCATGATTCGAAAAGTCACCCCAATGATCATTAATCTGTGAAGTCATAAGATGTTTTTAATGCATATATATATGGCATTTGTTTTGTTACACATGTCATATGTTTGTTTGCTTTCCGAGATACTGATTTTTGATACTGACAAAATGAAGCCTTACTTAGCAGTATCTGCTGATTGAACAAACCCAAATCATTTTAGCTGAAAAACAATTAAAAGTTTCATGAATAAAAACTATTATAATGATTTTTGAGATGTCTCGCTCATAGGTGCAATTTCACCATACTTTCATTACAATAAAAGAGTTTGCATAAATTTCCACAGTTGTTATTCTTATCATGCAAATCACTTTTAACTTAATAGATGACAAAAATAAATCTTATTCCCAAATAATCCTAATGCAAAAAATACTTGAAAAGTTGCTTGTCTTTTAAAAAGTGTCCATATTATAGTGTGTGTATTTGGTTTTTTAACCGGCTACATAATAAACTCCTCATGTGTCTTTTTCAGAAGCCTCTGGCTCAGTCCTACTTTACCGCAATCAGCGTGTCTTCTGACTGCTGCTACTTCATATTCATTGACTGAGTCTGAGCCTTCCAAGAGCTCTAATAAGAACACTGTCTCAGTCTTTCTCTTTTTTTCCACAGCACTTTTCAATTCTCCAACTCATTTTCAATTTCTACATTTCCATTAGATACTTAAGTTCTGATCTATGCAGCATGGATTAAAGTGCCCCGGTGGTAGATGAGGTATGGGAAACGAGATGTGTGTGTTTGTGCGTGCGTGTGTGTGTGTGTATGTATGTGTGTGTGTGTGTGTGTGTGTGTGTGTGTGTGTGTGTGTGTGTGTGTATGCCAGTCAGTGTGTGTGTGTACATGCAATCATTAACGTGTATGTATCTGGGAAAGAGAGTGTGTGTTTGTCTGTGTGTATCTTAGTGAGTGTTAGTGTGTGTGTGTCTTAGTGAGTGTTAGTGTGTGTGTGTGTGTGTGTGTGTGTGTGTGTGTGTGTGTGTGTGTGTGTCTGTCTGTGTGTCGGGGGGCCAACGGTGACGCACCGGGGTGCAATCTGGGCCTGTCAGGCGGGGGCTGCTGATTGGTGGAGGGCTGATGAAATGAGCGGCGGCTGCTGACTCCTCCAATTTCACGGCCCTCCTCAGCATCACCCCGAGTGCCTTCGCCCAGATTGAGATATTTGCAAACTGTCATCTCCGATAAATAGCTGTCGGCGCTGACAATGCGGCTGGCTGGCCCTACAGCCCTGACTTCCAGCAGCCCCCCCCACCTCCTCGACTCCCCCCCTTCACCCCGCCCTCACACCTCCCGCTGCCACTGTGCCAACGCTCAGCTACTATATGGGCCCTATGAGCAGGGACTACCTGATGGGGAGGAAACCCCCACGGCAACACACACATGTACAGATGCGCACACACACACACACAAACACACTCACACACACACACACACACACACACACACACACACACACACAAACTCTCCTGTAGCTGCACATACACACACACACACACACACACACACACACACACAAACAAACAAACCCTCCTCTACCCCCTCCCACACACACATGCACACAGACATGCACACATCCATATAGACTTTCATTTACACATATTTAGCCCACTCCCACCCCCACCCCCCCAAACTGGCACACCACACATCCCTCTCCATCCTGTCATCCTTTTACATCCTCCCCAGGTCTGTCACTCTGTTCTCAGCTCTCTTATGGCTCCTACTTATCTGACATGCTGGAATCATTGAACTCCATTAGTCAAGGCCAGACTCTTCCCCCACCACACACACACACACACACACAGACACACACAGACACAGGCACACACACACACACAGACACACAAACATACACCCCTAGCCATTTGTGCAATAAAACGGGGCTTAGCCACCGGTCCCTGCTGAAATTAAAATGTGCCATGTCTTGTGTGACCACGCAGGCAGCACATGTCCGGATGGTCCCTGGGAATGGTATTTGGCAGGCCTTTATTCCACGTACGTTTCCATTAGCGTCACACCAGCTAACCAGCAGCGCCTGCAAATTGAGCGTGCCAGATATCTGGAGGAAGGAGCACCGATCCACTCGTCACTCATTGATTATGTTTATGTCTAAAGCTCCCTGGGAATGAAGGGTTAATAAACGCTGGCAATTAGCAGAGACGGTCGCTCCCAGCGACTGATGTGTCTGTGTTTTTTGGGGTAGACAGCTCAGAGGGTGTTTTGAAGTGGTGCAAGAGAGCCTGTTTGCTGTTTTGAAGTATTCTCAACCAACAAGCAAAATAAATAAATAAAAAAGAGGCCTTTTGTCCCGCTTTGTACTTTGAACCATTCCCATGAGTAAAATTAGCAGTAAATACTTCCGGGAAAGTTCAAAAAACTTAAGCAACTTTTGACTTGCCCTTTATAATAAACAACTGTCATCCTGAAGGTTAGAATCTATTTCTGTGTTTTTTTTTTCACAAGCTGCTTCACTTAACAACAAACCGACACTTTGTCCTTGTTGCTAGGTTATTATTCAATTTATAAGTTGCTACCTTGACTTGGTGAAAATGGGACAGGGGGGGATTTCAGAATTGGTACTGGAGGCACTTAAGATCCGATAACCACATGCAGTAACTTATACACAAGCAAAAACAACAACAAACAACCCTCACCCCCCCCTCCACACACACACACACACACACACACACACACACACACACACACACACACACACACACACACACACACACAAATGACGATGGCATGGAACATGGCACTTGAAAAGACACAGATTTTGTGACACGCTACTTTACGGCTGCCCTCATTAGCCCCGACACCATTGATGTCGGTCCCAGAATATGGAATCGAATGTGGCAGAGGAAGTTAAAAAGCAGGTTAATGAGAGGTTTAACAGAGCACCATGGAGCCATGAAAAAATAAACTGTAAAAAGGTTATGTCTGCCTCCATTAAAATGACTGTTCCTTCCTGCTCTCACACCCCCAGCCCACCCCAGCACCCCCCCCCCCCCCCAACCCCAAACACCCCAGCCCACCTCTCTCAGTTACAACAGGAAATGCTGTGCGGCTCTTAGGCAGAGTCACAGAGCTTTATGAGTTGGGTTATTACAGCGCGGCCCCTGCCTTTAATAGTCATCTGATACACCCAGGGCTCAATCGCCCGGTCGCGATAATATCATAACCAAGTATTCACCATGGAGGCGTTTAAGATTTCCAAGATAAAAAACTGAAACACTATCGCCACAAATTTGTTAATATCATGAAATGATGTTAGTGGGAACCGAAGCTGACAGAATACGATCCCCCACGGCCTCCGCGCCTGTGGAAATAATTTATAATGTTACAGCTATCAAACAAGCACAAGTTATCAGGTTCAAGACCTGTGTCGGTATCAAGAGTCTCTGGTTACGCACCAGCCTCGAACTTTAATACAGGCATTAAAACAATTAAGGTAAATAGCCCTTGGCACACCTGCCCCCAACATGCCAAAAGTGTTGCAGCAGTGTTGCTAGGGGGTGACCGGAGAAACAGGGTTGCTGGTGTCTATTTTTTTGTGGTTCATTTTCAGATAACTGGTTCGTGTCAGCGCCTAGATTAAATAAGTCCTCTCAAGGCTAAATTAATACAAGGGGGAAAAGCACGGTTCAATACACAGGGCCTGTGAGGTAAATGAAAAACATAAAGCACAGAACAACGATTCCAATATGCATTCATTATTTCATAATTTTTTACTCTATTTATTTATTTATTTTTTGATTTTCCTAGAGTTGCCTGATCCGGTTACTCCATTTAAAATCAATGATCAGCAAGTCTAAATACTTCCAAATGTGAGATAGTACGAAGCAGGAGTCAGGTGACCCCCTGACCTCCACTGCTGGCACTGGCTCGTGGAGTTTCTGTACAAATTGCCTCTAACTAGAACAGATGCTCCGCTGCGCAGGAGGTCAGGAGGACGTGGAGGATGTGCAGCACGGCTTTAGGCTCCCCATTCTAATCCAGTGCCATGCTTTTCATTACGGACATAGCAGCCCTTCGCAGAGAGAGCAGAGCAGAGCAGGGAGCGGGGGGGGGGGGGGGGGTAAAGCATGCTATGCATATGGTGCGCATCTATTGGTCTGCCAGTGTGGATGTATGTGTGCATTCGTGTGTATGCATGCTATTACTGTGCCTGCATCCATCTGTGCCCATGAACATATGTGTGGTCCTACTGCCTGTGTTGTATATGCATGTATGTATTTGTATAAGTGTGTGTGTGCGTGCGTGTGCATAAGTGTGTGTGTCTGTGTGTTTGTCTGTGTCTGTGTGTGAGAGTGTGTGTGTGCATATGTGTGTGTGTGTGTGTGTGTGCATGTGTGTCTGTGTCTGGGTGTGTATGTGTGAGAGAGTGTGTGTGTGTGTGTATGTGTGTGTGTGTGCGTGTGTGCATGTATGCATGTGAAAGACAGCGTCTGCATCTATATTCCAAGGTGACAGTTGCGGAGCAACTTATCAGTGACGGCAAATGAGACATAATAGCCCCACAGGAGAGGGGAGAAATGGCTTGTAGTTACGCAGCCGCAGTGTTCAGTGTCTTCTTTATTATATTGGGAGGGGTAATGCGATATGTCACACTGTCTCTAATACACTTCTGCATGCTGTCATCTGGCTGTAATGCTTATCAGGCCTGTGCTGATGACTTGCCCCCTTGTCGGGGGCAATTATCCCCAAACGCGGTTGGGGCTGAGGGGGCTGGCGCCTGTTATCGCTGGAGCAGAGGCGTGACGTGACGTGACAACGCTGGCGTCACCACACCTCCCCGGCACACACACACACGCACACACAGACACAGACACACACACACACACACACACACACACAAAGGCACAAGCTCCCTAGTGCAATCCTAGACAAGCAGGTGGTGGAGTCTGCAGTGGTACCAAGATGGTGTGAAGGGGCTGATGCGAGGCTAAACTTATCCCGGGTTACGTAAGGGGACAAAGAGTGGCTTAGCTGGGCACTTCTTCACAAGTGACAGCCACTAAAGGTCGGGAAGTGATCACAGAACTGTCTGGTTGCAGAGAAAAAGTCTCTGTCACATTTACTGAGAGGAAAATAAAATGAAGTGGCTTATGTACTGTACGTACATATATCCCAGCAAAATAAACATAGATCTCTATTTTTGATATGAAGCTGTAAAATATGCGGGACATTTTCAAATGACACATTTGTGGCAAATGTTTACGCACAGTCCTACTGACTCCATCAAGCGCTGAGCTTTCTGAAGGAGTTCACCCTGCTCCTGACCCCGATGGGATCGAGCCGCAAGCACAGATAATAATATTTGACCTTTGCGTGACCCCTCCAGCAGTGCTTCAGTCAAGTGACACTATTTTCAAAGTTTTGCTGGTATAGTGGTGAACTTTGCAACATCAAGCACGCACACTCATACAAACACACACACACACACACATAAATATACTGTATCCTCCTATACATGCACATACATATGATTAGACCGAGAGTCGAAAGTACATCACTCAAAAAATGCGGAATTGGAAAGGGGGTTGGGGGCTTAGCAATATTTCATTTTCCGACTGTCACCAAGGTGAACGTGGCCTCCTCAGCTGTCAAATCCTTGTTTCAAGGCAGGCACGTTTCCGACGGCCAGCGACAGACACTTCCTGGACAGAGCCTTTGTAGTGTCTCCCTTTTAGTTTTTTTTTCGTTGTTTTTGGTTTTCTGAGACAGAGGAAGGATTTTTTTTCCCCCAAAATAAAACTTCTCTTCCTGACCTTCACTTTTTACTGAAGAGAGTGAATCCCCTGTTCTCTCTGGCAGTGAGGACTCATTACGCCCCATTTTAAAGAGAGCTTGCTGGTCCAGGAGGCCTCATTACAGCTGAAAAAGACACCCATGGGACATGGAAGAAAAACAGCCAGGACCACCCCCCCTCACCACCCCCCACCCAACCACCTCTTTCTCTCTCTCTCTCTCTCTCTCTCTCTCTCTCACTCTCTCTCTCTCTCTCACACACACACACACATACACACACACACACACAACCTCCCACCATACCCCTCGAGTAATCAGCTTGCTAAAGTTCCACATAAGACCCACTCAAGAAGTTAAAGGAAGCCCCCCGCGGCCCCCACCCAGGCAGGGGATGTCTTTGAGGTGCGCAGAAGCTTCATGCTTCAACAGCCCTTCATTAATAACGCTTGGCACCGATTTGCCAGCTTTGCCAAGTAACTGAAGCCCTTATTGCACAAAGACACACAAGTATGTATTAGAATCAAAATTCACAAGCTTTGGTTTCTGAGGAAAGTTAAAGAAGAAATCTCAACCTTGCTGTTTGTCACTTGAAATAACAGGAGTCATCACATTGTTGTGTTGAATGACTGTGCTATATGGCTGTTTAATTTGACTTCAGTTGAAAGAGTGCTAGTGACATATTCAAATGGCAAGCTTTAAGGGGGCGATGAAAAAATAAACAACACGTGCTCTTAGTCAATGGGATGGTAAAGTTCAAATCTATTAGCGTTAAAGAGTTGCTCAGATGTGGTTATATTTAGTAATGTGTTTTGGATGACCTTGTTGGGAGGACAGAAAACACAGCTGTCTCTTTCTTCTGACTGGAAATGTTATCTGAACCAACAAACTTTGGACAGAGGCTTCCTTTAAAAGAAACAGTGCGGGAGGGGGGAAAAAGCCACAATTAAATTTTCCCACAAAAGTCTTGCAGACGGTTTTGCTTGAAAATTGCTGCAAGCTGTGATTCCCACGTGAAAGGCATCCGCAAAACTACATCCCCTGTCAGTCACTTGCAAGTATGCTGAGTCTGGTATGTCAAAGTCATGACCTTATGCTTCCAGCAAATGTTCCTAGCCACTACTATCTCCACCGGTTCAATTAAATGGGCTGTTTTTAATTGGGGCTGCAAGACCAATGCATCCTTCAGGCTCTGTTTATTATTTATTATTTATTTTTTATTTTTTTTATTTTTTTTTCTAGAAACAGAAAAAGGCAAAAACTATACTTTGAGAATGGACTCTAAATGCCTATTTATCGGAAAGACCTAACTGCAAAAGTAGCCGCTGTTGTTTTTTTTACACTGATAATAATGCTCACTGCTTGATTCCAATGGGTTATTGGCATCATGTCAATAGCCTGAAGCAGTGCCCTCAATTTACAGTGTGAATCCAACTGGAATGACCTTACAGAGCGATCTGCACTTTAGGGCAAAGAAGCACCCCTGGCCCGGAGGTTACTAACCTATTTGCCCTCTGAAGTATGGATGCAAGCCTTCACAAAAACACACACACACACACACACACACATACATACAGAAAGACATACACAAGCAGACACACACAAACACATGCAAGCCTTCACAAAAACACACACACACGCACACACACACAGAAAGACATACACAAGCAGACACACACACATGCACACACACAGCAAATACATGTATCACACACATAAACACACATACGCACACATATGCATGCATGTGAAGTTGACTATGGGGTCAGAAACTCATTACTGTAACATGATTGTGTCATGAATACCTTGCATAACTTGCATTTGCATTCATGTCCCAGTTTGCACTCAAATACAACAGATTACCCCATGTAACACTGGGAGCCCAGCCTGGTCATCAGTGGTGTGTCCAGGCATAGCTTGTGATCCACTTCATTTGTGGGAACAAACCTCCATATGCTGCGTGGGGAAGCGGGCACCAGCCCGAGCCTCATGCACAGCGCACCATGCTGGGCTTTTTATCAGCTCCAAATGACCTTAGTGCCAGCGGAGGTTACCATTCCCAGCAGCTAACATGCGGGCAGATGGCAGCTCAGAAAGATTTAGTAACACATGTCAAATGAGGTTCCCTTAAGGGACCCTCCCCTCTCATCCCATTTACTACCACAGCACTGAACACACACACAGCAGCCTCTCTTGCCATGCTGAGAGCTGCTAGACACTGTCAGGAGAGTGGAGTCGATTTGGCCAGTGTACGTGCTACATTACAGTGCGGCCGGCCACAAAGTCTTTCTTTCAAACACAAAGTGAGTGTCTTTATTGTACATCAGGCAGCAGTCTTGAGCTATCATGTGCTATCGTTGGAAAACGTAGGAAAAGGAAAAAAGTAGCACTGATAGCCATTCAAGTGTGGTACATAATGGCCGTCATACACCACAACAATAGTCTTACCAATTCCGTATGTTTCTGTATTGAAAGATAACAAACTGCACATTTTTTTGTTTGATAGGTTTGCTGGGATAGTGTGGGTGTTACATTAATGTGTCAAGATATGATGTTTTGTGCATCTCTTGAAAAGAAAGAAAAAAAATGCTGCTATTGTTATTTTGACACTTTGGGGATTTTTGACGTTTGTAAGTTATGTCAAAACAAACAAATAAACAAACAAACAAAATCACTTATTCAGAGCTGAAAATGACTCTCTGGCAGCAAAACACCTGTTTGAGGTGGATATTCGAGAAACAGGCACACGGCTTCACCACCAGTATTCCTCCAGAATAAATATATAAATTTAAAAAATGGGCAACTTAAAATATTTCACTTCCCAAAAAGCTGTGTAAAAAGCTAGTGGGAAAAGCCATCCAACTGTCTTGGAAGCACAAAGCCTGTGGAAGTAAATCAACATTTAGCTCCCATCCCATCGATCCATGGCTGTGAATTTGCTTTGTTTATGACATTGAAACCCATTGATTGGAAACAACTGACTCTGCGCTTGCAGACGAAAACCCTCCAGTACAGCGTAGGCAAGAACTGTTGAGCCAGAGGGGACCACTTATTGATGGGACTGTAAATGGTAAAGTCGTTTTAATTGATCAGGCTTCAAGCGGGAGGGCCCTTCTTCAGAGGTGGGGTGTGAGAGTCCAGAGGCCAGAGAGAGAGAGAGAGAGAGAGAGAGAGAGAGAGAGAGAGAGAGGGAGAGAGAGAGGGAGAGAGAGAAAGAGAGAGAGAGAGAGAGAAGAGACAGTGTTGGGAAGCAGGAAGAAAAAGAGAGAAAGAGAGACATAGAGTATTGGAGGGCAGGAGAGGAGAGATAGAGAGAGAAGGAGAGAGAGAGAGAGAGAGTGTAAGAGAAGGCGCCAGTAAGGGTGAACAGATTATTGTGGCTGGTCAAGCCTTAAAAGAACACAGATCGCCTGTGATTATCTTTTCACCGACAGCACGGCGAGAGCAGCGGCCCTGGACCTGGACACACATTTAAGGGATGTCCAGGGGAAGAGGCGGCGGGCGGGCGGGCATGGAAACAGTTCCCCCTGTCCACTCCGCGATCGATGGCCGCGCTGTCGGAGTGCGCGTGTGTGGCTTGTTGTGTCGGCGGCGGGTCATCACGTCTCCATTTCACGAATACTCATTTACTCCGCTTGCTTGGTTCTGAGGCCAGCGGCCTCTCCGCGTCTCGGACCAAGGGCCGGCAGGGCCAAACAGCCATTAGCCTCCCCCTGAATAATATGTCACAGGTCAATCTCTTACAGCAATACAGGCCAAACTTGTGTGGAGAGCTCAAGTACAAGGATCAAATAGGTTGATACTTTAAATAAACAATCGAACATAAGATTAACATTAGCATGTCATAAAAATATCAAGACAGACATCATCATCTGTATTCGCGGTAATATTATAAACACATGACAAACAAATTATTGGGCATCTCAATCAACTGTCATAATAATAATAAAAGCTTGCTCACACTCTGGGGGGGTTGGGGGTTGAGGGGGTGGGGGGGTCCATGGAGAGAGTGGGGCAGTCAGTATGTGACCTATACTGTTTCAACTTTTCCAGACTGATTTATTTTCCCCATCTGTATTCCATCTCCCAGACTAAGAGCTGGGTTGGGAGCACAGGGAAATGCACAATGTTTGAGGAGGGTAGAAGGAAAATCGAAATGAAGTCACAGACACAAACTAACTTAACTCAGATGTTCAGCAGCTATCTTCTGCAACAAGCGCTTCAGAATTTTTTTTTCGCTTTCTTTTAAGAGGGGATGTATGGGTAAAAAAAGGGAAAATAAAGTTTCATGTGGTTTCCTCTGTCCCTCCCACCCGGCACTGGAAGGCATCCCACACCTACATTTCCAACATAATGAGATAGCCTTGATATGCTAACTCTGTATGCTACAAGAGTTTCTGTGTGTTTCTTTTTATTTCTTTTCTCCTCTTCTTTTTAAGCAACAGCTACAGCACAAACTTAGATGACACAAAGCATGACAGAGATAGAAAGAGAGAGAGAGGAAGAGAAAGAGAGAGAGGGTAAGAGAGAGAGAGAGAGGAAGAGAAGTGAACAACAACACATTTCTCCAAGAATCTGAGCTGTCATGGAGTTGTCAGTGAACAGTGATGTTGACAATTGATTCATGTGCAAATGTCTCCCATCCGCGGCTGGCCGTCAGGGTGTATAAAACTCACTTTCCCCTCGGCCAGACTGACAGCAAGCAGCGAGTCAAGACAACAAAGCTGTCACAAACAGCTGTCTGTGTGCTGAATGATATTTATATAGTGACAGTGATTCAGCGGATGTGCTGCTTGAGATGCACAGCCTAAATGTGAGGACATCCTTGTCTGTTAAGTGAGAGGGAGAGAGAGAGAGAGAGAGAGAGAGAGAGAGAGAGAGAGGGAGAGAGAGAGAGAGAGAGGGAGAGAGTGAGAGAGAGAAAGAAAGAGATGACACTAATAAACATGTTGTGCAGCACAGTGGCTGTAAGACACGAGTTGTTCAGTCTTCTCAATCAGAACACTTTGCTGTTATGTGATATGGCATAAAAGTATGGTCACTTTTTACTTGCATAGTACACGCTAACACACACACACACACACACACACACACACGCACACGCACACACCACACACATCACACACACACCTACACACACACACATACACACACACACAAACACCCCCCCCACACACACATCCACACATACACCACACCACACCACACCACACCACATACACACATCACACACACACACACACACACACACACACACACACACCTGAGATCAAGTACAGACAGGCACTTGTAAGTAATAAGGCTGACAGGGATCTCCAATGCACATCTCTGTTCCTCCATAAAGCACAGCAGCCTGCATGTTGCTTCCCCCTCAAACACACACACTGACCCAGTGGAAAAAGACAGCTTAACAGAGGACCACAAAGGGCCCCCAGCCAGTGCCCACCTCTTGCCACAGCAGCCATCGGCTCAGCGACCCTGGGAGGCAGCGGGGCATTGTGGGGTCTTAAGATCCAGAGAGCGCGGCCCCTGGAGTGGCTTATGTGTGTGGAGACGCAGGCCCAGGGCCCTGTGGCTAATGTAACTAATCTCCCACAAGAAGGCTCCACCTCAGGAGCCAAGGTAATAACAGTCATAACCTCGCTTGCTTCTGCACTGAAGTGTGTGTGTGTGTGTCTCAGCTGATGGCGATAGGTTGGGTTTGGGGGTGGGGGGGTGGCGTGTTAATCCCACTCATGTGACAGGGGTCCTTGTCCACAAACACACACACAAACACACACACACACGCATGCATGCACACACACAGGTACACACACCCTCATCGACACAGAAACACACTCCCTCATCGACACAGGTATACGCACAGATGGGTGCACACACACATGCAAGCAAACATACACACACACACATGCACGCACACACACACACACACACACACACACACACACACACACACACACACACACACACACATGCATACATACACACACATACACACACTGTGGCCAGGCTTGCTTCCATGTCAGTGTGATGCCCCACTGGCATCCATTAGATGAGGTGACCACTCTGTTTGTTCCACACGGTTAGATCCCCTCCACTTAGTTGATCCCACCAAAGGAGTTCATTTGTGTTGGAGGACGTACACACACACACACACACACACACACACACACATACGCAGACCCCCCCCCCACACACATACACACATATACTCAGACACACACACACATACTCAGACTGACACACACACACACACTCAGACCCACACACACACAACACATACACACATACACACACAGCATGGGCCACAGCCCCACCTCCGCCCTGCACCTTACTTATCTATTCATCCATCCACCCATCTATCCATGTGTCCATTTATCCCTCTATCCATCCTCCCTGTGCCTCCATCCACTCACCCTTCTCCCCTCTCCAGCCCCCTGAGTACTTTACACCCCCATGATGGGAAACCAGATTTTTTTCCCCTAAAAGTGGAAATACAGTGTGCTCTCTCATTGCACATTATACCTGTTTAACCAAGACACATCATTTGGAATTATTTCTTTGACATATTATTTGAAAATGGTAGATTATGAAAGTGTACAGAAATAGCAAGAATCTGGGCTCAGTGTCTTGATGTTTTGATGCACAGTGTAGATATGGTATACATTCAATGAACTGTAAGCTAAACAAAATGTGTTTAAGTGTCAAATTATATTGTAAAACATTACTGACAAATACGTAAATACAAAAAAAGTCAAATAAGTCTTGATGTGACCAAGGCAAGTGGGACAAGTGATATTTCCGTGACACAGACATTATGGTGTATTAAGATATAAACAACTATAAAAGCATAAACTAAGGTCTAAAGGTCTTTGTATAGGTAGCTTTTGTGTCTCCAATAACTGTATACTGTGATCAGGTTGAAGGACATTCCTTTGATAAACACCATTTCACAAATGATGGCACCCACTGTATGTAGTGGTGTGAGAAATGCTGTTTTTCCCCTTTCTGTCTCTTTTCTCCAAATTGTATCTTATCCAGTCTACTTAGCTCTGAAAGATCACAGGCTGTGTTGCAGCGATTGTGGCCACATCAAAGGCCTTATGGACTAGATAATCCCCCATAACTATGTAATAATGTTATTTTCCTCTTGCAAAACATGTTCGAAATGCAATTATCAACACCGGATTTCAACTGGGGGGGTAGAGGCGCTTCCGTATCTGATACCCGTTAGCTGAGAGCCAGGGAAGATTGCACTCTTTCAAGTAATTTAAGACAAAAATGTATCAATACCTTGGCAGGCCATTCAAAGATATTAGGGAAGGCACCAGAAGTGCCTGGTGCTAGTGCCGTAAACCACTTAGCTTGCCTTGTTATTTCATTTAAGACTTTAAAAATGCAAAAATTGTGATTGTGATTGTCGGCCGAGGTCAGGTTACACCGTGATTACATTTTTGCCCCCCAAAAAAGCATGCAAATGGCTCCCACTTGTGAAAATGCTTTCCTGCCGGTAATACTATTTAGGCGTAAACTCCTGTCTCAGAAATGTCTGGGCATTATTAACAGCAAATCCCAAAAGAAAGCCCCCTTTACCAGGAATAGGCTGGATAGACAGAAAAGGGGAGCAGTCTTGTAAGTTTGTAGATGAATATGCAAAACTGGCCTGCTTGGCCTGTGGCTTCTTCATCTTTCCCCTCACATTCTTGTCATATTTGCAATCACTTTCAAACCAAAGCAGTGCAAATAATTTCTCGAAATTATCTGACACATTACGTGTGTATGTGTGTGTGTGTGTGTGTGTGTGTGTGTGTGTGTGTGTGTGTGTGTGTGTGTGTTCATATTCCATTTCACTGTATTAAAGGGGTAGTCAAACAACGGCGCTGCCTGGTCGAGATGTCTTTTCATTTCCCTATTTAAATCAGCCTCAGTCTCAGAGGTTCTGCCTAAGCCTGGAGTTATGCAGACGCTATCCTTCATTTAGTTTTATTTTATTATTTTTTTAAAGACAGAAAATCCAAGGGTCTAAGGAGAGAGAACATAAAAGTTGATATGAAAAAGATGGATCCTTTGTAAATATGTGGATAGCTCGATCCGGTCTTTTTTTATGCATATGTATTTTCTGATCATAAAAGAGTCTTGACCTTCACTTCAGACTGAAGAGGGCGGCTCTGGCAAATGTTCACATGCTCTCAAAGCTGGGTATGTTATAACTTGGGGGGGGGGGGGGAGAATAAATAAAATGAAAGATAGATTTTAATCAGTCACTCGCTACAGTTCAGAGAGGTGGTTTGGGAACTGCTTGTAAGGGAGGCTGACTTCCACACAGATTTGGCAACCATACAGAAGCGCCTGTTACTCCCCCTTAGCTGAGATGAAGCTCAGGGCCAGAGTGCTCTCCCTCCATCC
This sequence comes from Setipinna tenuifilis, assembly GCA_030347295.1. Lineage (NCBI taxonomy): Eukaryota > Metazoa > Chordata > Actinopteri > Clupeiformes > Engraulidae > Setipinna > Setipinna tenuifilis. Next base: position 15,124,597 of record CM059268.1, on the reverse strand, counting down.
TGCAAACCCATCACCATCACCACCACCCTGCCTCTTTCACCTCATGCCCATCCTCCTCTCCTCTGTCTGTGCTACAAGTATTACAAGATCATTACAACCATTACTGCCTAACAAGCTCTCTCTGTTTCTCGTGCTCTCTTTCTCTGTATCGTTCTACTTCTATTTATACAAAAAGACCATCACAAACACTTCTCTCTCCTCTTTCTTTCTGTCTGTCTTTCTGCTCTCTCCCTCTGTCATGTTTATATTTAGCTCCTGAGCTGTCCATCCCCTTTGTCACAACTCATCATTACCACTTCCCTTCAGCGGGGACTTGCCAACTGCTCCTCTGCGAGAGCGAGGCATGTGAACATCTCTGACCCGCGCTTTGCGGGGGGGTTGTGTGTGTGGGGGGTGTGGGGGTGGGGGGTGGGGGGGGGGGGGGCTCTGGTGCAGGGCTAAATAAACACTCCGCCCACGCGCATCAAACACACACTCCTCACGGATGTGCTCTCTGCCTCCCTCTCAACACCTCCAACACTCTCATGTGCAGGGTGAGACACACATATGTATCTGCCACAATGTGCGTGAAGAGACCAGATTTCAAAAAAAAGAAAGAAAGAAAGAAGAAAGAAAGATAGATAGAAAGACAAAAAGAAAGTGACTGTGTGTGGCAATGCTTAATGATGTTCAAAACGTAACATAAAAAAGATGTCATATGTCCATGATGAGCCTACAGACAGTTGTAAAGTAACCTTATCCTTAAAGGAAAGTTCCTGAGAGAGAGTTCTCGACTAGTGGGTTAACAATCCAGCCCCACTTTCACATAGGCCTCCTCTTTCGGAGAACAAAATAAATAGTACAGTATCATGCCACAGAACAGGGCAGAAAAAGAAATACTTTTGGAAAAGTTTATTGTATGTATGTATTTATTTATTATTTATTTTTTAATTTAAACTGTGAGAGAAGTGAGAGAACAGAACAGAGTGAGGTTTAATACATCGCACTTGAGTGCCTTGCTCTCGCGGTGGCCGTATAGATTGGTAAACAAATCATTCTCGAATTATGCCGGGATGGCTCATTTTCTTATTGACTCCCAGGTGCCTCTGTTTTAATCATTACCTAATTGTCTGGCTGCTCTATCGACAGCCTCGCGGCCCTCGCGTGCTGATTTCTGCTGACATCGCCAGGAGTGCGCGGGCTCTGGGTTAACCTTTCGATGTCCATCGACGCTGGCGCTCCTGATGATGATTGATCGAGGTGGCCCTTGCTGTTAGATAATACCTAATCAGCGCTCGGAGTAATTTGTGTAAATGAGACCTCATTATTGACGGCGGCAACTTTAGAAGCTTTTTTTTTCTCTCCACGCACACTAATGCTGCGGCACAATTGGATCGACTACAAAACTTTTGTGTGGCTTTCACGGAGACTGTGGCGTGGGGTGTGTGGGGGTGTTGGGGGTGTGGGGTGGGGAGGTGTGCGTGTGCATGTGTGTGGGGGGCAAAGAGGTGCTGTGAAGTTGGTAATGGGATACAGTAGATGCTTCGGGTTGATTTGACAGGCGCACATGCAGACACACGTACATGCATGTGAACACACACACACACACACACACATACAGACACACATGGAAACACACACACATAAACACACACTCACAGACACATGTGGAAACACACACACACACACACACACACACAATCCCCCAAATGCACACACACACACACACACACACACATGCACACACACACACAATCCCCCAAATGCACACACCAACTCTTTATACTGAGCCCAGGCAGCCCCTTTAGTGAGATGTTGAGCGTGGTCCCAGGCACTCTCCCCGAGGGTTGTTTTGATGTCCATTAGCATTAAGCACAGGCAGCCTGGACATCAGAGACCACACACTATTACAATTCATATGGAATGCATTTAAAGCTGGGGACATAATGATTTCTCCTTCCTCTTTTGGTTTTTGTGCAAATGCACTAATATCTACCACACACAGACCCAACTCTAGCCGTGATTAGCTACATTATTCATCTCATAATAGCACTTAATCACCACAGGGATTTCTCCGTCCACCATCTGCATATTCCTCTTAATATTACTTAGATTTGCTTCATTATGTGACTCCCTTATCTTTATGGAGTTATCTGCTGGTGAACTGTGTCATAAATGACTTCCCTCCGCCTAAGACTACTTACTTTAGAAAATCATTTTGTCAGCAGCTCAGACTGAAATAAGTGCAGCGGGGTATTAAAATGATAATAGGTGGTGCAAGTGCTTTACAGCGCACCTATTCACTAAGACTGGGATTATAATAAGCAGCTCGCTCTCTCATTCATTGGCTTTTCTGACCAATTCAATTTCAGCCAGACAGGGGAAGGGGAAAGATACTGTAAGCATGTGAGGAGAACATTTATATAACTTTATTATATATATAGCGAGTGTGTCTATTTCACAGCGTCACAGAGAGAACACAGCTGGCCATATGGCTCAGGGGTCAAACAGCAGGAGTTAACTGGCTCTTGAATGTCTTTTGTTTTGAATGGCTTTTTTTAAAGACACACAGTACAGTAGAGGAGTTAATGGTAATGTGTTTGACCCTGTGTGCATGTGTGGGCATCTGTGCACTGTGCTGTGTATGTGTGTGTGTCTGTTCTGGTGTTCGTGTGGAAGACGTCGGGTATGAGCTGAGGTCCACTTTGTGAGATGTCTCCTCCGGTTTGCGCCGCACAGGCGTGGATACTGGAGTGGACCTGTCTGAGACACAGGCCTGTAGATGGAGCCCACAGCCAGCGGCCCTGTCACCAGGCTGGGGAATCGCATCGGATGGGGTGGGGTGGTGAGGGGAGGGGAGGGGAGGGGTGTGCCGACATGCTGGGATCGGGGACTTGATGATGATTGATCATGTTGTTTTCTTCATTACTTTAAACCCAATCAGTGCACACGGTAATTTGAGTAATGATAGCTCATTATTGCCAATTGCTGAGTTTAAGGGCTTCTTAATTTTTACCTCACCGGAGGACCCATAGGGAGGGCAATACAGGATCAATGCCTTCTACCTCTCTGTTTCTTTCACTTGAGGAAGACAAGAGAACTGTGGAGTGGAGACAGTTCACGCTTCAGACAGCAGTACTTCTGATTGTCAAACAAAAAGGCAGAAATGATAACATATAAACTTCTGTTTTACTTCATGTTTTGAAGTCACTGTTTAATAACGTACCTGTAAAACGATGTAAAATGCATTTTGGGAAGCGGGCTAGATTCTGGGATAAAAGATTTGTGCACATAATTGTTGAGAAATAGCAGAGGGCATGACTGACATGCTATCAATTGTTTTTAACTGGATTTGATGCAGATTTTTTTAATTAGGCGTAATTCTGCAGGAGGAAGCTGCATATTTCTCATCTCATTTTAATCTAATTACAATAAATGGTCAAAAACTAAATATAATTTTTCAGAGTTGAAATGCCAAAAAAAGGGTATTTCATTCCAGAACCCCTTAATGAATACTCTATTAAACACACAACACCTCAATTACACTGATTCAACAAGCATATGCCCTGGCTTTTAATATTCTCTCAATTAGATTATAATTATAGAAATGTGATTCAGAAGCCTGCTCTACTTTAAACTTCTTTTTTTTTACCACAATCGATTCTATATGTAGATATATGTGATACATCCTGAATGTCCCTAGAGACGGCATCTGATAAATACATTAAATGTAAATAGTACATCTATCCTTGATGACTAAAAAAATAGTATATCAGGAAAGATCAGGAAAGATTTTGTGAGGGCCATTCTTAAACAAATTACAACACTGTGGCTTCAGTAAAAGACATTTTTTTGCTCATCAACTATGATGGCCTTACTTGGTGTAGTATAATAATAATAATAATAACAACAATAATAATTATTGACTGCTTCCCTTCCTAACAAAACTAATCTCTACTAACCAACTCTTTACCTAGGTGTCTTGTGCTTGTATAAATCTGTGTGGGTAGGGGGGTTGTGTGTCTGAAGTGTCCTTGGGAAACTTACTTAAGGCACATGTATCTCCTTGTGGGTATGTGTGTAGTCTGTTTTTTCTCTACACAATTGTTATTATGTCCTCCTTTTGTAAATCGCTTTGAATAAAAGTGTCTGCTAAGTGAAATGTAATGTAATGTAACGTAATAATCATCATCATCATCATCATCATCATCATCATCATCATCATAACTAGAGGAAGAAAATCAGAACAACAACAAAAAGAAGAAGAAGAAGAACAACAACAACAACAGTAAGAGGAACACAGCTATCAACAGCTACTTGAGTTAAGTGTATGGACCATCACCCTCCATCTTTATTTGCGCTGAAGGCTGGGAGCAAGAGCAGCTGAGTGAGCAACTCTCCATAAAGAACATGGCTCCTACGACACCCCCGCTGGATCAATGCTTTAATAATGGCAGACAATATTATTTGGGTGGCGAGACACGTCTGAGTCATACATGGGACCTTGAGTGAAGAGCTGTCTGAAGAGACAAGGCTGAGGGCTGGGGACAGGGTGGGGTGAGGTGGAGTGAGGTGGAGTGTGGGGGTTTGGTTGTCGGGGATACAGCGAGGAGGGGTGTTGGGGCCACTCTGGCAAAAAGGGGTCACGGCACAGCTTTACAGAGCATGATCAGAATCAATAGAAAATTTTGGAAACAGAGGATCACGGGGTCCACCAGGAATGTCTCATATAGAGAGGTGATTCATCATGCTAGCACTTCATTATTGAACATATTCTCTCCCTCTGTTTCTCTCTTTCTCTCTCCTCCTCTCTCTTTCCCTCTGTCCGTACTTCAAGGTTGCAGCCCTAGAACACAGGCCCAGCATCCCGCTTGATCATCATAAGAGGAGGCTGAGGTCGGCTGGGGTATCCTGTACAAGGTGAACAATTATCTCTGCATCAATTTTCATAATCTCAAAAGGTCCATATAACAGAAATAAACCCACCGCACCTCACAAGCACTGAAAACATAGTTCCTATAAACAAACAAACAACAAAAAAGTTGCACTATTTGGCTTGCCCGGCTCACCGAAAAAGGTTGAAACAAAAAATGGCACCTGACCACCTGTGTAATGTTGGAATTACTGAAAATTGTCCTTTATGGCACACCTTACAAAGGCCATCAAAGTCTACAAACAAGCAGGCCCCACAAACTAATGGTGGTCCAAACAGCTGTGGTCCAATGAAGAAATAATGCCCAGAATTACTGCAGAGTAGTGGGCCACTCTGATAGACGTGCCAGTGTTGTTTTGGTACCCAGACAGCCTGAGTGCTTTTAATCTTATTCCTTCAGGCACATTCGAGTCACCAAAGCTTTTTTTTTTTTTCCTCCTCGAAAATTTCAGTTATCAAAAGCAATGTGAATGTTGGACCTAATGCTGCTGTCACAGCCACAACGCAGTGTGTCATTACAGCACGCTAGAAGGATGGAGATATACACAGTCACACAGAATAAGAG
>CM059268.1:15109120-15114120 GCA_030347295.1 Setipinna tenuifilis | reverse complement strand
ACACACACACATGCAGGCAAAGGGGAGAGACACACACATGTACTGTACGGAACAAGATAAGTGCGTGCGCATAAACGCACACATATTTAGGAATGTTCTAGCTGGGCAAAAGAAGATCTCGAATTAATATATTTTCTGTTCGAAACGGAGAAGCGTGGCTGGGCCCTGACCTCCATGGTCTTCACCACGTCCTGCAGAAGCAGTGCAAGTGGAGGTGATGGGCATGAGGAGCTAGCCTGCCTCGCCGTGGAAGACACCCGCGTAGCGTACACTAGACAGGGCACAGATAGATGATAACAATTACACGCGCACATGCTGCACTTAGGCTGGGCTTAAAGTGGGGTAGGGGGAGAGAGAGAAAGAGTGCACGGACGTGGGAGGTGGCAGTTGGAGGTGGGCGGTTTGGGGTGGGGGGTGGTGGTGTGGATGGGTGTGTAGGTGTAGGTGTGTTTGGGGGGGGGGTCGGGGGGCCCGGGGGGGGTGGTTGGAGGAGGAGGTGTCCAGCAGAAACAGTATAGTCCTTTTCATACATGTAAGGCATAAATTATGTCCCCCGATCGAGCAAGTGCGATGCCACCGCTGAACAGCCAGTGAATGGAGAGGGCAGGCAGAAGCAATGGAGCGCGGTAATGTGTAATCTTACTACTCAATGGGCTGTGCCCGGCAACGGGCCCCAGAATGCTGAAGGTGTCAGGGAGATAAATAGCGGAGTGTCCCCCTCGAAAAACATGATTAATACCCTGGCTGATGACGCTGCTGAAGATGAAGTGGGAGCAGCTGGCCCAAGCAGCACAGGCACGCAGGGAGTGGCGCTGAGGGGGTAGGGGTGTGTGTGTGTGTGTGTGTGTGTGTGTGTGTGAAGGGTGTGTGTGTGTGTGTGTGTGTGTGTGTGTGGGTGGGTGGGGTGGGTGGATGGGTGGGTGGGTGGGAGGCGGTGGGAGGGGGGGGGGGTTAGCAAGAGCAGCAGAGCAGAGAGGGCAAAGAGTAGGACACACCGGCAACCAGGGGGAGGGAGGAGAGGCAAGGGCAAGCAGGGCCGCTGAGAGCACACACACACACACAACCACACACACACACACACACACACACACACACCACCACCACCACCAACACCAACACCACTACCACTAGTGCACACTCACCTTACTACTAAAAGCACACATACACTCCCACACATATATTCCCCGACAATACACATACACACACACACACACACACACACACACACACACACATATTTCCTCTGCTTTTTATGCTGATACTCCTACATATCCACAAAATGGCATGCAAACGCACAAGACATGCTTAGACATACACACACACACACACACACACAGCTTTCAACCATGGCTTCCTCTCAAATAAATCACAGTTTCCTGTAAGCTACTTATAAAAAAATAAATACAACAATTCAGTACAAATCATTATCATCATCCCTCTTCAAAACAGATATATCAAATAAAATCTATTATCAATAAAACTAACAAACAAATATTATTAATAACAATTTAATTCTTTAAATCCATCAAATAATACCACACGCAATCTCTAATACAAGCTTTAACAATAGAGTGTACAGCACAGGGGTGTATATGCTCACGCATGCATATTCATATGCAACTCAGCCTGTCTGTCTGTTAAGTGTTTTGGATGAGGACATGAGGACTACTCTGGGAAGTAGCTAGTGTTAAGGATAAACATGTAGTACTGGAGCGGGCCCGCTCTGTTGTGTAAGTAAACATGTCGAGGGGCGGGCTACTTTGCCATGGTTCAGGGGGCCCAGCCCTCCCCTCACACAATTAACTTTTTCCCGAGTAATGGGATGATTGATAAGGTGGAAGTGTGCGCTTTAAGGAGATATTAATCATTCCCTCTGGTAATTTTAATCGTGCCTTCCATCATCCCCAGATGCAGAGGATCACCTTCCTGGCAAACAAAGGGCGGCCGTGCCGTGCCGCTCACACACACACACGCACACACACACACACACACACTGACACACACACACACTGAGACACACTCACACACACACACACACACTGACACACACACACACACTCATTTTGTTCTAGTTTAACTTTATTTCGCGCCGCCTTGTTCGTCCCATCTGTTCATGTTCGAGCTCTCTCTCTCTCTCAGCAGCCCACGTCGCACGTCGGCAAGCTGGGGAGAGCATAGCGTGTGGGTGGGAATGTGCCTGTGCTTGTGACTCTCTGTGTGCATGTGTGTGTGTGTGTATGTGTGTGTATGTGTGGGTCTGCGAGCATTTGTGTGAATGCATGTTTGTCTATGTGTGATTGGAGTGATCTATCATGACTGTGTGGATGTGTAACCCTGTGTGTGTGTATGTGTGTGTGTGTGTGTGTGTGTGTGTAGTGTGTGTGTGTGTAATGTGTGTGTGCCAGTGTTTTTAAACTTAGAGATGGAAAAGGGGTGTCTTTGAAATGCAAAGTCTAGGTTTGTGACTGTGTGGTATGGTCCCACTGCCTCCATCACTCACATTAACACACACACACACACACACACACACGCGCACGCACGCACGCACGCACACACACACACACACACACACACGGAGTGATGTTACCACATGGTGTGGGCAATATGTCTGAGCAAAAGCACAATTTGGCATTTGAACCAATCTCTATTATTAGAAGTTTTCTCACAGTACTGCGGGGTTTAGCGGTGTGACGAGCGATTGCTCAAAACAAAGAGCATCTCCCTCCAGACTCTTGAAAGTACGAGGGGAACAAATAAATTCCCAAAGCACAGATTAGTGTTCACTCGCCGCCTTCGCTGTACGTCCGCGTGTTACACGCTCTCTCACCTGGGGGCTACATGCCATTTGGGCTTGTACTCCCATATCAAAACTCTCTCTCTCGCTCTCTCGCTTTCGTGTTTCCTTCTTTTTAACCGCGCTAGTCAGCTTACTGCCACAGGGATGTTTGCTGTCTTATGAACCCTAACAAAAGAAGCAGAAAAAAAAGAGGAGACAACAACATGGAAACGCAATTCAGCCGCAATAACACAGTGCGGAAAGATAACAAACACACGCTAAGTGAGAAAGGTGACAAAAACTGCCACACAGACTATTGGATAAAAAGCAAAGCTGTGCCCATTAAAGTTATTCTGTGGAATGGTAGCGATTCTAAGGTGGGTGGGGGCGGTTTGAGGTGTGTGAGTGGGGTTGGGGTGGTGGTGGTGGTGGTTTAATTCAGTTGACTTTACAGAAACAGAGAACAATGATTACTACAAATCACATTACAGGGGACCCTGACAAGAGCATTGCGATCTGATTGGACATGCCTGGGAACAGCAAACACGCGTAATGACATTAGGGGAAGGAGGACTTGAAAACCGAGACCACAGCCACCACACCAAGCCAAGTTTGGGGTCTCTAAACAAGTTTGGGCTCTGTGTTCACAGCCTAAATAAATAAATAAATAAATAAATATATAAATAAATAAATAAGAAATGATAGTACTTCTCTACATTCCACAAGCGTCAAGCGTGGGCTCTTCATCAGAGGGCTAAATGAATGGCCGGCTCCTGACAGACAGTCCATCACCTTGCAGGAAGTTTTTGAAAGTTATTGTCGAGGCCAGTGCTGAATGGGAGCAAATTAAAATGGCACACATGCACGGCGAGACATGCGAGGACGCTGATAGGCCGATCCCAGGAGGACCTGATAGGAGCCTTCCTTCCCCACTGAAGCGCTCAGCAGTGCTAGTCCTCAAAGCCATTAATTGCAAACAATATTTTAAAAAAAAAATCTGAAAAAAAAAAACTGCAATTTAATTTTACTCTGAGTCCTGGCTCATCTGTTATCTGCGACACACTTCTGTGGAGTACATAAAGGTAATAGAGGTTTTTTAGGGGGCTTTCCCCTGTTTATTATCTAATAATGATGAATGACCACGCTGAGAAGTGACAGCTGTTTGGACACCCAGTTTGCAGAGGCCCGTCCATTTGTAACTTTCACTGGACCATTTTTTGTTTGACTTTGAGGATGTGCTCCGAACAACTTCCATTTACCTACATTCACAGCACAAAAATGGCACTTTTTACTATCCATGCATGCTTTTACATGTAATTGTGCATAGGTGCAGTTGTTTGTTTAAATGACACATATGTCTAAGTAACTGAGTGTTTTTGTCTCAAAAGACACAGAGGATTGGAGACACGGTGACTAATGTGAGTTTTGTGTGTGTGCATGCTGTACGGCAATTAACCTTTTTAATTCCTCACGATTGGGAAAGAAAACAGACAAGATCTTTATCTGGCCCCAGCAGCTCCCTGTCCACGTCTGCTTTTCATCATCCCTGCTCTGTCATTGGAGCAGCCGGGGGGGTGACCCACCACCCAGCTTACAGCAAACACACACACTCACTCACCTAGACACACACACTCACCTACACACACACACACCTGGACAGACACACACACACACACACACACACATTCACCTACACACACATGCACACGCACACACACACACACAAAGACAGCAAGACAAAATATTATTCTTACATCTTTCAAAACCACACAAATCCTCATCACCTCACACCTAGTGTGCTGGTGGTGGTGGGGGTGTTTTGAAAGCATGGGGGTGGGAGGGCCGGTGGCTTTGTGGCTGGTATGATAATCAATGTGGGTGAGGTGTAGGGGGTCAAGGGGAGTATGCTGTGGACCAGAGGTCACATCAGCACTGGCAAATCCCAGGGGTGTGACACAGCCCAGGTGCATGTGTGTGTGTGTGTGTGTATGTGTGTGTTAATCTGGGTGTTTGTGTGTGTGTGTGTTAGTGTGTCTGTGTGTGGGTAGGGGGGCTGTTGCCTTGATGAGTGTGTGAGTGAGTGTGTGTGTGGAGTAGGCGGGTGCCTAAAAGAGTGTGTGCGTGTGTGTGTGTGTGTGTGTCCGGTGTATGTGTGTGTGAGTGTGTATGTGTGCGGTCTCTCCAGCACTATGCCACGGAGCTGTGTCAGGCCACCAGTATCTGC
>CM059268.1:15034120-15104120 GCA_030347295.1 Setipinna tenuifilis | reverse complement strand
CACACACACACACAAACAGACTATTGATCACCTACGAGCCTTTCCTGTCATCACACATGCAAAGTCAAAGAGCAGCACATGAAGATGCCATGAAACAGGCGAGGGCCAGGAACGATCACGCAGCTGAATGTGCAACCTTGCGAGCACCGCTCTGCTACTGGCAAGGCTGAGAGACATGCACGGGTGGGCTTGGGTACGGGTGGGGGATGTGGGTAGAGGGGTGGGGGTGGGTGGTGCTGCTACAAAAATGCTCTCTGACCATGAAATGGTCCTAGCCGTAATGGCATTTAATGGGTGCCCACCGCAGTCAAGCTGGGTCCGGGCAGGAGGGAGAGGGACCCAGGGGCATTGTGGGTGGCAAGAGCAGCGATGAGGGCTGTCCTCACACCGTTCAGCAGAGTGTAAGGTCAGAAGGGAAGTGATAGCTTTCCTGTTCTTCTTGTCTTTTCTTAACTTGACATTCTAATTGCCAACACACTGTCATTTCAGGCCATCAACAAAGGACGCCATTTTGGTGCCAGATGTGTAAGTAAAGTCAAACAAAAGAAACATCTTTAACCGTGGACATGATCTTTCATTCACTGACTCATGGGACTCAAGAGAAGAGCCTTTGTGTATGTGTACATGTGTGTTTGTGGTGTGTGTGTGTGTGTGTGTGTGTTTGTTCCCTGAGGTGTAGAAGGGTCTATACAGGTTTACATTACAGGGATGAGACATATGTGCATAATAACATGAGTATTCAAATAAATAAGAAATAAATAAATAATACATTTCCATGCAGGCCATTTACAACATTAAAAATGGATCTAATACATCTGAATCAAGTTTAAATTGCATGAATTATGTTTCATGTGTAATTATCTGACCTTGGCATTGCGGTTTAAGGTATACTGCCAATTGCTGAGCTTTGAGGGGGACCATAAGATGATCTTTTCAAATGTAAAGACATGAATTAATTAGGGATAGCCAGGGTCAAATGGTCACCCATGAAATGCTCCAAATAAGTGCCTTGATCTCTCTCAAGAGTAAATGAAGCTAGGTGTTTTTTTTAGAAAAGCTCTCATTGTTATTTAGGTTGTTTTTATTCTCCCTTTCTCTCTCAATTTAGCACAGCAGAGTTGCTCATGAAAGCATCCCTACCATGTGTGTGCTGTGGCCAATAGGTGCCGCTCACTTAAGGACACAAAATGACGTCCACTGCTGCCCCCCAGTTTCTGTGCCTCCTCAACAGAAATTAACAAAAAAAAGAAATGCTGGTAGCACTTTATAACTATAACTATATATATATACTTCCTAATAAACATTTATTTTGCATTTATTAACTCGTATTTAACACTTCTTACCTTTTGGTAACTGTTGCTTGTACACTATTTCTCATCAGTAAATAATTTGTAACCATACTGACACACATCTGTCTGGATGTCGGTTGGCTAGCTGTCTGTATGTCTGATTGTTTGTCTTTATGCTATCTGCTATTTATCTCTCAGCCTGCTGCCTTTCTGTCTATCTCCTTCTCTGTCAGCTTTAACATTTGTAGATATGTTTACAAATGATTTATTGGTGAGAAATAGTGTAAAAGCAATGGTTACCAAAAGATGAACAAAGTGTTAAGAGTTAACAAATGCTGAATAAATGTAGGAAGTAGTTACTATAAAGTGCTACCAAAATGATCTATCAATTTACCTTGTGAACCTATTTCATTGTCATCACCAAGTGATGTAAAATTACTATGTGAAAAATGCCATTTACAAAGCTATATATATATCACTACAACACATATAATTACAAAAAGGGTTCCATATACGAGCATTCCCTGTCTTTCCATTTCATTCGTTCCCTTTCAGGTTCTGCTATCATTGGGCTGGATGCATGTGATCGCTCCTGGCCAAGAAGACATCATAACAATGCGAGCAACTCTGACTGGTACAATGCTCTTTTCCTTCGAGGGTCGTACTGCCTTGGCCTCCGGCAAAACTCAGCAAAGGGCAGAACTGTGGGACACTGAATCGTCTGTTTGTCCAGAGACCCTGACGTATCTTTGGGGTAAGCACTGGTCATGAGAGGCCAGCGCTGATGGCAATCTCACCATATTAGCAATGACAATGCTAAAGAATCAAGACTTAGCCATTAGCCGGTATGGGGATTTAAAGGTCAGTACAGTGGCACTGAGTGAAACACGAGCAGACGAGCCTCTGACCCCTCACCTATGAACTGAGCTCTAAAGGCCACCTTGTGCGTGTGTGTGTGTGTGTGTGTGTGTGTGTGTGTGTGAGAGAGAGAGAGAGAGAGGGAGAGAGAGAGACACACAGAGAGTAAGAGAGAGAGAGTTTATGGTAAAAAATGAACTACCCCGAAATCACAAAATCTATGACAAAAATCCATAGTGAATCCCTTATGATTTCCTTTAAATTTCACATAGAGGTTTAATTACCATCATTATTACTTGTTGTAAGGCATATTTAGCTTTATGCATATTTTAGGATTATATAACATCACTGTGTTGTATTATGAATTGTACATCATTTACTCAAACCATAGATCAAATGGAGTTTTTTTTTTGTTTGCTTTATATCGACCACCACATTTAGTGTGACTGTAGGTATGCATGGAAAGCTGCCTAGCTGTATAAATTATTTCTAACAAAGCTGAAGCATAAAACACACACAGCTAAGTTTCTGCAGGTTAAAAAAAGTTTTCCACAGTGCTTTTAATGTACCTTACAGAAACCTATTCAGTAGATATTTTAATTACTGATATTAACACATTCAGGAATAAACATGTCGTTGAGTGGCAGAGCAGAGATGTAATGTCAGGAGGAATCTAGAAGTTAAAGTCAGACATGCTGTATTTACTGTCCCCTGCCTGTCTATAAATCCTAAACACCCCACGACGCTAAGCTAACTAGCACGGCAGGACGCCGCTCACAGGAAGTCTCATAATGGACTGCTGTCACTAGTAAATGTGCTCAGTCACATAAAGCCGCGGAGGAGAGGAGCACTCGGGGTAAGGAAAATACTTCAGGCCTTCGTAAAAGTCAATTCCCATGACCGTGCTTACTGAGTCAAGCCAAGTCAAGTAAGTCAAGTCAAATGTATTTATATAGCACATTTAAACTCAAAAGACTGATTCAGAGTGCTCCTAAAAACCAATAATAAAACAATAATAATGAAATGACAAACAATAATAGTGATTAGACAATAATAACAAAAATATTAGTAACAATAATAATAGTGGTATTAGTAATTAGCATAATTACTAAATATACCATAAACACATTAAAAACAACAACCACAATAATAGTAGTAATAATACAAAATAATGGATTGTTAGGCAAAAAAAAAAACACGAGTACACGAGTATGTGGGAGCAGACGGTATCAGGAGGTCCTGTCATTCAGGGAGGGGAAATGGCGGAAGCAGGGAAAATCCTGCTGTGGTCTAGTATGTCCATTGTGAACTGCTGTTATGTAAACCGCACCAGTAGCGACAGAAGGTGTCCCCTTTCGGGCAAGCTGATTCCCCAAGTGATGTGCTGTCGGGTAAATCGGACACACCCTATTAGCTCTGTTTGTCCCCAAACACGGCGCAGGAGAGAAGGGGACTGGGAACCGTGAAGGCCACTCACTTCCTTGGGCCTCAAAAACGCTGCAAAAAACAACAACAACATGGGACACATGGGTGCAGTTGTAGGGAGTTAAGGCCACCAGATAGTGGCCTTTGATCCAGACTAGGTACTAGGGAAACGTTCCTGACAGAGGCTGACTGGAATGCACTGCAGTGCTGCAAAGCCCTGTGTGCGGGGCACTTACCTCCGTGGCCTCTGCTGACCTGCAGGTCTCAACCTCAGGAGGACCGCAGTTCAGGTTGCACGTAGAGGGAACACAACAGTGTCCAATTACTGCCACCCCCTAGCAGGAGATTAGTTTTACGACGGAGAGGAAGACAGGGCAAAGACTGTGCCGTAATCTCCAAAATCTCACTTTCCTTACCGTCAGCAGCCATCCATACTCTACTTTACTTGGTTACGATGTATGCTAGGAGACCATTAACTTCCCCTGCTATTACCAACAATGGCTCAATTTTGCTGTCTTTGTAAAAACTGCTATTATACACCACATTTCATATCTGTATAGTTGTAAAGGATTTAAAATAGATGGTTTTGATTTAGAAATGGTAAAAACAACAGGCTTAAAACCACACCTCTACCTAGCCTCTAAAAATAAAAAAAGCCCAGAAAAAAAACAAAAACACGACAGAACAGCATTAGATGGATTGAGTTCTCTGACACTTCATTTCTTGCCTTTGAAGTATTTAAACAGGAGGTCAGTGTGAATCTCCATTTCAAAGCTGCAGGAATTAAATCATTTTTCCTCTCCACTTATTTGGCCGAACACAAAAAACGGGGAGAGAAGTAGCCCGCAGTGTCCAGCTATTGTCAAACTCCACAGAGCCCTCCATTTGAGCGGGAGCAACATTGCAACAGAGCCGCATCGGGCAGCTTTGCACTGAAGCAAAAAATGAGATCACGGGGGCTTTCTCCACAAGGTCAACAGGAAGCCGAAGCTCAGCGCGTTTAAAATTCAGCCAAACCCCCCCCCCAACACAACACCTCAGGTTTTGTATACACACTGTCCCATCTCCACCATCCTACTACCTCAGCCACGCAACACAGACCACACTCACTGTTACGGGAAAAGGATAGAGCCTAGCAGTAGTACTACTTTAAGTGGGAAAAAAAGAAGGAATCTTAATGAATGCAGTGCAGTGTGGGCTCTGGAAGTGAACCACCCCAGTCAAGCAGGGCCGGGGTCAAAATCACAGAGGGAGTAATCCTGTGTGTCAACACTGGGACTGTTAGCGCCCAGCGCCGCAACCTGCGGCTAAACTTACAGTGGAGAGCCGCGCAGCGTGTCACCGCGCTTTGATGTGCTTAATCTGCATGTCCATGAAAAGTGTGAGGCTTCGGAATTGGGCCCTTGCGCCTCACCCTTTAAATTCATGCTAGCAAACAATGTCAAATGACGGGCTAAATGGGATCTGCAGTAGGTATAGCTTTGATGAAGCACGCCAGCTAAAGGAGACATTTTGTGGACATTTGCATGATAAAAATTCATACGGCATAGTGCATATCACATATTTCATTTTCATCAAGCTAATTGACTGTGATATCGATTCAAGCTAGCACACATTTATTCACACGCACACACAAACACACACACATACACACACACACACACACACACACACACACACACACACACAAACTAAGCCAACCAACTGGGCAGCAATTATGCCTGAATTAATATTCAGCTGTTTGGTATCTTTGTCTCCAAAAAAGCAGGCCTTCATCGCTGGCCCGGCACTGATCCCAGCTGCCCACACATCAGACAGCGAGGCAAAAGGACAGCCACTGGATGACACGCTGGCTGTCAGGTGGTCTCAGTGCAGCCCATGCCTGCCAGCCATGTCCTTTGCCTTTTTCCCAGTGCGCTCCGTGGGAGCGCTGGGCCCCGGTGGGGGGAGGGGGCGAGCGGGTGTGTCACCAGGCAACTGCTCCCCCGATGCCCTCTCTCCTTTTGTGCCATGGCAGAGCGGCAGCCCGCGGAGGCCAGGGGAAGCGGTCCAGAGACCCCGGGCCCGGCGGCTTTGACTGGGCCAAGATCAGATCAAGCCCCGGAGGGAGTGGGGGGAGTTGGTGGGTCATCCTCTCGTCCCTGACTTCAGCTCGCTGTGATCTCTGAGCCGGCTTCTAACAGGAAGCTCCTGACTCGATGCGAGCAGACAGCGCCTTTGAGAAAAAAAGGGGGAAAAAAGGAAAAAGAAGAAGCTATCTGGCTCTCTATCGGTCGCTGCAGCCTCACGAGAAGATCAGGGTCATGCGACACACGAGCATGAAGAAAGAGAGAAAGAAAGTACTCGACCAAGAGGAGATAGGAGGAGGTGAATGATATAAAAACAGCAGATAGACACCCTGCTGTTGTTTGCGTGGACTCAATGGATCATGTCCGACAAACAGGTGGAAGCTCACGGTACAGACATGTCACTAAGGCAAAGGTCCTCTGTGATGTTGAATGTTTGAGGAAATTAATAAAAAGTCAAAACAATGTCCTTGGCTGGGAGACTGAAGCAAGACGTTTAGCCTGCACCAGTATGGATTCAGATAGCATAACATCCTGATTAGTACTTGCAAGGCTTGCAAATCATGTGTTATTTCCTGTCATCAGGTCCTGTTATGCATTAGTGCCACTTACTTCTTCCTTCTTCCTTATTGTATATTGAACATAACTGCAGTCAATGTAAAATGTAAAAAACAACACATAACAAACATAACAAACATATTTTGCATAACTGTTCTGTACTCAATACAGAGCATGCAGGCTGCTGGTATTGGTAACCATTTTTCATCTGAATGTTTTGTATTCAATTGTCAAATAAATGGTGTAATTCAACCAACACATTTGTTGACTTTTGAACAAACAAGAAATACTGTAAATCACAGTTTCTCACTTTCTTTCACACTATTTCAAAGATTACTTCTGCTCCTGTGTAACAGTCTATGGGTGCATCAGAACCCAAAAAAAAAAAAAAAAAAAAAAAAAAAACAGGCCAAAAAATTTCACTTCTGCTGGAGGAAACTGCAACCCTTGGCCATTTCGGCATGGCTAATTTATTCCCTTATTTATTTATTTTGGCGAGGCATCTCTTGATCTGATCAAAGCAGACGCTGCCTCGGAGGACTCTGTGCTACTGCAACCCTGAAAACTGGCTAGGGTCAAAGGTCATTGCTGGGGAAGCAAAGATCCAAGTCCCGTCCCATTGTGTGACATGCTGCTTTCGCCCACTTGCCCCAGAGGCTTAGTGTCAGTGTTAACACTTCAAACACTCGATATCTTCACTAGACACAAAGGACACAACTGCTTGCCATCACCACCATTTCTTCCAGGAAGAAGAGATATGGATCCTTCCCAAAAGGTCAGAGCCAGTTGAAGTTTCTCTAGATTAAGCCAAGGCTTTTTTGTTGTTGTTTGACTTTTCTCCCTGTTGAAATCACACCACTTTTGGATGCAAATGCCATCTTCCCCTTTCAGCTTAGTGAAAGTCAACCCGATCCAGCTAACCTTTTCTATATGTTAGAACTCAATAACTCTGTTGCCATATATGGTGTTTTTACTGCTTTGAATTAGTCCATAAATCAGCCTACATATGTGAGAGAAGTGTCGCAGAAACACCAATGCAGACTTCCATATAGAACAAATACAGAAACAAGCTCTTGTCTTCTCTAAATATATTTCTAGCTCTCAAAGACTCAAATGTATGGAATGCTTTCTTTTCAATGCAGTGTTAATGTAGTGTCAAAAAGAATCATCTAATATGTACCAACCAAAAATAAAACTAGATGTTAATGAGGCTACCAAGCCTGCACCATGTCCAACTGCATACTCTCTCCAGGCTAATTCTCCATGATCCAGTTCCTGCCTGAGATTCCAAGTTCAAGTATCAATCTGGCCACTACTGTGGTTCTGCACTCACAACAGCACAACACACACACACACACACACACACACACACACAACACAACAATCGCCTCGGTTGTTTATTTACGTCTTCTTCCTCCTTCCCTCGCAGATCCATCAGCGCAGCGGTGGTGCACCTCATCTTGCGGAGTGTACCTGCACCGCAAAAAAGGCGAGAGAGGGGAAGGAACACCTTATTTTACGGGTCAGCGCTTTCTGTCTGCGCGCGCTGTCTGCAGCCCCACTAATCTTTAAACAGACCAAACCGCAAGGCCGCCCATATTTTCACGGTAGTTTTTGCATCGCCACCCACCTCTTCTACTCCCAACAACCAACAACAGATAAAGTGGCGAAGAGGAAAAAAAGGGGGAAAAATCATCAAAAAGGCTTGTTAATAAATATATAATTGTGTGGTCAAAGAGTGTGTTTTCTCCCAGTGTGAGCCCTGCCGATTGCTGCGGAGAGTGGAAGGCGCTGCAGGCAATCTTTTGATGGAAGGTCTCATTTTCAGTCCCCTGCCGTGCAAAATTCAGTCCAGTCTAAAATAATACAAGACTCATTTTAGGACTTAGGACTTCTCAAATATGCTGACAATAACAGACAGCCAGGCTCGAAATGAAAAACAGCTTTTGGCTGCGAGGGGCTTGAGTGACACTCGAAACCCAGGGTGAAGGGGACGGAGGGTCTGCTGGGCAGGAGAGTCACAGACCCTCGCTGGCTGCTCTGATCCGCTCTGCTCTACTCCACTCCACTCTACTCCTCCCCACTCCCGGCACTGCTAGGAGCCTGGGCTCTGTGCGTAGCACACCGCAGCTTCACACGGCTGCAATAAAAATCATATATTTTTTTAAAGTGACTGACTAGCGGTGTGGTCTCTCTCCACATGTACTGTACGCACTCACAACAAGGGAATCGCAAGGTAATTACAAGCTAGTTTGCTCATAATTAATGTTAAGTGACACAAAAATAATCACAGCACATGAGAACTTCATCGACACAAATGCCAAATGTAGCAATTCATAAAAGTCAATTCATCAAAGTTTTTGTTTGATGTTAATTCAATATGAGCAAAACAGATGTTGGTTCTGTAGTTCTGGCCAAGTAGCCTCATTGCCACAACACTGTGATTTAATATATTCAAATATGTTTTTTTTAATATATAAACTGTGTTATTTACCCAACAGTTTTAGACTTTGTCATAATTTTGGTGGATACTGGTTGATTTGGAAGCCTGAAATAGCAGAAAAAAAGATTCCTTTTTTTGTTTATAGTCACCGTATATCAACTTGTGAAAGTAAAAAAAAAAGATATATAAAAAGAGTTTTAAAAAAAAGACTGATTGAGCCATCAAAGCCAGTGAGAGCAATGGGGATAAGAATGTTACCATGGGCGACTTTGGTGGTAGAGATTCAAGGACTTAACAATCCCAGTCCTCTCTCGCCGCACATCCTTCATCTCTAATAATCAAGCTTGGCCACAGAATATCCCTTTGGAAGGGGAGAAAAAGCATGTCGCCTCTCCTCCCCTCACTCGTCTTGAGGACTGCCAGTCTCAGCTCCCCCTTCTTGAAGTCCTCTGTCACATTTATAACTTCAAACATGAGGCAGAGCCTTTTTAAATAAAGACGAAGAGGGGGAGAAAAGTGGAGGGAAAGAGAGAGTGATAGAGAGAGAGAGAGAGGTGGAGAGAAAAAAAAACCTGACTGCCACTCCTTTAAAGGCAAATCTTTTCTGTGCAATTCGTTGGGATGAGATAAAGGGCAGCAGATGTAATGCTGGGGGAGCCTGGAGAAGCCCAGACTACAGGCGCTCTGAACTCGTTTGTCGCCCGAGTACAAAAGGGCCACAATGGAGGCTACCACAGAGGCTAAGGTAAAGGAAAGATAAAGCGCTAAATGGTGTTCGCTACCCTGCCAAAGTATGACTCCATGATTTCAGTAATTGCTCCTTAAAGATGGGTGGTGGTAAAAAAAAAAAAAGTGGGATGCTTCAAAGTAGTCGTGCAGAAATATTGCATCTGGCTAAATAAATGTCACATATAAATGAAGATAGAATAAATGCAAATGTCAAATGTAAAAAGAAAGCATAATGAAGGCCCATTTGAAAAGACACATTGTGTGTGGAATGGTACATTTGCGCGGATATGTTAAAGGAAAAGCCTGTGCAGAATGCAACTTTATCTAATTATGGAGCATAGCAACCTCATGTACAACACACACACACACACACACACACTCACACACACACACACACAATGCCCTTCAACATATGGCCTGAAACCATTAAATCTTTGCGCTATCTTTGCCTCCTCCGCAGAGAGGTGTCGGAACGTGGAGACACTGGGTGGACGTGCTGTGACACGCTGCTGCTCTAGAGACCAGGAGGCCCTTCTCTCTTTCTCTCCTTTTCCCTCTCACTCCCTCCCTCACTCCCTCACTCCCCATCCTCCCCATCCGTCTCTCCCTTGCAGTGCAGGGGGAGGCAGGCCACCCAGCCACATACAATTACACCCACAGCAAGCTCCCTGCCTCACCCCTGCTCTGCCACTGGGTTGCCACTTAGTTAGATCTCAGCATGCATGCTCAATGATCTGTTATTAATTAATCAATCAAAGCTAATCAAGGTAAACCTTGCTTTTTAAACAGGTCAGAACACACACTGTTCTGCACTTTGAGCCTGGTTTCTTTGCCTCACTTTCCCTCCCTCGAACACAGGGCAATGCAATGCATGACAAGGTGCCTTTTGATATGGTTTCTATATATTGCTTCGTATGCCATTTGAGATATTAACCAGATTATTTTATTATAAGTAGAAAACTGAGTACTTAACTTGCGAATTAAGGTTCCAAAAGGATTCAGTTCTCAGTATCTGCACTGCAGGAGTTGTCCAGCAAAACCTTGGTTTGAAGGCCGGATGCACTCGTTGTTGTAACTTCTATTCGTTTTTTTAAACAGATAAATGTGTATGTGTAGACAGACCATAGAAGGGTAATATGGCTGTACAACAAACGACACTCTAATTAATATATAAGGCTAATAAAGCGCACTCTGTCGCAAAAGTCGACTTACCACATAGCAAATTCATTTTCCAGGCAGGTACTGTGGCTACAGCAAGTGTCTTCAAACCACACTGCAGTGGAAGATGATAATTCATCACATACTTGCCTTAGGTATATCCTGTGCACTACAGTTAAGAGCAAAGTCACAAAACAATGAAGGGACGCCATTAAAAAATCTCATGTAGGCTACACACACGACAAAGGCAGGCACAACATACAAGTCTATAGCTGATTGCCAGTAACTGATTCTGTAGCTCCACTGGGAGGCGCTGTAGGCCGCTACATTGTTGAAAGTGGCAGCAGTAGCCTGTTGGGTAGTGAACACCATCATGGATCCGTGCAATGCAAAAGCCCATTACTGTGACCGCTTGCCAGACATGAGCTAACGGCGCAGCTAGTGTTCAAAGCAGGTAGGACCAGGCTGGAGGGTTACAGTCATGTTAATATCTTTAAAAATGATCGCTCACTCTAGGAACATTAAAAACCGTAAATTACTTAAATTCTGAACACAGTAGGCTAGCCCATGTTTTAACGTTCTTTATTATGAACATTGGGCCTGTACATAGCCTTGATTATAGTCGTAAGTTTTGTTGAACATGACAACAAAAGGTGTATCAACAGATAATTGCTTGGACCTTTTTTTACTTTTGGACACCGTAAAGTTTTTCCTTTGTCTGTCAAAGCATGAATTCTTTATAGCAGTCAATTCTTTGACCATGAACCGGGTTTATCTTTGTTTACTTTACAATTCTTGCACAGTGTATTTCGCCGAATTGTCACATCGAAAACCATTACAGTAGTGGTGAAGAGGCGTTTTTTTTTTTTTTTTCAAAAAAAAAAAATCGTGGAGAACGTCTGTTTTTTTACGAAAACAAGTTTCCTAACTGTAGCCTATTAATTGCATTGACTTTGACCTCGGACACCGTCGAGCTATATTGAAAATTAACATTTTAATTCGTGATATGATCATGATTGGAGTTTAGTAAAACAAAGCAAATGAAATATGGAGTAGGTGGCACACGTGCCAGGTAGTTTCTAAGACAAAGTTAAACTCTTGGTAACAATTACACACAACAATATATTAATTTAATTGAAAGTTCACTGATGAGCAATATGCATTCACCTCTGTAACTTTAACTAAGACAACTTGTAAAACAAATAGTCCATATACCACTGTCTGTATGCTTTATAAAAGAAGAAGAAGAAAAAAAAAACCAACATGATTAAGAGTGGGACACTCTTGTGGGACTGGCTCTTTCTTTGGAGCAGGCTTTCCTACTGTCCGGTACTGCGCGCCATGGAAAGCAGGTTAAGATTATTACGTTGGGAGGATGAGAGGCAGGTTTATGCCCATTAGGAGGGAACCTGGGTCAGCCACCCAGCAGATGGGAGATGCGGTTTGAGAATAACCCCAAGGTCGACATGAGATTCGGTGGCAAAGCTGTGGGCACTGCTCTTAGCTGTGTTTTTGAAAGTCTACTTAAGAAAACAGATTGTTTAGTCGGAGTCATCTCTTTAGACCATATTGCTGTTTTTTTCCTGTTTTTTTTTTCTTCTTCTTTTCCTCTGCACAGAGTGCTACAGGCAGTAGCTGCAGACAGCAAATGGTCAAAAATTGTCATCATTAGGCTTGTCAACAACAGTGGAAGATTGCTTGGTCCAGGCTGAAAAGATAGTTTTTTTCCCCCTCTTTGTGTGTGGATGTGTGTATTTCTAGGCTATATCCCAGGTTTGTGCTCTTGCAACCACATCAGCGGTGTGTGAGAGCAAACTAATTCAGACTTTTCATTTACCCAAAATTCTAACAGTGCCAAAAAACTAACAAAAGGTAATTGGCCGTGGCAATAAAAATACATTTCATCTTTTAGTGCACTTAACAGGAGCGTATCATTGCAGCATTTGACAGACATTATGACGCTGGTTGCGATCAGTGCCCGCTGTAAATGTATCCATTAGTTAACACGTCATAAACCTCCATGTTTAGTGAAAGCAGCAAGAGGACGCTGGGGCAGCTCCTCTTCTCTCCTCTCCTCTCCTCTCCAGTGCTGCTGCTGCAGCCATTTCTGTTATTTACCCGCTGGTGTGAAAGAAAAAAAAAAAAAAAAGAAAAACACTTGCTGTGGTTTGGTTTGGTGGATTAACAGAGAGCCCCCTAATGGAGTAATTACATAGAGCCAAACATCTATTTTTCACCCATGGTCCGCCATTACTCTCCGTCTCCACAGCCACTCCATTGGAAGTCACTTACTCTCCTTACAATGAGTTATCATTGACTGCCATTTAGACGCTCTGGAGCAATTTGTCTTGCCTGGGCTGTGGGCTGGCCTCATTGCAAGAGAACAATCATTCTCTCGCCAATATATCAAACATTCATGGGGAGACAAAAAAAGAAGGAGAGAGAAAATGCCCCCACAAACAGATAGCAGTGAGTGGCTAATAGATAGTTTGAAGGAGAGAGACAAGAAAAATTAATGTAGTAGATTAAAGAGGGAGAGGCCCGCGTGCGCGGCGTGGCACGGTGGCCTGGGAATGGGGTCCGCCTTCGGAAGCAGGGAGGTTGGCCTCTGGAGAGCTCGTCCTATCTGTTAAATGGCCCATGCTAGAGCAGTGTGATCGGAGTGGCAGGGGGTTGCATTTATCATAAGAACCACCATATGAAATCCTCATTTAAAATGTCATTGGACAGGAATCCTAATATGCTGATTTTTTTTTCTTAGATTTTTTTTTCATACAGGGGGACAGAGGGGGATCCTCTCTCTCTCTTTCTTTCTCTCTCTCTCTCTGTTTCTCTCCTTCTCTCCTTCTTTCTCTCTCTCTGTTTGTCTTTCCCTCTCTCCCTGCCCCCCCCCCCCCCCCCTCCTGTGTGTGTGTGTGTGTGTGTGGCAACCTAAGTTTTAATGAGGGCACGTTTGATGTATCTTGGCAAGTCCTATATGTTTGAGGCAGGCTGATTGCGCACAGAAATGTTGCATTTACGTGTAACGCGCCGTAGAGGCCGCAGGATTCATGCTTCATGCACTCAAGCCTGGGTTGTTGCAAGGCTTGCCATTTGTCTGATACATTTTCCATCTGCCCTCTTTGAACTGAAGCCCACCAGCACAAACGTGTCCACAGATCCCAGGTTGTTGCAGGGAAATCTGCAGTGTACACATCGATATTCCAGGTGGTTTATTCACTCAAATGTTGGGTTGTATTTTATCAGAGCTTTTCCCCTTCGCAGCAGTAATTGTTTTACTACGAGGGTGAATGCACCACTTTTAAAGCAGATAAGTGGTTGTTGGTTACATGGAACATCTGGTACAAACATAGCTATGTGAGCTATTTAAATATTTCACTTCTGGCAGCAGTTATTGTGTCTACTAGCTTTTTTTTAGATGGCTAAATTTTAAGAGGAAAAAAGGCGTCAGAGAAACCTAAAGCAATCAAATGTCAAATTGCATTTTCTCGTTGCGTTTCATCGCTGTATTTGTTAGTTATATTGTTGCGTTTCAGAAGCGTGGTCTAATTGAGTGTCCATGGGCAGCTAGGTTTAACCTGCAGCCTATATGAGTCCTCTGCTGAGTACTTGGGGTACGGCAGCAGTATGTAGAGCACATTACCCCCGGACCTCACATTAAGCCATTTGGCATCTCGCCATGGAAGTTTAACTAACTTGAAGCGGGTCCCTCCCCTGGGTCAAATAACACGTTTCAAAAAACAGGTAATCATGTCCAGGTGTTAGACTTATTTTCTCATCAGGTGATGCCAAAGAGCTAGTAATTAGTGTGCCATCCCTTTCTTGCTCTGCGTCTGACAGGACGCGACTGGTGCAAGGACCTGTGGCCAGTGACCTTTTGACCCCGTCAGGCCTGACACTTGACACAAAAGGGAATCTGGTGCTGCTGAAGACTGACGGTCAGTGACTGGGGGTGGGGGGTGGGGGTGGTTTAAGTCATGGGAAACGCCTGCAAGTGTGTTTCAGTCTCTACCTCTTATGAATGTCAGTAGCAGTAACAGTCAGATACTTGTGCTTGGGTGCTTGTCTAGTGCCTGAGACGGTTGAATGCACATTCATATACATGAATGCATATACAGCATTTGTGTATATTTTCCTTAGTTATTTCATTATTTCATACTTAAACAATATTATGATCATTTTGAAATAAAACACCAGATTAGTTTTTGTTTTTACACATTTCTGTGTATAGCTTAATATAGTTTTATTGTAATACATCATCCACTTGCAAAAATTAATTATGGCGAGCTGTCTGCCTGTTTTGATTAAATTCCATTTTTCTCAAAATGGCTCAAAATATAATCTAATTCAATTATAGTTCAGCCACAGTAGCATTTTTAAAAGAGAGACCAGCATGGTTCTGTAATTTTCAGTCAGGTCTAGTGTCAGGCTAAAGAACCCATGATGCTCCACACAGAGTGATCAGTGCCTGTGTTTTGACCCTAGTGCATTTGCCTGAAAGGGTTAACCGTCTACTTTACTCAGTGGTTTTGTAAGATTACTCATCCACTGTGCCAAACACAGTGACAAATAACCATTATTCTTTTTTTTCCTGTGCTGATAATCGGGACAAGTTACACAATTTTTTACCGGCACAAGTGAAACCATTAATCCTCCGTGATTTTGCCGATAAGTGCCGTCGGTGAAGTAATGGCCGTGTCACCCAGGAAGAGAAAAAATATGTGAACAATTAAAACAAGATGGCCTTTATCTGCAGAATCCCCAGCACTGCCTGCCGTTTCATTAGGGCTACTGAAAGGGATCAGTTATATAGCGCCACACTGATTATTCCCCCAATGCTTTTATTATTGTTACTTCAGCCCTGAGGATGAGATTAGATTGGAGGGGGGTGATAATGAGGATGATTGACAGAGCAGACTTTTACACACATTTAAGTGTATATGCAAACATGTCCTCGTGGAGGGTGGTGAAGGATTGGCACTGTGCTGTGCTTGCTGTCTGGCTGGCTTGTGTTGATGCTGCAGGACGAGTTGTCTTGGTCCTGGAAAATGTGGCATAAATAAAAAAGTAAATAGCATCTTAAAAAATTGAGTAAGAGCTTGAATGTAATATGTCCATAAACATTTGAGATAAATATATTAGCAGTAGTGGAAATACTGTGGTAAAGACCATAAATAACATAAAGTATTATCTTTAGCTTCTACCATTTAGTAACACATTACAAACGTCCAACTATCTAATCTAACTGTGTCTTCTTACAAAGGGAAACTGCAACGTAAAGGATGCAAAGTACTTATTTACAACACTTGTGATGCAGAATATATTTTATAAAAGCTAGTTATAAGAATTTCCTCTAATTTCATCATGTGTTACTGCAGACCTACAGTACATAATTCATTTCATGCCACAGCACTGAGAAACACTGCTCTTCATAAAATGTTATGTAGTTTTATGGTGTTAAGCTTTCTCATTCCTACACTCATTTACACTGTCTAAGACATGTCATCTGGCGTATTGGTTTCAAATACCAAATACAGATGTAAATGCAAAATATAGAAATATATTTCAAGAAGTGCCGTAATTAAGACCTCATTGCAAGCAGACGTCTGAATTTAAAAAAATCAACAACTAATTGTTTTTCTCCAGCAATTATGTTTCATATAAAATCTAATCAGATAATTTGTTCTAAAGGGTAGTTGTGAAATTATATCTTAGCTGTGCCAGCCAGATCATTTGTTCTTCTGTGGCAACATTTCTTTTGATTGACTCAAACTTCAGAGAGAGAGAGAGAGAGAAGAGAGAGAGAGGGAGAAAGGAAATAGAGAGAGAGAGAGGGAGAGAGAGAAAGAGAGCACAAAAAACAATCACTCCACTGAGCAGGTTTATTCTCTCCATCTTTGTAACAGATCTCTGAGTGTACACCATCTCCTGCATGTCTAGCTTAGTGCTGGAGAGAAACACAAAGCAATGAAGCATAAAAGCATTGTGTGTGTGTGTGTGTGTGTGTGTGTGTGTGTGAGAGAGAGAGAGAGAGAGAGAGAAAGAGAGAGAGAGAGAGTGTGTGTGTTTGTGTAAGACTCAACTCTGATGGAATGTGGGATTATCCATGTGTGACAGCACTGTGACATAGGGATGTGTGTTGGTCTGGTGCCTAAGTTCCTCAGTAGAGTAGTGTCTACCCATTGAAACAACACTAAGGGTTGGTGTAACGTGTAGGTAAAACACGCACTCTTAAAAGACAGAGTGTGTATGTGTGCAGAAAAAAAGAAGAGAAAAAAAACACAAAATAGCCTTTTTGTTTCATTGCTTGAGCTTGACTGTTGCAGCGTTGTGTTTTGTAATCTCATAAACAGAAGTATGCTCTCCGTACGATCAGGCAGAGCCATTGAAGGCAACTGCCATGTGTAAATAACGCAGACAATTCCGCAGTAAAGCTACGGGCTTTGCGTCTCACATGCCAAGCGCACGGATCCGTGAGCCAAGTCGCAGCGCTTGGCATTTGATAGTTTGCATTATTGTGGGTAGAGGCTCTGTTCAGATCAAAGGGATCCAGGAGCCTGAGTCTGAGACCCCCCCAGAGCCCTCTTTGGCTACTCTTTTTTTTAGCTCATTGCCATTCTGACCCCCAGGCCTCTGGGACTTTGAACCCTCAAAGTTTGGAAAAGCTGAATCGTTTCTTTAAACACATTATCTGGCGGGCCAGCTTAGAGACTATCACTAAGCATCTTAAGGTTTTAGTGCAGTGTTGTGGCATGGCAAGAGGGGGCTGTAGAGCCATTTACTGCCATATACTGTATTAGCAATGGCTGAAGGAACCAGACCAGACAAGGAAGGTGGCAAAAGAAAAAAACCTCTTCATGCTATATTGAGTTCGGGTTAAACGGAATAAAATAGACCAAATGGTCCTTAATGCAGAGAGTAAAGGTTAATGCCAAGCATACTGCAATATCGTAGCCTTCTCATTAAATGATATCAAATGGTGGCATGTCTTTGTATACTGATAAACACTACACATTATATTAAATCTGTAGTTTTTTTTAATGTGGCTCACACACATGTTCAAAAGACAGATGTTGTTTGATGAAATCCACACAGTTACACGTGACAACTTTAATCTGATTTCAGAAAAGGACATTAATTTTCTCAGTGGGAGTGAAGTAACTGTTGTGTGTGGTCCTGTGTGGTAATTGTTGTGACTTTCACCACTTTATCTACAGTTAATTTAAGCCAGCACAATTCCAGTTTGTCCATTAGTTTTTTTTTCCCTGTGATTCGATGCCTATTGATGGGTGTCGAATGGTGATATGCCACAAAGAGGATTTTGTCGCACTCTAAATCCTCTCTATTTTTTTGGGATGGGTGGAGGTGGGGGTGGGGTTGATAAGGTGTAAAGATACTCGTGATTGAATGTCTGTCTGTCTGTTTGTTCTCCTGAGTGTGGGCCCCCCCCCCCTCTCCACACACACACACACACACTCACACACACTCACACACCCACCTACACCCACACACACTCCCACTCCCACTCCCACTCACACCCCCACCCCTCTCTCCCCCAAAACACCACCCCACCTCCCCTATCTCATCAGGCCTCGTGATTAAGATTTGGCACCTTAGCCCACATTGTCTTCATTTGGAAATATTTCAACAGCATTTCTGCCCATGTGGAGGGGGAGAGGGAGGTAAAGGCGGGGGGAGAAGCACACCCTGTTGTGTGAATCCTAGAGAAGGCCTTGAACCCTGCCATTCACCCCTTTCACTTCATCAGCTGAGTCTAATTGCCAGAGAGGACAGGAGACCCGGGGCCCGATTGTTCCTTATCCTCTTTAGAGCCTTGGGAGGCATGAAAAGAGAAAGGCCTGCTTTTGATCTTTTTTTTTCCTCCTCCTCCTCCTCCTCCTCCTTGTTCTTCTTCTCCCACTTCTTCTTCTTCATCTCACAGATTTTCTTTTTTTTCTCTCTCTCTCTCTCTCTTTTCTCTTTCTCTCTGTCATCCACTGCTTTCCTTTCCCTCACGGTGACACTCCCTTTCACAACGTGCGACCCCCCCCCCCCCTTCCCCACCACTCCCCTTCCCCACCACCCCACCCTACCCATCCATGCAAAATAATTATCAGGCGCTGCTTCATCAAATAATGGTGCCTTTCGGGGGTCGTGCGGGGGTAGGCCAGAGGTCTGGCAGGGTGGCCCAGAGGTTGCGCCAGAGACACCCCCCCATGCCCCCCCCCCACTCCCTGGATCATCTTAGTGGCCTGCTCCTAAAGGGCCGGGCACCTTTATGTACCTTGACCCCGGCTCTTCTTGTGTCGGGCTGTCCTAATGAGGACCTCGCGGGCAACCCTTGGTGCCACCTCTTGCTCCTGGCCCAGGACCAAGGATAGGAGATTCTCGGCGGAGGGCAGGGTACAATAAAGACACAGGGGTCGCCCTGTTGACAAGGAGAGCATCTGTGCTGTCTTATTAAGGGCTGCGGAGTGAAGCCCGGGCTCCTCGAAGGTCTGAGAGAGGGCACAAGACCTGATCTATTGACATCTACTTGTCCTCCGCGGTCAACACCTTTTCAGCGCGGGGGCAGACTACGCACACAAGTTCTTATTAAAAGCTATTCTCCCAGTTGGTTATTTAGACGGTGCTTAACTTCAGATTTTTTTGGAGGCCTGGGCTGGAGAAGGGGAGTAAGAGCGTGGAGAGTTCTGAATAATGATGGAGAAGACAAAAAAAAGTGAAAAGAAGAAAATGCTTGAGGGTGGGGGGAAAAGATGACAAAACCTGTCAAAGGCCAGTCCCAGTCTGGAAAAATAGCCCTTCAGATGAATGCGCCTGACAAGGATGCAGCACTCTATGCAGGCTCTTACAAACAGCCACCAAACACTCACAGACCCTCATTACTAAAGCTATTGAGAGCCATTGACGAGTTGGAGGATTTTGTTGAACAACATTTCAGAACTTTTTAAGTTTGCTGGGTACAGCTAGCTCCCTAGAGTAATTGGTTTTTGCTTCTTTGGTGGAGCACTTGTAAGGATATGAAATAATAAACACATTGTCAGTGAAAGACGTTCGCTGTAAATACACTGCCTCTCCTCTGGTGATTGGCACATCTTAGCGATTTCTTCTCTCATTGGTGTGGTGATGCAGATGGATGTTGACAGTGTGTTGTTTTTTAACAAAAAAAGGAAAAACGGACATCTTAATAAGGTAAACTGCAGTATGCATTTGATCCCATAATTCAACTAATGGCCTTGCATAATGTAGTTCCAAACCAAAACTTATTAGCCATAGTGTTGCTATCCCCAAGCATAAAGCATGTTCATGGCTGTCCTCACAAAAAAAAAAAAAAAAGTCTTAGGAACAAAAGGCCAAATACTTGCACACACAAATACACACACACACACACACACACACACACACACGTGTGCACGCGCACATGCATGCACACACAGCACACACACACACACACACACACACACACACACACACACAGATTGTAATAATGCAACAATGTGTTGAAGCCAACTGCATTCCCACGCCAAAAAAAGGATAATGAAGAGAATGGAGAGTAACTCACACACACACACGCACATACACACATGCACACACATACACAGTCACAATTTTTCTCTTACTAGTAGACAAAGATATAAGGAGCAAATCGCAAACGAACAAGTAGGAAAAGAAAAAGCTTTAAGCAATCATGTAAAGCACGCCAAACATCTGAGTGCAGCCAGAGAACAAAGCAAGGCCCATGTCGACGCATCGATCCACTCCTGAAGGTACACACACACACACGTACAGACACACACACATACACACACACACACATACACACACACACACACATACAGATAGACGGACACACACACACACACATGCACACACACACACATACATACACACACACACACATACACACTTACACACATACACACACACACACTTACACACACACATACACACAAACACACACACACACACAGGAAGAGAGAGAAACACAGAGACACAAGTAAGCTCACACAGACACAGCCAGCCCCGCGCCCAGCGAGCCCCGATGGCTCCACGCCTTTCCCTGCTCCCCTCTCTGAGAGCGCTGCTATTGATCCGGCCCACTCCTCCAGAGTTAACTTACTGATGAGTCCTGACCGAGCGCTGCCAGAGGCCTCAAAGCTTTTGGGATGCTGCAAGAACACAGTAAGCCTATGTGTACGCACACACACACACACACACACACACACACACACACACACACACACACATACATAAATACACATACGCTCATAAACACTATATCAGTTATCATTGCTTGCTTCCTTCCTTCCTTTATTCATTCATTTATCCATGTATTTATTTATTTTTGTCTATCTATTTATCTATGTATTAATACATACATTCATACATGTGAGTGACTAAAAACAGACATTGTGTTGTGTCATAATGCAGATAGCCTTTTGAGGGGGTGCTGTCTCTCTGTGGTTTTAACTCTGCCCTCCCCCCACCCAACTT
Organism: Setipinna tenuifilis; assembly: GCA_030347295.1. Classification (NCBI taxonomy): domain Eukaryota; kingdom Metazoa; phylum Chordata; class Actinopteri; order Clupeiformes; family Engraulidae; genus Setipinna; species Setipinna tenuifilis. The sequence continues at coordinate 15,083,097 of CM059268.1, read as the reverse complement.
CAGCACTTATTGTATGTGGTTTGAGTGGTGGGACTTTCTCCCTCTTTCTCTCTGTCTCTCTCTCTCTGCCACTGAGTTATTTATATATTTCCTCACATTGTGTGGCATTTGGGTTTCCGTCTGCTGTGGCACTCAGGCTGGCATCTTGTCAAGAACAGTACGCATTGTCTCCTCAGATGCACCTAGTGCCGTTCCTCTAACTCCAACAGTCTTTTTGTGACTCTGCAGGATGGAAGAAAGCTGCTCAGAATGTTTTGGATCTGATTTTTTTTTTTACTCTGTGTGTGCATGTGTGTGTGTGTGTGTGTGTGTGTCTGTGTGAGTGTGTGTGTGTGTCTGTAAGTGTGTGTATCTGTGTGAGTGTGTGTATAAAATTGTGTGAGGAAGTTTTTTGTTTGTGACGCATATGTGTGTGTGTGTGTGTGTGTGTGTGTGTGTGTGTGTGTGTTTGTGTGCGCGCGCACACAAACGTGTGTGTGTGTGTGTGTGTATGCGTGTTTGTGTGTGTCTGTGTCTGTGTGTGTCTGTGTGTGTGTGAACGCACACTCACGTGCGTGTGTTTGGTGTTGTCGTGTTTGTAACATTCCATGTGGGAGGGTCTGATGAGAAGCGGGCCATCTGTAGTGTTGTGCGAATCGACATGTTGTAAAGCGTGATTAGAGAGTGTGTGGAGACTTGACTCGTCAAACTGTTGGCACATAATGAGGCAGAAGGGAGGGAAAGCAGGACAGTGTCCAGAGATAAACAATTAGATGAATCCCAGCGGTAAAGGCCATGGACAGGAGGAGAACTCCTAGGAAGGAGGAGCACGAGAAGGAAAAGAAGAAGAAAATCACAAAATCAATATGGCTCTCAGTCAACACACATACACACACACTCACACACATTCACACACACACACACCCGCACTCGCACTTTAACACACACACACATACACACACACACACCCGCACCCACACATATACACACACACACACCCTCACACACACCGGCACTTGCACTTTAACACGCACACTTACACTCGCACACACACCTGCACTCACAATTTAACAGAAATATACACACACACACACACACACACACACAAACTAGGATAGAGCAGGCAAGAGGTTAATGTTTACGCCTCTGCTGAGGACTCGCACAAACAGAAGCAGTGTCACAGCAAGTACGGAATCGATATGTGAGGGGAGCGTTACATGAGTAGCTGTGTGTAAGCATCACCACAAACAGCACAACCGCATGTGCTTGACCACCCCAGTTGCCTGAGTAACCATACCAAGAATGCCCGCCGCGGTAGTTTCGGTTAGTAAGAGGGAGGCGAAAACCTAGTGGAGCCGCTGACAGGCGATAAAAAGGGGTTGGGGTGTGCGGGCCGGGCATAATGAACCAAATGAAAGCGGGCAGCCTCCAGCCATGCTCCACTCTATCCTCTGAAATGATCTTTTTTAGTTTTGGGGAGGAAGGGGGGAGATTTAGAGTCCGGCTTTGGGGGATTGGTGCTTTCACATACACATACATGTGTACACACACCCACACACACATGTAGACACACACATACACACACGTAGACACACACACACATATACACACATACACACATATACACGCCCTTTTCTGGATGCAAACATAATGGAGCATGATCTGCAGACAGTGTGGGCTGTCCCAGTGCGCCATGGTGGCCCCCACCCCACCCAACCCCCCCTCTCAGCGCCCTGCCCAGACTGGCAGGTCTCCCCCCACATCACACCACAGTTCCCAGCAGGCCGCTGGGGGGGCCTCGGCGTGCCAGGGCACCGGGGGCCGACTGGAGGTGGGGCGCCCTGCTATGTGCTTGTGCTAGCATTAAAAAAATGACAACAACAACAAGGAGGACCAAAAAGAGAAGCAAAAAAAAAACTGAGAGGGTTTTTTTTTTTTAAGGCGAGGGGGTAAAGTGAGAGGGGGAGGATTGGGTGCGGGTATAGGACATGGGGGAGGAGGGGGAAATGGAGTGACAGAAAGACAGAGAGAGAGAGAAAGAAAAACAGAAACAAGCAATCCCCCGAGTGTGGTAGAGGCGGGAGTCCCCCTGTGGAGGAGCATCGTTGGAGGCGTTGACCAGAAAGGTGCGAACCTCAGACACACCCCTGCCCGCCGGGGCCCCGTCTCCACGGAGACCGGCTACACATCCCAGCCCAGCCCAGCCCCAGCCCCGGCTACACGTCCCATCCCAACCCCAGCCCTGGCTGTTCCGCAGAAAACCCCCCCGGAGTAGCCGGGAGCGCCGGAGACGTGGCCGGACTATCGCCCCCGCTCCAGGGACAACACGAGCCACCAGTCTGCTGACCTCCCACAACCTGTCAGTCTGCCAGCCAAGCCTGGGGAATTACGCCAGAAAGGAGGGGGAAAGGGAAAGGGAAAGGGAAAAAAAAAACACAGACCAAATCATACCATCCCCAAACACCCACCACCGCCAAGCCACCCCCTACACCACCCCCCCCCACCCACCCACCCACCAACCCCCACCCACCCACCCACCAACCCCCACCCCACCCCCTCTTGTCTGTTGATAAAGAAAGAAAGCAGCGTGGACTGTACCTGTATTGTTAACACAGAGGAACAAAGGAAAAAAAGAGCTCTTTGTGTTGGCGGCCCAGGCCACGGGCTAAGAGTGTTTGGAGGCCATGTGCAGGCTGTCTGCATTCAGGGTAGCTTCCCTCTCTCTCTGTCCCAGGCTAGCCAGCGCTAGTCAGCTAGCAGAGCAGTTCAGTTCAATATTATTCAGCCGCTCGCATTACAGTTGTCACAAAGAACACAATAGCTTAGCAGAAGGGGAGGAAGAGAAATCAATTAGCATAACACTTCCATACCATCTGTAAATCAGACTTTTTTTTTTTCAGACCACCGTGGATGAGACTGTGGTGGCCCATGCATAGCATTTTAATTTGCCCAAAAAAAAACAGCATTTCAAGAGGAAAAGTGCCCTCCCCCCGCTTCAGTAGCACCTGTCACAATTACAGCCTATGTCAAACCCATAAAAAAAACGACACAAGAGAGCGAAGCCTAAAAAGCAGTGTCCCCCCTGTAAGACTACAGTGAGTGCAGTGCACAGAAGCAATCGGGGTGTATGTAGCACAGCTTTCAGTGCACATAATAATAGATGCTTATGCGCTAACAGCAACCAGGTGTGCGCTTAGAAACAGTCTCCATCAAGTGCGGCTCTGGCTCTGCACAGACTGACTTTGTAAGTGAGTGGGCAAACACTGGGTTATTTTTACTCTAAGAACATGGCTAACATATGTGCACGGAGAGAATGCCCATGCACTCAAGATGATGAGGCATTGGACTGATGTTACTGACATAAAATAAAACCAGATAATCTCAGGATTGTTTGCAAGACTAGTATTTGAGCAGCTATGTTAAAAACAGGCGTGTTATTTGAGCTTCTGTGTGCCACTGAAATAAAAATATCCAAACATAAAAGATTTCACAGTGTGATTTCCTACTGTATACACATCGTATAGCAGGCCACTACCATACTACAGTGCGATGTAGTGCTGTTCAATACGTCTCTGTGTTAATGAGCACAAGTGTCAATACCTGCCATGCTGTACAATGACATCTGAAAACTGTCAGTCTCAGTTTGTGATAGCCGTGTGCTGTCAGATGCATTCCCCGGGGAGGAACACAGCATCGCAGTTTGACAGACCGACACAACGCTGCAATTCTGGAGCTTTCTTTATTATTATTTTTTTTCTCCTCTTCATTTTGCCATGGAGAATGATTGAAGCGATCTGAATGGTGTATGTTGTTTTTTTTGTGGCAGAAAGAGAGAGAGAGAGAGAGAGGGAGAGTAAGAGAGTTAGAGAAGCTAAAAAATGCGACGCCTACCAGACAGCAAAAAGAAGGGGATGGCAAGCCCCTAATAATACAAAAGCTGTACAATAGCTCTGACAGGCGAGCAATAAAGCAATCAGGGTCTCGGGCATTCCAAATCTCCTTTAACGCCCAGCCCCTCCAGCGTGCGGTGGAGATGGGCGGCTGACCTGCCGTCTGTCAATCACACGGGGAGGGGATTGTGTGTGGGGGGGGCAGGGTGAGGGGGGGGGGGGGGGGTGGGCATACCTGCAGGAGCCCCGCTCTGGGAGGCCTTGGGAGGGCCGAGGGCAGCAGCCCATCAGGTCTGTTTTCACACTCCACACACTAACATTGCAAGCATAACCAGGGAAGACAAAAAAAGACCCACCGCCTCACTCTTAATTAGGAGTTGAGGGGGGAGGCGGAGGTGGAGCGCGGTGGGAGGAGTGTGTGTATGTGTGGGGTTGTGTGGTTGTTTGTGTGTGTGTGTGTGTGTTCGTGTGTGTGTGTGTGTGTGTAGAGTTATGTGTTTGTGTGTGCATCTGTGTGTGTATGACGGGGTGGGTGCATGTTTGTGTATGTATGTGTGTGTAGAGTTGTGTTAGTGTGTGCAGAGTTGTCCGTTTGTGTGTGTATCTGTGTGCGTATGGGGGGGGGTGTTTCTGTGTCTGTGTGTGTGTGTGTGTGTATGTGTGTGACTGTGTGTGTGTGTGTCCAAGGGAGGTTGGGGGAGGAGGGCAGGGGAGGGTGTGTGTGTGTGTGTATGTGTGTGGGGGGGGGGGGGTGCAGTATAGAGAAAGAGTTGTTTGCTTTTAAAAAAGAAAGGGGAGGGCTGAGGATCTAGGAGGGAGTGAAGTGTGGCGTCCCAGGGAGACGGAGAATAACCTTTTCCCTTGATTTGGGAATCAGGCATTGATCTGTCATGCTGTTTTGTACGAGCCCCAGCTCTCCCAGTGGTGCGTTTCGTCTGGAGGAAGAAGAAAAAAAGGGTGGCGGTGGGAAGGTGGGGGGCGGGGGGTGTGGGGAAGGAGGGAGAGAAAAGCGCTAAGGCTAGTTCATTAGCTGGCTGTAGCTCATTTCTGCAAATAGATCACCATTATGCTGTGGTTAGTTAATGGCTTTCTGGTGTTCCCTCTAGAGTCTTTCTGTCTAAAGGCTGCTGCCTGTCTAAAACCCTTCTCTTCTTCTTCATCTCTTTTTCCTGCCTCTCTCCCTACATCTCTCTTTCTTTTTTTTACCTTTTTTTCTCTTCTCATCTTTTCTTCCTCTGCAGACAAAGCAGTGAACCCTATTCTCCTCCCTCTCTCTTTTTTTACCTGCTATAGGCAGTTGGCTGTGGCCAGTGCTTGACGCTGGTGAGCGGTTTGAACACACAGGCTGCCTTCTGAGGCCTCTCTGTCTTTCTCTCTCTTTCTATCTCTCTTTCTCTCTTTCTCCCACTCTCTCTCTCCCTGGCTCTCTCTCTCCCTCCCTCTCTCTCTTTCTCTCTCTCCCGCTCTCTCTCTCCCTGGCTCTGTCGATCTCTCTCTCTTTCCCTCTCTCTCACTTTCTGTCTTTCTCTCTCTCTCTCTTTCTCTCCCTCCCTCCCTTCCTCTTTGTCTTTGCAGCTGTGTGAACCTTCAAAGGTGCACGTCCGACATCCTGCCTCAGTCTGGTCTCGCGCCATGTACCGTGCTGCCCTCTCCCTCTTGCACAGACGCACACACACACACACACACACACACACACACACACACACACACACACACACACACACACACACACAGGGGCCAGCAGCAGACACAGGGGACCTCCCAGTGCTCCGACACAACAAAGCGAGCTGGCAGGCGGCCCATCATCTCTACACTGTAATCTTAACGTCCGACTGTACCACACTGTTTTCCATATAAACCCTCTTTTTCCAGGGCCTTGTAAAACAGGAGACTACCGCAGGCTTTGGCCACTGCTCCTTCACCACTGTTTTGGTAGCAAACACGAACGTTTATGAAAGTATTGAGTGAATCGTGTGATTTTATTGGGATATGTCTAGAAGATATTTTGAGCTGATATTCTTATTGGGGTTTTCTGTGTTGCTGATGGTCAAGTGTGGTTTATTGTATGGGGGAAAAAAAGGAAAGTCAAAGAATTTGTCCATCTAATTAATCTATTTAAATCACCAAACTGTGGTTTACAAGCCACCGTTGGACAGTAATGTAGTGTTTTTGGCCCAGGCAAAATAGTATAATTGGCATATTAACATGAATTAACATTCTACTGACCTTTTTCCAATAACCTTGCCATTGACCTGCAAACACTTATGAACAAAGAACATGATTCGCATACAGAACCATTTATTTGTCCTTGTAGTGTGAAATAGTCTGAGGACATTGTGTCTTTATGATTGGTCAGTTTGTCTACTGTGTATTATCGCATCAAGTAAATGAAAGTTACATTTAAAATATATGAATGAAAGACATTACACATAGAAACTGATTGAGCAGATATGATATAAAAAATCTTATCTTACAAAAATGTATACATTACATATACTAAGTGCAAAACAGCAAATGTAAATGTATTTAGATACAGCAACGGATTTTTTTTTCTCCATACACTAAATCATCTCTGCTACAACAGAGTGAACTGAATCACATCCACATTCAATTTATCAATCAAAAGACGGGAAAAAAATCTTGTCATGCTAAAACAATCAAGCCAATCCCCACACCTGAGATCCAAATCCCAACTTCACAAATTCTTTTACACGAGCACATTTCTGACTCCTGATGCTCTTAAGGAGCGCGCGATGAGACATTAACAAGGTTTGGCATCCGTGGCCGAGCGGAGAGGAGCGGAGCGGACGGAGGGCGGAGGGCGGAGGCGAGGGAAAGATGAGTTCTGCAGAAGTGTTGTTTATATGGGCCCACAGAGACCCTCTCCCCAGACTGCATCCCTGTGTTCGGCCCAGCACGGCCCACCTGGGGCCTGGCCGGGGGGCCGTGCAAGCAGGAGCAGAGACTGCTGGACCTCCTCACAACCGCCAGCACACACACACACAGGCAGACAGACACACACACACACATACGCACATACACACACAATACTGACATACACAGACACACACACACAGGCAGACACACACATACACACACAATACAGACATACACAGACACACAGACGCACACACACACACACACACACACATACACACAATACAGACACACACACACACACACACACACATTGAGGTCTCTGGTGGAAACCCCCACAGTGAGCGTGATGTTGTGCAGCTGGATAGATGGTGTACTGCATGTAGCTTCACAAAACCACCCCCCTCCCCACACACACACACACACACACACACACACACACACACACAACCATCACTACCCCGCCCCTGAGGAACTGGGGGTCAGTGCAAGTCAGGGTGCAGTGGACCATTCACTGTGCCACGTCTCGTTCAGGCCCGTTTGGAGACCAGAGCGGCTCTCCCTTTCTGAATCTCCCTTTGCGCTCACACACACACACACACACACACACACACACACACACACACACACACACACACACACACACACACACACACACACACAGAGCATATGTTCACAAAAGGGGTTTTTCTTTTGTGAAATGCCCTTTTGTCCTAAAACTAACACTGAAACGCACAGATCATGTTTCTGGAAGTTTTTATTTGAAATGAGTCTAAACTGTAAAGTGAATTTAGACTGGGATAATGCAATACATTTAAGCGCAGCTTACATCAAATCCATAAGCTAAACGCACAATATTATCTGTCCAGGCTCTTGTACGACATGACAAGAGCTGCATGGATTTTATTTTATTTTTCCCTAAAATCTCAGCGAAAGCAGTGTAAATATTGATTCCCAGCGGTTGACAGGCAGTGCTTCTGGCTCTGTCACTCTGCCTCTGTATCTGGCAAAGCATCTGGCTGCTGTGAGGTGCCTCATTGTATGCTGCTGTTATCAGAGCCTGGGCCGGCTGTGGACCTGCCGCGAGAGCGCCGGGCAGAGGCAGAGAGCGCAGGGCAGGGGAGAGCATATCTTGGACTGACCAGAGGGGCAGCCCTCCAAACGCCGCCGTGTGATTAATGCCATCCCGCGTGTCGGTGTGTGTGTGTCGCAAGGAGCCGGGTCTCTAAAGTTCCCCGTGTAAGTGTCCACAAAACAGCAGGCGAAAAAGGAGGGGGGAAAAGCTTTTTCTTAATTGGCAGCTGCTACACAGACATGAGTTTCCTTTTCCCAGCCCATCATCAAATAAAGAAGAAGAACAGGAAGAGAAAAAAAAAACAGGCATGGAGGAGTTGGCGGACCCCAGCACCTCGGTGACCAGTGATTCCTCACTCTGTCATGTTTAACTAAAACCAATACCCATTCAAAGCAGCATCCATCAGCGTTAGTACACAACTATGACAGATTGCCTTTCCTCTGCACCCAAAGCATCTGGATCCTCACAGCCACCCCCCCCCCCCCACACACACACACACACACACCCTGCCTCCACAACCCACCACACCACCCCACAACACCCCCCCACAACCCCACCCAACACGCTCCCCTTCTTGTGTTTATGGTAAACAGGCTGAACAACAGCTGGGCGATGAGAATTTACAAGTTAATCAATTGTTAGTTAGGAGCCTCCGCCGTGCCCTATACCCATCCATCTGCAAGTTAATATTCATTTACTATGCTAATTTTCCCATAGGCAGCACGCGCCTTATTGATTACTTCTTAGGGATTTCTTCACACGTGGCAACGTTTTATAATGTGGTGTAGACAGACAGGCAAACAAAGAGCAAACAAAGTTTTTTTTCTGTTGTTGTTGTTGTCTTTGTTGTTCAGATGTAGTGGTAATCATAATATACAGAGTCATTCTCTGTCCTTAAAAGATTTCTATATAATGTATGGGAGTAGTAGTATGCTTTTCTGTAGGCACTGATCAGTATGTTTACATGAACACAAAGAGTTGGTCTCCTCTCCACAGAGTCCCCCTCGGCCCTGAATGGAGACCCCCATATGAGGACAGTGGTGTGAAACCGAGTCGTGTTTGGTTTCAGGAGTGCCTGGTGGGAGCAGGTGAACCATGTTTACCCTGGAAGCTGTCCTTCCTGTTTCTGGCCGAGGTCCTTTTGTGTGCGCTCATGCCATCCTCTCCCTCTCCCTCGCTCTTTTTCTCTCTCTCTCTTTCTCTCCCTCTCCCCCGCTCTTTCTTTCTCTCTCTCTCTGTGTCTCTTTCAGACCAGGTGTCTGTGCCTGTGGCAGGGTCCTGCTCTTTGTCTGATGCTAGCCACTGTGGGATACATCAACAGAGACACGCACGGCCATTTAGGGAGTTTCACACATACACACTTACTTTGCGACACACACACACCTCACACACATGCCCACCCATTCTGCACACCTACACACACACACACATACACACACACACACACACACACACACACACACACACACACACACACACACACACACATACACACAGAGACATGCACACACACCCTCAAAGGTGTTTGGATTGAACCAATTCACAGCTTACAGTTTAGACTCATTTGAAATAAAACTTCAAGCAACATGATGTATGCATTGTAGTGTTAGTTTTAGGACAAAAGGGAATTTCACAACAAAGGTTTTTGTGAAACTTTGTGAACAACACAACTGTGTTTTAAATGAACTTCCTTCTAATTCTGCCAATGCACACCCGGCCTCCTCTGTGGTCCGTGCGTAGTAGTGTATGACATAAAGGACCCTGTCCACCGCCTCTCTCCCCGCCACAGGCCACATCAGTCAAAAAGCCAAACCTACTCCTTCCATTAGGGAGGTTTTAAGTTCACATTTTCAACACACCTCTGTCCTTAACTGGTAATAATATTTTGAAAAAGAAAAAACGAAAAAGACTACCGCACATGCTAGGCTGATGTACTGGAAAAACTGGAACAGTGTTTCACTGCCTCACTTCTGCACAGTTAGCTTGTTGTTCTTTTTTCCTTGCTGTTGTGCACTCTTGCTTGCTACTTGCTATCTTGGCAGCCTTAAGCCAAGGATGAGAGCGAGCAAGGGCAACCTCCCTTGCTCCACACTGCTGTAAGCATTGGCATCCACCTCCGCTCCCCGGTCTCTCCCCCATCCACCCCTCCATCTGCCCTTCCCTCTATCTAGCCATCCAGCCATCTATATATCTATCTATCCATCCATCCATCCATCCATCCATGGGAGAGGAGGAGAGGAGAACCAGCACTAGGCTTTATTTATAATCCCGCCTCACCCCACGCCGTGACCCCTGTGCAAACACATCACACGGCAGGGTCACCTCCCCTCCTCTGTGCCCCCCCTTTCTTCTCCTCCTCCACCTCCTCCTCCTCCTCCTCCTCGCCTTCCAAGCCGTTCCAGTGTTTCCAACATGGCTCTAGGACAGCACAACCCTGGCGCAGAGGATCCAGCTACTCCGACACACACCACAAAGGAGGCCCAGGATCTGAGCGGCACTGGCCCCATGCCAGGCCCAGTGAGCTGGGGGCGTGCACTAATAAGGAAGGAGAGCTGGAGAGTGAGAACTCGCTGACTTCCACCTGCGCTTTGCATTCTGGGTTTTCCACTGTGGTTGTTTTATGTTTTTTTTTTTTACATTAATATTGGCTGGAGAGAGAGTGAGAGAGACAGATAGAGAGAGAGAGAGCGCGAGAGGGAGTAAGGGATGCAGAAATGCATTCTGCATTTTGTTTACGTTTTAATGCTTTGGATGGACGTGGTTCAATATGAATCACACTGGACAGAAGCAGAGGGTTCATTGCCTACAGTGGCTGTGTGATGCTCGCTCTGTGGCTGCATTCTGCCAAATAACTTTAGAAACTTCTGCCCAGTTTAATTAATGGCTTGAGAACGTTTTTAGAGGACTGACCTCAGCCATTGTAGCGGCGAGGTTCAAACTCTAATAACCACCAGTTCTCATGATTCAGGACCGTCAACAAACAAATAAATAAATAAATAAAATGAAAATAAACACGACCACCACCACCACCCCCCACCGCCTCAACAAATTCTCCTTCTCTGATAATGTCCAAGGCAGGCCTGGGAGCTTACGGCTGCTTGAGCCTTGGCTTAGCTAGTGTGCACTCAGCTGTCAAGGATATCTCTTGATACGTCTTGAGTTTGTGTGAGCAGCAGAGGCAGTGGTTGATGCCAGAGGCTGTGTTTGCACTGAGAACAAGCCAAGTGTCACATACACACTAGTAGGTGAACAGACCAACCTCACTGATGCTCGCAAAATTCCTCTCACCTCAATAACTTATTTTGTCTCCCTACATCCTTTTTTTACCTACTACAATAAAGTTACAATATGTTCAGTTAAAATATATAAAATCTGGGGGCGCTGTATTGCAGTTGGCTAGAGCACCGGTACCATGAACTAGCAAATGCCCATGAACATCTAGGCTTGAATCCGGCCTAGGTCATTTTCCAACCCTCTCCCACTCACTTCTTGATCGAGTCTTCACTGTCCTATCGCACAAAAGGCCAAAAATATAGTGTAAAAAATGCACAAAATCTGCCAAATTATACTGATAGTTATGTGAAACTAACCTGCGTGTAAACATGGAAACACTTATGGTAACAGCCTTAGAGTAACCCCCCGTGTCCTCTTCCTACCCAGCCTCCCACTGTCCTGTAATTATGGCAGAAATTATTTTTCCCCGTGAATGGGTGAGAGCCGCACAGCAGTGAGAAAAACATCTCCCATTCCTCTTTTTAATTGCCTGCTTTGCAAACGGGGTCTCAGATGCACCGGCTCCCCGCTCCACGGCCTCCAGTCAAGACAGAGCCGACTGATTTCAGCTGCGCAGGTTAAATAAGTAATAATTAACAGATCACGGCGAGGTAGAGGGAGGTTGAGCTTAAAATGGCCTCTGGTGGCCTCCGTAGCCACTGGTGATAAATCTCCTCCCGATCCCCCCACCCCACCCGTATAACTAAAACCCAAGCCTCATTCAACTTCACATCCATCAGTGTTGGCTTGAAAGCGATGACAAAGCACTTTCAATTACACTGGTAACTGACTCTGGAAACAGTTCATAGCAGGGGCTTGGATGTTGTGGAGGGCAGTTCAGAAGGGACAGATGGGGGAGGCGGAAAAGGGGATGTGGTTGTCGGAGGGAGGTGGGGTGGGGGTGGCTCTGGGGTTATAAAGGGAGGTTGGTGGGGCGTATGTTGGACTCTCCCCCAAATAATAAAAAGAGGGTGTTCATTTTTCGGGGGTTGGGGTTGGGGGGGGTTGGGTCTACGGCAGACGTGGCGATGGCCAACAGCCGCCGGGATCCCAAGGACAATTCACCTATTTTGTGCGCTGTCACCCCTCTACACTGATTTATGGGTGGGACATCCCGCAAGCGACCCATGTGGTCCATCAGCTGGGCACTGGGACACACACACACACACACACACACACACACACACACACACACACACGCAGGGCTGTGATTAGAGAGCTGGCGTATCCGAGCGCACTCACTCAGGGCCCTTGTGTCCCCAGGAGAGGGCCTATCGGTACTCCAGCGGGAGCCAGCCACAGGGACACGAGTGGCATCCTTAACCCAGCACCACGCTCCCCGAGAGCAGGCGTCTGTGCCCGCCGCTCATCTGCTGGTTTTAAAGGGCCTTTTTGGACTTCTAATTATATTATGTGGAGTTGAAAGCTGAGAGCGCACACTCCAAAAGTTAACATGGTAATGTTTAATTGGAGTGATTTTTATTCATAATTGCGTGACCCTTCTCCAGGTACTTTGGGTTTTCACTTTGTTGAAATAAGTAATTAAGCACCTGTAAGTGAAAAAAAAGATAATTAATTCAGATATACAGAAAGAGTTTTTTTTATATGTTTTAGCTCACACAAATGAAGACCTCATGAATTTTTGTCCTTAATGCAAACAAGCAGCATTCGAGCAGCCCCTGAAAATAAATAATGCATCAAATCAAATTATTTAAGCATTTAAGAAGTATCAGCAGGATTGATAAATGCCTGGTGAAAACACAAGCCTGTGTTTGTAACCAAAATAAAAGAGTTTGTGGTTTCTGTTTTTGTTCAGAGAGCTTTATTACATAAACAACACAAAGCGCTAGTCTCGGGGGGGAGTGATCTCGTCAAAGAAGCGCTGACTCCGAAGCCACGATGAAAGGCTTCCACCACCAACAGCAGTCCAGGGCCTCTGCTCACTCACTTCAGGCAATTATGACACAGAGAGCACCTTTGACCGCTCCGAGCACCCCGCCATGAAAAAAGAGACCTAGCGTTTCTTTCAGGCTCAGTTGTAAAAATAAGCCAGTTTTCCTCCATCGCGGCGACCTGCTGACTCCTGGAATAGCGGCGCGGATGTATCCGAACGAGCCACGGGCCAAAACAAATCACTTGCGATTTACGGAATTATAAAGACTTTAATAGCCTGCAACGTTTCCCTCTCAGATTGGTCTTTATTTCTGAGTGTCAAAGTTTTCGCAATGCCCCAGGCTTTCAAACCAGTAATTGGCCAACTGAGAAGTACTGCAACTCCCCAAGTGATTGAATGCATTTGTTGCTGTGAACTTCGGGGTGTTCCTCAAAAGACTGCAGGTCTAGGTTATGGGAGCCTGTGACTTCTTTCACAGGAACCAGTTGGTATCTATGCATCTTTTAGTTCTTCATATGTAGTGTTTTTTTGTAGGGGGGATAACCTTTTAGAGCAACTTGAGATTTTGATTGCTAATTAGTTTTGTTTCTGGATAACATGGCATGAACTGGGAGGGCTTTGCTTGTTGAACCCTGGCGAGAACTTGCCTTAATGCAGAAAAATTGTCATTTGAAAAACAAATCAAAAAAGGGAAAAATAACCACTTTGGGACGATGTTCTGCAGAAACATGAATACAGTGTATTTTCCCAACTTCAAAAAACAAAAAAGGAGGCCAATGGATTTTTTATACATCTTTCATGTTTTTCGTCTTTACAACAAACAGAAGAGTTCATTACCTCCGTTCTTGGAAAAACAGTTAGTGGCTTCACTTTTCTCCAAACTCGGTCTGCGACAACAATAAAAAAGAAAATTTCAGGGTTAGGTGCACACTGAACTAAGTCCCCAAAAACTACAAATGTAGCGCACTGGAATGAACATATTGCAAGCAGATGAATATCAATTTATAGCATTGGACCAAATAGGCCTACCCCAAGCCCCTCATGAAAAAGTCAAAAATGTCAGGCTAATAAATGGCCTTTTCTTGCTTCAAAGTCACCCTTTGCCTGGGGTTTTCAGGGTCAATTACCAGCTCAGCGTTTTTCCTAAGCATTAACATTACACAGCGTCCAGCACAAAACAACCCACTGAGGCGTCGCAGGACCAAACCCCGGGCAAACCCCGCTGACCAGTGGCTGTAAATCTCTCACTCACCATGTTTAACCAAATCCAATACCCATTCAACAGCACATCCGTCACTGCCCCCAAAGAGCCAACGATGACAGAGTGGCTCCCATTGTGTGGCGCGACAACTTACTCAACTGCCTACACCACAGCGGCCCTCTCCCCAATCGCATAAAGCGTTCCTAGGCAGGCTCCTAATGATATCTGGTGGCTTTAGAGACCCACACGCTGATCTGTCTGAGAACTCTATCTCCACGGTGACCATCAAACCCAGCCTGTATGAGAGGCTGCAGGCAGGGAGCTGGTGGGCAGCCCTTGTTTGAGCAGGACGTAATGCTGTGCTGAGATGTCTGCTTCCCTCATGTGCTGTAAAGAGGGCTATGTCTCCAGTTACACTTTTTCACATAATTAGTCATTTGTCTTCAACACAAAAATGTCACTCACTACCAGGAAGAAGAACATGAGTAGTGTTTGTTTCTTCTGTCTTTGTTATGCATACCGTTACGAAACTACGCTTCAGCAGGGTGCAACACAAGCTGACGATTTGTCAGACTACCGTAAAGATATGATTTACCTGATCCTCCTTCATCATATGGAAGTGCTTAGGGCCTCTAGACGAGAAAGCAGCCCAACTGTAACCCAGTGTAAGAAATGTCAGCTGCTTATTTTATCACTATCTTTCTCCACCGCCCCTCCCCTTTCCTTTTCTTGGCATGAGTCTAATCAACACGCGTGCATGTTCATTACATTAGTTTAACTGCGAGTTAAAGTGTTAATTTGATGTTTCGTTGGATTTAATGGGAACAGTAACAGGCAGTTTGTGGTGGATTGCTTTGACGGCTGCTCTGGTGGTCTCCTCGTTAGTCAGAGAGAGCAGGAGAGAGGGATAGAGAGAGGGGGGATAGAGAAAGAGAGAGAGGGATAGAAAGAGAGAGAGAGGGAGGGAGGCAAGGCTTGTCTGGCAGCACAGGTAGCTAAAATGCCACTTAAGGTTTTAGCTTCAGCTGGCTTTTTTCCTTTCCTTTTTTTTGGGGGGGGGAAGAGAGAAATGAGCATGACCCAGGAAGCCCAATCCCACATCCCACACCCTTTCTGCCTGACAGCCACTCAATGGCAAGTGCCTGCCAGCATAGTGAGAAGGGTGGAGGTGGAGGTGGAGGGGGTGGGGGGTGAGGTTGAGGGGGTGGGGTTGGGGAGAGGGTGGAAGGGTGGAGAGCGAGCTCTGCCTCGGTGGCCCCTGGTGAGGGTGAGATTACCTCATGCGCTCTCATCCAGCTCACTGCAAACTGATACCTATTAACAAACGGCTGTCAACACGTTAGTGACTTGAAGAGACAAGAGACAGACAGACAGACAGACAGACAGAGAGAGGGAGAGAGAGAGAGCGAGAGAGAGAGAGGGAAAGGGTGGAATAAAGGGAGTTGAAGAGAGGGGAGAAAAGAAGGAGAGGTAGGAGTGACTGAATGAGTCACACACACAGTCTGTCTGCATAGAAGAGGGGGAGAAAAAGAGAGGGAGATAGAAAGGGAAAGTTATACAGAGAGAGAGAAAGAGAGGGAGATAGAAAGGCAAAGTTAGAGAGAGAGAAAGAGAGAGAGGGAGATAGAAAGGGAGAGTTAGAGAGAGAGTGAGAAAGAGAGGGAGATAGAAGAAAAGTCAGAGAGAGAGAGGGTGAAAGGGAGAGAGGGGGAGATAGAAAGGGAAAGTTAGAGAGAGATAGAGAGAGAGAAAGAGTTTCTGCTTGAGAGAGAAGGTGAGGCAAACAGTAAAGGATTAATGATTGTGAGACAAGTCGGTGCATCTCCCGGCTCAGTCTCAGAGCGACTGTCCAAACACACACCCCAACGGGAGGAAGCTCGCCTCACTGAGGTGTCCTGACAGACTGAGCGCTCAGGTGAGACGCCTTCTTAAAACAAGTCCTCCTGAACAACCTGAAAAAAATAAGCCATGGCTAGTTTTCACTCCTTAAGCAGCTGTGCTCTCCACGAGAAACTTGTGCTGTAATATGAAGTCAAATATATTTGAGAGACAGTTGTCACTCAAGTCATATGCATATAGTGTATAAAAAGTACAACTGTACAAATTTGAATGTCAGTAATAATTAAATAAAAGTATTTTAGTAAATGTGAATAATAATGAAATAAAATTTGTCTCCAAACCCACAATGATTAAAGAAACTGCAGCCAATCAAACATCCTCATTAACAAGTCTAAGAAGAAGAAGGAACAGATTCATAAACAAACTTTAGTTTATAAAAAAACATGTTATATGTTAACCCATCTCGTTTTAACATATAAAAATCATAGTTTATATATTATATAAAGTTCAACTATAAAAATATTTTTTATCTTGTCTAAAGTAAATGAACTATCTAAAGTAATACTACACTAAGTTTTGCATTTTTTATGCATAGTTGAAATGTGGTTGTTTATGATATTTATAGTTTTTATAGATGCAAATTGATGTCTGGTATTTTCAAAAGTTTTCATTTGAGCATTTCTGAACTTTTGATATTTACCAGTGACCCAGCATCCAACAACTTATACAACCAAAAACAGTGATGATAGCAAAGCAACAAAATCATCATTATAGGAAATGATTGAAAGTTATCATAAAATAGTCCTGATGTCACCAGTTAAAGGATACATGTTTTAATAGAGTTTTCTTTTTGCCAACAATTTAACAGCCAGAATAATGTGGTGTGTGTGTGTGTGTGTGTGTGTGTGTGTGTGTGTGTGTGTGTGTGTGTGTGTGTGTGTGTGTGTGTTTTGCCTCTTCCCTGTGGAGGAGTAACAATGTTTTTCAGTATTTTGCAGTTCCAGTTTTGGCCACAATCCTACAAATAGCACTTGTAGAACTACTATCACAACATAAATTAGGCACTGCTTTTGTAAAGGTTCTAATTCAGTTGCATCTACAGTAATATATATTTAGTGATCCAGTCATATCTCAACACATTATATACTAATACTTTATGAACTAGTATGAAATCCTAGTATCTGATTTATACCTAGACCAGCCATCAGTGATACAGCTCATTGTTGTTGTGAAGACACCTGAATAGAACAAATTTCTCATGGTGTCATCCTAAGTATGTGCACCCAATTTTTGTCAAGCTTATTTTCACATCGCTTTGTAAAGTTGAATGAATTCTATTTAGTGCTGAAGACCTCCTTCTGCTCGGGGCCCAGCATGTTGGCCATAACCCTGAGCAGGGCAGCTGGGGTCAGTGCAGTCTGGACAGCGAAGCAGTGGGGAGGGGGGGGGGGCGGGGGTGTGATGATACGCGGGCTACATGAAGGCAAGAAGTGTTGTGGAGAAGACATTCGGAGGTGGCACTCTAAATACTGGTGGATGCACTCCCAGTCTCCACACACTTGACTTGGCAGACAATGCATATTTCCAGCACGATAAAGTGCTACATCAATAAATCACATAAAAAGAAGACCAAAAAGGAGAGAAAACTATGACCTAGCCAAGTATGTCACCTGAAGTGAGCAGAAAACCTTATGCAACAGGTATTTCACAGAGTACAGCAGAATGTAACTGGATTATAACTGCAGGGCTTGTAGTTGTGATATAGTCAGTGTAAATGTTTAGTTTTTAATTTCACATAAGCAAATCGCCTTCCCTACAGTTCCTTTTATAGGTAATGTAGGCAATCTGAGGAGTTTGGATCATTTGACTTTTACTTCAATATATTGCACAAGATTGGAGTCCCTTCTGTTGTGCACTGTGTACCTCAGCAGTGTTGGAACGGTGGGTTAATTCTGTCACTTAAACTTTCTGTGCTCTGCCCAAGTTAACTACAATCTACGTGGAGCCGAATTGCATTCTCATTGTCTTAAAAAATAGACCTCCAGCTGTGCTAACTTGGAGGCCTACGTCTTAAGTAAAATGATTAGCAAAAAAAAAAAGACAGCTGACATATACTTTTCTAATTGTTGCCAAGACGGAGAGAAGTGGGAATGGAGTCGTTTTAATTGTCAGTAATTACAATATTGCCACACGTAATTGCAAAAGATTTTGATTGTGTTGTGTTTTGCTACTGCAGAGGCCCTATCCCAAATCTCTGCCTTAATACCTATTTGTTTTAGGATGGGTTGAAAGATGCTAATCAGAATAGATATCACAGCATGAAACCCGTTGTTTTAAATAGGAAGAAGAAAAGACTGACAAAATGGACACAAAACACATTTGAAGATCTTCAAGGGTGTAATTAAAAAAGGTTTGTGATGAGCTATTCAGCATTGTTATAAAACAACAGAAATCTTAACATTTGACAACAACTAAGCCTTCACTTTTGTATGACAGGCGTCTAAAGCATTTTCTTTTTTTTTTGCAATGGACATGGGATGTACGATGAAAATTTCAAAGTATGCTTTGGACTTCCAGTCACAAAAAGTAGAGCCACTTGTGTTTGTGTTTACTTCCTGTGAGTACGCCGTCCATTACATGCAAATATCAATGAGCCTCCACTCTTAAAGGTTAAGAGCCATTCATATTTCTGAGTGACACTAAAATCTAGTTGCCATGCTTTTATCCCTGCAGTATCATGCCTTAGTAAGTTGGTGATGGAAAGAAGAAGAGACAAAAAAGAACAACAAAAAAAAAATCTATTTACGAGAAGAGGTAAAGGAAACAGATGTAAGTGCTGGTTTGCGCCAACCTCAGAAGACAGGCAGGCAAACCACCGACTCTGAGAAGCACTTTATTATCCAGTAGGGAGGGGGTCAGGAGGCCCGGCCCTGTTATCGATTGAGGTTGCTGGATGCTTCCACCGCTGCACTCTCTCTAAACTTCTAAGAGTAAATATGCACCTTTGAAGCAGGGGGTGGCCAGGAGCACTCCTCTGCCCAGATTGTGTGGCTTTCTGAGGAGGCTGCAGTTACGGGAAAGATCAATGGGCCGGGGCATTATGGTGTGGAGGGGCTGGGGGTGGGGGTGGGTAGGTGGGTAGCTGGCTGGGTGGGTGGGAGGGGAAGAATAGCACTAGCATTGCCAGCCCTGCCATCATCGCTGGGCAGACCTGATCTCAGACCAGTTGGCTTATCGAGTTGGAGAGGATTTAAGACAGAGGGAGATATGGTCACAAATCCACTTGCTCTTTGGTCACTTCTGTGGGATTCTTTTCAGCTTGAAAATATGGAGCTGAAGACATGAGAGCCCTACCACAGATTTTTTTTTTTTTTTTTTGTGCTGTGATGTGTTGTCATGCACGAAGGCATGCACACACACACACGCACGCACGCACGCACACACACGCACACACACACACACACACACACACACATGCACACACACACAGACACACACATACAAACACACAAACAAACACACACGCACGCACACACACACACACACACACACACACACACCACATGCATGCGCACACACACAATCTTAAAAGTTAATGGGCGTTAATGGTTTAGGCTCCTAGTGAGACAGATAGTGCACACACCAAAGTACAGTAAAACTTCACCTTGTCAGTCACATTCATCTCCCTCAGGTCCTCTGTGCATTTGTATCTTCCTGGACCAACTGGAGCCTCCTACACTATGCTCATACATACGTACATGGTCCAATCTATAGATGTGTAAATACAAATACCAATAATCTCAAACAATGTATAGTATATATATGACAAGAGACAAAACTGATTGTCCAGACATTATATGACAAAAAGAAGATTAAGACAAATATAAAAGTCTAAATACAGCACTAAATCTACATGTGTTAGAGGAAATAGCTGGCCAGTGACCTCTGTGTCATGACACCACTTGTTGGTATTTGCACATTTGTACAGTTGAATGGCTGATGTGTTAAAATAAATTGCGTTCAGCGAACAAAATGATATCATATATTTTAATGTCTCACTTTTAGTTTGCCTGTTTTACTAGACAAGGACAGATGGCTGAATTGGGATCAATTTATTTTCATTTCTAACAAGCAAAAACACATCAGATTTACTGTCATGACATCACATTTTTCCTTTCTTGTATTTTTTATGTATGTATGTATGTATGTATGTATGTATGTATGTATGTATGTATGTATGAATGTTTGTATGTATGTATGTATGTTTACATGCATGTATGATATTATGCATTTGTGTTGTGTTATTTAATATCCATCTTACCCATGTTTTCTTTGTCTGTTTCATCTTTCTTTCTTTCTTTCTTTCTTTCTTTCTTTCTTTCTTATTTATATATTTGGGCAACGGGTCGGAGTTCAGCCAAGATTTAATTTAAAAAAATGCCTTTACTGCACTTAAAACTCTCATCTCTAGACACCATGGCTCCTTTTCCAACTGGGAAAGAACTCCTCTGTCCACTTTGTGAAAGCGTGGAAAAACCCATATCCTGCCCATTGTGCTTCTGGCCGTGCACACTTGTGGCATCCTTTAAGTGCATTACATTTTCTGCTGAATGCACAGCTTTTATATTGTGGTTTCTGGGTAGTTCTGAAGAGCCGTGCTGGATAGCCACAGCGCCGGAGCAGGATAATCTTCGCTTAGCGGGGTGCCAGGGAGTGATAACTGAACACCGGTTTTAAGCGTCTCTTATCACTAATGTTCTAAAACATCCTTCCAAAAAAGTATCCACATGCAGCCAAAAAAAATGTTTTAGACATTCTCAGTGGATTTTTACTCGAATGGCTGGAATGTTTTTTTTTTTTTTTTTTTAAATCTCTACAGAAAAAAAAGATAGCACCAAAAAGACCAAATTTTGAGCGACATGCTTGAGCTTGTTCTGTAAATCCCTTCCTCGTCCTTTGACATGTGATTAACCAAGTATTTACAAAATAAACGGCTCTGTAACTTCCCTCTCCACCATCCCATCCCATCTCCACACCCCCCTTGCCTCCGCCAGTGTCTTTACATTCAGTGACTGTATGCGGTTCCAGGCAGCCAGGAGAACCGAGGGACAACATCTGTCCATGTTCACTTAGCGCCTGGGTGTCTTCGCCCCCCCCCCACCCCCCTGTATGTATGTACGTTCCCAGGTGTCGGCTGCCTTTTGTGGCTGCCAGGCCCTGAGAGGCAGCCAGCGAGAGTTAACATTTACAACCCCCCTCCGTCACACTCCACAAAACCCCATGTCACTCAAGCGCAGCCTGTGTGGCGGGCCGCACATTAATGGAGACGTTGACATCTTCCGGCAGCATGTTTATCTGACGCTGACGGCGAGCAACCGCAGCCAATAGGCCCCGCATGGTGCTGTCATATCCCAAAAACACAACAAGGACGTCTGGCAACAAGTGAAAGCCATATTCTCTTTATTTCAAGAATCATTCAGCTCTTTGGAGTTAGGGGGACTTTGGCAATAAGAGCTGGG
Organism: Setipinna tenuifilis; assembly: GCA_030347295.1. Lineage (NCBI taxonomy): Eukaryota > Metazoa > Chordata > Actinopteri > Clupeiformes > Engraulidae > Setipinna > Setipinna tenuifilis. The sequence goes on along the minus strand of CM059268.1, from coordinate 15,061,550 downwards.
CTTTTGCCCCTTTCCCCCCTTCCCTGTCATTCTCTTTCTCTCTCTCTCTCACCCTCCCTTTCTCTCTATCTCTCTTTCTCTATCTCCCTCTCTTTCTCCCTATCTCTTTCTCAAGTTTTAGTCTTGTTATTTATTTATCTAATTTTTATAGAAGGGTTTTTTAAATCCGTATTCTCATCTATTTTCATGATCTTGTAATACAAGTTTTTTTAAAAGTCAAAGTCTCATTCTTTCTCTTTCTTTACAATTTCATTTAGAAATTTCATTGAGTTCTATCTTATTTTGGGATGTTATCATTCTAACGTGGTGGTTGTATAACCATCTTGCATGGAAAAAGACAGGAAAAGGCAGAGAAGCGACTACATGGAGTGTTATCACTGATATCCAAGGAGACGATCTCCCCCTGTAAAAGATACAAGCGTAGTCCACAGATGTTTAAATCAAAGTGAAGCATGATATTGACATACAGTGGGGAGCGTGACTACTCTCCGCTGGCAAAGGAGCTCAACAGTGGGCTTCCAACAAAGGCTGTTTACATATTTCTGCTGAACTGTTTTGCTCAATAAACTGTCAGACATTTTTTTTCCCAGGATTCCAGTAACAACACAAAAGACACGCACCCCATGATGTGAGATTCAAGCCCCGCGTGAATAAAAACTTCTTTTCTGGCCGCCGTTTTGTTGAGCAGCATTTCCCCCTATGTGCCGCCCCCCATACGATACAGGACGCTGTGTGTGTCTTCTTCTTTCAAAGCCGCCAAAACACTACGGTCACATATTTTTACACACTTGTGGAAAAAAAATTATGAAAAAAAAAGCTGGCTTGTCTACTATCACATAAGAAAAAATGTGCTTTGATTATTTTTGCAGGAAAGGAACCCGTAAGGCTTCAGCATCCTAACAATTATGTCTAATTCCATTCAGTGTACATCAAATAACCATTACGCTTTTGGCGGACTGGTGTGAGTCGGCAACAATGACTAAATATGCCAAACAATAGATACAATTTTATGCACACTGCTGTGTTGTAAAAAGCAGCTTCCTGGAGGATTAGTATAGTGTGTGTGTGTGTGTGTGTGTGTGTGTGTGTGTGTGTGTGTGTGTGTGTGTTTGTGTGTGTGTGTGTCTGTGTGCGTATGTGTGTGCATACGTGTGTGTACATGCGTCCGTGTATGTGTGTGTGAGTGTGTACATGCGTCCATGTTTTTGTGTGTGTGTGTGTGTGTGTGTGTGTGTGTGCGCGTGCGTGTGTGTGTGTGTACATGCGTCCGTGTTTGTGTGTGTGTGTGTGTGTGTGTGTGTGTGTGTGTGTGTGTGATGGAGGATGATGATGGGTTCATGAGGTAGATGGAGCTATCTTTAGAGGATTGATTTCCCATATTGCCTCACTGCTGGCTGCATTTATATTCCACGCCTGTGGCTCCGTGACCCCTGGCTCTCCTTTGATGTGGCAGGCACAGGGAGAGAGCCGAGACTGGGGCTGAGGCTGAGGCTGAGGCTGAGGCTGGGGCTGGGGCTGGGGCTGGGGCTGGGGCTGGAGCTGCGTCTGCAGAGAGGAAGGCAACAGAACAGCAAGAGGTGAAACTCTCAGCAGTGAGGTGGAGGGACGGGTGGAGGCGGCGGTTTGGTTAGTTGGTGGTGGTAGTGGTGTGTGTGGGGGGAGAGAGGGGCACGGATTGCGTCTGGGAGGGCGGAGATGACGGGCAAGGGGCGGGGGTGGTTGTGGTGGTGTTATGGGGGCGTTGGGAGGGTGGAGTTGTGGTGGGGCCGGGGTTAGGCTTAGGGTTGAGGTTGCGTGGCTTAGGGGGGGTGTGGGTGTTGACTAGACTACAAGGGGCATTGACTGAAGCTACGTGATGAAGCCATCAACTGCCATGTCTGAAAGAGTAGAGTGTGTGACAGGGTTGGTATGTGTGTGTGTGTGCGTGTGTGTGCATGTGTGGGTGTGCTTGCATATGTGTGTGCGTTTGTGTGTGTGTATGTGTGTGTGTGTGCATGTGCATGCGTGTGTGTGTGTGCTTGCGTTTGCGTGTGTGTGTGTGTGTGTGTGTGTGTACCGTGTGCACAGCGTCTGTGATGGGGAGAGCAGTGTAGTTAAAAATATATAGTATAAACATACACATTTGTGTGTGTGTTTGTGCATGTAAGCTTGTGGAGTGGAGGGTGGTTGACAGTATGTATGTGTGGAGGAGGAAGAGAATGGTTGCATATGTGTGTTTGTGTGTGTGTGTGTGTGTCAGATTGTACGTGTGTGTGTGTGTGTGCACGTATGCCTGTGTGTGTATATGTGTCTGTGTGTAGGGGGGTTGTGTGTGTGTGTGTGTGTGTGTGTGTGTGCGTGTGTCTATGTGTGTGCGCATGTGTGCCTGTGTGTGTGTGTGTGCCTGTGTGTGTGTGTGTGTGTGGCTCTGGGGAGAGAAGGGGCATGGCGGTGGCATGAGCTGATAGAGACGTCAGAGCCGCTCCAGTAATCTGCGACTCCTGGGCGAGGCGAGCGAGGGGCCTTCTTGGGGCCCACTAGAGCACTGGCGGGACCTGACGGGGTAGACCACCCCTACGCCGCCGGCAGGGGGTGTGGGGTGTGTGTGTGTGTGTGTGTGTGTGTGTGTGTGTGTGTGTGTGTGTGTGTGTGTGTGTGTGTGTGTGTGTGTGTGTGAGAGAGAGAGAGAGAGACGTGCCGGGGTTTGGGTTAGCCTGCATGGGACAGGCGAATCAAAGCAAGGAGAGGCCATTTTTGAGAAATTACAGAAATCTCCATGGAAATTAGCATGAAACACTTTCTAATCTCCTGCCTTTCACTGCGGACGATAAGGGTCACTGCTTCAAGCTCTACGTCCTCTTGCTTTCTCTCGCTCTCTTTCCCCCGTCCCTAATTTTATTATTCCCTCTTGATTTTTTTTCCTTTTAGCTTTTCATGTTTTTTTTTTCTTTTTCATTTTTCAAGCCTGACTCTTTCTGAAAAGACACCCCCCCCCCTCACCCTACCCCATCCCATCCCGTCTATATTCTTTAGCAGCAAGAACGTTTACTTGAACTCCTCTTTTCACCGAGCACAATTAACCATTTAGCTTTCAAAGACAAATCAAGGGAGAGCCAAGGCCTGCCCTCGAAGTGACACGGGACCTAGCTGCTGGGTGCTTTTACTAAGGGGATGGCCGGCGTGAATCCCCCCCCCCCCCCTAAAGATGGGCGTCCTCTGTCTCCTTTTCCTTTACCAGCGCATCATCAATGGCCCCCGTTGTTGTGCTGTCTGTCGATCAGACTTTGGGGTGCTGGCCACATGAATGGGAACAGCGTGGACACCCCAGGTGATAGCAGGCTGCTCATCGGGAACAAGAGAATTAACACCAATATAATGGGTCTTTAGGCAACTCCTGTTAGCACTCATCTTCAATAGCTTTCTCTCCCTCTCCTTCCTTCCCCCCACTCGAGTCGTGAACATTTTTTTTTTTCAACGCCACTGTCGAAGTGCTAGGTATTTTTTTTTTCTCTTTTTCTACCATTTGAAATAAGCAATATTAGGTGCCTGCTGCCAAAGCTTTTTTTTTATTGTCATGCAGAATGAGCACTGAGTAAGTGTACAGATGGTAAGGACACACACACACACATGCACAAACACACACACACACACACACACACACACACACGCTTGTATCGGTCAGTCTGGCCCAAGTGTAGATGCAAACGACACCACAGACAAACATTTGATAGAGGGCTTTCACACACTTCTCCAGCTCCAGCTTAAGGATGAGTGACTCAGTCACGACTGTTGGAAAAGGAAAGGCCCAACAAGCCTGATAGGTACAACAGACATAGAGACATTTTTTTCTGGAGTGCTGTATTTAAACTTCTGAAGAAAATGCTGTCTTGGTATAATATCATCTCCTCTCTCTTCACTTTGGGATAACACTTAGGATAATTGGGTTGTTCAGTATAACATTCTTACTTCTCAAGATGGCTATTTCATTAGGAATCAGATGATGGATGGTAGCTAATCAGAAGAGCTCGACTGGGATTGTTTCGTCTGTGGCACGTTGCGGATGTAAAAAGGTTAAAATTTTTGGCTGCATTATGCTGAAGTGGGCCCTCGTCGCCTTATAGGTGTCTTCAGCATCAGACTGGCAGTATGGCAGAATTACAGGGCTGTCACAGACTCACAAAGATAGTCTACACTCGTTTCGCTTCTCTTAGGGTCCTTTAATGAGAGAAGACGGCAGCACTGCTCTTCAAAGCCAGCAATTTAAAACACAGCACATTAACAAGGGTGGCAGATCTCTTGATTTCACTGGAAGTAGTCCCCAGTAAAAATGTCGTACCAACTCCAGTCCGCTTCAACTATCCAAACATTGATGGCACCTCAGGATAGTCTTTAGGTGTCACCGTATCTAACTGGATTCACAATCAGATTTGCTGTGAGAATCAGAACTGTTTTTCTAAAGAAACGAGAAGAAGAAGAGAAAAAGTTGTCTGCACCAGAAAGGCTGCAATAATGAGGGTGACAGCTTGTGCCCAGTTGAGCAGTATATCCTCAATAGGTTTCCACCCATCATGGCAAAGAATCGAAAGTGTTTCATGGAGTTCTCATAGTTTTTAAAACCATTAACGGAGGGAGTGAAGGAGGGAGGGAGAGAGGGGAAAAAGCAATTTAGTGAGCAGGAGGATAGAAGTTTGCATGCTCTGTCTTGGCTATGGCCCTGGAGAGGATGGTGCTCAAGGGATCCTCTTAGCTTCCATTGTCATGCTCAGCACAGCCCGTTCCTCACAGACAGGGCCAGGCGCTGTCTCAACACAGGAGCTACCCAGGTAGCTGGGCTTTGTAATCTTGCCAAATTGCTCTGCTGTCTGTATTTCCCCTTTGGGTATGCAAGGATGGTTCCAGGCGAGGCAGACAACCAAAACAAAGGACAATTAAAGTGGTACCTTGATGTGCGAGAAGCTAATGAACTGGGTTTCTCTCTCTCTATCTCTCTTTCGCTGTGTCTCGCTCGCTCTCTCCCTCCTTCTTCTTCTTCTTCTCTTTTCTGCTCCATCCCTGTTTACCTCTCTCCCTCTCTCTCTGTCATCCGCTTCATTTCTGATCAAATCTGCTGTTTAAGCCAACTCAAGTGAGGTTCTGAAATGGATGAAATCAAAACATTTTCCTTTTCAGGTACTTCTGTTTGCCACATTGATTAACATATGTCTGGTGAAGATAGGGAGATAATTACCAATCAGCTGTGCATAAACATTTGCCCTGACAGACAGGCTGTGGTTCATGAGATCTCCTGTTTCAAACTTGTTACAAACAAGTTGATAATAAATCAGATTCAACTCGCACAGTGGAAGTTGCTGTCCTCTCCTTTTAGTCTCATTCAAATGGGTTTGAGTAAATAATTGAGGAAGCACGCTTTGTAACCTGCCTCTGAAACATGCTCCTTGATCACAAAGCTGACAGATTTACAGCATAGCAAAGGAGCCAGCAGGTTCAGAGCGGGTGAACTTAGAACTGGAGTTTCCCAGCCAACAAATTCACTGTTGGGAGATAGGCAGAGGGATCTAGGAGCCAGCAAATTCAATTCACAGAAACCCAGAAGGGATCGGGGTCTTGGGAGCTGTACAACAGACAAGCTCCAGAGAAATACACTAATTGGGTCAGATTGGGTTGCCTTTTAAGTACTGTTCTCCATGCCCCAATCGCAGCTTTCTTTTACTCACACATTCATTCATTCAAGTTATATCATAAACTTGGCTTCTTAAACAGCAACTACTTTCAGTGCTGTTTGTATTTTAAAGTTTGAATAACTTAGGTATTTAGTCTTTCAAGCTGACTTTTTAAACTTGTTTTTCACATAGTGTTGTATACATGAGTATTTCATCCAGTTAGCAGAAATGCAAAAAAAGAGAGAAAAGTTTGGAAAAGTTTCCAGGATGAGTCAATGGCGTACAAGGGCGTTCAAGGCGTTTGATGAGTTTAGACAAAGAAAACATCGCCTAGAAGTATGACACTGACTGTGCATCAGTATGCATTTTCTTCGTACTTATGTCTATGCATTAACATACACATCGGTTGGAGAAGCTAATAACTTCGATGGTTTGGTATGTAGTTGCTCTTTGCTGATTCATGACGGGCGTCTCAGGTTGAGTTAATTAGGGAGCTTTGCAGACTCGGCACATTACTCTGACAAGCAGGAGTAACACGTGTGGCACATTCGGAGACCTTTCTAACCTCTCGCAAAACCTTTTCCTCCAATCCTAGAATTTGTCCCCTAATTAAGCTCGGTGCTGGAATCCTGCCTAGTTTGTTAAAATGTAGCCTACACGTACAAGTAGGTGTATGATAATTACGCCATGTAGAAAAAAATATGGCTCATCGGTTTTTATTATTTCCAGTTTTCCAACGACTTTCTTAGACTAATAGTTAAATTTTCACTAGCCTTATATGTTTTGGTATTTCGAGACTTAGCCTTAGATACCTTTTAATAAAGTCTAAATTGTCTGAAGCGCAGTGACCCTCTAACGTGAGAATACCTAGCAGAAAATAATTTTACACTTTTCATAAACAACGGATATGGAATACTGAACAATTCAAATTGTGTAGGCCTATGTTATCTTGATTGCCTACTTCTATTTTAATCAACTGCTACCAAACGTCAGAGTTGAAATTGGAGGCAATAAAGCCGTGTTAACCTAAAAAGGAAGATGTTTAAATTGACAGATAAAAATAACTGTCTATTTTAATTAATTAAACATAGGCCTAGTATAGAAGTAATTTTTATAATTATTGTTGTTGTAAAAGATACAAACCACCGATGCCATCTGCATAGGTGTCACTTGACTTGCTTTCTTTGTCATCTTCTTTTTAATATATAAACTTTTGTTTATGGGAATAAGCACCTCTTTAACAGATTTCCTGTCAGCAGTGTCGTGCATAAAAGTGGCGGATAACCTTTAGCCTAAATGTTTTCCTGTCATTAATTTGACGCTTCCACAGGTCGGAGAACTTCTGATATTAAATAAATTAATTTCATTTCAAATTTATTTATTAACTCATTAAGCCAGTGCATTGTGATAAATAATACATAATTGGAATTGTGACCCTACCAACATGTAGGAAGCACGTTATCAGAGAGAGAGAAAAAAAATGTAATTTCAGTAGACCTTGACCTGACATGCCGTAAAGCTACAACTGTACCTGTTCCACTGTCCCCTGCGGTACTAGAACCCAGAGATAGATGGCACTGCACCCAAGGTAGAGCAAAGGGCCTCCGACGCCTCCTGTCTTCAAGGTCCTACTCTTATTATCCGTCTGAAAATTAACCTGTCAATTTATCAATCACTAGCATCTTGAATGCCTCGCTTCTGTTGGGTGCGCTGCGCTGCGGCGAGCCCGCTTTGCAGATAACCAGGGGGAGTTTGTGTGTTAGCGTTGGGAATGAGTGTATTATCACTTAAATGACTGCTATGAATCACAAACGCTGCCGGCACGTTGATAAGAGTGGAGAGTAGAGAACAGATGCTAACACACTGGAGGCCCATGTTTTTATTTATTTTCTTTCTTTACGGAGAAAATAACATGCCGTTTTTACAGATAGAAAAGAAAAAGTGGGGAGGATCGGTATGAGAGTGTAACATTTGTCCAGTAAAAATAAGTAAACGTTCCCGAGGTATACAGACACGTTTGTAAAAATAAACTAAACAAATAAATTAATTAAATAAGATGGAATAAAACAAATAGGCTAAAACAGAAATGGAAAACATGTTGTTTGTGCGTTTGTATGTAGTAGCCTACGAAAGCGGGGTTGCATGGAGGCTAGGCTGTAATCTCAGGAGATCTTTGCTAAAACAACAATAATAATAGTAATTATCATGATTTATCAGGCTACGGAAAATTACGTCAAGAATATTTTCAAAAGTTTTAACAGTTTTTTTTCAATATCAATTATGGGTATTTTTGCTATTTTTAATGTGAATTATATTCACACGAATTCCTTCAAACAAAAACAGAGACAACAACAACAGTAATAATAATAATAATAATAATAATAGGCTTAGGAGTAGTAATACCATATATGTATGCCATTTCTCAGATGAATAGAACAATGAAATATTTCTTAAATTCGAATTAATAAACAACTGTAGAATTTGGTGATTATAATACTTTAGTGTCTCAAGTTCTAAGAAGGTTAATAACTAAGAAGGACAAGGAAAAGTCAATATTTCCTGAAAAAATGTTGTTAGATTTTTAATTACTTACTGAAGTTAATACTTCGTAAACTTGTTGACCTAAAAAAAAAAACATAATTTATTACTTTTCAAGAAAATAAACTGGTTCATTTCTTCTCGTGGTATTACAAAGCCGCCCCTTCAAAATCTCACCACATGCATGTGCGACCCCAATTGTGCCAGCCTATTCCACTTTCTTCCAGGTATTTTCCTTTCTCAGTTCAGGTTATTAGCCTGCACATGACTGCACCATATGAAAAAAAGAGAAAGAGCTGAACAGCATGAGACAGGCCTTGTGAATAGCAGAGGAGTTCTCTCACTCTTATTTTCAATTGTTGTTATTTGCAAATGGCTTTATTGTGTAGAAGTGCCAGAGAAGGAGTGGGGCACTAGCAAGGGAGAATGGCGGTGAGTCTTTTGGCACACACAGACACACACACACACACACACACACACACACACACACACACACACACAAACACACTCACACACACACACACACACACAAATACACACCAGCACACACAAAAACGCACACACACACACACACACACACACACACACACACACACACACACACAAAGACAGAAAGAAAGAAAGGCAGCAAGGAAAAAAGGGGAGCACAACATCTGGTAATTAGTTTCAGCAAACTTAGCTTAATGATGTAAGCAGATTATTTTCCAGTGGCCAGACAGAGAGGCAGAGATGGGGACGAGAGGCCGTGCGATGTTGTTCTACCCCCTCTTTTAGGAACCCTTTTAACATTTATGGACACGAGCCTCAGACCTACCCGAGTGGGAGCCCAGACGAGCAGCATATCAGCCCCTCACAGAGAGAGGGAGAAAGAGAGAGAGACAGAGAGAGAGAGAGAGAGAGACAGAGAGAGAGAGCAAGGTTTTCTACTCACCATCTTTTAAATCAGGAAAGACAAAAAATAAGTAGAGGACAACATACAGCATCGTGCTCATTCTTCTCTACGTCTCTCTCTTTCTTTCTCTTTCTTTCTCTGTGTATGTGTGTGTGTGTGTGTGTGTGTGTGTGTGTGTGTAGCAAGAGAGAGTGTGTGAGGGGCCGTGAGGGGAATGTAGAGGAGGTGGGGGGGTTGGTCACTGGGGCTGTCTGTATGTATGAGTGGGCATGTATTTGTGTGTGCGTGTGAGTGTGTGTGTGTGTGTGTGTGTATTATGAGTGTGTGGTGTGTGTGTGTGTGTGTCGGGGGGGGGGGGCACTGGGGCTGTTTGTATTTTAGTGATGGGTGTCAGGGGCGTGGCAGAGGGTGTGGGTGCTGACTAGCCCTGGCCTGGCCTCCTCTTTCCCTCTGAGATCTCACTCTCCCTCTCCATCTCCCACACTCTCTCCCTCTCCCACTCCCGCTCTCTCTCTCTCTATGTCTCTGTCTCTCTGTCTCTCTCTTGCTCTCTTTCTCCCACTCTGTCCCTCTGTATTTCCCGCTCTGAGAGAAAGGGCTGAGAGAAGGGGGCAGTGTGTGTGTGTGTGTGGGGAGGGAGGGGGGGGGGGTGTCGATGGGTGGGGAAGAGGGGGGGTTGTCAGGGCAGCGGTGCTCTGGATGTGTGAGGAGATGAGGGATAAAACACTACATTAAGTGCAGTTTACTTACCCGGTCTTAATTTCAGCAGGACTGATCGATTCTGACAGGGAGGGCATCTCGCTGCCTGCCAGATCACTTAAGCCAGCGCCCCTCTCTCCCCTGTGCTTAATGTAACGCTGTTGCCCATTACAAAGACAGAGAGAGGGGGAGAGAGAGAGAGAAAGAGGGGGAAGAGAGAGAGTGGAAGAGAGAGAGAGAGGGAGAGAATAGCTGGGGCAGTGTCCATTTTCCCTTTTTTTTACGTTCAGGTAGGATTACCATTTTATTTTCACACGCGGCTAATCAATTGGGATTTTGATAATGACGTTCTAATCCAATCTAGCCATTGTGTTTTTTTGCCTTCCCTCCTCCACTCTCTATTTGCCCAGTACCTAATCTGAAGTGAAATCCACTGTGGCGGGCCGTCTTGCCGGGTTATTGATTTTTTTCTCCCCCCCCCCCCCACCCCACCCCGTGCTCAGAACCTGGAACAGGAACAGGAGCACAGAGGTGCCAACATCAGAGCACACACAGGTCCCCGAGTCTCACACTGGAGAGACGGCCTTGCCGCACACCCACACAGACACATAAGCACACACAAACAAACACACACACATACATACACACACGCATGACGGAGGCCGACATTTTGTGTCGCCTAGTCAAACCAGCCTTACCAACCACCACCCCCACTGCCACCCCCCCACACCCCCACCCCCATCTTTTGTTTTTCTGTCAAATGAGCTGTTCACTGCTCCATGCTTTCTGAAGGTCACACTCAATCATGCCCCTCCCAGAGTGTTTTTTTTGTGGCCATCCGCAGAGTGAAACGCTAGCTTTTAACCGTGGCTACCTACAAAACAACCCGGTTCCGGTCTCGGGCACCCTCGGCTAACCGCCCTGTGCGATTGTGTGGCGAGACGTGATTTAGCCGAAGAATAACGGCAAACTTTTTTTTTTATCCCCCCCCTTCTCCTCCTCCTCCTCCCCTCGGTCGTTTTCCGGTATCCGCCTGCCGAGACTGACATTTTACATCCCGTATATTTATTCAGCTGGATGTTTATTGAAGCCATGCAGGTTAAGTACCTCGCTCAACATCCCACTTGGGAGTTTTTGAATCTGCAACCTCCTTGTCACAAGTTCAGCTCCCTGACCACAATCCCAGTCTGCCCTGCGGAAGGATGAGGGGGCCTGAGAAAATGTGCTGCGACACCAGAGGACCCAGACTGCTGCTCTGTTCTGCGTCTGATATCGTGTTACTCCATGTCAATGATGGATGCCGCGGGAAGCGGCGGCAGCTGACTGGCCCTGTTGCCATGACCAATGATTAGACGGCCGCCTGTCATTTCAATCCCTTTATAAACGCCCAAACGTCCATTTCCAGACTGAAGAAAAGCAATGCTGAGTGTAGTAGCATGGAATCAGGGGGAAAGAGATAGATGTTTGCCAATGGGAATCAGTTCAGTCTCTATGCACCGGTGTGGATTTGTGCCCATATTACTGCTTGCTAAAGGGTTTATAGAGTTTAAAGAGTTTGAGCATTTTCAGAGTCAAAAGGTGTATAAATCAAAGAGTGTCGGCTCACTTGAGGCAACTGTGTACAATAGCTATTTTCATAAGAATGTAGATGGACCAAAACTTTCATCCAAACATAAGCAAAGTCTGAGATAGATTGGACTGTGTGTGTGTGTGTGTGTGTGTGTGTGTGTGTGTGTGAGAGAGAGAGAGAGAGAGAGAGAGAGACTCAGCACTTTCTTTTTTATTTATTCTAAACACAATAATTTGACCACTTAAAAAAAAGGTAAAAAAAAAACTTAAGCATTGACCCTCACTATAAAATCACTTTAAAATGGTACTTGCAGCATATTGTCGGCAAACAAGTCTTCACATTACAGTAAAAGCAGCGCTGTCTGTGTCTGTGTCTGTGGCTGCCTGGTCTGAGGCACTGTTGAGCGCCGTGGAGGGGGAGCACTCACTGTCTCTAATGGGTTGCTTTCCTTCAGGGCCCGTCTGTGCAGCCAGCTGAGGTGTTAATATAAATATAGCAGATCATTTGTGAGATAAACTTGTTTTAAGCCGCACTCCCAAAAAGTGTGACTGGCAGGTGGGGGAAACACAGACAGAATAATTAGATCTTTGCTGTCGCATGTTCCAAAGTCGGGGGGTAGGGGTAGGGGTAGGGGTATGGGTAGGGGCGGTGGAGGGGGTGAGGGTTGGAAAAGGAGGGAAGGAGGGAGGGGGAGTGGTTAGGAAGGGATTTTGGAACCCCCAGCACACATTTCTGAGAAGAAATGGACCAATACACCTGGCGTGTCTTTTTAGAGACATGCTGACTCTTCCTTACGACTTGTGTGTATGGTAAGTTGGGGGAGATAACTCACCCGGCAAATCTACTATGGCGACAGTGTATTTTTCCAATTATGAAAACAAAACACAATCGTAGAGGTGAAAGTAACAGTTTACTTTAGAACTTTAGTCGAACGTTTCAAAAACAGCAACTTGTTATTTTGAGTGTTTTAAGAAGCACATGTGTTGTCAGAAAACTTTATGGGGTTGAAAATGCTGAATGAATGTATGTGCATTTTTAAAGTTCAGCTCTGCACCTCCCTCCACTTTCTGCAGCCCCTGCCAGTTTGGCTCCTGAACGTAATCAGTTTGCACAGCAGATTTCCCAGGAGTCTGTGCATGCACATCCCATCCTGACGCTTGGGCCCCCTGCCTCCCTCCCACCCCCCATCACCCACCCCACCACCCCCTTACCTCCCTACGAGAGTGGCCAGAGAGCTAGCACCTTCTTCCCCCAGCCTCCCCACGGCCAGGAGGAATCAGCGCTACCAGCCCACCCCAGCCCCCCCCCAAAGCAATGCCATCGGAGGCACAGCACGCCTGAGGCGAGTATGGGAAACAGATGGCTCCAGAGAGGGAGAGAAAGAGGCCTATCTGAGAGGCAGGGCTGCCCAGCTAAAGTAGCACAGCACCTCCCCGAGCTATGATTACAGCTCTCTCTCTTCTCTTCTTCTCTTCTCGCCTCTTTCTCTCTTCTCCTTTTTTTTCAAATACGAGACCAGGACATCATTATCATTACAGAGGTGACATAATTAAACCTTTCATGTAGCTTTAAAGTTGGTCTTTTTCCTCCTCTTTTTGTAATTTGCTGAGCTTTTTTATATTTTGCTCCTTAATCACCAGTGAAGCTCTGTGTGTGGAAGTGTGTGGTCTCACGCAACCTACACATGGCATATTCAATACAATTGAGTTAAAGCAAGATGGACACAACTATTTTAGTTTTATTCTGTTCTGTTCTATTTTATTCTATTCTATTCTATTCTATTCTATTCTATTCTATTCTATTTGACGTGTAAATATAAAGATCTTTGTCCAGATGGCAGATAGAGATAACTTTTTTTAATGCAACACATTATATGCCTAATGAAATTACAAATTGCATACCAATTATTATTATTATTATTATTATTATTATTATTATTATTATTTATTATTATTATTATTGTTATTATAAGAACTACATATGATATATGATGCATACACTGTTAATATAGTATCTACTTGTTTACCAAGTATATTAAAATTCTTAATTCTATATACCACATTGGTTTCTTAAATATTTTTCCTCCTTTGAAAAAAAGTGGAGAAATGATGTTGTGTGTACACATAAAAACCACGACTCCCCTCTGTCAGTCAACAGCAAGAAGTGATCTGGCACTTTTTAATGCCATAGGGCCCATCTGGAAGAAGGACTCTTTTCATTCGCCATACTTGGCTGCCTGTCGCCTTCCCATAATGGGCTTTGCTCAACGAGCTCTGAAGCAATAGCCAATTAAATGCCTTGAAGGGGACTCGCCGTGGCCCCCGCGTGAAAGGCTTCAGGTGTGAAACGCTTGTTTTTCGAGAGTGCTGCAAATGTATGACTGCTTTCAAGTTTGCCTCTGCCCCCCTGGCTACCCCTCACAGCCCTAGCCAGCAGCCCTCCTTATGGAGAGCAAGGGCAGAGCGAGGGAGGGGGGGTAGGCCTGATGGGAGAGAGAGAGAGAGAGAGAGAGGGAGAGAGGCAGAGAGAGAGAGAGGGAGAGTAAGAGAGAAAGGGAGAATGAGAGAGAGAGAGAAGAGAGAGAAAAGGAGAGAAAGAGAAGGGATGGGGAGAGAGAGAGAGAGAAAGGGAGAGAGAGGAATGGAGGGAGAGAGTGAAAGAGAAGGGAGGGAGAGAGAGAGAGGGACAGGGCTCAGATAACACAGACAATAGCTTTTTAGCACACAACAGGCCGATGAGGAGAAGCAGAGGAGCCAGGCGGACAAGGTGAAAATATGGATGGGACACAGGAGGGCGAGGGAACTCTGGGGCTGGTGGAGAGGAGGGTAGTCAAGCTAAAAGGGGGATGGATTGTTTGCTAATTATGGCCATTCCTGACCAGAACATGGCAAGTTCAAGGACTACTTCAAAAAATATACCCAAGCTTTACAAAATGTGTGTGTGTGTGGGGGGGTGGGGGAGTAGGTGTGTGTGGGGGGGGGGGGGGGAACTGGCGCCACAATTTTGTAAGAGGTGCTTTCACATGAGAAAACCGCATTGAATTTTTTGTTTAAAGAGAGGCAATAGAGTTTATACTCCAGGTGGAACAAAGACAGGGTGTGTTTCAGCGTCTCCTAATGGCCTTCCTATAAGCCAGCCTTTTGTGGCTCGTACACCCTTTCCAAATTCCTCTTCTTAATGCTTAATAACCAGCATGATTTTCCCCTCTTTTCCCTTTTTTTCCTCACTAAAAGAAGATATGCCTCTCCTACGCTCACTCAAATCACATATTCATGTAGCATTAATTGCATAAATAATCCCCGATGCTAAGACATCATTCAAAGACACTTCTTCTGAACACATGATTGGAGCAACAGACTGGGTGCAGTCAGGAGGAACATTACAGGCCGCCTATCGGGGAAGGGGAGGGTCCCTGGACTGGGGGGGGGGGGGGATATTAATCTTATTAGGATCATATATCACCGGCGTGTCAGGTGAGAAGGCAAACGAATGGGCTCTCTATTTATCAGAGCTAAGCTGTGTGGTTTAGCCACCACTTGCTAAGGGGTGCACACCGCGGCAAATAAATTGGTGAAGTCCGCGCGCCGAGATGGTAATGAAGTTAAGGGGGTAAAGTGGGGGCTGCTAGCGGCCGGCGCTAACGGTCTGGCGGCCAGGAGTGAGTGGGCCCCAGCCCCAGCCCCAGCCCCAGCCCTCGCGCTCCCTCGCTCTGTTTATCGCCGCCCAGATTGGGGAGTGCTATCCCGATAAGACGAGGAAGGGGAGAAATCAAAATAAATGGAGTCCATTAAAAGCAGCAATGCATCAACTGCTTGATAAAGTGATTAATAAACAGGCTGGGATAGTGATTGATTAAAGCATTTAATCAAAATGTACCAAAAAAAAACACACAACTGGCACTGGTGCGTACCCTCTGCAAAATATATCTTCTTAAGCCCAAGGGGCTCCTTTAAAATGTCTTTGTCTCTTTATTTAACTGTGTAGTGCAATGCATTTGTATTACAGTGTGTGTGCACAGGGGAAGTGGAAAGGGGCTAGGTGTGTGTGTGTGTGTGTGTGTGTGTGTGTGTGTGTGTGTGTGTGTGTGTGTGAAGTTTAAACTTTTAAAATGCATCTACCAGAATGGAGCAGAGCATGATCTTTACAAAAATCACAATGCTGCCACATTACCATTTAGATTCATCTGTTTTGCATATTCTAAAAACCGGACATTTGGAGAAACGCCAATTTAATATTCTGTATACTTCCTAAATGCCAATACAAATGTCTTGAATGTGCCCATAACAACAGACATTACTAAAAGACATCCTCTTCACTTGAGAATGAAACACTTGCCAGCCACTGACTGAATCATGCATCAGTTGGATGTAAGTAGGTAACAAAAGGCCAACCGAAACACTTGTAGGACTTAAATGTCACTCAGACCTGCTAATGCAACGACAAATACAAGGTGTAGATTGATTGATGTGTTCAGCTGCTCCTAGTTCAGGTTTGATGTGTGCGACATTCAAATGGAAGCACTTCTGAGGTCTGCCTCGCATATGTGACTTGTGCAAGCACTTCAGTGTAAAGCAGCGACCGTTGTCTTTCACTGGATGTTAAAATACATTACTTGATTTATTAAAAATAGATGTATGCTTGTTATTGATCACCTTGGCAGTAACCTTATAGAATTTCCTTTCGCTCTAATCACAAAACACCCATTAAAACAATCTTGCGATTTCAAGACTTTAAGCCTTTACACTGATATTCAGCGTAATGGAAAAATAACATGGATACAATGTCTTTACATTCAGAATCAAGCAAAACAAACCATTACATTCTACTACGGCAAAACATCAACTTAACCAGGTTCTGGTAAGTTTGCTCTTTGGTATTTTTCCAGCAGTCTTCCTGTCTTTCATGCAATGTCTGACTCTGCAGTGAATCTTTGGATAGATGTGACGCAGAACGGTTTTAGAGCCAAATGATGGTTAGGCTACCAGTTTTTTTAAATGAACAAATGTGTTTGTAATTTGTGTATTAATTTGTACCTGTAAAACAACAAAGCAGTTAATCAGATTTCTACCTGAGATTCTTCCAGTCCCTATTGTTTTGCAAACATTATTGTTCACGGAAAAACATCAGAATCATCTCAATCTTCTGCGACACTACAACACTGAAAAATGTTTTTTGTCATTCTCTCTCTCTCTTTCTCTCTCTGTCTTTTTCTCGCTCTCTCCCTCTGTCTTGTCAGCTTTGTCGTTGCCAATATATTACACTGTGGACATTGAGCAGGACATGACAAAAACAATCACCGAAGGTCAAAACACACACACACACACACACAGTCACACACACACACACACACACACACACACACACACACACACACACATAGACACACACCACTGGTGAGAAACTAAACAGATACATGCACATCCTGAATGCTCTGCTGCACCCCGCCCGCCCCCACCCTGAAGAAGCTGTGTTGGGACCGCATGGCGCCCACTAAAATAGTCACAAGCAAATGTAATATTGCCTCATGCCGTTGAGCCACCAGAGGGGCATCTGAAATCTCATTCTCTGCAGGTTTTGGAGGGGATGAATAAGAGAACACACAGACTCCCTTTGGTTATTATCTGGCATCTGTGTGGAGAATCCTCAGAGAGAAGAGGAGTGAGAGGGAAGGAGGGAGGTGGCTACACGGACAGTGGCAGCCCCCCTAGACAGCCCAGGTGGGCTGAAGGTAAGTCTGTACCTGCAGATGTACTGTGTGTGTGTGTGTGTGTGTGTGTGTATGTGTGTGTGTGTGTGTGTGTGTGTGTGTGTGTGTGTGTGTGTGTGTGTATGTATGTGTGTGTGTGTGTATGGGAGGGTGGGCTGGGGTGTGTGTGAGGTGGGGTGTGGGTGTGTGGGTGTGTGTTTTAAACACTGTTTAGACCTATCACTTCACAAGTATGAGTGTGCATGAATGCATCACTTCCTCCCGAAGCATTTTTTTTAACTGCTTTCCTACACACTCGGAAAAAAAATAATAAAAAGCCAAAATTGTCAGAGCACTAAAGTCAACAGCCCACATGGCATCTGCTGAGTCCTCGTTACAATCCAGTGACTTCTCATGGACTGTGCACCTGTGTGAGTCCCCTGAACTCGCCCCCACACCTTGGCCTGCCGTTGCTTTCTAATAGTTGCTGATGAAGCGCAGTAGGCTGCGGGCAGCAGCAGGTCTGCGTGTCACTCTTCGCTCCAGCTTCGTCCAGAGCGGCGGCGCGGAGGCCTTACCCCGACCTCTGGTCCTGTGACAGGCCGTCACCCAACAAGGCGAAGCGGCAGCCAGAAAAGTGCCAGTTTTCTGGGTACGAACGACATGGCACGTTTTCTGATGTGGGCTAATTTCGCTGACGAGCCATGCCAAGGCAGCCATCTGCAAACCCGCATCCCCACTTCAGCGAGCATGCCAGATAGAGGCGCAGTTTGCCAGAGGTGAAATGGTGATAGGTAAGTGAACCTCGAGTGTTTCAGACAGAGCCTGCAGACACAACATGACACTCCTGCTGCACAAAACAGACACGCACCACAAAACGCCCAAAAGCAACAAAATAAACAGCCTTATTTTGCATTGTAGGACTGTAACAGCATTAATGCGTTACATATATTTTGACCAATATTCTGTTAGGTGTCCTTTTTTTTTGCTAATTTATCTTTGACAATTTCCTTAATATTAATGCCAGATGCTACATCATGCTCTTTTCTGTATTTGACCAACGGAGTATGCCTGATTTGGTGCGTGCCAGCTCATTTGAAGTCCCCAACCAAATGAATGAAAGTCAGCCGAACGAAGAGAAATGACTTGTTAATTATGCAAATGGTGTGGCGGGGAAGCTGGTAGGTTGCGGGAACTCTGTCATTTGAAAAGGGGGTATGGTGGAGTGCGATAGTGTTGGCGGCCCAGCGCCCAAGCCTTGATGTAATGACAGGTCAATTTGATTGGCTTTGTGCGGGGAACCCTGCTCAGTCTTCCAGGGCCGGCAGGGGACAGGGTGGGTGGGGGGGCTGTGGGGGTGTTTGGAGGGGTCTTGTGTGTGTGTGTGTGTGTGTGTGTGTGTGTGTGTGTGTGTGTGTGTGTGTGTGTGTGTGTGTGTGCCTTTTCTCCCTCCAGACTTTGATTTCTCCTTTGTTCTATTGGCTCCTCTGCTGACACTGGCCGAGAATGAGAGATGCCACACAGCCGCGACCCCCCGGCACCCCGGAGATGACCTTTGGCTTCCCAGCGCCTGAACCCTCACCCCAACCGTGACAGCTTGATTAATTGCGGAATGTTATGATTTATGAGTATCTTCTCTGCATGATTAATGGGGCAACAGGTGGCACTGCCATGTAGCTATAGGGGAAATATTGCGAGGGGATCTGGGCGAACAATGCGCGGGATTGTGCTTGGGCGCAGGCTTTTTGTGTGCAAACGGCTCCCACCTTGGTTTGACCATACATCATCTTGACTTTTTTTGAATCGCAGCACGGCTCTGGTTATCGGTGGTGAAGGCAGGGGGTTCATGAAAGGTTTCCCTTTTGAAGAGCCTTTGCTAGATTCATGCATAGTAAGGAGCTGCATGCATTAATCTCGGTGCATTCTGGGAAAGCCAGTTCTTTTGTCGGGGGCCCACCGTCAGGCAGCGACCTGTGAGGAATCCAGTGCTATGCTGTGCTGTGCAGTCGAAGATGAGCACAAAACTAAGTGCTGACATCCAAAGCTGACTTCAGCTAAGCCACCAAGGGGGACAGGCTGTCCTCCCACGCACACTGGCAACAAAATGGCATGCAGTTGATAGGAACGCATGGCTCTCCTCAAACAAACATGAGCCCGGCTCTGTTGTGACCACATGCCGTCAAAACAGCAGTAAATATGGCATGAGCGAAAGGCAAGAGAGCGGCGGCATTGTCACCCTCTGACCCGCAGGGCCACATCAAAGTCTTCTCGACAAAGGCCACAAAGGAGCTTCATTCACTGGCCTGACAGGTTAGCAAGATAAGTCTGACTTTTAGGCAGGACACTTAGCACGGCGGCGGGGTTCACAGAGTTCCTCCCTCACAGGTGACAGACAAGGCGCAGCTGTCTGAAGCGGGGTCTCGTACACGACACCGGTTGCCACCTTGGACTCCCAGGGTCAATGGCAGAGAAAAGCCTTCGGTATCTGGTCGCGGTCCCAGCGCGCCACGCCTCTGTCAAGTGACTGTCCACGGACTGAAGGCGCACGGGGAGAGGTGGCTCTCAGGCTGACGCGCCATGCAACAGCCTCGACCATAGTCTCCCTCCTCCACCCCCCCCCACAGCTACCACCACGAGCACCACCAACTCCCCCCTCTTCCGTCAACACCCCCCACCGTCCCACCCCTTCCCTCTCGACCCTCCCTGGCCCCCACCTTCTTGACTTCAGTGTCTGACAGCTGACAAGAGATTGATGCTGCCATTTTGGCTGTATCAGTGTCGAGCCCAGTCACCCCAAAAGAAAATGAAATATTGACCCGCCGAGGCCCGTGTAAGTTGCCGGTGTGAACAAGGTGACTTGTTAGAGGAGAAATTTATGACAAAACGCCGGCTGCTTCGCTCTGCCTGCGCCAAGACCATCGCTCAATCAGAGGCAATTACTGGCCACTGCAAAATGAAGACTTTTTTTTCTCTCCCCCGAGGTACTGTCTGCCATTCTCCCATCAGAAAGGAGACCACCACCTTTGTTACACAGCTCCAGATGAAGCTGCTCTCAGTCCTCTCATTAAATACTATTAAATACTGGTGCATTGGCTTCGGCGGAGCCACTGAAGTGAGAGTGAAAAGGAGTGCGGTGAACCTGGGTGTTGAAATGTTCCCTCATGGTGGCAGATGCCTCATGCTCATGAGCAAAGTCTGACATATGAGTCATGCAAACTTCACACAGCCTGGCTGGTGGGCACACACACACACACACACACACACACACACACACACACACACACACACACACACACACACACACAACGTGACTGGTGGAGAAACGTACACAAAGACACAGCTTCTTCCCGCATATTAAAGGATGACCACACAGTTACATAAGTCCACATTGACCACATCCCCCTTTCTTATGTATCGCTCTCTTTCTCTCTCTTTCTCTTTTCTCTCTTTGTCTGTCTCTCTACCTCTCTCTCTCTCCCACACAGACATACACACACAGGTAGTGATTACACAGGAATCTGAGGGTTTTAGGATATTTGGTGTTTGCTGTTCTCCATCACTGAAAATTAATTATCCAGAAGTCAGTGAGGTTAATTTTGGTCAGGGACCTTTCGATTGGGAGGATCCCTGTACCCCCCCACCCACCCACCCATTGCACACCCCCTCACCTCCTCGCCTGAGTGACCGCACCTCAGCAGGGCCAGGGTGACCTGGGCGGTGACCTGTGACACAGACAGTGACAGGCAGAGTAAACTCTGCTCCACCCCCCTGTCTCCCTCCTCTCTCTCTCTCTGTCTCTGTCTCTCTCTCTCCCTTTGCCATTCTATCTCTCTCTCGCTCTCTCTCTCTCTGTCTCTCCCTCCTCTCTCTCTCTGTCTCTGTCTCTCTCTGTCTATCTCTCTCTCTGCCATTCTCTCTCTCTACCTCCCTCCCTCTCTCTGTCTCTGTCTCTCTCTCCCTCTCTCTCCATCTCTCTCTCTCTGCCATTCTCTCTGTGGGAGTGAGGAAGAGAGAGAATCTCTGCCATTCTCTCTCTTCCTCACTCCCACTCTCTTTCTCGCTGTCATTCTCTCTCGTTCCCTCTCTGTCTGTCTCTGTGTTTCTCTGTCTCTCTCTCTCTGTCTGTCCCTGCTGCCATTAGACTAGGGCTCCTTCCGGTCAGCCACGTGGTATGGTCAGACCCAGCCAGCCCTGTCCCTCCTCCATCCCCCTGCAAAAGCCCTGCTGACGACGGGCCCCAGTGCCCCACAGAGAGGCCGTTGGCGGCCCCTGTAAACCCCCTAACCGCCCCCACCCCAACCCCCCACCTCTCCACCTCCGCCCAGAGCCGTTACCGCGAGAACAGTGGCTGCCCACCACTGGCTGCCCCATATGTTTGGGCTGCGCACAAGGTGCTGTCTCGGATACTGTGGTTGCTAATTATAAATTTAATTTGCATTTTAATTAGAATGGTGGAAAATTAAAGCCTGCCAGCTGGAGAATTTCAAAACGATTCTCTCTCTTTCTCTCTCTCTCTCTTTCTTTCTCTCTCTCTCCCTCTCTCTCTCTCTCTCTCTATTTTCTCTCGTCATCTATTTGAGAATGTGTGTTATGCTTTAGGCATTATTTATTTATTTCGACACCCCCCCCCCACACACACACACACACTATCTCTGCCACCCACAAATAGTCTCCTAAGTATTCCTTTTGTATTCGGTAAAATGTGCTAACCAGGTTTCAATGCTGGCCCCTCTCATTAATCAAAAGGTATTCTTTTCATATTATTGTGCGTGATCCTGCATGCTCAAATTGCTTAACCTCCTGACAGAACTTCTTCAAATGAAACATGGAAGCCTCATTGTTCATGAGGACACAGCACGGCACGTGGCCACTTCTATACGTTTTCTTCAATAGAAAGAGCATAGAATTCATTTCAAAATGTGCAAAAATGTGTGTCAAGGAAACCAGCTCTGCGGTATGTTTGTTTCTGCGAGGGCCTACACTACTGCATGTGTGTGGGGCCTGCAGAAGCTGAGGAGATGGAACTAGAGTGCCTTCTGCCCGGCTAGCCGAAGCAATTAGCAGCAGCAGCTCAAAAATCCGGTGGCGGATTCTTCTAGAGGCGAATCTGCATGTGTGGGGCCGTCCTGTCACTGTGGTGCTCCTGTCATTATTTTCCAATCTCTTTCATTTATCCCCGTTCCCGGGCGCCACTTCTCGGCGGTCATTCTCATTCCCGCTCGCCTCCCCCCGGGCGCCCTTGCTCAATAATTGTCATTAATTGATTGGCAGGTTGCGATAGACCCGGCTAACCCGAGTCCCACTCTCCTGTCTATTTTTTAAATGAGAGCTTGTACATCAAGTGACCTTGTCAGCTTGTCAGCTGTCAGCCAATCAGACCGGTGCCATGAATGGATCCTATCCAGTAAGGGATCTGAAACGTAAGACCTGAGGTAAGGCGGGCGTGTTGACGACGCCAGCACTGACGCTCACATTTGAGACTTTTTGGTTGGTTGTGTTTTTTGGGGTTTTTTTTTGGTCTGTCGATGACTTTGTTTGTTGTTTGTATTACTGACGACAGTCGACATCTGAGTGGCAGATCTTAAAATCATCCAGGGCCACTCCAAACTTGATCCTCTGGTACTTTCCGATTCAGACTGAGAGCGTGCCAAGAAGCTAACTGAAAATCTACCAAGTGGTGGCAACACTCTCCAAAATGAGCAAACTCGCCTTTGGTGTCTGACAGCCCTAAGCAGCCACAGCAAGGGAGCAGACTGACTGCTTACACATTTCTACTACAACAATCACAGTGGGCTTTACTGTCAGTTTAATCTCAAGCCAAACAAGAGCACAAAACATTATGATATGATAAATTATGAAAATATGAAGCAACACCATACAATAATACATAAGAAGTAGCTCCTCACAGAACCACTCTGAGGCTCATGTTACTCGCTAAACAAAGCTAGCCTTGATCTGGCAGCTTGTTACCTGTGAAACAAGCCCTGGAATTTCAAGCTCAGGAGTAATTGACATGATATTTGTCAAACTATGCAGTAAAACTGAAAAGAAAAAAACTCTGCAGGTCCTTGAGCTGTTCAAATGTCAGAAAGTCTTTCCACGAAACCAGACAAAACATTCATATTTTCCATACCATATAAAGACACAGTCAGTTTATTGTGTCGTTGCAACACATAACATCAGTCCCTGAAAGATCACTGAATATGACCACAGGAGAAGTTCACCAACAAGTGTCAAGTGTTGTCCATAGGTTGGATTATTCATTGCTAGACTGAACTTGAATGTGGGTCTGTAATGCACTTAAACAATCACACAAGTGCTAAAAGCTGTTGAACCAGGCCAATTTAAGGTGTTTTCTCGCAGAAATATAACAGTTGGAACATTACCTCAAAGCTGGCTAAAAATGAGTAGTCACTAACATTTTTGAATTTGGCAAAGTATGATGGAAATAACATAAAAGTAACGAATATAATTGTTTTTGTGGCTGACACTGTTCTCCCCTCTATATGTGTTAAGTACATATAGCCTGTTGACATTCTTCCAGGGTGTTTTGGTTTGGGTCTCTGCCAGCTTGGGTTTTGCGCCTCTTTGCAGACGCAGTTTGATCTGGTGTGAATAACGTTTGGACGCACACACACATTGCCCTTATTGTTATGCACTGGGAGAGGCATAACAGCTCACCCTCCATGCTCCAAGGGTGGCTTTGGCAAGCCTCAAATACACCTGGCGAACCCCTGACAACCCCTCCAACTCCTACCCACACCCCCTCGCCTGCCCCCTCCAGCCCCCCCTCCAGCCTCCACCACCCCCGCCTCCTCTCCTCAATTCATCAGTAATACCTTTTTGTTCTCATTCAACCACACCGGGGTTTATGCCAGAATGTTATCTCAGTTCACGGTTGGACAAAATATGCCTCTGCTGCCTCCCATAACCGTGTCTATGAAAGCAGAGCAAGTCTTGAGAGTGAGTGAGATTTGAGCCAACCTTAAAGTGCACTAAAACAGGACAGTGCCACTACGAAACATCCTAACCACAGACAACCCTGTAAGAAGTCACAAGCCCTTTTCCACAACCACATTTTCTTTATTTCCTTGCTGTCTTTTTCAATATTATTTGCTCTTTCATTCTTTCTGTCTTTCTTTCTTTCTTTCTTTCTTTCTTTCTTTCTTTCTTTCTTTTTTTCTTTCTTTCTGTCTTTCTGTCTTTCTTTCTTTCTTTTCCTTTTTTATACATCACCACCAGGCCCCCAGACGAGCTGGCAAGAAACATCCATCCTCCACAGGGCATGGTTCCATCCTCGGAGGCCGGGAGCAACAGTAGCTATGTGTAAAGGCTTGGCACCGGAGCCGCTCCCCCAGTCCAGATCCTCGTGTGGACTGCTGTGTCTGTCACTCCACATAACAATCCCTCTGCCTCATGAGTTAAGGCACGTCCATTCTGTTGCATTAACACAAACACCACTGCTCAATTTTCACCAATCTGTTGTTCGACTCACGCAAATGCCATTAGTTCTGCTCCCGGCTAGGCCGTGCCAACATCGGCACTGCCACCACCACCACAACCGCCACCACACCACCACTACACCACTGCCACACACAGTTCACACACCAATGTGTCATTTTCCTCCACATTCTGTAGGAGTGCAAGTTTTTTTTTTCAATTATTATTGATATCATTATTTAGTTATTTATTTTAGTGGACTGCGGAAAATGTTTTTCTGAGGAAAAAAGTATTTTTAGGCCAGTCTGATCACATACTGTGGTATTTCCTGTGACCCAGCATACTGTAGCATTTCTGAGGAGATGGAATAAGTTTACTGAGTTGCAATGTTCCATCTAAAAAGTCTTTAACTAGTGTTACTCTATTCATAAAAAATCCTCAAGAAACCAGGCATTGAAATGGAATGATGTTTTAATAGCGGTTAGACACTAATGGAGATATCTTTTTTTGAGTTTATCTTTGTCAATTGTAAAATATTTGAGTCTATGAAGTGGTGTGATGAGGTGCAAAGACAGATATTTGAAGGGATTTTAACTCATTTGAGCAATTACATGCTTAACTGGCCCAAGATAATCTGCCATCGTAGTCTCTCTCTCTCTCTCTCTCTCTTTCTCTCTCTCTCTCATCCCACCTCTCCCTCTCTTTTTCTCTCTCTCTCATAACAAGAAGGCAAGGCTTCAGAATAGCAGGATTTAAAGCACAAAAGCCTGGGCTGAATAGAGCGAAGGCACCAGGGAAATTAATTGCTGCTAACACACAGCATGTCTGCTTGCGAGTTCTGTACGCCTCCTCGGCTAACCTAGCCCAAAATGGTGGGCAGGAGGGAGGTCTGGCAGGGTGGGCAGGGGGGTCGAGGCAATATGTTTAAGGCATAGTTGATCAAAGGTGATTTATGTCATCCAAACATATGCCAGGAGGCCTGGGTTTATATGCCTCATCTGGTGGAGGCCGCTCTCATTAGCATTTTTATTGTATCGGAGCACTGCCCAGCCGCAATAACTTCTAGCCATGCAGTAAGGGAAAGGGGGAAAAAAAATAAACAACAACACAGTTTTGACTTCAACATTACTAAGACACAGTGGATGGCTGGCCATCTCAGGACTGCCAGCTACAGCACCAGTGGCTTTTGTTGACACAAAATGGACAAAAATAGATAAATGGATGGATGGATGGATGGATGGATGGATGGGTGGATGGGTGGATAGATAGATAGATAGATAGATAGATAGATAGATAGATAGATAGATAGATCTATTTTACTATGTCAACAGTCCAACATTCCACATAAATGGTGTGAGCATTAGGTGTACATTGCCGAGAGGAAGTGAGAGAGACAGAGAGAGAGAAAGAGAGAGGGAAGGAGAGGAAGAGAGAAAGAGGAGTCCCCATATGTATGCATCCCGGCGGCTCCTGGCTATGGTTGTGAGCATGCCCAAATCACATGCCAATTAGGGAGACTTGGGGGTGGGGGTGGGGGTACATGCCGCTGGCAGGGTCTCTGACCACACAGCGCCCAGCACAGACTGGGCCGCGAACACCACCCTCCCACCCCCCCTGCTGGGGTTGCTGTGGGCCAGAGGACACAGAGCGGGAAAAACACGAGATGCTCTCATGATACTGCAGAGGCCCTGTGGCCTATTATGGAGCGACTCATTAGTCGGCGTTACATACATTGACTGGGCCCTACTGCCTAACACAGTAACATGTGCCACGCAAGTGGCCAGGTCCTTTGAGGCAAATAGCATCGCTGGGTTTTCTTTTCTTGAGCAGTTACAATGCATTCATGAACGCCCACCACCACATACACACATACACACACACACACACACACACACACACACACGCACATACACATACACACACACACACAAGTTTCCATATTTCATATTCAATCTTTCCCCCAAAAAGGGCATAAATTGACTCCAAAAAAGCTGGGCCGTCTGTAATAATTAATCAGCTGTAAAGTGGAGCTTTGGAGAGCATTCAGGAAGGCATTAGCCTCCACAGCAGTGCTGGGATTTGCTGTTTTTCAGCACGAAAAACAAAAAAAAAAGAGAGAGAGAGAGGATAAGAGAGAGAGGAAGAGGGGCAGAGAGTGACAGACAAGGGGAGAAAGAGAGAAAGAGAATGAAACAGAAAAGAGAGAGAGAAAAAGAGATTGAACGCGAGAGGGGAAGAAAGAGAGAGGGAGGGAGAAAGAGGGGGAGAGGGGGAGAGAGAGAAAGAGAGAGGAAGAGATTGAGAGCAAGAGGGGGAAAGAGAAAGAGAAAGAGAGAGAGGGGGAGAGAGAGAGAGAGCGAGAAGGGAATGAGAAAGAGAAAGAGAGAGAGAGAGAGAGAGGGAGAGAGAAGGGAGTGTGGAGCGTTTGCCCTAATTCTGTTCCCTGCTTGCTCCCACTCCCACATGTCAGGGAGCTGTCTGCCACCGCCGGCATGGCATCTATCACGCCCCACAGACGCCGCCGCCCGCCACCCAGCAACCGCCGCCCGCCACCGCCACCACAAAAGGGAGGCTGGAACACGCGCGCCGCCATTTGCATGTGTGCATCTCATTAAGGCCAGTAATTACAAGGCAGTGTACGCAGCTCTGCCTCCATTATCTGCCGTAACATTATCACTGACGTTTGAAATGCACGTTTAAATGTCAATTATTGACTACAAAGAAGGACTGACCTTTGAGGGAGCACGTTCCCTCTCTCTCTGTCTTTCTCTCCCTCTCTCGCTTTCTCTCTCTCTCTCTCTCTCCCTCCCTTTTGCTCCCTCCCTTCTTCTCTTGGACTCCCCCCTCTCTCTTTCTCTATTTCTGGGCAGGGTCTCTCTGCTCTTGGCCATCTATTCCACCATGGTATTGTTTTGATTTGGATGCTCCACTTTTCCTAGCAAATGAGGCCTTCTTGTTTTATACGC
>CM059268.1:15016620-15029120 GCA_030347295.1 Setipinna tenuifilis | reverse complement strand
GTAAACAAGACTAACCCCGCCACAAATGGCTTGGAAATTGAAGAAAAGCACCTTATTTTCGGGCTGAAATTGCTTTTGAAGCCCAGCATCGGTGCATGGGATGGAGAAGGCCGGGAATGATTTGTGCTGGGGGGGGGCGCAGACAGAAAAATGGCTTGATGATAACCACACTCGACACGGGTCCTATGGCGGGGAGTTCTTACAATGATCAAAGATATCATTGTTGTGCATTATGTACCCCCACCCCGGACCCCCATCACCACCACCCAACACACAATACAGACCATAAATGCATGTGGGCTTCAAGTGACATATACGCCAAATATAGGTTTGGACACAGTCTCTCACACACTCTCTTTCACCCCCACACACAAAGTATTTTGTTTGGTTTGGGTTGGTTGACAGCCTTACAGAGGACAACAAAGACAAGCAGCAGCGGCTACCTTGTTTCTACCGTAGTGCAGTCTTAATACCTGAGCTACATTTGCTAATATTATTCTCTTTCTCTCATGGGAATGTCGTGATAACGTGTAATGGTAAACTTGCCACATCCGCAAAAGCTGACAACATCAAAGCTGTGCATAACACAGCGAGCTAGCATCCTCCCCTGAATGGATTTCCTATCAGAACAATGACTGCAGCTCTGCAGACTGACATCTGGATGCTTGTTAGCATTTTTAGCAAGCGCTCCTCGGCACATGTGCCCCTATGCGGGTAAGTAGGTCGACCCCGTCAGTTCACGGCCAGGCTAAAGAGCACCTTCCACCCCGCAGTAAAAAATCAGCCCATGTGAAATGCCTCCAACATGTGGTGCAGGTCTTGTTTTTTCTTTTTTTATTTCATTCTTTTCTTTTCTTTTTTTTTCTTCTCTGGATTTTTTTTGTCAAATTAATGAATAACTCCAAATTAGAACCAGACAATATTTGTCATGTTGTTAGTGTGTAGGAATAAAATAAATACTGTAACATGGATGCAAAAAAAAGATAATTTCTGGGAGCAGGGAACCATGACTATAACCCTTTACATCAGGAGAAACAAATTATGTCGTTTTACAATTTTCAAAATTGTTTGCACAGCTGCAGAGTCTGAACATGGTGGTCAGGACACATATTTAGTTGGCCCCCTCTGTTATAGTCTTCACTGGCAATCCAAACCAGGACACACAGTTTAACTGCGGTGATTTCAGACACTCTGCTTCCAAGTCCTCACAGAAGCAGATTTAGCACTACGGAAAACATTAAAATAATTCCCTTTATACATATTTATACTGACAGCGGTCTTTTTAATCTTTATTTATTTCGTCCAAAGCACGGCCTTTACCCTAAGATTGTGAAATGGCTGGGTTTTTTTTTTCCTTCCTGTTTTTGTTTGGTTGACATCCACAAGTAGCTGGGCTCCATTTTTTGGCAGCAGAAGGATCTTCATCTGGTCATCATGTTAACCATGCATAATGAGCCAGCTTGCATCCTTTTGGCCACCCAGCCTCTGAGTTCTCGCAGCCAACAAAGGATGGATGTCCCACTAGCTGCCGAGGACCGCGAGAGAGCCATTCACGCCTCCCTGTGCTTTCTTTTTTTTTTTCCTTTTGTTTTTTCATCAGCATAAAAAAAACAAGAGGGGAAAAAAAGACAAAACCAAAAAAAAAAAGTGCTTCACCTTTGGACCCACCCCTGCTGGTGTACCCAGATTCACCTACAACGACGTACAATCTGTCCCGAGAAGAGACTGCTGCTCGCAAATACTGTTCGTCATAGTGACGGCTAATTCTGCGCATCTGCTGCAAGCTGGTGCCTCCCATGCTATCGGCACGACAAAAAAAGAAAATAAAAAAATGAAAAAGGCATGTTGCTTGGCAGCGTGCGCGACGTCAGGGCACCGAGACCCCTCGCCGCGTCCTAAAAGCGGCACGGACGGGACCGCTGGGTGAACCGGTCGGGTGTACGGCGGTGCGGCCCACTGAAGCCCGCGGTGGTGTGGACTCCTCTTATCTAATCACACAGCAGTGGTCAGCGCCGATGCCAACTCGCCACCAAATCCAGTGCCGTCTGCAAGGCCGTGGGGGGAGATTAACCGCAAAAGCAGCAGTGTCCCATATTCAAAGACATCCCCCATTTTGAAGATCTTCCCTTTTTTTCCTATGGTGTCTGAACCTGTGTTTTTTTTAGTGTTTTTTGTTTGTGTATGTGTGTGTGTGTGTGTGTGTGTGTGTGTGAGTGTGTGTGTATGTGGGCGTGTGTGCAATATCCAGACCATGACAGACAGAACACACACACACACACACACACACACACACACACACACACACACACACACACACACACACACATGCTCAAAGACATACACACTCACACACTTCTGAATGTCCTTCATGGAGTGGCCGGGATATGAAGAGAGAGTGTCATATCTTTCCTTTGTGAGGCAGAGGCAAGCGTCTTTGATTTAGTTTTTTTCCCCCACTGCTCCCCCTGCTTCATCAGTGGCCCCCAGTGTCTGACTCGAGCCGCTCAGGGCACCATGTTAGAGGCACACACAGTATGGCTCTCGTCCATGATCAAGGTGTGTGACAGAAAGACACTCAGGCTCTATCTTTCACATACACACACACACACACACACACACACACACACACACACACACACTCACACACACACACACATCTCTTTGTGTCTACGCTCTCCCCTAGAGCACAAAGAAGGGGGGACATGTGAGGTTCTCACAAACAAAGGCAGTCCAAGATATTTTTCTTTTTCCCTCCCTCCCTCCCTCTCTCCCTCTCTCTCTCTCTTTCTCTCCCTCCCTCTCTCTCACTCTCCTTCACTTTCCCTGTGTCTTTCTCTCTCTCTCTCTCTTTCTCTCGTATTGAGCCGACTCTAATAACCACTGCGGCCTCTAGAATTACACCGCTGTCTGTGTGCCCCTCATTACACCAGCTGAAGCCCCAGCTCTCTCTCTCTCTGTCCCCCTCTCTTTCTCTCTCTCCCTCTCTCCCTCTCTCCCATAGCAGGCCAGAAAGAGCTCAGGGCACTTTTTTAATATTAATATCCTGGTCTGGTGTGGCAGTAATGATATTAGGGAGCTGACGGAATTCTCCATCCAGCTGGACGTGTTAATTGAGAAGGCAGGATTTAAAGGCAAAGTTCACGTTTGTGCAGATGGTGGGACAATACAGGATGGCAAGCCCAGGTCAGTGTCGTTCCCCCAGCCATACCTTAATGGCTACAGCTGATGGCCCCCCCCATCCTCCACCCCCCTAACACACACACACACACACACCCACACACTCTCACACACACACACACTCACACACACACGCACACACACTCACACACACCCTCCACCCCACTGAAGTTTGACGTGCCCAGGTCCCCGAGGTGCAGAGAGGTCTTCCGGGTGCCTGCTACTACCTCTGTGCCCTTGACAGAGGACTGTATTTTCCACTGGATGTATAATGACACCAATTACCAAATTTCCCTGCTTTCATTAGCACGACTTTTTTCCAGCATGACTCTTTTGCTGTTGCTATTTGTCATATCATTTCAAAGACACAGCATCTTGAATAAATAAAACACATGTGACTGTGTGTATGTGCGTACACACACACACACACACAGTTCACACATGTTCATACACACAAACACATACATACACAAATGCGTACACACACACACACACAAATGTGCACACACACATATACATATATGCACAAACACACACACAAATGCGCAAACACACACACGCACACACACACACACAGTACACACATGTTCATGCACACAAACACATGCACACACACAAATGCGTACACACACACACACACAAATGTGCACACACACATATACATATATGCACAAACACACACACAAATGTGCAAACACACACACGCACGCACACACACACACACACACACACACACACACACAGGTAAAGTCATATGAACTAAGCATGTAGCCATGGCTCATGGCAAAGGAGACGTTTAATTGGCACATCTACAGTACAGGGCTCCGTGCCTCCGATGATCACCATTCGGCTGAGAATAAAGACGCGGGAAAGAAGAGAGACCCAGAGCGGGGGCTCCTAAATCAAATAAGTGCCTCTCATTAAGGCCAATTTGGAGCGACCCCCCAGTGGCCACACGTGCGGGCACCTCAGCCCCTGCACACTGTATCTCTCAGCCTCTATGCCTCCACGCCTCTCAGCCTCTCACCTACTTCAGTCAGGGACCACTAGGAGTTGCTCTAATACAGTGAGCCTCGTTGCCCCCAAGACAGGCGGGCGCGCTAGGCGTGCGGCTGTCCCCTTGTCTCCTCCTGCTCCCGCGGCGTACTTACCTCTCACCGCACATTAGAGCGGGCAGGGGAGTAATGTCCTCCGAGGCTAAGGCCCCCCCCCCCCTGCCGCCCCCCCTCCGCTACAGGACACAGTTTATCTCCTCTAAACTACCTGTCCCCAGCACGGCCGTACCTGTCCACACAAATAAAGCTGCAGCAAGGGTGTGTACGTGTGTGTCTGTGTGACACTGTGTGTGTGTGTGACATTGTGTGTGTGTGCTTGTGTGTGTGTGTATGTGTGTTTGTGTGTGTGTGTGTCTGGGTGTGTGTGCATGCGCACAAGTGTTTGTGTGTGTGCATGTGTATCAAGCCATGCACCTGTGTGTGTATGTGTGTGTGCATGCACGCACGTGTGTGTGTGTGTAGATGTTGCTTTGTCTCTAAAAAAAGAGAGAGAGAGAAAAAGACAGAAAGAGAGAACAAAATAGAGAGCAAGAGCGATGCATAAATTGAGTTAGGGGACAAGGCAAGACACAAAACACAGGTATTTATCACAGTTTTGGTTGAATATAGGCAGAAGAAAAAGTGCAGTGTACTTTACAGTACAAACGTGTGATATAAATATGCATGAGTGCATGATTTTCAATCTGGCTGTCGCCGCTCGCTCTCTGAGACTCCGAGACGAGAGCCCTGGGAAAGAGAGGCCTGGGAGACAACAGGGGGACATGCACACCATGAGAGAGTGAAACGCTGATCTCCTGTACCGACACCGGAGCCCAACTAGGAGACAGATGGAGTCCCCCAGGAGGAACACACACTGTCAAACCAAACATTTACATCAAATTATGGTGGCCACTGCCGGCTCTCTCTACTACCACCCCCCCAGCCCCCAGCACTCCTCTCCCCACTCTCCCCAGCCCAGGGCCAGCACCGGAAAGCAGGTGTCTGCCTAATAATTTGGTCAAAGATCAGCGAGTTAAAGGTTGAGGCCAGGGCCGCGGAGGGAAGGGGTCAGGCCCGGCGGTAGGAGAGTGGTGAGACCTGATCTCCCCGAGTCTGCCTCGGCCAAACCTCAAGGTCAGCCATTAGTGCTCCGGCCCAGCGCAGCCACAGGCCCCCACAATAAATTTACGGCGCACCCTTCACCCTTTTAATACCCAGATATGGGGAACACTCCCCAGAGGAGGGCGGGGGTGGGGGGTAGGGGGGGGGTCGGCCATATTGCATTATTAACACGACAAAGTCATTGACGGCTACTTGGCTCGATCGGGTTTGCTCTTCCCAATCAAAGCCTTTGATGCATCCACGGGTGGGGAGGGGGCTGGAGAGGGCATCGCAGAGGGGTGGGTTGGGGGTGGTGGGTGTGGGGGCGCTGTCATGTAGTTTCTGTCTTCATCGTGGTCTATCAGGAACGCACCGCTGCTAAACAGCCTCTCAGAACAGTGACCGAGGCGGATATTTATCACAGTGTGAATTATCACGGAAAACTGCCTCGAAGCTGGATAACTAATAAATTTGAAAGAGATTGGATCTCTCATTTTAATTATTCTCGTGGAATACTTTAATATCAAAAAATCATCCCTGTGGCCTTCTGTGGTTGACTGCGAACATGTGGGTGATAGTGTCAGTGCCTGACCAAAATTGTAAAAGAACATTGAGTTATGACTGATCATTATCTTCACTTTTCAGACAGTGTACAAAAATCTCCGGGTTTAATGTGACACTTTCTCCCTTTTTTAATAAGGAGGGGGGGATGCGGAGCCGGCGCAGGAAGAAGTGGAAATGTCACGGGTGTCAACCACTCCCTTTAAATAGGAGCCTCCCCTGATCCTGTGCGAGCCCCCTTTCTCGCTCAAACCTTTCGCAGGTGTCAAAGCGCCGCGTCAAAAAAGAAATTAAAGTGACATGGTGTTGGCAGGAGTAAAAGACATTCTGGATTCTCACCCCGGCTCTGGACAGCGGGGGAGCCTTCACCCCGCCTGAAACAAAGCCTCTAATGAATCCAGTAACACCTGAACTTTCCCGGCAAGGGGGACTTTTGACCGAGGCCGGCCTCTCGGTGTCATTAATAATGGGTTCTCGCGTCGGTCCGGTGCTGATTTTTTATGGCTGCCTCGGCCCCTTTCCCTGGGCCTATCATTTTGACACGGGTTAATTTTGCCTCTTGCTCCTGGAGACATCGACTCCCAGGTGTTGCGCCAGCGTAAGGCCACCATCTCTCCTTTTTCTTTTTGTGTCATGTCTCTCTTCTTTAAATAACCTGATAACTACAGAGATCACAACGTGTCACATTAACCCAGCACAGCTCAACTTAATTTACTGCAAATGTATGAACAGCCACTGGCTGAGGCCAAGGGGAGGGGATCGTGTGTGTGCCAGCGAGCGTGTATGCTGCCGCTAGTCGTCAAAAGGGAAGTTATCCACTTTGTCTTTTCTTTCTTTCTTTTTTTTTTTGCTACTTATTTTTGGCTTCAGAGGAGAGTGTGTATTTTTATGCTGTGCTATCATGTTCCTTGGTGTGTTGGGGGCCGCTGTCTTCACGGTGAGGTACAGCAATTGATGCCCTGCTTTTATGGCTGTCATGTTGCGTTAATGGCAAAATTCCATCAGCTGTGACCTCACCGCCCGTCCTCTGTTGACCCTAATGAGTTAGATGTGGCCAATTATTGACAAATACGGGATTTACGATCGTATATGCAAGTATGACAAAAATAAAAGATTGAAATAGTTGAAGTGGTGCAGTAAAGGAGTATTTTTATTACGAAATTTCTACTTTTTCAGGTCATCATTTACGCACGAGCGGTTGTTGGAAATGGCATTTACGGTTTGATTTTTACTATCCTTACCTGGTGTTTGCGCAATAGTTTGAACTAGAGGGGCTGACCACTTTTTACTGTTCAATTTTTTGCTGAGGGTTTACTGGGCTCTGTTGGCTTCTCCTGATTTCACCATTAAATTGCGCTGATGCCACCAGAGTGCTAAGGCGCTCTCCACCATGCCATCTGCCAACCTACTTTTATATTTGGATGCAGCACCCATTTTGGGGCCACAGAAACCACAAACAGGTTCATGGAGACTCTTTTCCAGCCAGACCCTGCAGCGAAAAAGACATTTGATTTTGGTTCAAATCCAATTTACTATTTCTGGATTATTTTTTTTGCAGCACATGCCAAACACATTACATATATTTAGGGTTGTTTATATAATGTAAAAGTTCACCACTTAATATTTTATTATTTTAACAATTAACCCAATTAAAAATTCTAAATATATAAAGAAATTCTACATTAAATTATACATTACACCATCTGGTTGATATACCATTTTGAGAAGTCATCCTCTCAAAATGAGTTGTTTATTTTAAATTTAGGGTAGAAAATAGTTTTATTGCATTGATGTTGCATATCGGCCATATACCTAAAACAAAGTCCTTGTTTATATTTAATTGAAAGCATTTTTGTATCAATCTTGTCTAAACATGAGTAAGGTACTTCGTGTTCATAAGACTATGGAATCATGCTTTGATAATGCACAAAATAAATGAATATAATACATAAATGCAGATGCCCCAGTGCCAACCTCATGCTTTATTATAATGTCTAACCTGCATGATAATGACTCACTCCTTGCAATAAAGGGAAACCTAAGAGTGTAAACCAGGATAGCCTAATTGTTGCACCATTTCCTATCAACACAGCATGCATTTGTGTGCATCTATGTGTGCCATCTGTGTTTTTTGTTTTTCTTGGTCACGGTGTACAAAAAAGAACAAGGCTGTAGTCTACTATGAGCAAACTCTGGAACAAATCTGGTTTAGACATGACCTACTCATAGCCGGATCCTGTTTGGTCCATTGCTATTTGGCTGAACAACAGCTGAGTGGGTGACAGGGGAGTGAAAATTGAATACTACACAGGACAAAATAAAGGGTATACAGACACCTAGCACAGCGGCTCCTGACATCCCCAGAGTGGATGGGATGGATTCCCACACGCACACACACACACACACACACACACACACACACACACACACACACACACACACACACACACACACACACACGTCTCTCTCAAGTAGTGGAGGGGAGCTAGACCTCTCTATCTCTCGCTCTCTTCACTGATAGCCCACCCTCTGTGTGGATGGCTGGTGGTTCCTTTGTGAGGTCTGCGCTCACACTGTTCCATGCCTACCAGCACGCAGACTGGCTTTCAGCACAACAATCCCTACTCAGGCCTCAAAGAGAAACCCCTTGCTCTCATTGCCTGCCAATTAAGAGCCATCTGGGCTTCCACGAGAAGGCAGAGGAAAATATGTCTTACAGATAGATATGTCTTAAAGATAGATAGATATAAGATAGATAGATAGATAGATAGATAGATAGATAGATAGATAGATAGATAGATAGATAGATAGATTTTAGCATGGATAAATAGCAAAACATATACTTTATCGATTTCAATACAGAAAAAATTGATTCGTTTCCAGTGATAAACAACCGTTTTTTTTTTTTTGAAACTCATCTATTTTTAATGTACTCTATTTTTTCCCTCCCGTTGTCCATTTCCATCCTGCCATGTCTTGTCATTTCTTCTGGTGAAAATCACCTGAAAGCAGGGGGGCTGGTGCATATTCCCAACAGGCGTTAGTGACGCCCTGGCTGCAGCGCCCCGCCCGTGCTTCTGTGTGATTCCTGATGCACCCAGGGTCGCCCCGGTCCCAGTGGCTGTGGCGGGTGGGGAGGGGGGAGTAGCAGGGTTCAGGCCATGGGTCAGTGGAGCCTCAGAAGTGGCTGGCCAACTCGGTCCTCCAGGGGGGGGCGGGGGGTGGGGAAGGTGGTGAAGGAGGGGTGTTGTGAGGGGTGTTTGTGTTTGTGTGTTTATGTGTGTGTGTCTGTGTGTGTGTGTGTGTGTGTGTGTGTGTGTGTGTGTGTAAGTGTCTGTGTGTGTGTCTGTGTGTGTGTGTGTGTGTGTGTGTGTGTGTGTGTGTGTGTGTGTGTGTGTGTGTGTGTGTGTGTGTGTAAGTGTCTGTGTGTGTGTCTCTGTGTGTGTGTGTGTCTGTGTGTGTGTGTGTGTTTGGGGATGGTGACAGATTTTGCTGGTGTTTTCTCAAGGTCCGATAAACCCTGCAGCAAAGACTCAGAAACGGGGATGGATGCACAAAGGAAGAGAGAGAGAGAGAGAGAGAGAGAGAGCGAGAGAGAGAGAGAGCCTTTAGTTCACAGAACTCCAAAAGAAGGGGCAGCTGACTGGCTGGAAGGACTCCAAGCTGACTCAAGCCTCGAAAACAAAACTCCTGCCTCAACCTCATGGTGGCACTGCCAAACCTCACTTCCCTCTGCCACGCCACGCATCAACCATCAGGAGGAGTATCGCTTGGACTGAGTGTGTGTGTGTGTGTGTGGCGTCAGACACATACGCACAAAGGTATCTTTCTTTTGTTCGCTCTTTCTTCTTTCTTTCTCTTTCTCTCTCTCTGTCACTTGCTCTCTCCCTCTCTCTCTCTCTCTCTCTCTCTATCTCTCCCATCAACA
This sequence comes from Setipinna tenuifilis, assembly GCA_030347295.1. Lineage (NCBI taxonomy): Eukaryota > Metazoa > Chordata > Actinopteri > Clupeiformes > Engraulidae > Setipinna > Setipinna tenuifilis. Next base: position 15,019,319 of record CM059268.1, on the reverse strand, counting down.
GTCAGGTAGCGTTATTAGCTGAAGGAAGAAAAGACCAGGCATTGGTTGAGAGGGAGGCAAAGACCACAATCTCTTCATTTCACTATTAGCGATCTGATTGGTTAACTCAAGCCTTAATCAAGATGGCAGCCCTACTTGCATGGCAAGGTCCAGCTGTGGCAGGGGTGCTGAAGGGGTCAGTCCCTCTTTTCACCCGCCCGCACCCCACCATGGGACCCGCACATCAAGAGAGCCCGTGCTGTGCTAGCCCCTGATCACTGATCTGGGGTCAGTCCAGAGCCACTGCTCCTTACTGGATCTGAGTGACCACAGTGATGATGGGTTATTTAGACCCAGTCATTTTTTTTGCCCTAAAAAAAGAATTAACCTCAACAGCGAGATGGCAATTGCCCACCTGCAAAATTGGCTTCAGGGGGCACAAGCCAGCCCAGGCTTTTGTGTCACATTTTTGCCCACAAAGTCTTGCCTTTGTGTTTGACCTGGATTTTAGCAAGATCACACTGTTTTCTTCTCTGTGTCCTGTTTAACAACTGTGTCTAGAACCTTGTTGGAAAAATATGTTTTTATTCCTCAGTTTTAAAATGGATATTGTACCATACAAACAGTGTATTTCATAAAAAATGACATTTTTGGTCCTTTTTTACCATTATGATGAAAACGAATTACATGAGCTTGATAAAAGTAAGATTTCAATCCACTTCAGAGTTTTTTTGACAGTATAACAATTCTTACCTCTATTTCAGCTTTGCAATGTCTCAAAAAATAATTAGATATTTAAAACCAAGGTAATACTAATCCTTGAGACTAGAGAAAATAGTCTCTTTAAATCCCACAGAATGTTAGAAAAATAAAATACAGAAAAGAGTGACGATTGAAAACACTATTTAGTTTTTAAACCCTCCAGGGCCTTGGATTCTCTTATCAAACAGTCTTAATGTCTTTCAGCACATTGTAGTCTACTTCATCCTTCATTCCAATCCTAAGCAGCTTCTTTTTATAGTATTTTTTTATATCATGCATTTGTGAAAAGATTTTATTCTTTACCTATCCAATCTGTTGTAAAGCACTCTCTGTCTGTGTGTGTGTGTGTCTGTCTGTCTGAGAGAGAGTCACACACACACACACACACACACACACACACACACACATGCACGCACACACACATGCACATCCCCTCCTCCAAACCCAGTCCTCTCTCCTATGGCAATTTTGTCAAAAGTTGAAAATGTCTTGATTTAGTTGTCTGGCGGTTCCGGCCGGGGTCCCCCCGCTGTGCTAATGTGGACGGGACATCCTGCTGGGCACCAAAGAATACCACTTCACGGCCGCCGCATAGCTGGCAGCTTTTATTTATGGAGCTGGCGAAATGAATGGGTATTAGTGTCCAAACATTTCACCATGCTCCTGCAGTCGCACACAAAAGCCACTGATTTCCAGCAAATCTGCACTTATTTTATTCAAGAGGACTATGCCAAAGAAAAAAAAGGGAGATAGATAGGGAGGGGGGAAAAGGGAAAAAGAGGTAGAGAGAGTAAGTAGGAGAGAGGGAGAAAGCAAAAAAACATTTATAATGACTTAAAAGACCTTGGAAAATAAAGAATAGACTTTGCTTTTTGAAAAGCGGCTGGACGGGAGAGAAATCGAACACAAAAGACACCTCAATTTCACTGCTCTACTGCTAAAGTTAAAAGGGTGAGGGGATGAGGGGATGGAGTGAGGAGCTCTCTCCTTTCCTCTCTTTTTCTTCTCTCTCTCTCTTTCTCTCTTTCTCTCTCTCTCTCCTGAGGTTGGGTCTTGACCCTCCCTCCTCAACCTCCCACAAGTGCTGAGATACACTCGCCAGGGATGATGTCAACTCTATAGTCAAAGCAGCTTGAATCACACGGGGGTTTGCATACAGATCTTGTATGCAGTTTCATCTTTGTCATTGACTTTTTTTCCCCTGTCAAAATACGTTTCCATGATATCACTGATGTGTCATCGCGTAAGATTCCATAAGAAAGGAAATACAATTAAAACGTCCAATATCTTAAAACTCCAAATCCACAACACAAGATACTTTGTGCACCTAGGAAGAGTACCTTTGGGAGAAGAGATTTAAGCCTTCCTGACTATCAACTACACTATTGTTTGGAAGAACACTTAGCACATTAGGTTTTTGTTATTATTATTTTATTATTTCCTAAGTACCGAGTAAATCGTCCTATTTGTCCGATTTGTTTGCTAAGTCGCAGGGTCTGTGAAAGTTTCCAGTACACTTCATCAGTAATGCACCTCAGGATCTCTGGGTGTTTCAGGCCTTTTGTCACTATACAGCCACCTCGGAGGCGGCCCCGCTTATCCTTAGCATGTGTCCAGTATCCAATTAGTGGATATTGTCCTCTAAGAAGTCCTAATTTGGTGAATGTAAATTGAGTAATGGTCTGTAGAAAAAGCTAATGCATGAAGCTAATGCTAATGCTACCCAGTGGTTTTATACCTCTTGCTATTTAATACCATTTTACTTTTAACAACTCTCCTCTTTTACCTCTTTTATACACCACACAACTCCAGGGAACATAGCTAGCTTAACTAGTTGCGTCTCTGTATCCAAATACAGATCTAGCCCACCTAGCTGTAACTTATCAGCTAACTCTTATTCTGTAGAATATAATGACATAGGGAGACATGGGGCTGTGGGCTGTGGGGCTGTGTGTTGC
>CM059268.1:15001620-15006620 GCA_030347295.1 Setipinna tenuifilis | reverse complement strand
GTTATCGTTCTTGTGTTCTTGTCACTGCCTTGTTTGCCATAAGTATATTTACCGGCGAGCAAACGTGCAGCTGTCAGAGAAGAACATGTTGGACTGACAGAGTGAAGGAGTGATGCGGTCACGGTGGAGGTTAAATTCGATTTTCTGCACATTCACTACCTTTGTCTCACAGCATTTAATGCCCATCGCCTGATGCTTTTTTGATGGATCAATTATCCATTATAACGTAAAGTGTAGCTGGAATCAAAACGAAAGCAAGTGAGGCACCTGTCAACATTCGCTATTAGAGGGAGGAAATTGAAAATAAATCAGTGACAGCTAATTAATCCGTTATGTCAGTCTCGCAACGATGAGGGGAGTGGAACAATCAAAGCCTGGAAATGGAACTAAGCAGTATTGAATCAACTATGCAATTGATACCAATTAAATGATAATTCTTTTTAGATGAGATTAAAAATAGTGCTAACTTGTCTCGGCACCAGTACCAGAGTGTCACCAATTGTGACTTGATAATGTAGAATGGCTGACATCCGTATGGTTTGCGTCCAGACTTACTTACATAGCTTTGACCTGCAGTATGACGGCAAGCCTCAGCCAAGGCAGAGCCCATATATAGACCATACGTCCATGCATGTGTGTGGGCATCTGTATGCAAGCAAGATGCGTGGGAGAGACTTATCGGGACATACTCATGTCACAGCTTTCATTTGGGATTACTGATGGAATAATTTACTTGGTATCGTATGGACAAAAAGAGAAGGCTGGAGATGCTTCTCCTCTCTAAGGGATTCTCTCTGCTGTCTTACAATGCTTTTATCCCCCCCCCCTCTCCACACACACACACAAACACACACACACACACACCCCATACAGAATCACCCAAGATTGCACAGCACACCCCCCCACACTAACCCCCCCCCTCCATTCCAATGAGGGAACTCAGACCTCATTTTGTTGCGGTGGCCCGGGTATACAAACCACACAAACCGGGCTCTCTTGCATAGGAGGGGGAACGTGTGAAACAGGTCGCGCCGCGATCCCCAATTCCTCAGATGTTGGAGGAGTAATCTGCGGGCAGCCGCGGTCCGGCAGGCCTCTCCCCAGAAGGGATTGGTGCAGTGTCAGGGCCTTTGGCTCCAGGGTCAGCCTCTCCTCTCAGCTCCCCTTCTCTGACAAAGGCACATTACTCCCTCTCACTCTCCCTCTCTCTCCCTCTCTCTCTCTCTCCCTCTCCCTCTCTCTCTGCTGCTGTCCTCTCATTCCGCCATTCCTTTCTCCTTTGGCTTCTATTGAAAGCGTCGGAGGAGAAGGCGAGGAGCACCTTAATTTAAGACGTGAATGAAACATTTTCATTAGGCGGCAGGGAGAGAGAGAATCCCAGGCCGGTCGCAGGCAAGGCCATAACCCCGCCGACATACACACACATGTGCACACACGTACACACACACACACACACACACACACACACACACACACACACACAGCCTGGGGTCGGCCTGTGAGCCAATGACAACTCGGCATCAGCCCGCTCTGTGCAGATGATATGTGTGTGTGTGTATGTGTGTGTGTGTGTATGTGTGTGTGTGTGTGTATGTGTGTGTGTGTTTCTGTGTGTGTGTGTGTGTGTGTGTGCTTTTCTTTTGTGTCTTCCATGCCCCCCCCCCACCCCACACACACACCCCACCCCTCCTCCCCTCCTCTCCCTCGCTTCTCTTTCTCCGCTGTCCTTCTCACTTTCTCCCGCTGTCGCCTCGCGAGCCGTGCAGTGGGCTGATTGAAATCAGCCTGATGTCAGGGCCGTCATATCTCTCCCCGAGACATAAAACATGCAGAGACATCAATAAGCAACAGGCAGCCTGACAGCTCTCTACTGCTGCCCGGCCTGATGAGCTCGTGAAAGGGGAAGGTTAGGACTCTGGGGGGGGGGGGTGGGGGGTTGTGGGTGGCTGTGGTGGTAGTGGTGGGGGCTGGAGGGTGGTGGTTGGGGGTGGTGGAGCAGAAATGGCTAACAGTTGAAGTGTCTTTCGGCGGGCTTCAGTCAGGCCCCGGCAGGACAAGATAAAGTCTATCGGGTTATCGCCCTCGGTTCAAGTTGCTTCTCGGACAGCAAGGCCACTGGGACACTGAGGGGTATCAGGAGAGATGTGAATATGTGTGTGTGTGTGTGTGTGCATGCATGTGTATGTGTATGTGTGTGTGAGCATGCATGTCTCTGTGTGTATGTGTGTGTATTTGTGTGTGTGTGTGTGTGTGCATGCATATGTGTGTGCATGTTTGTGTGAGAGAGAAAGAAATGAAAACAAGGAAAGTAGGAGAGGGAGGGAGAGAGGGCGGTGATATGGGTTGCATGACTGACGTGTGGGATCGTGTGACTGAGAGGTAAATTATTAACATGGGTGAAGCACAACACACACAGGCCTCCTGCAACACAACAATATTTACATTCTGAGTAGACAGGAGGGGAAAAACAATGTTTCAGTGCACACACAGACATGCACACACACACATGCACACACATTACACACATACATACACGAGTGACATACATTTATAATAGATACACGAATACTTCTAGCTTTTTCCCCCTCTCTCTCTCGCTCTCTCTTTCTCTCTCTCTTCTACACACATGCATACATACACACACAGAGACACACACCCCACCCCACCCCCCCCACCCCCAGAGAGAGGGAGAGAGATTGAGAGAGAGAAAGAGAGCAAAAGAGAAAGAGAGAGACAGGAAAAAGAAAACTTTCTTATTGACAAGCCCTCAAAATGAGTTATTGCCGAGCTGCTTACCAATATGAACTGGTTTCCTGCCGCTGGAGGGGCTGTGTGGGGCCGGCTGAGTGTGTGTGTGTGGGGGGGGGGCTCTGGTCAAGAGGAGCCGAGGGGGCCAGCATTAAGTATGGAGTCACTGCCACGGCCCCCAACCCCGCCTAAGAACCTGGGCCACTAATGGGGAGGCGAGAGGGACTCTGCACCTCTTCACACCCCGGCCTACGCACACACGTACACACACACACACACATAAATACTGTACACACACACACACACACACTCACACAAACACACAGACAGACAGAAATACACACACGCTTCCTGCAGCTAATGAGGGAGGCTGTGAAAAGCGCTGAGTCGCCCACCTCACGGTGCCACGACGTCTCCCTTGACAGACAGCACCGCTCCTAAATTGGGCCGCGGACGAAGGGTTAAGGAAAGGGGGGGGTGTTGGGGCAGGCAGCCGCAGCCAAATACTGTTGTGACGGTGGAGAGATGGGGAGTGGCAGGGCAGGTGATTTTCAGCCCTCTTAGTGTTTTACCTGCACACACAGCAACCTCTCATTTTCCATATTAGTTATGATGAGAAACTTGTGTGAATGTGTGTGTGTGTGTGTGTGTGTGTGTGTGTGTGCATCCGGGTGTGGACTGGTGTGTGCACGCATGTGTGTGTGTTTGCATGTAAGCCCATCTGTCTGTCAAAACTAAGCACTGTTATTTCATGTCAGCTTCTGTATGGCATATTTCTGACTCCATCACCACCAATCTCCTACACCACCCCCTTCCTCTCCAACCACCCCCCCCCCCAAACACACAAACACACACACCACCACCACCACCACTCTCACTCTCTGCTACACTCTACCTCACTCTCTCACTCACTGTTTCTTTGTCACTTTCTCTTTCTCTCTCACTTTCTCTTTCTCTCTTACTCTCTCTGCCTCTCTCTCTCTCTCTGCCTCTGTCCGTCTCTCTCTCTCTCAAGCCCATTCTCCTCCATCTGCCTCCGGTCCATTGATCTGTCTAGCCAGGCATCAGTCTGTTTAACATCTGCTGCAAGTTCCTCCAGCTCAGGTAACTAGCTCCCTGTGTTCCACTCGCTATTGATCTGCACGTCCACCTGCGCTAACAGCTGTTCCCATGTCTCCTTTGTCAAACATCTACCTTTCTACTTTTTTCCCCTACTTGTGCAGATACTCTTACATTGTGCTGGTATTGTGTGTGTGGTGCGTGTGTGTGTGTGTGTGTGTGTGTGTGGTTTGTGAGATTGTGAGTGTTTTTTTTCTTCTTATAACTTTTCTTTGCAATGTAAGTCAGTGGTCACAGATTTATCATCAAACAAAAAATGGAGGATAAACTGTATAGTGAAACCGTGGTAAATATTTTTTTTTTGTATCCCTGAACATGTTGGTGGAGCTCTGAGGTTTTAATTGTTATAGTGTTTCACAAAGTAAACTTTAAATTTATTTATAAAATAAGTGTTTAAACTACAGTTGCATATAAATATGTCAAACTAAGGAAAACTGAAAAACTGAAAAAGTTCCAGCCATTCCTAAAAGAGAAAAAAATGAAAAAAAAAAAAAAAACATTCAACAACACACTGCCATTTTTGATTTAGTGGATTCACGGTAACCTGTCATATTTGCTCATGACTTGAACTCTGAGTTTAATGCAGTCATATGATAACTGTTATAAACAATCAGAGAGAAAGAAAGAGAGAAATTGAGGAAAAAAAGAAAAAAGAGAGAGCTGCCCATCAGGCATTTGCATTTTAAGAGAAATGATGAAACAAATCCAGTACCTCTGATCACATGGTGGCTACTTGTACTTCTGACTTCCTGTGATGCAGAGGAAAAACATTCCTTTCAACAGGAAGTTGTAAGACCCCCTTTTTAACCCCACACTCATTCAAACATCAAACAATTTCATGCATATTTAATTCAGAATTGATATTAATTTCACTTTGATAGAAAACCTGCTATTTCTATAAAGGGGTGGCACTGTAATATGAAGTAGGTTCAAATATGTCTGGTTGTGTGCTTATGCCAATTCCAATTAAATTACATTGACAGAAATGTTATTGTAAAATGAAGAATGTACACTTCTAGTCCACTTTATGTTTCTATTATCTCTGCCTTCTGAATGAAAACACCTCACCGCTTTTTTTTCAAGGCGGATTCCTTAGCCATCATTTAAATGCTCTCTTCAGGCATTTGAGTGTC
>CM059268.1:14907250-15001520 GCA_030347295.1 Setipinna tenuifilis | reverse complement strand
CTTGTCAAAGCCATGCCACCGCCTCCAGGAACCAAGCTGGTGCATTGTGCTTGGATCATATGACATCATATGATATGAAGGAAAAAAATGTGAATATGTTAGACGTTGATTTAAGCTAGGTTAGGTTTTGAAAAATGTTTGCATTAGCCTATAACACAATGGATCAGATGTTTATTGACTGAGGGTGTAATTAGCACAGTGTAGCTAAAGCCTAATTCTTAATGTTTCCTGTACGTTTTTGGCGCTATAGCCTACAATATAGGCCCATTACAATCCAGCAAATGGTATGTACAAAACCAAACGAAATATTAGCTAGCAACCCAACACAATTAAAAATTGTTAATCAAAATAGCCTACGCAACATTTGAAGTGAAGACATACATCGAAAGGCACTGGGTCTAATTTTCCGAAATAGGCTATCCCCTGTTTAGCAGTTGGTGGATGCCACATTCTCGGAATTATGGGCAATGACTAGGCTACCTTTAAGTCTTGCTAGCGATTACAGCTCTAGTGACATGTCTGTTTTTAATAAAGCCGCAACTTAAATGGTTCAATTCAGCATCAGCAATAGCATAGCAAAGCGTTGTTCCTGATTACCTGGGATTAATTTGTTCACGAATTCTGAAGAATTCAGGTGAGTTGAGAATATAGTTTAAGTCTTTCTGGCAACTGTGAATGAGACTTACTGCCTTCCACATTTGAGGTTAAGAAAGCGTAGCCCAATTTAACCTATGTTAGTATCGAAAAAACTTTTTTTAAAATGACGTGCGTCAACAGTAGGCCTACTCAGAAGTCATGCGAGTCTTTTTCTTAAATGGACCCACTGGGGTGTAGGCCATAGCCTATTTAATGGATAGTTTCAAAGCTGAGGGATGACAAGACTATTTGGTCATCAGAACTTCAGAACACCAGAAATTACGTTTTTGAATGTTCGATAGCATGCGGTATTCTTTAATTTTACAGTCACTATTTAACGTGACACAGGCCTACTTCACCCCAATGGAAGGAGCTAAAACCCAGCATCTTTTGAACTAGCCATACTCAGACCTCTATAAGGGAGAGGTTCGACCCAGCCTCTACGGCGGTAAAACACGGGTGGCAGAAAGCCTGTGCCACGATTTTGTGCTTGGGTTTATTTCATAGATAACACAAATAAATGTAGCGAAACCGTAATGGCAATGTCAGCAACAGAAACTGGCTATAAATCAAACCAGGCGCTTTTAATTTGTTTCTTTAGGGTCTCTCAATCTTACTTCCTTATTGTCAAATGACCCTGCGCAAAGGTATTGGTTCCACGGCTATTCTACAGTTTGTAGTCCAACTCCACAACATTCAGACACCTCTAACAATTCCCTAGCATCCTGCTCGTTTTCTACCTGAATCATATTTAGGAACAAGCGTCACATTATTGCATTATTGAGTGCCACTATTTTTCCGTCTTTTGACGAATATACAATGGCTGACCCATACCCTTTTAAAGAATGTGTTTACTGTTACAGCCTTTCAAAGAACTATCCATTTTTTCTCTCTAATGAGAAAGGAACATTTGATTTTCCTAGCACCAGTATAGGTGCTATGGCTGCTTCTGTGAGACACATTCTGCCTTTCCATCAGGTGCGGCTAATTAAGACATTGTTTGGAATTTATTTTACTGCTCCGCCCTTCTGACATCCTTCAGCACCTTCATACACTCATTGAAATAGAGCTTAATTAAAGACACTGTTTCTTTCCATCACATAGCTGTTTATTTTCTTAAGCATTATCAAAATGTTCAGTTAAAAGAATTAAAATTATTTTATTTTAAAAATTGCTTCACACACATTTTCTCAGACAGATTCAGACATGGTTTGTCTTTTGCCTTCCAAAATCATCCTCTGGCCTGTCCATACATAAGAATTCTTCAGCTCTGCTTTTTTAATCACCCCAGCCCCCTCGCCCCCTTCCTCCAAATCTCTCTTTCTCTCTCTCGCGCACTCTTTCTTTCTCACTCACCCTCTCTGTCTTTCTCTCTCTCTCTCTGTCTCTCTCTCTCTCTCACACACACACACTTTCTCTCTCACTCACTCTCGTTCTCTCTCTCTCTCTCTCTCTCTCTCTCTCTCTCTCTCTCTCTCTCTCTCACACACACACACACTCTCTCTCTTTTTGATTCCACTGATCTGAGCTTGCAATGCGAAGGCAGTCCAGCACTAAGCCTTCAAACGTGTGATTTTTTCAAAAGATCTCTGGAAGCAATCTCAGCCCGGCTGACCCCTGGCAGCTGCAGATCTCTTTATTTCTCTCTCCGCCGCCACTTCATTTGGTAGAAAAGCTCTCAGATTCACACCTCTGTCGGTCAGCACAAGTGTTTATTATGTGCATACACACAAAATACCCCATAGTGCTCCAGTCCTGACCAAAAAAAAAAAAGAAAGGAAAAGAAAGAAGAAAAAAAGAAACAGGCAGTCTGTCTGTCTGTCCCTAAGTCTTCTGTCATGTAGCTAGTACTCACGTTTTAACTGTACACCCATCCATTTGATTTAGCTTGTTCTCTTTTTTGGATGATCATATAAGAACACCATTCTCTTTGCTGTTGTCCCAGAGCCCAAATCATTGAGTTTTAAGAGAGGAGGGAAAAAAGGTATGGCTGAGATTAGGGAATCTTGTCTGATATTCTTTTTTTTTTTCTTTTTCTTTTTTTTTTGTCTTCACCAAAGTAGAAGACGGGAGCCAGAAGAAAATGTGTCTGATTCAAGGACAAGGCAAGACAGTTCTAAGCACAGGCTTTCATCAGACAGGAAAAAAACCACACTGTCCTGTTTTCCCTTGTTCTCTCTCTTGCACAAGACTTTCACCTGTTTTCATCGCTGACGTTCTGTTTGTCATCCATGGTGTCACTGTTTGATGAACAAGACTCAACACATTTTTTTTATCAGGCTTTACCAAGCTATCTTAAATACACCTGTCAAAGTGAGGCGGCTGATTGCCATTTCCACAAGGAATATAAACGAAGTTGATTGAAGGATGTTGAAGTTGATGTATGTTGATGCACTGTGCTGTGCCATGTGTGTGCTGGCAATTAGCACAGAGCACACATCGACGGAGATGTTGGGCAAAAAAACAACAACAACAACAGGAAAAGGACGTGGCTGTGGATGACGCTATGCTATGCATGTAGTAGTAGTGCGCGTTGAGTTTACTCAAATGTTACATCTCCCCTCCCCACTTTCCAAGAGTGTATACTCCCCAGGTCCCCCCCCCTCTTTTGAAATGAGACTGCAGGCTCTCTGTCATTAGATCGGATGGCAAGTCTTTATACAAAGTGTTTTGCATAATTACATACCAAAGCCAGAATAGCCACCCTCAAATTTTATGGGTCACAAAACATCCACAATTGCCACATTATTGTCCACCAAAGTCCAGCCCCACCAATGAGAAGGAATGAAAAAAAGATCTCATCTGCCTAATCTTGGCTTGGGAGATTGAATTTTCATCCTAATAAAAAAAAGTAAAGAAGATTATTTCCAAACTGACAACTTGTTTACATATAGTTGTAAAGTTCAGAGAACTGCCTAGGACTTCAACGAACATGATTAAAGGCTGAAGACTGGGTTCACCATAATAATAAGAGCTTGCCCCAGAAGGGCTGGGTTTCAGGCCTCTCCTCTTGTCCAGCCCTGGGTCTCTCTCTAGCTTTGTTTGCGGGTAATTAAGATATTCTCCGATGACAGCTTGACAGATGATGAAGTTTTAAAATGGTTCCTTACACTTGCTCAAAAGCAGGGGTACATAGCACATCTCTAATAACATATCTGGATATATGAATTTGTATGTATGTATGTGTCTGTGTATATATCTATATGTATATATACACTGAAAAAAATGAAACTGAATGTTAAGTAAATCAGGCTTGCTTACATTATGCTACACTATACAAAATGTAGAATGAATGAAGTTTGCAAAGTTTGGACAATCTAAGAGCTTCTTGTATGGTGCATCCATTTCATGTATTTTGACCTTGTGAAAATGCATTATTGCAACAATTTTATACACATAGCTACAACACACACACACTTTTTAAATATAACTAGCATAATTACCTTTGTCTTTCTGTGGGATTGACAAGTTGTCATTTAGCGTCTGATAATACTTGAAAATAAGAATGAGGCAAAATAACAGTCCAATATTCTGCATGTGACATCAGTAATTAGAAGGAAATAAATATTTTAATATCTTAACCGATTCTCTGCAATTAATAACACTAATACATCTTATTTTGTGTTCAAGTGGGTGTATGCTTTTATTTCAGATGTGTTTAACAACAATAATAATAATAATAATGCCATCATTAGGCTCCAATTTTAACTAGCTGGACAAGAAATTTCTGTTGGCCTTCAAAGAACTTTACAGCAACGTCTGTCTATTTGCAAAGCTATTTCAATCAGGCCATGTTCGTGTTGACATGTAGGGTACTTCTAGGGATGTAGTGACATCTACTTCACTCTACCTGCCATTCTTCAGCTGCCGCAGTAAAGCTGATCTAAGACTATCTCCAACTGAAAGTGTCTTTAGATGACTGTACCAATTTTTACTTTTAGTTTCCAATGTTGTCTGCTTGTCTGTTGGTGCTTTTACAGCTACTTTAAAGTTACTTTAAAGTCGATGTATAATTTGCATTCACCATATTTGTTTAAAATCTAGTTTCTTAGATCTGTTACGTTGCGTCAGCAATTAGATTTTTTTATTATTTTCATTCGAAACATTAAACGTGTATAAAAAGGCCGATAATTGTTGAAATTGTTTGAAAAGAACAATTGTTAATGTAATTTAATTCCGCTCAGTATTCTAAAGCATTTGAATGTGTTTTCAAAATTTACTGGAGATACTGTTATGTATAGCCTAGAAGAGAAGAAACGAACACACAACTCCGGTTTAAATCAGTGTTTGAGGTTACCTTCCGCAGAAGTATAGTGGCAATTTATAACTATTGTTCAGCATTTATTTTTTTGTTTTAACACGCAATCCAGTTACTCTCCCTGTTAATGGAGTCCCTTAAAAAAAAGAAAGAAAGCTTAATCTATTTTACCCTCAGAGTGTGACAAACATGCTTTTGCTATATAAACGCTATTTCTTTTCGTAGCGCTCTGTTAATTTTGATGTCACATGTTAAAACTAAAACAACTGATACTCATGTAAAACTTCAGTTTTAGGCTTAACCACCGGTATTAAAAAAAACATTGACAATGAAATTATTGTAGCCTACTATAATATATATATATAATAATATATTATATATATAGTATAAAAATGCCTAATAATAATAATAATAATAATAATAATAATAATAATAATACAATGGGAGTAGCAATAAGTGATTTATTTTAAATCATTAAAAAAACAAAATAAATAAATAAATACACTTCTACATATTACAAACCATGAGCATATGACTGAAACCTTGCAAAACCAGTGGGTATGGTAAAGCAGGAGTTAAAATAAATAAATAAATTGCTGCATGATCATTGAGCAAACAAGCACATGGTACACGGACACAACACAACTTCAATTAAGTCATTTCACAATATAAATGTAATTTGTAAAAAAAAAAAAAAAAAAAAACAGCTAATGGGCTTTGTATATATTTCGTTCAATATAGCTGACCACTTGCCTTGCAATGAACTGAAAAATCTCATTCACAAGGCACACAATTAAATTATGAACTTAAACTACAGTAAAAAAACAATATGCATAAAATGAAATTGAACATTTTAATTTAATTTTACGAACAATAATGCCTAAGCTAGGCTACTTAATATGTGGTTAGACATTAAACGTCGTGCCTTATCCATAGAACAACAGTGAGGAAAAGTGACGTCTGTAAGAGCTCAAGCGGCTGACTCACAAAACAGCGCCATCTCCCTTTGAAAGAGGGAAGTTCACCTTGTGGCTGCTCTTCCTGAGGAAACGACAGCAATGTATCTGGAATGTCAAGTCGCCGTCCAAGGAATATGATGGGTCTTCTGAAACAAGCTCATAGACAAAATGGATAGCGCAGAACGTTTTAATTGTGGAAAAGCTTAGAATTCCTATGAACACAGCTGCTGAATAACCAGAATAGAGAGGGACACACACACAATAATAAATGGACCGGTGTAGGCTATATAGCCACATTATCAGTTTGGGGCATGCAGGGTAGATAGCCATAGATATACAGAAATATTCATGTATTTTTGTGTAATGTAATAATGTATTATTGCAAGACACGATATCTGCTTGAAACTTCTCCAGGTTTCGCAGCACCGCAGGCTGTGAGCAGGGTAGGTCTGCTTTTGTAGTACAATCGTGTCGGAGCGTTCCAGTCATGCAAAACATGTAGCTGGAGGGGGCTACTAATGATATGAGCGGCAGAAGAGAGGGGAGCCGGAATTGACAGTTGCATCCTTCGCTATCATTAAAGCGATGGCGAGGGTGTCTGTTTTGGCGTTTCAAAGTGCGCCATCAGACAGGCGGCAGTGGAGCTCAGATGTTTAGGTACACCTCTGGAGATATTAGCCTGTACCGCCGGCCGTCGGATGCTGCCCTTTTATCAGAGAGGCGGGCTGAGATGCCGCTCTCTCTAGGACTGCACCCTATGTGTGAGGGCTTGGGTTGCAACACTGTTCTTTTTAATTTTTTGGAGATTGAAAAAAGGTCCAACTGTTTGACAAACACTAGGTCAAAGATAAATAGATAGATAGATAGATAGATAGATAGATAGATAGATAGATAGATAGATAGATAGATAGATAGACCGACAGACATGGCTGTTAAGGCAGGTCAGTTTCCATGCGTAAACTATATATCTCTTGTCAACAAAAGCACATTTTGAGGAAATGTGAATGTTTGATCATCTCACCCATCCGCTGTGGTCTGTGGCGTGGCTCGAGGAGGGGCCTAAATCGGCCCGTGAGACATGAGCGAACAACAATTGGGCCGTCGGCAGATGGGGACAGAGCTCCTGGAGCAGCGTGTGGAGTGACGTTTTAAAAGTGGAGGGTAACATAAAGGGTGGGGATGGCGGGGGGTCAGGTCGAGCCCTGAAGTTCATCCTGCTATGGAACATGCTGTAGTAGGTAGTTGAAAAGTCCTCAGAGAGAGAATAAGAGACAGACACACACACAAATATTGCACTGTGTGTGTGTGTGTGTGTGTGTGAGAGAGAAAGAGAGAGAGAGGGAGAGGCACAAGGACATACACATGCGGACGCTTGTGTACATGTATGTGGTTGCAAACCTCTGTCAATAAATGACAAACACTGCATTTTGCGTATCTATTCTGTAAATACCCCATACCTATTAAAATATATACATTGTTTTTTACATCGAGGCCAAAGAAATACCACAGTGCCAATTATCTTTGTTTTCTGTTAATCTCGTGTTAAATTTCATTTTAGCAAGAGGATTACTTTTTAGTAACCTTTGCCATGTATAGCCTTCTATACAAGTTCCCCTCTCGTTTAATGACCGTTTACATGTGATGTTCCTGTGGTGTAGTCTTTGCTGATTCAGACCTGTTAGTGCTCTGCGTTAGATGGGTGGAGTCTTCAGGCTACTACTAGGCTACTTATAATAATAATAATTATTATTATTATTATTATTATTATTATTATTATTGTAATTATTTGTAATAATTGCACTACCATCCATCCATACCAACGTAATTGTTTGTAAATCTCAGGACTTGTAATTCATATGTTGCAAAATAAAGAAAAAATCTGAGTTTAAGTCAGGCTGTTATGTTTCATTACAAGTTCATAAACGTAATGTCACTATGTAACACTTCCGGCTATTCTAGGATATTGGTCACGTGACTCGAAAGAAAACCTTGACATTCTTCCTTGCTTATGAGGTAAACTTGAAGCTTTAACTTGTGTTCTGCAGTGTCCCAAGAGTGAGATTGCTGTGCGATTACTGTACCAGAGTTGTTTTTGTATACAAGAATACTGCAACAGCATCTGGGGGAAGAGTAACCTATAACAGCTTTAATTTAAAAAGTATAGGCCTTGTACTTTGAGACTATTATTATAACATATTCAGTCGTCACCATAACTGCTTTTAGAACAAAATGTATTTACCAGATTTCAAAACGGTTAACAATGCATTAACATTTTTTTTTCTCCGTTTTTCAGCTCGCACAACTCTTTCTATTTATTCAATTCTCATCTCAACCTATAGGCTACATCCCACATGCGGTATAGCGACAGTCGTCCTTACACATTCACCTGATAAAGGCGTATGATGTCGCGCTTAGGCTGCTGTTAAAGGCATGTCTTCCCGTGTCTGCCTCCCATGTTTTTTTCTATTATGCATCCATTCATATAGCAGCTTTATGGTCATGGCCACTGCCCCTACATAGTCTATTGTAGCCTATACACACCGCTTTAATATATATTTATATATATATAAAGTACATCCTATAATACCGATTCATTGGGCAAAAGAAAAAAAGCATCCAAAAACAACAACTATGATTTATCTTAAATTCTTGGAATTGGCAGTTGCCCTCAGTCGTGATTATATTTGGTCAGGGTCTGTGCCTTGTCAGCAAACTATCAGTTCAGAGAGAATCTTTTTGAAATAAACACCCGTACATTAGATGTACACAAAACACACCCTCACTCCTTTACATCCACTGACATTGTCCTTTCTTTTTCTCCTTTCTAAGGCATGTTTCCCTTTGTGAGACTAAGCAGGTTTTTTTCATGTCCACTGCCACGCTGTCTACTCTTTCCCGTTGGGAAGCAAATGCACTTCTATTAAGGATAACTTGCAAGGCGACATGAAGCAACAACATTTAGGCCTAGGTGTCTAAAGTATCAGTAGCAACGCACGTTTGGACAATATCCTATAGTTCTTTATCAATGCACAGTGCTGAGCCGCTATTCAAACATTCCTAACTACACCGCGACAAGACAAACAAGAGTTCACATTTCGGAGTTGACTGTAGGCTACTCAAAACACATTGGAGCCGCATGCACTCTAGACATTTGTCAGTGTCGCCCATAACCTTGGCAAAGCGGTGGGAGGCCTTACCGATAGAGAGTGCGCCACTCTGGGGTGGGGTGGTAGTGGGTATCTGCAAAGAGTATATGCTACGTGCACAAGGTATGCTAATAACAGCGAATTAACCTCTCACACTGGAGATCAATGTCTGACCTGAAAAAGCTGATGTTCGTCCGCTGACGAGAACCCAGAAGCTCAAACCAAGGGTAGTTTCAAACACATCATGACAGCTTCTTAGACCTTGCAGTTTGACCACCAACATACAGGCCAATATCTTGTTTTGATGGGCAAAGGCTACGTTTCATAGCGATCAAGTATGTGATTAATCTGATTTAGTAGTGTAGTAGTTTCAAAACGTAATAGAAAAAGCAGTGTCTGCACTGATGTATTTCAAATGAACATCTTCAGACGTCATTAAGCAGCAGGCAACCAAAAAAATAACAAAAACAGAATGTATTTTGCCGGCAATTAAATCTATGAAGGAGTGAGTAAATAAGTAAGCAACTAACTAAATAAATAAATAATTTTATTTTAACGCTTAAAATCTGTGTAGCTGTAATGGTGAGCCCGAATTAGAAGTAGGCCAGTTTCCCATGCCTTCCTAATAAACGCATCTAGAGGACAGAATAAGATATGTAGCTTAGATTGCTAAACTAATAGCCTAGGGAAAAGACCCACATTATTATTTTACATATAAGAAATAGTCCGCTATAGGTTTCTAAATAGCATCGTGATCCACTTTCCAAATTGCACTATTTAAATAATGTCCTGTTAATATTGACAAAATTAAATTGCTAGCCTTCGGAATGAGTAATGATGAATTAGGCTTCCGTCTCACCATAGAGTCCGCTCAACTATCAGCAGTTCAGAATGCGCCTCTCTGGCCTTCGAAATGCCGCCTATTAAAATAAGGCAAAATTATCCCAAATTATTTATTTAGGGTTATTTTATCCGCAATTGGAGAAAGTCTGCCCCGAAGTACCTCGACAACACCCTCAGTCTCCATTTGTGTTTAAGTTGGCTGAAGGTCTCCGGAGGTCCTCCGTGTGACAGTTCTTTGAATAGCGGGTAGATGGCACAATTTTCTAACATTTAGACCGAGGAACCCACCAAGCCGGGAGCAGCAAGTCTATTTAAAGTCACTTTATTCGAAATAACAAAGATTGCTGGCAGACAGGGCAAATGCACATATATCTTAATAAAGATATTTTGTATTGGACAAACGGAGTAGTCGTGCCCATTTGAGAAAGTGTGATTTTGTGTTCTGAGAACACAAAAAAAAAAAAGAAAAGAAAAGAAATAACCCACAAAACAAACAGGCAGATGAAGACGGTGGGCCATGCCATGACTTGACTACTGCTACTTTTATTATTATTATTATTATTATTATTATTATTATTATTATTATTATTATGTCTTAGTGGCCTACATCTCAGGCCATTGCCTTGCATTGGCCTTTCATGAGTTAAGATCTGTATAACATGCTTAATTTGACTGCGCAATCGCGTCTGTGAGGCTATTAAAGAAAGGAGAGGACAAAATAGAGCCAGGCAAAGTAACCGCGTCATGCCACTGACACTGAGTTGACCCCATTGCTCGGTCGGGTCAGGTTAAGGAGTGGTTAAGCATGCGTCCAGATTTGGAGCATCCTGAAATCCTGAAATATGGCCGAAGTTGAAGCACACCATGCGAAACCACCCCCCTTCCCCAACCCCCCAAAAAAGTAAGATAGAAAAACTGTCCATTATACACTCTCTTAGGCAGTCGCTATGGAAACCAGTTGCTTGATCCAGCTCATCTGCTTATCTGAGGGACAGCCTAACGTGTGATGGCAAAGGCCTATAACTACAAGGATAGGATGCTATATGCTTCTTCGAGTCCCACCACCAGCAATTGGCAGGTGGAAAGCCCTGCGTTTCGGTAGCCTAAGCAACCACGGTAAATGTCGTGCCCGCCACTCTCTCAGGGACCCTGTGGTCTTCATCATCTACGTCATCATATCATCTACTACACCATCAACAATTCAGAAGAGATTCCTCATCACAATCCACCGCAAAGGCCGCGCCAAGACTGCTACAAAACTGACATTGAAACAATACCGCCAACAAGTATGCTTATCAACATTTAAATATATAAAATACAGGACTATCAGGACTTCAATTCAGTCTTAGCTTCAGTGAAGGCCTATGCGTAAATGCAGAGGTCTGCATTAGCCAACACGCACATTTTAAATTACTTCTTTATAGGCTAACCAACACATGGATGATTAGATTATGGTGCTCAGTCATATCCCAAAGTTGTTTTTTATTTTTTTATTTTATTTTTTTTTTTACAAGAAATAAATAACAGTGACATACTGCCGAAGGAGACCTCATTAGTTCGTTGTCCAACGCTAATAAAAGAACAGAAGTCCAAATTATAGAGTTCAGCCTCAACACACGCTCTGTCAACTAAAATCAAGCCGGTGAAGCCATGATCCAAATTACTCCTAACTTACTCCAGCAGGTTTAACTAAGCATAGCTTCTGGTCAAAGAAACAAGCGACTGCGTTTCCCCTTTTGTCAATTTTTGTACCAAATATTGAGCGTATGCGCTAACCTCGTTGTAGACTATATGCTCTTGTCCTTATCATAAACACATTGCAATAATAGACCAAAATTCATACCTTTCCCTGCTAATATACACTGCAGAGCATTGAGTCAAATGTAGTGTGCCCCCCCCCTCCCTCATTCTATAAAAATAACTAAACATTTAATTGACCGACAACATCTAGTCAAAGCAAAAAATGACAAACACCTAAAAATGACTAAGCAATTACGTCCTGGTGACTTATATGCCTAATTAGACAAAGGTCTGTCTGTACGTCCTTGAACTGTTAGCGTTAAATCTGGAATATGAGATTCACAACAATAACGCATGTCTCAATGGCACTCCCGTCTAAAATAATAGCCTATCACTCTTAGCCCATCAGCTTTTACTTGTAGGCTGCGCCGCAACAACAAACAACACACAGCAACAGCAGCACTATAATAATAATAATAATAATAATAATAATAATAATAATAACTCATCTTTTGCATGGCAGACATCGCAATTAAAATCGTTTGCCCATATAGTATGGGCTAATAAGCATAGGTGCTGAAATGTGAAATGACAGGCGAAGGGTTAACATTCCCGAGTATGAACGTCATTGAAAATGATATTGGGTGAAAAATAAACAAAAAGCAG
Source organism: Setipinna tenuifilis (assembly GCA_030347295.1). NCBI lineage: Eukaryota > Metazoa > Chordata > Actinopteri > Clupeiformes > Engraulidae > Setipinna > Setipinna tenuifilis. The sequence goes on along the minus strand of CM059268.1, from coordinate 14,989,272 downwards.
TAAATAAATGAGAAACACTTTGATTTAGTTTCTATCCAATCAACATTAGTCAGAAACAGTAAACAATTAAGATTGATACAGAAATAAAATAATTATTAGTTCCATAAGACACCGGCTCCTTCACAATACATTTTCATTCGTGTGACAATACTCTTGGTTCCTTTTATGAATAGTTTCATAGAGGGTTCAGAGTCTCAATAGAGAGGTCTCTTTCTTCAGCAATGTGTTTTCTATTACGAAACACCACTTTGCTCCGGGGAGTCGGAGCCTGCGTTGGATTGCAAGACGCCATATTGACTCAACTAATAGGACACCAAGTTAGAGGCGCGCTTTAAGGCACGGTTTCACACGCTTGATCTCCCATTACAGACAACACGAAATTCAACATATAAAACAGCACTTTGGAACCTGAATTAAACAGAGGGCTGTACCGACAGAACAAAGGGAACGGTCCTTTTCATTTCCTGTTTCGCGCTGGAAACAAGGGGATTCTAGCATTCACTTTGTCATGTACTCTAGTGTCCAGTGTAGCGTTTCATTGCGATTCCAATTCAGTCGTGTCGCTACCTGCACAGCAGACTACAGGCAAAGTGACGCTTCTACGCTTTCAATAGTAATCCGATATTCAAATAGCACAGTCCCTCCGCTTTTACTATGCGAGATTTTTTGAAGCAATCTGATTGTTTAGAAAAAGAGAGCAAGCAGATACTAAAACAGCTCTTACTTTGCCATACCACTGCATGTGTATCCAACACAAAACACTAATTTCTGTCATGGAACACATACTTGACAAGGTTTCATGTAACTTGATAAACCAAACTAAACTTTATACCATGTCCCTTACTGGGGGAAATCTCTCTTTCCCTCTCTTTCTCCCTGTATCTCTTTTTCTCCCTCTTTCTTATTCTCTCTCTCTCTCTCTTACACACACACACACACACACACACACACACACACACACACACACACACTGGCCATCTCTCTCTCTCTCTCTCTCTCTCTCTCTCTCTCTCTCTCTCTCTCTAATGCAATTACACACCAAAACACCAGTTACTGTTCAAAAGAATATACACAAGACATGTGAAAAATGAGAAAACAGGCAATAGCTTTTGATTTCAAATTCATAAATTATAATTTAATACCAAGAACAAATGTACAGCAGAATGCTTGTTTACAATAAGCTAACACAAACAAACAAGAATTGTTTTCAACTATAAACTTCCACACACACTCACGTATATCACTTGCAATTAATAATCATAATAATAATAATAAAAAAAGTATCTATACGTTATCAATACCCTGCAGTAATATATTTTATATATTTTATAAAAACGTGGGTCAGTTTAAACTGTTCATAATTACAATCATGTATCATTCTCTGGTCCATATGTGGCATTAGAACAGCCCAGGATAACTGTTCAATCAACTACACAATATGATCCCTTTTTATCCAACCACAACATGGTGTCTTGTGTGTTGAAGAAAAGCCTCAAAACAAGTACGAAATTGCAAGCTTACACACACACACACACACACACACACACACACACTCACACACACACACACACACACACACACACACACACACACACACACACACACACACACACACACACACACACACATACATACACACACACACACACACAAGGCATCTGTTACAGACCAAAAAGGAGCAGAACACTAAATCAAAATAGCTACCCCTCTCCAAACCAGCACACCCTGTTAAGTCTTAGCCTATTATTGAACGATTTTGTTTCTTCTTTTAAATACAAGGGCTAATGTACTGAATGCACAGATTATATCTATACAGTCAAAAACATTTACATTTATATATATCAAAGGTAAAATAGGTTAGCGACCTGTGGCCATGCATTCACAGTCTAAATACATGAAAAAAAGAAAAAAAAAAACATTTTGTCGTAATATGTATATACATTACAAACAGAACTTTCAGTGCTACTAGCTAATTCTGCCACTCAATTTGAAGACATTTGTATTACCGAAAAAAATGGCAACCACAGTTTTTTCTTAATCACATATACTTTGTATAAAGAAAACTGAAATGAATTGACCTATATTTACAACAATACTGCTTCTAATCGTTGTGTTTCAAGTGAAATACACAATCTTAAGACTGACTTTACCACCCTCCCCTTGTTCCCGACGTAGTCTCTACTTTAATATCGTTCAATAACAAATTAGCCGTGTTTGCGCTTCACAGGCACTTTAAATGCTTGTAGTGTAGAGGGGGACATTTCAGGGACGCCTTAATAATACTGTTCTTCAAAATATTCCATACTTAGAATGTAAAAAAAGTGATGACCCTTGACATTTCCTGTCCTGTTTGTCTAAATCCTAAATAGGCATTAGCTTCCATCGATGACGTCCAGTTATATCGCTTTTACACGTCTTAAGAGTAGATGCCAGCTGATATTAACAGGTGTAATCTGACATCAGCGTGTAAAGCTACTTTTTGCATCAGTGCTGCTACCAACCTACATGGCCTTTGATGGATCGAGAGGTGGTAGAATAATTTGTTCTAGTATGATTGGTCACCAAGGTAGATTAATACTTTTGGGACGACCGAGGGTTTATCCAGTTGTATGCTGTGTAAAACAGTCGGAGGACTGACGACTGCTATAAAAATTCAGGTCTCATTAAAGTTTCAGGCGGTATGTGTTTCGGGTGTCCAAGGAACCACGACAATGATATGAACAGGTACACCCAGCTGCATTGAGACAACCGTCTCATTTAGTAAGAGGACATATTCATTTGAGTGGATCAGAGAGTTAACCTGAATCCCTATAATAAAAAAGCAAACCCTGCCAGTCTTCATTGTGGACCATCAAATGAGTAAGTGCGCTTGCAGCATTAAGCATAACCTCTTCTCCTATTGCTGTGGATTAAGTTTTAATTCTTGAAGAACGCTTTTACATTACTTAACTGTTTCATAGGAAGTCATGGTAATATAGAGAAAAAACAAACTGCATACTACAGAATCACATAGGCCGGTTTGGAACCATAAAGGAGAAAAAAAAGAAAAAGTACAAAACAGCTATAGATACATGGACACAGGACAATATAGTTGTTTGGAAAAAAGAAAACCTTTTTCTTTTCCTTTAAGTTTTTTTTCCAAATTCATGTTTTAAATGCACTTTCGACTTGCGCTTTCCCCGATGGATTATCAGAATCCAACTCATTTGTGTTTCCATTTTATTCTTTTCTTGTCTTTTTTTCCTTTTTTTCATTATTTTTTTTTTTTTTACAAAAAAGGATAGGAACAAGTTTTTTTTTTTTCAGAATGACACTGGAGCTTTTGTCTGGATTTTTTTTTGAAAGTTCGCAGAATGTCTCATGTCTAAAATTCACAGTCATTTATGAAAATGTCTTTTCTTCGTGAGCGTAAACTCGTGTAACAGCCGTTTCCTTCTACAAAAGAAGCGCTAACTATAGTGTAGTCTCAGCCCCTTTGATCTCTCCTGCTTACTGAATGGACATGTAAGGCCAGTTAAAACTGCTCCCCGATAGCAACATATCCCTGATGAGGGTTTCAATGGGGGTTTTACCTACCAATCGGACGAAAAATAATTGCTCTATGACCGACGAAGAGACTGTGCGCAGCGAAGGCAAGCGAAGTAGTAACTTCCCAAATCGAGTTGGCTGGTTGGGGTACTGGCTCCGAACATACTCCTCCAGGGCACACTGAGACTTCTCTTGCAAACTTTCTATATGCGCCACATCCGACAGGCCGCAAGCATCTGGAAGAGAAAGGAGTTCAAAAGCTTTAGTGCATCATATGGTCATGTACCTACATTGCATACACATTAATCACAACGCCATCACAAAAACACAGAGCTCTGAGGAGATCCTGCCATTATAAATCAGCTCCAGAGGAGAAGTGCATCATTATGGAAGGCTTGCTTATTGAGAGCCGGTTGGATTACATCGTGGTGACATGGGGCGCTATGCGTTTTTAAGGACACAATAAGACCTCCAACAGTATAGTGAAAGTCTTCACAGAAATGGGTCAATTATTGGGCCTTCACAGTCAACCCATGCAATGGAAATGTATTTTACTTATGCTGGCTATGACATCAACACACTTTCAGCTGCATGTGTTGCGCTGATTATTACACCGTGGGGTCAAATGGACCCTTTAGGTGGGCTAAGAAATGTTCATCGTTAACATTAAAACAGTAATTCAAAATCACGTGTGAAACAATTAATGAAGACAAACGGTCCCTCCATCTGTGGTTACAAAAAGTATGGTATGTAGCCTACCACTTCAAACACACATATTGTGTGTGTGTGTGTGTGTATGTGTGTGAGAGAGTGTGTCTGTGAGAGTGTGTGTGAGAGAGAGGAAGAGCGACAGAGAGAGAGAGAGAGAGCGTGTGTTTGTGTGAGAGAGAGAGGTCTGACCTGACCTCTGTACGGCTTTTTGATTTCGCTTTAGGAACGACTACAAATCTAAGGGCAACCCCCTTCTAGGGACAGTCTGCGTTCAGTCGCGCCGTGGCATAAGCTACAGTAAATATGGCGGTCGCAGTAATGTAGCATAAAAGCTATTCGTTGTGCTTTGATTAAGCGACACATCAGGCACGATCATTTCACATTTGCAAACTCCATAAAATAAACACTAGGCGTTTCTGGGGATGCAACGCTCTTGTTTTGCCAGTGCTGCAGCGGGTTTTAAGTCATAAATAAATGTATTTTTAATGTTTTTGTGTCTGTCCGTAGTAGTCAGTAATGGTTAACATATTAAGAGCGTCACGATGCATCGCCTGCCGGAAAGCATTTAGCAGTTCTGTTGAGGGAAATAGGGATACAATCATACTTGTAGCGTTGCTTAGGTTGCAATTTGTTGTGTTTGAAAAGCAGGTTATTTTCCACTTCGAGTCTGCAATATAAAAATAAAGAAAGGAAGCTCGGGTCATGACCCAGTTCTGGAACGAGTCCAGAATATGTCTTCAATCCCTCGATCACCCTAACATAACAAGCAAGAACTGTGAGCACCTCTGACTTGAAATGATACGCCTGTACCCAGTTTCTACACACAAAAAAACGGCCACTATATTACACGGAACACTACATTAATCTGGTCAAAAATACAAATGATAAAATACTCTGTTACAAAGACCACCCCGGCAGAAATAGTCGGAAAGTTGCGCGGAAATGTGTGTAAATGGAACATTAGGCCTCTCTTCCCTTCCGCCTGTGCGTCTCCCCTCCCCCTCTAAGCGTGACATCATTTATATCTGTCATTCCACATAAATACAAGTAACTGATTGTATACAAACAGCACCGCGTTCGGCACATTCGCATTATTATTTTAAAATATAACATTTAGGTTCACTTAGTACTTGGAGTGATTTTTTTAAAATTAGTCTCGAATATTTTTATTCTACAACCCAATTTTAACCCATAATGTAATAGACCCAGAGTTGTGTGAACTACACAGTCAACTCACCAATAATGTACCTATTTATTTTAGAATTTTAAGGTCTGAATTACAGTGACACTTGGGGACACTTGGTGTTGGTCTGTTTTTATTCTCCGATTTAAATTGGTATGTGATTAGTGAATACATCTGAACAATATACTTTTATTTGTGTCTTCTTTTAGATGTTTTTTTTATTTTTAGATTTCATATTAACTATGAGGCCACAAGATGAAACTTTACAGAGACTTACACTTAGCCTAAGGCCATACTGTATAGCCATTATTATACCATGTTATACCGCTTTCAAAATTGGAATATAATTGCTGTTGTGTTTTGGGAGATCTGTTAAAACATCATGCAAATAACCAACTAAATGTCAGTTTTAATATAAAAAGTGTTTTATAATTTCCTCGATAATTTCAAACTTACCTGTGGTGAATAACACGATGGCCTTTAAGCAGCTATATTCAGCAGAGTCAACGTGTAAAGCTTTAAGCTTTTCCACTTGTTCTTGGAAGATCCTAATGTGGTCCATGAAGGCGACCACTCTGTCCGCAGACATAGGGGAGGCGTGAAGGCCAGCCGCCGCCAGGAGAGGGGCCACATGAAGCGGCATGGAGCACTGCGCGGCGTTGAGCACAAACAACTCACTCCAGGTCAACCTCAGAAGGGCAACCTGGTCTGTAATCTGAAGGTCTGGGAAGAAGGGGATATTCCTGGCCCACTCCACCGCGCTGAACAGCATCCTGGCCGCCAGTTCACAAATGTTCTCGATGCCCATGATGTTGTTGGGCTGCATGCACTGACTGCCATACCGGGACGTTGGGTAGGGCTCCGCTCGCAGCAGAAGAGAGATATATCCGGATAAGTAGGAATGGCAGTGCAGAGGGTCCCCATTTGTCAAGGCGAACTGACCATGGTGAGGCTGTGTGGGTGGCATCCGTCCCCTTTGCACAGCTGCGGTAAAAAGAGAAACTGCATATATTTAACATCGAATTATGAACAACATAAAACAGACTGATTCTAGTACATTACATGGCAGTGTTGACTGTTTTGTGCATTAGACTAACCCACTATGCTGTTAATGCAAGGCTTATTTTGGTAGCCTAATTTGAGTTTGTGTAGTAATAGATTGCCCAAACACGACAACAAAAAGAATATTGTTGTGGTTTGCTGATGGAGAGAGATCCTTTCGTAATTACAATATATTCGGGTGTTGCGCGAAACAATCCAACAATTGAACATGTGACAATGTTACCATGTTAACCAAGTCACTGAACAGGCAGGGGTAGTTGTATCATCCATAATACAGAATTACTAGAAATGGACCGTACGTGTTAGTGCTCTTATAAATTTGTGTAGGCTATAACATTACGTGGTATGGCAACATGAGCTTATTGAATACATGCACAAAGAAAGGCAGTCCTTAGATGCTAACCCTTAACCTACTTAGCTAGCTACTGAGTCGGACATACACTTCCAAGAACTATATCTGTGCCTTAATTTATGAGTATATTTCGGTAAAATACACCAACGTGTTTATACGTGATACACTATCTTCGGTCCACTCTGTCTGTGAGCACAGGGCTAGATACAGTCCATGTCGAGACCGTGTATATATCAAACACGCCGTCTCCTCACACTCCCCTCGCCATTAAGAGCGCGGCATATCTGCAGTTGTGTACTACTATTCAAATCCAGATGCATATACAGTTTTATTATCAAAACAGACTCCTGCAATAACATGCCTACGTTTAAGGGCACTCGAATGCCCGACTGAGTTAACACATTGGTCGATAGCTACAAGGGAGGTAGGCGATAGCTACGCTCCGTCTCGAGCATTAATGAAGGCGGTTCCTTTGCATGCTCCGGTCGGGCAGGCTGAGGAAGAGTAGTCGGGAGAATATGGGGGACTACAGCATACATTATACATTCAGTGCATAACACACAGACAAAAGACATGAATATCAAAACTAAAATCCCAATACCTTCCCGTCTCATGCCAACTTTGAGGCATTTTTTGAGGCGGCAGTACTGACACTGATTGCGATGGTGCTGGTCAATGGGACAATTCCTGTTGGCACGGCAAGTGTAAGTGAGGTTCCTCCGTACGCTCCGTTTAAAGAAGCTTTTGCACCCCTCGCAAGTGAACTGGCCATAGTGTTTACCGCTCGATTTGTCCCCGCAAACCACGCATTCTATGTGCTGTGGCTGCTTCTCTGACTGACTTTGCGTCGTCTGGTTCGTCGGCGTGGATTGCGCCGTGTTGTTCGGAGGTCCTTGAACGGGTGTGTGAGGGGTCGGAGGGGCAACCTGAGAGGCCGTCAGATTCAACTGGCCTGGTTGAGGGGTCGGAAGAGATAGTCCTCCTTGGGCTTGCGAAGAGAGAGTGCCCTGGGTCTCGGCCACATCGTCCTGGGAGCCTCTCCACACTACCATTGCCATATCTATCAGTCAACGTTTAAAAACTTTTTGTCTTCCGTTTTTGGTTTCGTGATGATGCGCCTCTGTAGAATGTCTCACGATATTTGTCGGTATGGGCGAAAATAAATTATTCACTGTCGGTAACGTGAAGTCAGATTGTCCGTAGAAACTTGCGCAAAAATGACAGCGCAGCCTATTTCTTTGTTTTCTGGAGGTTGCCGAACATATGGTCAAAACTGATGCGAAGACGAGCCGAATCGCAGCCTTGCTCTTGGAGGCCAAGTCCAGGGGCGCTTGCACTCATCCATCCAGGAAACCCATGAAGGAGAAGGGAAAAATAATTGCGCGGACAAAATGCGATATTAAAGAAACAGAGCAGACACTTCGAGAGACGCGGTGAGGCGAAGCACAAAATCGCACAGCTGGCGTATGCAAGGAGCGAGCGGCACTAAGTTCCAGCGTGAGTCTTGAGGAAAACCAACAACTGGCAAAAATATTGCTGCTTCTTCCTTTTCTTCTATTGAGGTTGCGCTAGCAGCAGCGCGCAGCTGAAGCCTGTACTTGAGTCAAATATGAAGTCAACTCTCCGGCAAGCAAGAGTGATAATAAAACAAAAAGATCACAACCTATAGAACCTCCTTCCTGCGCGTAAAAATAAGGAGAAGAAGAACAGAGAATCAAAGTGATCAAATATGTTAAAAAGGGGGAGGTTAGGAAGTGATTGCGATTTGCAGGCGCTCGGCTGGCAGAATGCTTTCTCTCTGATCAGCTCACTGAGCTCTCTATATAGTGAACTTTGACACGACTGCTGCAACTTAGAACACGTTACCATGGAGATGAGTTGCCATATATGGAAAGTGACTGTGTTTGACTGGTCAGAGCTCACGGACCTCCCCCTGAACCCCATTGGCTAGTCGGCACTTGTGCTACTTGGTGCTTTGCCAAGGCGAGGAATGGAGGTCGAGAAGCCGTGCGGTCCTAAAGGGAGTGTGGTTCTTTTTTCTCTTTTTTTGGTGGGGAGCAGGGGGTGGGGGTGGGGGGTTCCATACGCGTTTACAATTTTCCCCAAATAAAATGTGAAATAGAATAACGCTCGACTGATATGCGTTGGAACACTTTGTGTACGTGTCCTCAACTTTAACAATCAAAAATGCTTATATATGACCAAACATTACGAACTGACAACCTCAACAATAATGTGTCAATAAAATGGACTGAAAATGATCATATTCACATCCACAACACTGTCATTTGCACACACATGCAACAAAACCTACATTCGAAAACTGCCTTTTAGAACTCCAAACGTTCACCGAGAGTTTTTGCACCTCCATGTAACAGATACAAACACCATAGCGTACTATTACATGGATACAAACAGGATATCCAAACTCAAGTCTGTGTAATTCAGGCATTCTTAAATAAAGCACAAATGGCATGTCTATCTGAGTTTGCATTATGATGAGTGCTGTAAAAATCAATCTTATTTTGTACTGAATTGGACAAAAACGACAACATCATATATTCCATATCACTTACACCAACGTAGCCTTTACGACAGGGGTCCGGATTACATACATAGAATATGACTACCTTACAGACCTTCAGTATTTCATTGTTTTATATTTACCACTTGGGTACGGTTCCATTGTTTTACGCACACACAGCGACAGACAAAACCAGGCTTACTACTTTGGGAAACTGATACCCGCATGACATTGAAGTAGTGATATATGTATTTTAGTGAACATCTGAGCGTGCCAAACTGTTATGCCCGCTGTGGGTCAGAACATAGGAAATTATTTATCTCTGACCCCTTTTATTGCATTATTTGAACTTGTCGCGTTTCACCTACAATTTGTCATCAGTGGCATACTCTACTGACTGGCCTACTATCAACTCTGGACATCCACACCTGGCTTTGAAGGCAAATAGTGCTTAAACAGCAAACTGCACATCATAAACTGCAACACATTATTGACCAAAGAGAAAAAAAAAACATTTGAAATGACAGGATTTGCTTAATAATAAAACATAGCTATGTGTTAATAAATAAACAAAAAACTATAGGTATACCAGAATGCATCTTTTATGACTGATACCGGCTTCTGAAATGACGAGGCTTACAATTAGAATAAAGGCCTTGAAAAAATATATAAAGGCACGACGGACGGATGGTTTCACCCTTCTGGTGGTTGGTGTTTTATTTTCTTGGAAGTGAGCAATAGGCTATTTGTATATCAATATCAGGTTTGTCGCGTACTTTATAGGGCAAGAAATAGCCTAGAGATTTTCCAAGTCACCAAAAGGCAAGTTAAACTGTGGTTTTGCAAAGCAGTGCAAACAATGGCGTCCAACCAGATAAAGAGCAGGATCTCCCTGAAGTGACTGTCTCTGCACCCCAAAGGTTGTAGGTCGGGGCATTTGCGAAGCACTTGCTAGTAGTGCTTTTAGAATCACCAGTAGCTGTCAAAGTTGGGTCCACTGAAAAATTTACAGTGGTAAATCACAGCATATGCTACCAATGAGGGAAAAAGTCGAAGTCGGGATGTATTACAGTATCTGGGTGCCCCCTAGCGTATGGATCATTTCTGCCTCAAATCGTGCTATAATGTGCTAGAGCCATCTTAAATGGCAACTGCTTCGGTTGCTCGCCTCTCACACCAAACTAACATGCGCCCATTTTAATCTGATTAATGCTTTTAAGATTTCCTTCTAATTGAGTTGGACGTAGCTGGGATACCGTGAGTAGCACTCCGCTTTAAATTTCCTAGAGTTTGTTGTGTTTGAACAGGGACGGTTTATTTTCATCAGTTGCCTTTTGTATTTTAAAACAATATTTGTAAAATTCAGTCTGAGCGCAGCGCTTCTCCCGTCCGATCACTTTAGGTCATTTATTTACGATAATCTGGTAAGTGCATCAATTTATTCTCTCGGTTGAATTATCTTCATATGCAGGATTTTTTCTTCACTTCTGCGGTGAGTAATGACATTCTACACCATAAATGCAAAGATGTTTATTATTGCTGTTTGTGGTTCATCACAGAGCTATCGCGGACACATAGCCCACTTTTACTGCAATACGTGCCACGCGATGTTGTTAATCAATTGTAAAAGCAGAGCTATTTTCCCCGTGATAGAAAACATTTCGGACTATCAATTTCATGACAGAGATAGTACAAAGCGCAAGGATTCAGCGCAGTCGTGGTAACGCACAGGCGTAATTGTTTAGCTAATACACGTTCGCTGTATAAAGATTACAGTTAATTATCAACCGATGAATTCGACTGCTAGTTTGTCGGTTCAAAGAGAAATAGCAAGCATTTACGCTATCTGCATTTGACTGAGTAGAATGATGGTGACGGTAAAGACTGTACACACGAACATTCATACTCTCACACACATACCAAATGCATATGTTGTAGATTCGTCTTCGGCGGGATGCATCTTCGCTTAAAAAATAGTGTAGCCTACGTTAGTCTTCTGGTTCTTTTCGTTTTTTGTTCAGTTGGGCAGAACAATCAGCGATGACTTTCCATCTGATGGTTTTATACACAAAAATGCTTCTTTGAGTTTATTAAAGTGATTATGCAAAAACTTTAGGGAGTCAAGAAAAAAAATGAGTGCGACAGCCGAAATTCGTTCAACTTTTGCTTAGAGGATATACTCTGAATTACTCTGAAGCGTAGGCTATATCTCCGTGGGAAGAAAACTTGTGTGGCAGTTTGAAGAAGAAATACTAGAAGTAAAAAACAGATGCCAGAAGATGCTCCTATGCGTCTTTTTCTGTTCCACAGAAGGTACAACGCGCTTCAGCGCCACTGCTTTGTGTGGGCTGACTGATATGCAGAGGGAGGGGGTGAAGTCCTGGGAGACACCTGTCTGTATGTAGAAACGGGCTATGCTTTGTAGCTTTCTTATTGACAAAGCCTTACGAAGAAAATTAGAATAATCATTAAACATAGTATTGTGAAATACCAAATCAGTTGAAATTGCGCGCCAGAACAGATTCATTGAATGGTTAAGCATTTTTTGGTAAGTGTCTTCCGTAAAAAAGACTAGCAAAATGCTTGCAAGGTCAATAATTGGCCATAAGACTAAATTAAGTTTATCTGGTAAATGTAGCCGTTTACAGGGCATGTAACTTACACGACACCCAGAAGCAAATATCAGGTGCACTCTTATTTAATTTGCCTTGCTCATGAGAATTGTATACCTGCCAAACCTTATCAAAGCGTTCGGCTTAGCCATTTGCTATGGCACTAAAATGACTTAACTACAATTAACCTGATGGTAGTGAAGTTTGCCTGCTTGTCAGTTGCCCGTCGTATTACTTGAAAGTAGCGTTTTTTAAAAAGCATATTATACCCAGGCTATGGTTTGTATGTCCCTGAAATATATAAGGTCAAAATCTGGAGTTCCACAAAGGATGATTTTAGCTAAGATGAAACATACAAATGCAACGCTTTATTATTATTTATTTTTCATGCTGCCATTAAGTGTATTCTTTAGGCTAATGGCTTAACATATATCTGCAAGGTAAATATTATTAGTATTAAACCAGGTTATCCGCTATACATCAGGTTATCCGTTTTCACTGGCCTATCAGTAAATATAGACGCCTGTTTGCTGCAGTTTCACAGAACTGATAGTCAAACCTATGTCCTTTGGTCCACCAAAAGAAAATAACTAGGGTCTTTCAATAATATATTCCAGTAATTTTACACAATCATGCAAAACGTTGTCTGTTTATAAACAAGAAATACTGAATGTAAGAAGGTGTTTATTCAGTATGAATGAATAGAACACATTCTGACCAACTCAGGTAGACGTGATTCATTGAAGTGCACCTAGTAAGAGGCTGACTCTTAAGAAGCTCAGCAGGTGTCTCCACACAATAGCGCACCCCTATAGGGACCCGCACCGATCAGGGGGAGACCTAGAGATGTCGCCACACTAAATATTGATCACACACAAATAGCGGGATCTTTAACGATTTCCCATGTCCGTGGCGCGGAGAATGGGCAAAATCACTTTGTTATTGTTTGTAAAGCAAAGAAAACACTCGAGGACAGGGGGGTCTGTGGTGTGCCCTCATCGGGATGAACGGAGTTACGGGAATCGATCGGTCAGGGAAGCCAGACAACTACACCAGGCACTGGCTGCCTAACTAGGTTAAAGGAAAAGCGTGTGTATTAAGGCCGAAACACTACATACAATAACCGCATATGTCAGACTCTGTTTACTACTACGTTTGTAATTACAGGAGGCCTATCTGGGGCAGTAGGTTTGACAACGTGTTTGCTACATGTGTGTGCTGGTGCAGAGGTGGCGCAGGTGAGGCGGGGCCAAAGGGCAGGGAGGAAAGTTCACTTTAATCTTATCTCTGTCTTCACCAAGTCCTTCAGGCGGGAGATAGAGGGACGGCAACCCAGGGGTCACTGGGACCTCGGTCTGATTAACCCTTCCAGACCCGGCACAGAGCAAAGGTTAACCAGGCTAATCAACGAAAAGCAGCTGATTAAGTTAGATGACTAGGAGTCAAGGAGGCAAATATCTGTCACTGTCTGATAACATGGGCGATATCTAAAAGTTGAAATCACAGAATGGTGTCAGCCGCCTAGGCTGTATCATCTCCATCTATCAGATAAGATGGAGATGGGGATGAGATTGATTATTGTCAACAGATTTGACCGCACTTGACCTTGCTATTAGGCGAGAATAATGTTTTTTTGATGATCAGTTTTATACCAGAATTAAACTATACAATATATTATTATTATTATTATTATTATTATTATTATTATTATGGCAATTGTTTTTATTATTATTACTGGTATTTTAGAGCCATGACAACATTTGCTATTTTAAAAAAGCAGCATATTACACAAGGTGAATTGTGTAAGCCCTAATTTCAAAGTAGGCTACTTAACAAATTAACAGTCCCAACTTTTACTAATTCAATTTCAATAAATTATTACGCCATTTAAAGTCATGTATAATTATTTGTCAATGCTAAAGTACACTTTACCTGCAGACCACTCACTCTGAAGACTACATTACTGTGCATGTGCCTCTTGTGAGCTGAGATTTGAGGCTCTGCTCAATTTGTCAGCAGTAGTAGTAGAGGCCCTGTAATCCATGCTTGTGTATCAGATCTCTGGGTTTTGTGCTTCTTAGCCTCTCTAAGAGTCCTGTGCTGAGTGGCGTCATGCAGCTGTCTCCATGGCTGCCTTACTGTGCAGCAGTCTCAGCTCTCAGCTCTCCCGCTTTGGTCGTACTGACCTGCATTTCTCTTTTTATCTGAAACACACATGGCTGTTAGCGGTGTAAGGTAGCTTTGACCGCCTGATTGACCCACTGTGGCTAAGGAACTGAGTTTATGACAGACGTACGCATAGCACATGGTCACTAATCATAACTTGTCCATGCTATGTGTGTCACACGAGTGGCTGGTCGGCGTATAGGGGGGGAGATGGCCGTGAGTAGATGCGGCCACATTAGGCGTGGGACTACTGCTGTCTTCACACCAGTGCCAGCTGCCCTCGGGACCACTGCTAGTTTCATTATGCCACCATGGTGAGCTCTGTCCAGACACAAACCCACAATGATTTTGTATCAACAATCACCATAAAAAATATAAAATAAACATACATGGTTTTTAAGTATAGCAGGCTGAAATACTAATAATGTTATTATCAAAGGTCTTATTATAGTTAGATCTGTGCCGAACATGTATATATTTTTAGTCTTCCGAAAACATTTCAAGTTAGACACAATTTGATGTTTTCATAGCTTTATGAAGTAAATTAAGAAAGTAGAATACCATTTTAGGTAGATCTTACACTCATATTTTTAATGTAGAAAAAAACAATACAATTTAAAGTGCATTAAATATCATGTGATCTTCTATACAGCTCTGTAATTTTAAAATTGTTACGTTATCAAGAGTAGTCTTTTCATTCTGACTTTTTATGAATACAGATCATGTTTCCGTTTTTGTGAATACATTTAGCTAAATAAAATCCTTGGTACTGAGAACAGTATTAACTAATCTCTAAACTCATCTCTGAAACTAAACTCACTTAAGTGTTTTTACCGATATCCCAAGCAAATTGACCCATATTATGGTGTGAACCCCGACTAATGTCTAGTTTCATCCTGAATAGAATAGTGTCCAGATATAGAGGTCTGCTGCACAGTGGACATGGGTCTGACCTGGTTCTGACTGAAAATGGACCCAGCCCCAACTCTGGTGCCCTCTGCATCATAATTTGTTCAACATCCTAGTCCTAATATGTCCTAAAGTCCTAAGATGACATCATAGTGTCCAGTACTAAAACATCAACAACAGCAAAAATTAGCCCCTCGCCCTATGGCAATCTTTCCCTATGCATGTTCCTATTTACACCATGTGTGTATTTTAAGTGATTGACTTTTCAAATATAGGTATGCAAGGTGAATGGACTGATGTGAACATGTACACGGAAATAAGCAATATAGTCTGTAATCAGTAAATATTATAATTAAATACAAATAGTGTGTAATCCTACACCTACAAGGGCTTAACTTTTAACTTTTACTTATACTGTGTCCGCTGCTCTGTCAGTTTGTGCACCCTAACTGATCCCAACCTCTACAGTATGGTTAACCTGTAGCATTGACCCTAACAGGTGTCTGAATTACCAATCTGCACTCGGTCACACCAAAATGAGACATTATAGGGCATGACAGGCCTGGTAACATTTGCAGAAGGACTGGCACCAAGGGACGCTGACAGCAAACACATACTGTATAATAACACAACCCCCTTTGGGGAACCTTGAGTGACAAGAGCAAGCCATGCGCTGTTTTAGTCAATACATATCTTCATCAGCAGCCACAATAACACGCATTGAGGTAGAGCCATTTTACCTGGCCGTCTATATGGAGCGCGTGCCCCTGTACGTGTGCGGCTGGCTCTGCTAGACGGCGCAGGTAAGGCTGCCGAATCGTCCCTCGCCGTCGAGGCTGCGTAGTGAGGATGTAGTGGGATGCCAGGCAGCCTAATGGAGCGTGAAGCGCGGATGGTGCACATACACACACACACACACACACACACATGCGCGCAACACGCCGTTCGCTCATCGCGGGCCATGTCTTCCCCGACGCAACCTGCAACCTGTAAGCTGGAAAAATACATGCTTTCCCTATCAGCTCCCATCACACACTCTTCTCAGTCGAGTGGCGACCCCCTGGCCTCTGTCTGCGTCTCACTCTACTGTCAGATTACTGTGATGCAGCTGAATAGGGGCGAGCAAATGATGCATATAATGTCCCTGATAATAAGTGTGCTGCCGCTACGCAGATCATGGGTTCTGACAGGGAGCCGTTCAGAGCTGTGGAAAGGCCGTTGCCTGCTCAAACACAGTCCAAACACAAGGGCAAATCTATCTGCAGTTTAACTGCTAAATGATATTGGATTTAAGGGAAAAAAATCGCTTGAATTAAAAATGTAATTCTCCCATTTTGTCATATAGCGTAAGCTGGCTATTAGGGGAATGTAGTTATAATCACATAACCACTTGATATTAGTTAGGATTACAATATTGAATTGTGTGACCAGAGGCTTTCTCCTCTTCTTTCTCCTGACTAGTTGAATACACGTACCAGAAGCATATGTTTAGGTCAGTAACGACTTCCAAACAGTGGCTGCAGAAACAAGCCTCATGCAAACATCTAAATGCTGTCATCCACTGATGCAAGGAAATGATGGGGACAAAGAACTTCTATAGTCATCAGCCACATGGATAAACCTGAACTTTCCACAAGTAGTGGTCAGATGGCAAAAACTGAATTTGAGACTGTTCTCACAACTTAAGTCCTCCTTGCCCTTCCTACATCAAACTGAGGACAGTACAGTGCAGACCTGTGCTCTTTTGCTGTTGGTACACCACAGTCCCTGCCTTGCCTGACCCTTACCCTGCACTGTCTAACACCTTGCTTGCTCTGTGCCTTCTCTGTGTATCTGTGACAGGGCTGTTCACCAGCTGTTTATGATTAGTCTTTGTGTCTTTGTGTCATTTCATCACTTGCTTTTGAACTGAGTTTTAGTTCCGAGCATTTCTGTGGATAAGCAGTAGCTTCCCTGTTGTTCGCAAGATTTGCTAAAAGCACTATGCACCAATCACCCTTGAGCTAGGTGTCTGAAGACAAGCAGTCCGTGTATCATCCTCTCATTCATGGTGATGGTAAATTGTCATGTGCATGACAGATAAACACACCTGTGGTGCTCGGCAATTGTAAAGGCCGGACGCCATGTGCTTTTACACCCGGCGATAGTGTAAGAAAAGCTTTTAGCAGCACGAGACTGCTGATTACACTGCCAGAAGACACCAGTTAGCCTGTTAGCAAACCTTTATTGGTGCCAAAAGGACTGCTAGTGGTGTTTGTAAGGTTTGTCGCTGTTGGGTAGTTATCTTGCAAAACTCCTTAACTGTTGCTTTAACAACTTCCATTTGTACTTCATCAGTAAGTAGCTAAACGTTTTAAACAGCTTCGTATCAGGATCCCTCTTACTTGCAAGGTAATTTAGACAACTGCTTCAGGGATACCAGCCTGGAGTTGGGTGAAGTGAGGTCAATTACACCATAAAATAATTACAAAACTAAACAACAGAAAACGGCAAAACCATAAACTGACTCTGTAATGACCCACAGCCATATGATAATGCTCTATGTTTAAGTGTGCTGTTCTTGACACACTATGGTTAGTAAAGTAAAACGTTTGATGTGACATGATACACAAGAAGCAAGGTAATATGGCAGGTAGAGTGGTGTAGATCGGTGTTTTACACAGCCTACTCTATGTTTAAAAATGTAGGCTGCACAGTTGTAGATGAGAAATAAAAATGCTATTCTTATATGCGTCATTGATATATTTTCTTTGTCTGAGAAAATATATTTCTTTTTGAGTGATACATTGATTGCTCTGCTGTAGTGTGGCATTCACATATAACAAATGAATTAACTACTTATTCTAGAAAAAAAAAGAAAATTATGTGCCTCCATTCTGACATTGTTGACATTTCAGATCTCACAAAAATCCGATGCATTTGTTTATGATTATGATTAACACAAAATGCCATATGTGCATTCCTACCATTTCTAGACAGTGTTCAGGTGGCATTTCGATGCGAATAGTTAATTAAGCTGGTGCTGAATGTGTGTACTTTCTCAGGGCTCTTTGTGTGTTTATAGCGAAGGCACATCTACACAAACAGTCCTCAGCATGACTGATCCGCTATATCAGAGAATTAAAGTGTTGTTTACTACCACGAATAAATTGTTGATACTTGGATCCCCATTTCAATATCAGTGTTTAAGGAGAGGTCTGCATGCTATTTACTCATCTCAAATAAGTGTATGGAATGAATCAAACAAGAGATGTCTGCTTGTTTTGGTATTTATCAAGATGCTGGGCAGGAGAGCTGGGTTGAAGCATAGCGACACTTTGCTGTAACAGACTATGGTGACTCTGGTTACAAACTGTTTGATACTCTAATGCACATTTCTAGGCTTTTTAAAAAAAGTAGTCTATGCCTATTTGTCCCAGGATCCAACACCTTTGGGTAACTTTGACTAAATTTGTTTTAAGTGAGAATGGAAGGAAGAAAATGTTAACAAAAATCGAATGGCATTTTGAAAGTATGGCCCAGCTAGAGCATATTGCTTGAATACAATGTCAGTAGTATGTCATAAAACAACACCAAATGGTGAGCATTTATTTTACATGTTTTACATGACCAATTCTTCATTTACCTATTGTTAACTTATTTTCCATCATAGACTGCTGAATTGCAATTGCAGGTCTACAATATGTCGTTCTTGTACTGATAATTTCCCCACTTCAGCGAGGGCAATGATTCTCTATAGCGTTATAGGGGAGAGATTAGTGAGGAGAATCAAGATTTCCTAGCAAGAAAAACTTCTGTGTGTTAACGTTTGTATCCTTACTTGTGTTTGACCTTTCTGCAATTTATACACTGCAAATAAGAATGTGTGTCTATGTGTGTTATGCCCGTCTGTATATGTAAGTCTGTGTCTGCGTGTACATTTTTTTGTGTGTGTGTGTGTGTGTATGCATGCATCTAGGGCTCACTCAGCAGGGTGGGTTACCAGCTACCCCTGTGTGTCCTAAGGGCCAATCTAAGCAGGCAGCAGATTTGAGATAGCTCACCAAGTTCGATTCACCAATGATGGATTACGGTGTCCATTTAAACAGCAAAGGATTGATTTGGCTCAAAGATCTCTCTGAAGCTGAAGGCCAGGCTGCTTTGCTGCCTTCAGCCCCATGTACATATTTTTTTTCTTTTTATAAGTTTGTTTTCTGGGGCTACAGAGACAATCTGAGAATATTGTTGATGAGAGACTAGCATAAAATATTCCTGTTGCCTTTATTTCATGTTAATTCAATATATTAATCATCTTGCAGGCACTATGAAATAGTGCCATTTTGTTATATTTTGAAAACACTTACTGCACGTTGTTTGATAAAATAGTGTTTTATAAACTTTTCTTCACCATTCCATTAAATAGCAGTTTTCACCATAATTAAGGAAACAGTAGAAAGAGTAAAAGTACTAGTATTATTATTAGTTGTAATGAAATAAGCTTAAGTATCCAATTGTGGTGTTTATGTGTCACACTGGAAATACTGTAACACGTCTCCAAGGTTTTGTGTGAAAGAAAATGTAACCTTAGCATTCTTTTCTCAACTTGCACAAAAAAGATGTCATGCCAAATGTGTGTGTGTGTGTGTGTGTGTGTGTGTGTGTGTGTGTGTGTGTGTGTGTGTGTGTGTGTGTGTGAATGCATGCACGCGTGTGTGTATCTGTGGAAAAGTGTATTTTCAGCCAAACACAAGAGTCCCCACGGGGACCCGGGTTTATTTCTCCTCAGTCTCCGTGCTAATGAAGTTTGTTGTTTTTGAGGTCAGGAAGCGGTACTGTGGGAGACGAGCGGCGAGTTCATGGGAATGCAAATCCAAGACAACAGCACGCTTCGGCCGACTCCAGGACAGCCCTGGTGCGGAAGCGGGCCGCGTCTGGGCCAGAGGTACTTTGAGGAGAGTAACAAAGAGCAGGGGCTGAGCGGAGCTGAGCTGAATGTGTCAGGCATGGAAGAGCAGTCCTGTGGGGTTTGAGGCGGGGTGGGTGGTGGGGGGTCATGGTCACCAGGTTGAGGGTGACAAGAAGTTCAGTCCTTTTCCTGTGAAACAGGAGCTGCTAACAGCTCACACAATTCCCTTTAAATACTGTAAGTGGTCAACATCTCCTTAGAATAGTCAGACAGCATCCCTCCACCAATACGCTGATGCGCCTTGATTATTATTTTTTTTTACCAAATTCTGTGGTAATCGTAATGCCACAAGCTTATGGAAAAACATTACGTTCAAGAGGCCGCTAAGGCAGAGAGAGAGGGAGTTGATGTATCGAGAGCCGGTGCCAGCGTGGAGACATGAAACAGTTTGCACTTCCGTAGCAACATGCATACAGTGCTGTAGCATGCCAGCCTGAGCCGCTGCAGACACGGATCTCTTCTCAGCTTTCCTAGGTGTCATCCAGTTGAGACATTAGGCGTCACATGGTGCGGATGAAGGCTGGCTATTGAAATGTGACGGAAGAAGATTAATAGGACTTGTCAGTATCGGGGAAAGGGGTGCTTTCATGTAAATCTACACTGAGCCAAGAGAGATGAATTACTGTCACATTTTCGTAGTTTGGGAGCCTATGAGGGAGATTAAGCTCCGTCCGCTAACTAAAAAGAATATTGAAATCAGTGTTTTAAGAACTTTTAAAGCACAAGAGTGACTGCACAAGTGACAAATACTACAGCTATGTGTTTCAAACGTTAAAGCCTTGTTAGAGACTGTGAGAAACCTGTAGTGATGGCTCTTGGAAAGCGCAACTTAATAAAACATCATTTACAGCATGTGTGTCTCATGTTGTCATTAATTCTTCATGTGAATAAATGTAATGCCAACAGATATTTTCCCCCTGCTTTTTGCAGCAATGTCATCAAAATGGGACCACTTACAAAAACAATAAGGTATTGTTTTTACCTTTCTTCACCATCTTGTTATGAAAACTAGTATACTTTATCATAAATGCAGACCTATGGAATAAAAAATGAATTCATCACAAAAAGTCAGAGCTGGTCCTCACAAAGCACTAAATCTGTATTTATTACAGTGCTGAAACTGACGTTTTTATAGCACAAAATTGCTAGGTTTCCATTTCTTAGCAGCTATGAAAAAAAAGATATTATTTTCCATATGCAGTCCCTCTTCTGAATCACTGTCCCTGTCTGGATTTAATCACAGGACCACTGGGCTAAACTCAGGTTATTAGGAAATATAAATATTTTCAGAAGTAATCAAAGGGAGAGGGCAAGGGAGAGAGATTGATTCTGTATGTGGATTGGACCTAATTGGAAGCAGCTTATTTTGTAATGAGGACTACTGGGAGATAGGGCCAGCGGTTTGGTTTGTCCTGCCCCCAGACACATTTGAGAGGCCATTATTTGCACTGGCCATTTGTGTCTCAATCTGCCGTCGGTGCGCTACAGAAGAGAACCATCGCTGATGCTGCCACCAGCACAATAGAAACATGCAGGGCTGTGAGCTCCAGTCACAAGCTCCAATTACCACACTGCTCCGGTCACTTACTTAACGCTTTTTAAGTGGAAGGATGGACAGAGGTGGCCAAAAAGTGAGGGAAAAAAAAAGGCTTTTCAAAAAATGACTCCGGTAATGCCCGAGTCTGTAGAGCATAATCCAACACTGAAACCATTACATAACTTTGAATCATGGCTGCATGGTGCTCTGCAGAGTAGAAGGTTGTGTTTACCACTTAAGGACTTGTGTGTGAGCATTCCATATTCAGCCACTAAGCATTATAGAAGTGAAGGCTACACTTACACACAAGTGTAATTTGCTGTTTGTTGCATGTAGCCAATTACCTTAAGCCACAAGCTGATAGTATGTTTTCGAAAGAAAAAGCGTTTCGATCAATCATAAGAGGAACTGGCAGTCATGGGACTTGTGGAATGCTCTTCCTGTTGTGGGATATTGAAATATCCAGGGAGGGGTGAGGGGTGAGGGGTCAGACCTGTCAGTGTTGGCTTTAATCCTGGAGCCCATCATCCACCCCCCCTCCCCTCCCCCCTCCCCGGAGTCCAGGGGGCCACGGCTGTCACCGACACTGATCACCTGCCAGACCATATACGTCCCCGCCCCACAAACACAGGCCACAAGTGTATGTATAGCATTGGGTGTTTGTATGGGTGGTCTCATGTTCGTGTGCTACATGTCATACAGTGTCATTTAAAAGGTGATGTTACATAACTCATACAGTGTAAGAATGTAAGAGTCTGTTTTGACCTTGGTGTGGATTAGTTTATTAATGTTGTTTGAACATTAGACTTTTAGACACTTTTCTGTATTTAAACAACTAGTAAAATTAACTAGCAAGCTAGCAAACAACCAAACAATTTTTTGCAAAATTACATGAACAAGCAGACTATTTTGTGTCGCATTTAACAACAAAAAGCTGCATTTGCTATTTTGAGGGAACAGTGTGATGAAGTCATGTGGGCTAAGGCTGTGTGGTAAGGGGCTTCTGGCTAGTTTTTAAGCAGGTTGGAGCGTCATTACGACTATGGGCCTTCACTGAGCCCCACGTCACCTCACCACTGTTGGGGGGCCACAAGGCCTGCTGGGACAGAGTCCCTTGTCTGCACGTAGCACGTCATAATTCAATTTGGTCACCTCAGTCAAATTGCCATGAAAATGATTCTACTGAAGTAGTGTGTCATTGCATAGGAGTCAACTGATAGGGGAGCAGTAATTTTGCTTACATAAAAAAATAAATAGGCAAAATAAAAGAAAATCAGAAGAATTATCAAAGAACTATCCTAAATTCTTGTCATCTTTAAAAAGTCTTGCAGTGATCATTTTTGTATTCTAGCTTTTTTTCCTTTATGAGAAGGTAGCTAACCTTTTTAATCCCTCAGGGAAACCGCAGCCATACAGTGAGGGCCTTTGAAAGACGAGGAAAAGAAAAAAAAAAGAACAGAGAAAGAGAAAAAAAAACACAAACAGAGCAAGGAGAGAGAGAGAGGCAACCTCGAACACCCGACATGAGATTTAATGAGTGCTGAGTTGTTGTGGTATTTGCAACGCGGCCAAAAAAGCCCAGCTATGCTCAGGAAGCATGTGAAGTGTCTGCAATGAAAAACTGTTGTCAAACAAGATTTGGGATCAATTACCCAGGCGGAGGGTGTAACGTTTACACGAGCCCTCCAAAGCCCGAGCAGCTGAAGTCGACTCCAGCCGTGGGGGCTGCAGCCTGTGTGACTAATGCCATTCCCAGGCGCAGGGGAGGACATGCCTTTTGTCCCTTGCAGGGCTTCCAGGTTGGTGGAAGGGTGCCCTGTAGGCTCCATGTCTGTGTGGGTTGCTCAAACCACTCACGCATGCATGGCACATACTCATCCAATCACCCCCCCTAAAAAAAAGAAAAAAACAAAAGGGAAAAAGGAAAAAAAAACCTCACTTCAGAAATGTTCAGATGTAAAAATAAAGGCTATGAGAACCTATAAAAGTGAATAGCATAAATCTGTTCAGAAGAAATATAAAAAAAAATCTAATGAAAATAGTGGAAAAAAATCCACCCCTAATTATATTTATGTGCACATCATGGGCAGTAACTACAATTCCAAACAAATGACACTGTTGGCTATGCTTAGCATGGCCAGAGACTACTCTCGGTGGCCCGTGAACGGTGACCCAATGACTGCCTGAGTGCTTCACCTCTAGGGACAAAGGTCTTGGCACTGAGAGCCACTGTGGTCAACCATGTACCACTTGTGGTCGTGCTCGAACGGAGAAGCAGGAGGACGTCTGTAGCTTGTGGTCTGACTAATGCTTTTTGTAAAAGAGTTTAAAATGTATTCAAAACCAACAGAATGGAAGAGAAAAAAAACATACATATATTATAATTTTAACAGCAAACTTTGCAGTATTTCCCCTGAAGCAGAGTCTGGACGCTATCCACCTGATGCTTTAGGACACTTCACTGCCTAATCTGCTCTGATCCAACTAAGGGGATTAATTATATCACGCACAGAGTTTAACCTTGGTTTAAAGGGTCTTATTTTGGTGCATTTTTTTCTCTCCTGTAGGGAACTCTTTTCCCAGAAGGCCATTTCTGTTTTTTTTCCTCCTCACTCCCTCTGCGTCCTCCCAGCAGCGAATGTGAAGTCGGTGTGCATGCAAAAGGGCAGAGTTTCCATTAGTCTTCGGAGAGAATCAGGCCAGAGTGGAGCGGAGAGTGTGCTGCTCCCCAGCCTTTCACCATATGGTATGCTGTAAACAAAACCACAGTCATTGCATTCCTTTCAGTACAAGTAACCAGAGTGGAAGTCGAAAAAGCGGGGCGCAGGGTCAACGGCTACGACTTGCCCTGGACAAAAAAAAACAAAAAAAAAAAAACAGAAAAACAAAATCACGATGCACAGTGGTTTCTGTTTACACTGGCAAATCTACGGCCCTTGCTTGATAAGCAAGCGGTAAGTTTTGTACAGTGACACAATATGGAGTCTTTCATTAACTACCGAGGCTTTATGCGCTTGAGGCATGTAAGGCAACTTTTATTTGCATTTGACTGGACTGAACACACAAGGCTCCTGCAAACATGATAGGCAGAGGGAAATAATACAATCTGCAAGGTTCACTGACACCACTTGAGTTTTATAATGCCATGCTCTCTGTGAGAGTCTCCTGACCACAAAACAGCCCAAAGTTATAAACGTGACACGTAATCACAAAGCAACACAAAGCTAATGACGCGTGTTCAAATGTGAGCGAGTAAGCTGGCCCGACTACACTGTCTCCATGCAAGAGCAAGATCAAAGAACAGAGGCGATAGAGAAAGAGAGAGAGAGAGAGAGAGAGGGAGAGAGATAGAGAGAGAGGGAGAGAGAGTGTCTGGGATGGGGGTGGTGTGTGTGTGTGAGGGGGGGAACTTTGAGAAAAGCGATGTCTATGGGTGTGCGGCAATAAATTTCTCTTCAGACCGAGGGCTGCTCTCAAGGCAACAGTCATACTCTGTGGTGTATCATGCAATAAATTTGAGTTTGGTTACAGTAAATTAGATATGTGGTTCACCACAAAAAAGGCCCTTCACTGTTAGACAACTGAAGTGCCGATTCGGGAGTTTACTGTACGGCATAATACAATAATTCAGTGCATAATGCAGCACTTGTCTGCAGTTTAGCCAGTGAGTTACAGCTCTAATGAAGATTTACATTATGATTATACTGTAGTACTGATTTCTCACAGCTGACTTCAGTGAAATATCTATGCCAGGGGTGCTCAATACGTCGATCGCGATCTACCAGTCGATCGCGAGGCCAATAGTGGTAGATCGCATACAACTTTGAAAAAAAAAAAAAAAGTTCCCTGTTTATCCTGCACATGCTAGTTAGCTGATGGCCCCTCACGCATCCACCGGCAGACAGCGATCACCCAGCCACTAGCGGGCTATCTCCAAATTTTTGGACCCATCAACCTTTGCGCTGGAGCCAGTTGATGGGCCAGGTCTCACTGCAGTTGGACGAATCTACGGACGTGAGTGACACAGCACAGGTGTGCATTTACATTCGTATGGTGTTCAGTGATATGACTGCAAAGGACGAGCTATTGACAGTGATTCCCTTGAAAGAACATGCGCGAGGAGAGGACATTTTTCAGTCGTTTAAAAACTTTAGCGACAAAACTCAGCTCCCACTGTACAAGTTAGTGTCCATCACCACGGATGGAGCGACCGCAATGGTTGGTCGCGTGAATGGGTTCATTGCCAGGTGCAGACAGGACGATGCTTTTCCAGACTTCGTGAATTACCACTGCATTATCCACCAACAAGCATTATGCGCGAAGATGCTGAACATGAAAGAGATCATGGACGTGGCAACGAAGATCGCCTGCTCAATTAAAGCTGGAGCACTTCAAAGACGGGCACATATTCCGCGCACATATGGAGAAGGCTGACTCTGAGTTGTTGCTACACACTGACGTGAGGTGGCTTAGTCGCGGGAAATTCTGTTTTTTCCGTGAACGTGCAGAATACAAACAGCTGAATGACGAGCAGTGGCTGCTGGATTTGGCTTTTTAACCGATCTGACAAACATGCTGAATGACCTTAATCAAGAGCTGCAAGGAAAAGACAAAACGGTGATCGACATGATCAGCTCAGTCAATGCCTCCTTCAAACGAAAAATGAAACATCTGTCCTCAAAGCTTCAGCGCCATGACTTGGCAAATTTCCCGAACCTGCAGTCAGAGTTGGAGACGCAAGGGAAGGCCTGTGCGCAACTACTGTCCTTAAAAACTACTACTACTACTACTACTACTCATTATTCTACTCGAATTAAACTCTGAACTAATTATTAATACTATTATTATACATAGCCACTGTATTATTATTATTATTATTATTATATGGCAATTACAAAAACATGTTCAGAGCTTATTTTGTTGAAATATTGGCTTGGAATTTTCAATAAATTTTAAAATAACATACGCTTTTATGGGTCGGTAGATCTTTGTGACTTGGTCATTTTAAAAGTAGCTCGCACACTGAAAAAGTGTGAGCACCCCTGATCTATGCAATGCTTTTCTAACATTAGGGATAAATCACAGTAATAAACAGGCATATATTTCAGTACAGTATGTTTTAATACTCTTCAACAGGTCGCCTACACTGTCTTGTCATCAGGAATAGCCAGCAAGTCTGCATGTTGTTAGGGATGAATGATGTCTGTGTGTGTACAAAATGCAGACTTTTGTTGAACAGTTCACCACGCACCGTGGATGAGGGCACACACACACACACGCACGCACACACACACACACACACACACACACTCACACACACTCACACACACACGCACACACAAACACTCACACACACACACACACACACACACACACAAACACCCATGCCAAGTCCAGGGAAAAAAAAAAGTCGTGCTCTGGAGGCTGAGGCCCAAACTCCCAAAATACTTACTGACCTTAATCTGCACAGAACAGCCTGCGATTGAATCAGACGCATCCATTACCTCAAAGTCACCAGAGACCATCAGACCTGAAATGATCAGTTCAGACAACAGAGCCTGACCTAAAAGAGTGAATGATCAAGACCCAGTCATTATTGCACAGACAATTCATCACATCAGGTCATGCGCGGGCTAATCCTTCACTCCAACATGCCATTCTTGTGCCGGGGCTTCTAAACGTGGGCGCCACCGTGCTCCTGGGCCAGGACCAGATTACACAGCTTTTGTCAAAATTGTTTTGCTATTGTGCACAAAAATAATCCCTTCTGTAATGTACGTCTGAGACGTTGGCTTTTTTTTTTTTTTTAAAGTTCGATTTTTTTTTTCCTCATGTAATCTTTTCACAGGGCCAGCGGACTATTCACGACTGTTAACTAACACCAGCCTCTTGGCCCTGCATGGTCTAGACTTTCCTTTATGAATGAAACATAAGCAGTGCCAAGGAATGAGAGAGAGCGAGAGAGCAAGAGAGAGAGAGAGAGAGAGAGAGATACAGGCACAGAGAGATACAGTGAGAGAGAGCATATCAGACATGAAGTCACATTGTATGTGTGAGAGAAAGAGCGAAAGAGAGAGGGAGAGAGAGAGAGAGAGGGAGAGAGAGAGATGGGTGGGTCTCTAGCACCTTGTCTGAAATGAAGAGAGGTCTGCTGGATGCTTGTGTGCCAAGCTCTCAGGACACCTGAGCTGGACCTTCTTACCCTTTACATACGCCTGTGTCAATTTGCACATCACACAAAGTCAAACACAAAACTGCTGAGAAGATCACTCCCCTCCTCCTTTACACACACACACACACACACACACACACACTTGGCATGCTCACACACATGTACGCACGCATGCACGCACGCACGCACGCACACACACACACACATGCACACACACACACACACACCATCCAACTCCAATTACAAGAATCAAGATTATTCTACATAATGAAGAGCATGGATGTCAGCATTCTCATCAAAGGTAAACCGTGCAATGACCTTATTAGCAGGGCCATGTTTGCATTTTTTCTTGAATAATCACTCATTTCTACCTTGTCAGCTTTCTTCATTAATTAACTCAGGTGTCAATGACTAATGTAATCTATATTTGGGGAAGTAAATGTAACAGACAGCTATCAGACTCACTTATCTCTGCTGCAACGTTTCCTTCAAGAAAACAATAGTCTGAGATGTCAGAGGCATTTCTAACATGGGTCAGAGGTAGGGCATAGAGTCCCATCAATAGTGTGTGAGCCTCTAAAGGGCCTCAAGTGGATATATGCTAATATATAACTATTTAATGTAACCTGCAAACTTAAAACCAAACAAAAAAGACATGTATGTACACACACATGCACGCATACACACACACACACACACACACACACACGCAGATGCACGCACGCACACACACACACACACACAAGCACACACTGACGCAGATGCACGCACACACATGCAGATGCACGCACGCACACACTGCAAAAAATTCCTGCGTAGTGAGTCACTTGACTGTATTTAATTGCTTCCACATTAGAGCCTGAACCATTCCCTGTCTCTGTGTGTGCTGCATGAAAGCAGATCTCTTATGACATCCCGATGTACAGTATACTGGCCATGTGTTATCAATGGGCTTGTTTTACATACACATCGGCATGCTATTGTGGTTCACTGCAACTCCCCTCAAAGCAAACCTCATGTAAGACTTCTTCAGGCGCATGAATATGTAATCAATCTGTGACATAAGATGCAAGAGTAAGGGGTCATGTGTGTGTGTGTGTGTGTGTGTGCGTGCGTGTGTGTGTGTGTATGTGTGTGTGTGTGTTGTGGTGGGAGGGGTGGGGGGGTCTTGGGAACGCCATAGAAAAATAGTTTCTTTTCTTCTCGTAGTTTATCAAGTTTGTTCTTTTTGTTCTCAGGGGGGGAGCAATAATAACAATACGTGATGTCACGTTACACACCAGTCATAAATAATTCAGAAATCAGAGTCCTTTTGACACCAGGGCGGCCTTCGTTGTTTTGTTTAGGCACATGACACACAACATTAAACCCTGCTGAGGTAACATATCATCATTTAACTGTCAGCATTCGGCAATCATTTAAACTGTGTCTGTTGGACCGGGATCAAAACAGTGCAGAAACACAGCCATGAGCTGATTTCGGAGAAATTTCAGAGTAAAAAACTAGCACCAGACAAGAAGAAGAAGGTGTGTGTGTGTGTGTGTGTGTGTGTGTGTGTGTGTGTGTGTGTGTGGGAGTGTCTTCTTCTTCTCTCCGGTCTCGATCACTAGCAGTTTAATGCCTCGCAGGCGACAAGAGAAAAGTGAGGTAGGTGAGAAGCTGAGGGAACATACCACGCCGGCCGCCAGGGCTCCTGGACAACTTCACCGTCATACTCAGCATATGAGCGCCGCACAAAAAAGTTCTTTGTCACCTTGTCGCACTGGCACCAGCGCTGCTCTTTCCAGCTCCACCTTCATCCTGTAATAGAGCCGGCTTTGTTCCTCCCCATGCCTCAATTTGTGGCAGTTGCAGCTTTAGGCCGGAGTCGGCCAAGGGAGGGAGGGAGAGAGAGGGAGAGATGGAGAGACGAAGAGTAAGAGAGAGGGAGAGAGAGAGAGACAGGGGGAGAGAGAGAGATAGAGAGAGAGAGAGAAAGAGGGAAAGAGATGGAGAGAGAGAGGGAGAGAGTGAGAGAGACAAAGAGAGAAAGAGAGAGAGAGAGAGAAAAGGAGAGAGAGGGAGCGAGGCCTGATGTGGCCAGGGGGCCGTGGGTACTACGCAGGACAATGCCCCCATAGACGACACTGCCACTTTCTGTGTTGGCCGCTCAAGGTGAAAATAATAGCATAAACAATCAGACACTTTATTATAATATCAGTTTACATATCCAGGACACAGGGAAGTAGGGGCCATTTCATCAAGCTAATTGCCTGTGCGTAAGAGGGAGCAAACTTTTTCTCCATCCGTCTATTATGGAGCCTTTTTTCTTAATCACAAATAGAGCCCTTGTATCCCAGAGGGACTTGCATTCTAATTTACAATTGAACCACAGACCAAAGCTATCAATCTTTCACAGACACATTTTTTTTCTCCCCCCTACCCTCCTCCCTCTTTCTCTCCATCTCTCTCTCTCTCTCGTTCTCTCTCTCTCTCACTCCCCTCCCCCCACACTGTAATTGCGCCGCCATCACAACAAACAAGAAAGAGAGAGTGAGACAGAGAGAGAGATAAAGAGAGAGAGAGAGAGAGAGAGAGAGAGAGAGAGAGAGAGATGCAGCTTTGACAGATCTGTGGAAAGGAAGACAGGACTGAATTTCCTCACCAAGCCACAATGTACAGTCAGTTCTTGGGCTTGATGGGGGTGGAATATCAATAACCAAGTGCATGGAGTCAAGGCTTCTTTGCTACTTAGCATGAACAAAGGGCAAAGAGTCTGGCCCTTATAAAGCTCCCAGCAGCCACAGCTACTACCCAGCCAGAGGCCACGGAGCTTAAGAGATCCCTCCAGCGCACATGTGTCCAAGGGATCAGCATTTTCCCAGGGGCTAAAGTGATAAAGCATGCATGTGTTTGCTCCACTGGATGTGTGTGAAACAAACACTATGGAATGAATGTTTTTTTTTTTTCCTCTTAGTGTTTTCCTCCCCTAACAACGCCCCCCCCCCCCCCCCTCGCCCACTCCACCCCACCCC
Organism: Setipinna tenuifilis; assembly: GCA_030347295.1. NCBI lineage: Eukaryota > Metazoa > Chordata > Actinopteri > Clupeiformes > Engraulidae > Setipinna > Setipinna tenuifilis. The sequence continues at coordinate 14,958,557 of CM059268.1, read as the reverse complement.
ACCCCTTCAGATTTTTTTATATAAACTATTTTTGTCCCATTTTGAAATACTCAAGCTGTGACAAACTCGCAGTTCCCGTCGGGTCAGTGCAGAGCCATGTTAGAGCACCGATAGTGGCACAGGGGAGAAAGGGCAGCACCGTCTCACATTCTTACCCCCATCACTGCCGCTGCCAACCCTCACCACTGCTGCCGTAGTCCTCGCCACACCCTCGTCAACGCCCCCACCCCCTCACCCCCTCACACATCACCCACACCCCCACTCCCACTCCCACTCCCACTCCTGATGCCTTCAATGATGCGTCTTGTCGTTAATGAGTTAATGTGAAAACTCTCAATGTCATCGGTAAAGATAAGAGGGAAGAAAGCCACGCATTGTACAGCTAATGACAGGTTCGCCGTCTGGCCCCGAGATGTCACGGGTCAGCCATGTTAAGAATGTGTGTGCCCAATCATCTACTGATCTCTATCTGGCTGGCCTGCAGCTAACCAAGCCATGGGCTCAATCACAGAGGCTGATGAATGAACAATGGGGCCTATGGATTGTCTCGCCCACCGCATGACCGCAGCCATACCAACACATGATGACATTAGCAATCAATACACCAATTACCAAACAACTTATTGGACTTGGTGCATGAAAACACAAGTTATGGGAGCATATTTTGTGGCTATTTGATGTTAGAGAGGCAGGCGTTTTTTTTTTTTTTTTGGGAGCTGCGTATGTGTGTACGAAAATAAGACTTTGTCTGACCTCGGTGAACTATGTGAACTATCTATACCGGGCGTGACCTGAACCGGTGTAACTGATCGAGTCTGTCAGCATTCAAATGTCATTCAAGAATGTCATGGGTTAAAAAAAGGCAAAGGAAAAAAAAAACACCTGACATCACCCTAAATCTGACCTCACCAGGTTGCAGAGATTCAAAGACTTTAAAACACAAAACTTTTCTCTAACTTTGGGCATTAAATAAAAGTAAAACACAATATTGTCTTTGTTCCCACGGAGGGTCCTTACACAGTGCGACGCAACGCCTTTTGTTTCACCGCTCGACATGAAGGGGATCCTGGCCCAGGTGAATGATGGTCTACAAGGTGACAAATTATGGTCTTTGGTGGCTTCTGCTGGCATAATGAGGTCGAATTTAAAAGGTTAAGGGCATGAATTCCAGCTGTCACAGACATCATAAAACCTGACAAATTGTATTATAACAGTAAGTGAAACCGACACCGCGCCGAGGTGTTCTTTTCATTCACGGCGCTCCCCGACACAGACGGTCTCAGATTCGGCTCTCCCCGGCTCAGCCCCGGCTGCAAACAAAAGGACCCTGCCAGTCCGCTGGCATTTGTCTCGTTCTACATTATCTGAAATCAAATGCCCTATTCTACTCCCACTGAATCCACATGGAACAATCAGCGCTGATGTGGGAATGACTGTAATCCCCACAAAAGAGTTGCTGACATTTATACCCACCAGAAAATGAATTATAAAAGACAAGGCCTGAATTCCACAGGCTGGGCTTTGTGCAGGCCACACAAGCCAGTGGGCGGGTTGATAATGACACTTTATTACTCAGGTGTTAACACAGGTAGGCCCTTGGTGAGGAACATGGGCAACCGGGCAGGTTGGACAACCGGAGCGCGAGTGATTGTGGCCGTGGACAAGTGGCTAAATTGGTGTTGAGGGACTAAGATATTTCACGAAGGCAAGAGGGACAAAACGTTGTTTCACCTGCCCTAAGCAGATCACGGGCTGAAGAGCTTATTATGGGAAGAGATTTATTGCTGCTTTGCTTTGACTAGCCAACTGACATTTCTCAGCTTGTTTTAAAATTTGTGTCTGCATAAACAGACCACAGACATAGAAATGCTGGATGATATTTAATTCCTCCATAGCTGTTGCTCTAGATTAAAAAAAAGAAAGAAAAAGATTTTTAAAAAGAACAGGTCATGACAGTATTCATATATACAGATTCCATTATGTGTCCATATGATCATGTCACAGGAACAAACAAATGACAAAACAAGATTCTATTGGTTTAAGATTATATGTGTCTTAAAAACCACAAACATGCACTGCTATTATTTTATTTGCAACTACCTTTATATTACAATATTAATACTCAGGAGTTCTTCTGGGAAGAATAAGCGATGTATTTTTCTTTAAGCAGGTGTACTGTACCATAGCTCCAGCTCAATGGCTGAGCCAGGTAGGGTTGCAGTAAGCCTATTGATAGCCCTGGAAATAGCTGCCATTGGAAGTGCTGTTATTCCAGCCTCAGCCAGCGTGCCAGCAGTTTGCCCTATAAGATCACTCTGCGCTTAAGCAAATCCTGTAACGTCAGATTAGGCCTTTTGACCTCACTGACAAGATAATGACATTAGCTAATGTCCCAGTGCTGCTGTAATACTATGTGTACCATACACAGTGTGGCCCGGGTGGGCAGAAGCAACTCTGTCGAAGGAGTAGTGAGATTAACTAATGGTTTAGAGCAAAGTGTATGTTTAGCGCAGTGGAAGTGCAACAGCAAACTACTAAGCTGCATATGTGTGAGGTTGATTAACCTTCTGCCCCTTTGTATCCTACTGTGTCTGGTTCTGAGACAAATATAGATTACAAAGAAAACATTTCTACCATGAGGAGTACCAATGACAACCCAAATGTGCACTTACTGAAAATTTATTTCTAGGCCAAAACAAGAAACAAATTCACTTAGCTACTTTCACACATTCTTTATTCCAATATGAATTTCCTTAAAGCGAAGCCTCCATAATAAGCAGTGTATACTGTGAGTGGCGACAGATTAAACCCAGCCCAGCCCAGCAAAACAAGAAACAAGAAACAGGAGACAGAGCAGAGCTGAGCAGAGCTGTCTGTGGTATTTATCACCTAGAGGTGCACGCGGAGATCAAAAGGGCATACAGGAGCCGCCATCACCGGAGAGACTTACAAGCACTAAAGAGAAAAAATCTTATTAAGGACCCGCCATATCCACCGCAGAAGAAGCTTTACATTAGTCAGGGCCAGAGCAGTGGGGAGGCTGGGATGAAATTCTCCATGCTGTGATGTGTGTGTGTGTGTGTGTGTGTGTGTGAGTGTGTGTGTGTGTGCAAGTGTGTGTGTGTGTGTGTATGTGGCATTGGGTTAATGCAGTTGACCCGCGTTTGTTTTCACACTGGCTAATGTTCCTGTCCGTGGCGCTCATCTTTGGATTTGTCGCCGGTACGTCATGCCTGCAGCCTCGGCGGTGTAAGATATTACCCCCTTGAAATCGACGGTAATCCAACACCCAGACACGACAAGTCTAACTAGATCCCACTGTCTGTCCGAGCAACGGCTCGCCAGCAAACTCGGATGCTTTTGTTCAGCGTGTCAAAAGCTGGGCTCTCGTACATGCGGTGCACACAGCAGGGAGAGGGCCCGCTGATCTGTAAGGAGATGCACTTCTTCATCACTTAGTGTCTGTAGCCATGATGGCTCTGGACAGGCCGACACTGTTTTAAAGGATGCCTCTGCAAATGCAGCAGGACTGAGCTGCCAAGAGCAGCAAGGCAGAAAACACTTGTCTATCAGACCTGGTGTAAAGCATTTAGAATTACCAGTGAAGCCCAAAATACACTAAATACAGACCTATATGTATATATGTGTGAATATATACAAATGCGTACTGTATGTATGTATGAATGTATGTATTATGTATGTATGTATGTATGTATGTATGTATGTATGTATGTATGTATGTATGTATGTCACGGTGATACTACTGAAGTATGTAGTAACTAGGTGTAAAAATGTATTTCAGTGCAAAAAACAATAGAGGTAACCAATGGTAGCCAATGCATAAATAAATAACGAGAAAACTTCTTTCACTTTGGCAATGCTAAATAGTATTATTTGCTCTCTATAAGAACAACAGTTTATTCAGTTTCACCTTTTTCCTGCACTGCATACTGCAGGAACGCAATAAAGTATAGTTCTGAAAGCTGATAACCTATTATTGAAATATAGCTAGTGACTAAAAATAATCCATAGGGTTGTAACCAAATGGATGTGCATGACAGGTTGTCACATTAAAAAAAAGCACAGTGCGTAGGCTATTTTATGTACTAATGCAGATTTGTTTAGTAAATGTATTACATGAGCACAGATCTACATGTGTTTAAGGAGGGGCTAATGTCTCAAGTGGGTGTGTCTGAAAAAACAGGAGGCATTTCATACATGCTAGTACATGCTATGTCACATGGATAGGGAATAAAATAATGTAGTGCAACCAAAAGTGAGATTTAAAAGTATGAGGTAAGGCCTAATGTGTGGTATATAGTTCCTCTGTCTATAAAGATGAGATGATAACACTAAATGTTCTGTTTTTATTGTTCATTACAAAAGTTTTTTTTTTCTACAAACTTGAAACTAACATATCAGTTGACATCTGTCAACAAGTCTCTTCAGGTTCAGTGATGTTGCTTGAATTAGTAGCACCGACGCACAAACGTGTATGTATATAATATTGCCACAAGAGTCAATAAAAAGTTATAGTGTCTAACAGGAATTACAACCATTACAGAAATAGCCCACAGCAATAATCAATCAATGTCTATATGATCAAGAAGGCCATCTGTACATAATACATAAAAAGTTTTGTCAAACACTAGTATCCTCTTACTGCAAATCTGTGCTATTAGACTATATGTTCTGCGACTCTATTACAGCGAGATGAGCCCAAGGAGACGAACATTTTCCTTGCTTGTCATAACTTTTCACTTACACACACCTCCTTTTCTCTTCCCTATGCATTGCTGGTCACCTGGTTTGAGTTGAACTTGGATCAGCAAAAAAGGGATTTAATCAAGACGGCAAAACAATTCATCTTGATATATATTTTTAAATACTTTCAATCTTTGATATGTTTATTAACCATCTGGGATAATTCATTTCACTCAGGATATGGGATATTTCCTGCGTTTCATGGACATCTCTGCAGCTTTCTGGAAAACTACTGAATTATCCTGAGTCACCGCATGTAAAGAATTGTCCTTGTGGGATCAATGCTACTTTTCACGCATTATTCTGTTGGACTGGGCTGGGACCGTTTGGCTATTAAACAGTCAGTATTCTGTTATTTTGAGCGAAAATGCTTTGAAGACCACCTTAACTTTTTCCGGCTTACTGGATCGATATGCAAATGTACAAGCCATTCTTCTCTCCAAAACAAGGGAGACTTACTCTTTAAGAAACATAGGCTCTTCACCCCTACTACCTTCTCCCTTTACCTTTCTGCTATATTCTGCATAACACATTGCCACACTGTCTAATGTATCTTGCTTCTGTGCTTGCCTATACGACTCGCAGGCCCACATGGTAAAACATGGAAACCACAATGAGAATGACACTTTGGCTGCTTGAAGTGCACTGGGATTGCATCACTTTTACACATATTTAATCATGTCACAAATGCAATTCATCTGTTGAATTCATTTCATAAAAGGCAATGACATCTGTTGGACTTGAGCCAAACAAATGATAATGCGAAAATTCCCAGTGACATGACTGGCTTAAAATGACACCACCCCCGCCCATGACAAATTCAGTGGCACAACCACAAACTAATGCACTGTTTCACCTGGTTGGCAGCTACTTGGTTGTCCTATGACTGTACTCATGCAGACAATAACAACTCCTTTAGACTCGGCCCTCCGATGTTGTGCCATTTGCATACTGTCATTACTGCCAGCCATGTAACTCACAGCTCACTGCCCTTTCATATTCCTTCTAGTTTTACCTCTAACATCAGGGTACCACAAACTCCCATGGCACACAGTGTCCATTTAATTTGTGGTGAAATCCCAAAAAGTAATGTTAGACGCTAACAGACACGCCATTCTTCCTTGTAAGTCTGGCACTCAAGTCTTTATGTTGCAAGCTGAGCGTGTTACAACAGTGTTCCTCTAACAGAAGGGTAGTCCTGTCAGAGTTAGTGAAACTTTGTGGAGTTTATTCAGACACGGTGTCAAAAGCTTGCTTTAATTGTTCGAGATCATACCATGAAAATGCGCTGACAAGTTCATCATTGTGCAAGGGGCCGTAAAGCCACTGAACCACGGCAGAGAGAATGGTTTGAATATTTGTCCTAATCCAGACCCTGGGCCCAACACACAGCTGAGCAGCTGAACACCAAGTATGAAACGACTTAAAATCAAAACATTGAACGCTGAAAAAAAAAAAAGAAAAAAAAATCCAAAAAAACGGACTCGTCTAAGCGTTATCTCACTTCCCCTTGCCCCTTTTGCGAGAAAAATAAATAAATAAATAAATAAAATAAAATAATAAAAACGAAATGAAAAGCCGGCTAACTAAAAAAAAAGTTCAAAGGGGAAACAAAGAGAAAACTGCCCTCGGCCATTGCACTTTGCGACCTGCCGGGCTTTCCAGGTGACCTCCCCAATGAGAAACGCGTTTAGTAATGCGAATCAAATGGAGGTGTGTGGCTTTCATGCGGGGCTGGGTTCAGGCGGGAGCATGGCTCAGCGCTCCGGCCAGATGTGTGGGGTTTTTTATTACCGCCGAAGAAGAAGCTGATAGTTGCAGGTGCGAGGCTGACACAGGGGCTGGCTCGCTCCTTTTTTTCTCCCTTTTCCTCCTTTCTTCCCCTCCCTTCCCTTCTTTCTTTCTCTCTCTCTTTCTTTCTTTCTTTCTTTTCCTTTTTTTTTCTTGAACGAGGCCCTTCACGGAGGGGATATCCATTGCCTGTGTTTAATCAGGGCCAGTCGAATGGGATGGGTTTCATTGCTCTTTGATGGAGAGCACTGTTATGAAGATGGACAGTCACTTTGCTCTCTAAGTGAAACCATCGTTTAGCCTCAATTCCCTGAGAAAAGGCCCCATTTGTTATCCACGGGGGAGTGCGGCGGGGCGGCGAGCCGGGGGTGGGTGGGAGCCGCATGCATTTTCCACGCAATTACGTTGCTCAGGCATACATTTCGCTCATGATGGGGCTGGCAGTGGTGGCGCTAGGGCCACAGAACGTGGCGTAGGGGTGCTTAACTGACTCTACATGGACACCCCCCCACACACACATACACCACCCCCCCCCACACACACGTGAGATATCTCTCCTGATGTGATGCTAAGGATCAGTGGCAGAGGGTAAGAGGTGAGGGTGGAGGTGGGTGGATGGGGTGTGTGTGTGTGTGTTTGTGATTGTGGGGGTTGGCTAGGAGGGTTTAATTGGCTTGGAGTTCAGATGTTGGTGTCTGTGCATGTGGATAAATTCTACATACATGGAAATATCACACTCTGTCAAGTAATGAATAAAAAAAGACACACACACATATATAAAAGTACACACACACACACCCCTAACAACACACATACACTCCCCCTCCCCAACACACACACACACACACACACACACACACACACACACACACACACACACACACACACACCACACTCACACTTGTACAGTTTATGTTCTCACTCCTCATTCCTCACCCATGGAAATATTAGACGCCTGGAAAATACCGCACAAAGTAAAAGAAGAAAGGAAAAAAAGGGGTAAAAAAAACTTTAAAGGCCAGCGCTGGAAAACAATCCATGTAAGACAGCTGAAGACGATCTGGTGAACTGCCTCATTTGAGCGTGTTTATTTTAGGGTTTACTGGCCCTTAAACGTTTAACCATCGAAATGTTGCTCTCCGTGACCCCGCAACAGGGAGTACTGTCGTATGTAAATACAGCCTGAGTAGGGGAAGGGAAGTGCAGGGCAGGGGCTTGGCTTGGCAGTGGCAATGGTGCTGGAGTACACATACTGGTATGGTATGAGATTTAGGGAAGAGGACAACGCTACTTGTCCAAATGTGTGCGAGGTTAATATTGATCAAAAATGTTTCTAAAAATAATCTAACTTGTTTCTTTGTGTTATGTTCAGCACTTAAGCGAGAAAGGAGAAAGAAGAAAGACAGAAAAAAAATAAAAAAGGGCAAAGAAAGAAATAGTAAAAATTAACAAATAAAAGAAAGAAAGAAATGTGAGAGAGCGACAGACAGAGAGAGAGACAGAGAGAGAGAGAGAGAGAGAGTGAGAGAGAGAGATACCAGTCTGACTTAAAGGACTGGATAGGATTGATTTACATCTCACTCTGTCAGCTACCCAGCACCTCCTCCTCCCGGTCCTCCCCCTCCTCCTCCTCCCCCTCCCTGTGCGGTGTGGAGCCACAGCCGTGCCAGAGCGCAGCCACATCCATCACGAGGCCAGCTGATCCCCGGCGCGGCTGCCTCCAGTCGGCCAGGCAGGACAGAGACTCATTAAGGGGGTGGCTGATGAACGCTGGAGGAATGGGCCCTGCCAGGGGGACGGACAGCGTGACCAAGACAAGTGTATCTAGCCGCCTAATTCCTAGCTCAATCATTTGCCCTCGATAGGGGCCCGCCCGCGTGATGGAGCATTCCCACACAGCCGCCCTCGCCACACTGCCTGTCGCGAACCTCCGCGGCGATCCCAATATGCTAAACGGCGGAAAGTCAAAGAGGTTAATACACACACACACACACACACTCATATATACACGTACACACGTACGTGCAGACACACACACACACACGAAAATCAAAGTTCCTATCTGTCTTGCAGACAAGGAGTCCTGCTATGTTCCTGACAATCACTCATAAAAATGCAAACGAGTCAATTAGTTTAATTAAACCACGTGATGTCTGACGCCTTCCAGTCTTCAGGAGTGGGACTGCACACCAGGACACCCAGTCATCTGCACTGGGGCTTAACTACCCTGCACCAAGAGCCTGCATGCACACAAATTGGTGTTCCAAAATAAAAAAATACATGCACACACACAAAGACACGCACAGACACACACACACACGCATGCACACACACACATACTTAGGTTTACACTCTTACACATGGCTTATAACCCTTGCACAAACACCCACTCACCACCATTACAGGCATTATATGACTTTTCCTGGACTTGCCAATTTTTTTTCTGTGAACATGTAATGCGCTACAGTTTTATCCCCAATCAGCCGCTGCCCATTTGAAGTGGGGCCATGGCGAACATTAGAACATTAGTACACGTTGGGCTCTCTGGGCTCTCTCTTTCCTGCCGCCCGCTCCTGGCCACGGAGCCCAAGTCTCATGAGGCACGCACAGCTGGCTGTGAGTACAGATATTAACCCCTACTCACACTCAGCTTAACCCACATTCCTCTGAGTGTGTGTGCAACTGTGTGTATGTGTGTATGTGTGTGTGCGTGTGTGTGTGTAGTGGGGGGTGTAAGTGTGTGTGTTTGTATGTGTGTGTGTGTGTGTGTGTTTGTGTGTGTGTAAACATGATCCACTGAAAAGACTAAGCCACTGGGGTGCCGCACAAATCTGAATAGTTACAGTCCACACAACCGGTGAACATTGAAACCACATGCCTGCTTTGCTGAGTAATGAACACTGGCCAGATTGTGTTTTTTTTGGGGGGGGGGGTACTCCTTTTAATTTGTCATTTTGTGTGGTTAATGTACACTGCCTGACTGCTTGTGAAAGGATGAAGGTAAATGAAAAAAAAAAGCAGAGAGCCCGGAGCGCATATTGAGCATGCTCCAGGCCATTATTTTATATTTTCTTGACACCTACTGTAGTGTGCCGCATTGATTAGTCATTGTAATGCGGTGTGATTGTAATGCCTGAAAAGACCACCATTGAAAACCACTGAACACAAATATAATAATCAATTCCAGAGCTCAGTGATATATATCTGTGACTGTTGAGAGAATTTTTTTTTATCAATTATCTGAGGAGGTTCTTCCAGTCAGTTTGAGTGCAACCTATCCAAATATGGCTCTCTGTGAATGTCAAAAGTGAGCGACCTTCTATCAAGCACACAAGTCTCACTTTACTATTTTTATGTCGATAGCTTACACATGCCTGTAAGAAATGTGTCATGGACCCTTCTCGGGGGACTTCCCAGAGTTTGTTGAGAAGAAAAGAATATGGCGCAACTCTTGTGGGAATCGCTCGTCGGCCCGTGCGGCTCCTGATCCAAACTGACATTTTCTCCCGGCCTGTGCCGCGCGCTCCCCACCGCCTCCATGGGACTGCTTTCATGTTTTGTTTTGAAATTCCTCTTTTTTCTTGTGGTGTTGCTAACTAACCCGGCCTGACAGGCTCGCACTGAACTTATCAGAGGGGTGGTGCAGTGGGGGGGGGGAGTATTTGTTTCAGAGTGCATGTGCCTTTTCAGCCATGGCCTGCACTTAGCACTCTTTTTTTCTCTCCTCCTTCTCCTCCTCCTCCTCCTCCTCCTCCTCCTCCTTCTTCTTCTTCTTCTTGTCCTTCTTCTCATTTCTCTCATCCCCCTCTGCCTCTCCCTCTGCCCTGTCCTAGCCATCATGCCTGTGTTGTGTTTAGTGCTATCTCAGGCCCTGGACCACTGATACCAGCCCAAGCGGTCGGAGTGTTAGCACTCCCCCAGTATCTATTACAATTAGTTTCTGATTAAGGGACCTGGCTGCCGCCGTTTGAAGTCTTTAATGTTGTGTCAACTGACTGATGATGGAGAGGCCTGTATGGACGCCTCCCAGTAACAAAGAGCCTGGTAAAAGGCTCCAAGTGAACCATTTTATCTTCCTAATGGAAACCAGATGACCCTCTCCTTTCTTCCTTTTTTTTCATTTTTTTTTAATGTAACAATTTTTTCCGGGGTAAAATAGACTTGTACAGCGCTCCCACTCGCGGGTTATTTATATCTCTGGTTGGGGTAGGGGTGGTGGTAGTGGTGGGATGCGGGGTGGGGGGTGGGAGAGAGGGGGGGTTATTTCCTCGCCTCAACAAAAGTATGTTTTTCCTCTCTCTCTCTCCATCTCTCATCTCTCTCTCTCTCGCGCGCGCGCGCATTCTCTCTGTCTTGTCTATCGCCTGGGTTTATGATTGCAATCTTCAGCTCGGGGGCGTTGTGACAATGAAAACATCTCATTTCTTAATTAACACGACTTGAGTCGCCAGGGTTACCCGTGACCCCTGGAATTAGCATACCACAACATGATTTGTGAAATGTGCTCTCGTTGCCTGACCCAGGGTGTACCAAATGGCAGAGATAAACACTCGAACCGTCACACAGGAATGCCGGCGTTAAGTGAAGTCATATGGCGACAATAAGTTTTCCGCCCAGCCTCTTCAAGGCCGTGGGGTATTAAAGATGATGAGTTATTGTATGCATGTAAATTATGCCTCAGTTAGCAACCTTTGGGAGTATGTCTATATTGGTGTAAACATGCATGTGAATAAACAGCCAGCAACACACTGCACTATATGCTGAAACAAAGATGGATTTTGTATTTAAATATCTAAATATAATATTTATATATAAGCATGAGTAATGTGTCGCTTCATGGATAAGAAACTGACCATCTTCATTTGCCGCCATGCTTTATAAATGTGGTCTCTCACAGCTTCTAATGTTGGAGTAGGATCCATGGGAGAAAAAGTTAATCATGGCACCCCCTCACCCCCCCCCCCCCCCGACACTCTCATTTGATTCCTGCTGGAATTTCCAGATGTTCTAAACTCAAACCCCAATCTTAGACCGAGTGACAGAAAGGGGCAAAGGTCAGATCTTGAAATTTTAGTGGTTTTGGGGTGGGGGGGTCTGGGGGTAGAGAGAGAGAGAGAGAGAGAAAGAGAGAGACGGAGAGAGAGAGAGGAAGAGAGAAACAGAGAGAGAGAGAGAGAGAGAGAGAAAGAGAGAGAAAAAAAGTAGTTTAGACTTTGAGGCGTAATCCACTCATTCACAGGGTGACCCCACTGCTGAAATTCAAACAAACAAAAATTAACTTGTGGGTGCTTTAAATTAAGCAAGGTGCAAAGCCTTTCAAAAACATACTGATGACTCACAGAAGGTCCTTCTGGCTCTCTGAAAGCCAGTGAGAAGGACACATTTGGACTTTACTCTCCCACTTGCACACTGCATTTCATCCAGGTAAGGTACACACAAAGACACCCACCCACAAACACACACACACACACACACATGCACGCACAGACAGAACCACACACACACACACACACACACACACACACACACACACACACACACACACACATGCATGCACAAACACACCCCACACACACATTCACACACTTTCTTTTTCTCTCACTCCTTCTCCCTCTCAGTCTCCCTCCCTCTCTCTCTATCTCGGCAAATTTCACGAGCTTCGTGCCACGGGGGTTACGGATGATCAACTGTTGAAATGGCTCATGCCGAAGTAAGCTCTCCGAGGCCTGACACATTACTCAAGTGTCAGTAGCATGGGGGCCAACAATGAGAGGGAGCGGTGCGTTTCCGCCCAGCAAAGACAAAAAAAAATCAACAACAGATTTCCACTTCGGCCAAGAAAAAAAAAACAAAAAAAAAAAGATGGTAAATTCCAGCGATGCTTATGATTAGCCTTAGCCAGTGCTGGGACCACCAAGGCCTGATGGATCTCTCTGCTTGAAGGGAGCAGATGCATGCTGTGAATGGTCTGTGAAAGGCACTGCCAGCCTTGAAGTAGCCTTGAGGTTTGTTTTTTTCCCCTTCCTACCATTTTACAGCAGCCTGACATTTGTATGATCAAGGTAACACTTTTTATTGTTATCATTTTCCATTTCATTATTATTTATTATTGCATTTTGCATTCTGCACCTGGTTTTGATCATGGTGAACAAAAGGCAGGAATCAAGAGAAGTTGATATTGTGCTATTTGAGGAATTTCATTTCAATTTCTCAATCCAAGGACAATGTTTGGAGTTGTACAGCAATGGCAACAATAACAATAACACAAAACATACTTATACTATGCACATACTTGAAGACCAATAATGCACAGAAATACCTATAAAACCACTACAGACTGGGGTTATCTGTTTCAGTCAGAGTTTCACTCTCGAACACACACATACTGTCACACACGCACACACACACTTACACACAGACAGACAGACAGACAGACAGACAGACACAGACACACACACACACACATACAAATTTACACACACATACACACAGACACAGACACACACACAGGCTTACACACACCTACAAACACACACACACACAAGAAAAAAAAAAAAACTCTGGCATGCAGGCGGGCTGATAAGTTGCAGCTTGTGCAGTTTCGCTCAGTTTACTTTCTCCCTGGGCTGGAAATGGCCTTGTGAACTTGAGTGTGTAAGTGTGTGTGTGTGTGTGTGTGCGGGTGCTCACACGGCCGTGTGTGTGCGTGTGTGTGTAGGTGTGTGTATGTAAGCTTCTCTCTCCCTTCTCTGTCTTCTTCTCCTCCTCTTGTCTTTAACGCTGGCAGTCAACAACCCACCCACCTACCCACCCCTCACTACCTGTATGAGTGTCCTGATGGCTGTTGACAGGCGTTGCTTTACTGCCCTGCCCTTCCCCTCCCTCTCTTCCTCCCTTCCTCCCTCCTTCCCCTCTCTCCCTCTCTTCCTCCCTCCCTCTGGGCCCGCACACATCCTCATCACAGGGCCAGGCCTGGTGCTACACACTACCACTACCACTACCACTACCACTACCACTGCCCCTGCCCCTGCCCCGTGCCTATTGGTACCGCTGTTTTCACACATCACGGGTCAAAGGCCACTGTCCTAAAATGATTACACCTCCACTCTCTCTCTCTCTCTCTCTGTCCCTCCTCCCTCCCTCCCTCTCTCTCTGTCCCCCCCCCCCCTCTCTCTCTTTCCCTCTCTCTCTCTGTCTCCCTCTCTGTCTCTCTCTCTCTCCCTCTCTCTCTCCCCTTGCACCACACCAGCGCCACAGACCTGCTTTTCTCTTTGCCCTCCATGCGTTTTGAGAGCACACATGGCCTGGAACCCTGCGAGCTCGGGCTTAATCATTACCATGACCTGTTTATCTGCTCGTCAGGCAGGTAACCATTAATAGGTGTTTACTTTCCGATGACCTCCACAAATGTGCACAGGGCCTTTGCCCCATAAATGTCAACACAGTGCGAAAGGGGTTGGCCTGATTTTGTCTTTTTCCCTCCCTACATCCCTCCCTCACTCTCTCCATTTCTCTCTCTCTCTCTCTCTCTCTCTCTCTCTCTCTGACCCAGCTGTGTTCTTGACCTGCGAGGGCTGCATTTCGCTGTGATAAAGTCAAGGTTCTCTGCGCAGAGGTCAAATCCAGCCCAGCGCTGCCACCCCCACACACACCCGTGAGGCAGAGCAGAGCATCTCCTTCAGCTGTTTACTCGAGGTCAGCTTTTGCTAAAAAAGAAAATAATGGAAAAAAAAAACAAAAAAAAAACGTAGAGCCATTTTCACACTGAACACCAGTGACCTGTCCCCTTAATGTGAAACATTAGGGCTTATAGCAGTTTGGGGAGAAACTGTTTATCTTTCAGATTGATTACGCTTTATGCCACTGTGCCTGTGATGTAGCAGGGCGTATGCATCACGGATAAAATATGTGACCGGCTATTAGTGGCCCTTCTCTACATGTATTTAATCCAGCTTGAACTTGTGCTGCCTCCATAAAGCCTCTACAGACTTCTTTTTTTTCCCTTCCTCTGCTTCTTTCGGCGGCAGGACTACAGTACCTCGTGGCCCACATGGGCCCCCCCCCCACCGCTCCCTGCCTACCTTCGTCTGTTTAGCTGACGCCAAATGATAACTCGCCCCTTGTCTCCCTCCCTGAGCCGGGTAATATATAGTGCCGAGGTGTCCTGACATAGTTATATCTGCTGGTGTCCTAGAAAAGACAAGGAGACTCAATTACAATGGCAGCGCCGAGCGCCTCCTCCGAATGTCAAATCGGCTGGCCCAGACGGGCGTGATAAATAACGGCTGACCCCACAGCGGGCGGCTATTTCTCAGCAGGCCCCTCCGCGCTACGGCGAGCGGGAAATGAGTCAGGATGTGCACAGGGGCGAGGGTGGCGATTGGGGTGGAGATGATGGCGGATGGGGTGGTAGTGGTGGTGGTTGGTGGTGGTGGTGGGGGTAAAGGTTGGTTGGGGGGGGGTTGGCTTGTTGGTCAAGGAGGCCAGAGGCCAAGACAGCTGGAGGGGGTGAGGGGTGGAGGGGGGTGATATTGGGGTCGAAAATGAGCTGTGTAGATGCAGGTGTCCATGTGAGCGCCGGTGGCAACTGCCCTTGTATGTAAGTGTGTCATGCTCCTGCATCCAAAACACTCACTTTGACGGTGCTGCTGCTGGTGCAACTACAAGCATGTCAATGATTTTGTTATGACACCCCCACCCCACCCCACCCCACCTCCTCCAGACTCTGAACTCAAGAAGAGGCCAACTTGTATGGTCTTCACTGACTGCTTGTTCTGTTTGCCACCACGGTGCAGCCGGCTAGTTACAGAGCTCTCTGCACTGCCTTCCTCTTGAGGGTAATACTTGTTGACAGCAGCCAAAGACTGGCTCTTAGGTCACTCTCCTCTCTCGCCCGTGTCCAGCTTAAACGTCTGCCCGCCCTGACATGGTGGCTCCAAGGGCGGAAGCTGGGAGTAGATGGGTCGCTCTGCCCCCACCCTGACTCTTCCCCCCACCCCTTCCCACCCCACCCCACCCTGTCTGAGCGGGGACCTCCTTCGGTGGCCCTCGAACCAGCCTGACCCACTGGGGGCGAAGGACCGAGCCCCTGGGGTCAGCGACTGCTGTCAGGCCGCCCTGGGCACACTCCGGGGCAGCCGGGGAGGGGGGGGTCGGTAGCGGGGGGATAGTGGGGGGGGGGTGCTGGGGTGGGCGAGGGGTCCCGTGTCTCTGGAGAGACAGATCTCTCTGCAGCAAAGACAGGGAGGGAGGGAGGGAGGGAAGGAGAGTAGGAGGGAGGGAAAGGGAGAGGGAGAGGGAGAGGGAGAGAGAGGGGGAGAGAGGGAGAGAGCAACAGGCAAGCAGACACAAGGGCACACACAGGCAGATGTGTGCAAGGATGGATGAGGAGATAAATCATTCCCTGTCCCAGGCCCTAGGCATTTGCATTCCTGAAATGGAGCTCATACAAGAGAGGGAAGGAGGAGGCGTGTGTGTGTATGTGTGGGTGTATGTGTGGGTGTGTGTGTGTGAGAGAGAGAAAGAGTGTATGTGTGTGTATGTTTGTGTGTGTGTGAGAGAGAGAAAGAGAGAAAGTGTTTGTGTGTGTGTGTGTGTGTGTGTGTGTGTGCGCACACACTTGCGTGTATGTGTGTGCGTGTGAAGAAAAGAGTGTTTTGGTGTACAGTCTTGTACTCCGACATCAATTCTCTGCAATGAACTTTTCTGAGAAAATGGCAGCAGTTCAGATCTACAGGAAATGCTGGTTCCACTGAACCTATTCGAAGACGGAAATGTTATCTGCGGCTATATTATCTGAGTAGTGCTTTATTATTACATAAACAATTTCTAATGAAAAAGCCATGAAGTCAAATGCCAAGGGGAAGTGTTGAGATTCAGAGCAAAGACTGAGCCATGACAGCGCCTGGCGTGCCATATCTTTTAATGGCAAACAAATGCCTATGCAAACAGGCCAGTGAACTGCCGCTTTTGAACTTCATTGATTTATTGTGCTGGGGAACAATGGATGAATATGTCACTCCACGTCCACTTCACAAACAAGCAGCGCCTTGTGTGCCATTTGGCCGAGAGTTATCTCAAATCGGAGTCGCAGTTGCAAACAGAGAAGGGCGCACACACACACATATGCACACACACACACACATATGCACACACACACACACACGCACACACACACGTGCGCGTGCACACACACATACGCATACACACATATGCATGCACATGCACACACACACACACACACACACACACACACACACACACACACACACACACACACACACACACACACACACATGCACAAATACACAGGGTGCACACCTGTGTCAGACAGCACACTCCACTCCACACCTCCACTCCTTCCCCTGGCCCTAACCTTTCCCAGTTGCAAGATCCCCACCAGTATTCATCTCGCGCTATTTTTACCCAGTCAATGAACATAGCAGGACCTGTGGGCAGACATAATGCTGGGGGAAAAAAAGGTGACCCGTGCATGCCTTACTTTGGGCGGCCGCGGTGCGTGATGTATTATGTTAGTGTCCTGGGCCGCCTCAATGTCACCCACAAGGACACCTTCTCCTGGGGGAATACACTCTTCCCCTCAGAGACCACAGCTGATCTCACACTGCCCTCCTGTCCCAGCACGCACTAGCAGCTGTGTATGCTTGTGTGTATGTGTGTGTGTGTGTTGTATTGTATATTGTATGTGTATGTGTGTGTGCACTAACATGGGTATTGGGATATGTGTGTGTGTGTGGGATTGCGTGTGTGTGTGTGGGAATGTGTGAACATGTGCATAGGTTTGTGTGTGGAAGTGTGCGTGTGTGTGTGTAGGTGTGTATGTGTGCGAATGTGGTAACATGTAAAGGTGTGTGTGTGTGTGGGGTTGGGTGGGGGGTGGGGTGGGGTGTTCCTCAGAAAACTCCATAAACACACTTTCTAGGAGAGATAAAGGCCTGTGAGCTCACCTCTACACTTCAAACAGGGAATGTGCAGATCTAGATAACACTGGTGCGATGGGAAACAGTCTGAGAAATGAGTAAGCCAGTTTACACAAGCAAGCGCTATCTGTTTGTTCAAATGTGTGACTCACAGCACACACCTTCTGAGTATCAGACACAGTAACAGCACTTAACGCTGTACCAAATCTTCGACATGGGTCGACTACTGCACAGGCAATGCAAAGAACATGGTTTGGAAACTGCATAGGCTTCTAATTGTGCTCCTGGTAAGTGTGTGCCCACATCATTATGGATGCCATCACATAAAAATGCCCGTGTAGCTGTCATCCTGCTTCCCCTATGCGGGTTACAGCCATGGGCATACTCTTCTTCACAAGCTGACATGTTAAGTGACAGCCAGTTTTTTCTAATACGTGTGTATGTGTGTGTATGTGTGTGTGTGTGTGTGTGTGTGTGTGTGTGTGTGTGTGTACGTGTGTGTATGTCATTGTCAGTGAAACAGTTAAAAAATCTGACATCGAATAATTACATTGACTGTGCAGGCCTCTTTCCGTGATGTCAAGGGCAACCCAAGAGCTTAAGTGGGATTAGTGTAGTGCTGTCGCCAATGCTCCCAACTAAATTGACTTGGTCGGGGCTTTTTTTTTTACAGTAGTCTCTTTTGGGGAAAAAAAAGTTTCCCACCAAAAAAAGTGGCCCAAACGATGTTATCCTCTCAGAGGTGTCTGGAGGATGGGTGAGAGGGTGGTGGGTGAGAGGGTGGTGGGTGGGTGGGTGGTTGGGGTCTTGGGAACAAACAGCGGCTGGGGTTGGAGTAGAAGGAGCTCAAGGTGGGAGGTTTTGAGAGCACGAAGAGGTGGGGCGGGGCAGGACAGGGTGGGGAGGGGAGAGACTGTCATCGGGAAGTCCTTGTCAGGGCTGGGTGGCGGGGTGTTGAGTAACTAATGAGGGTGTTCTGCAAGTGGAGTGTATCGCGGCTGAGGAGACGCAGCTGGATGGGCCAACCCGCACAAGGAGGCATCCAGCTCGAAGGTTTTTATTGTCTGAAGTGTAATCCTCCCATTCGCAAAAGCGGTGGTTTCCCCCTGCACTCATGTGGGCCAGCACTTATATTTATATATTTTGTGGGAGGAGGGAAAGAGAGGGGCAGAGAGATAGAGAGGGAGTGAGACAGAGAGATAGAGACAGTGAGAGAGAAAGAGCGAGGGAGAGAGAAGAGAAAATAGAAGGAGTGGGGGGGAAACAGTGGAAGGGAACAGCTGGGTTTACTAAGCTGGACGGGTGGTGGTGGGGGTGGTGGTGGTGGTGCTTGAGATGTGGGGGAAGAAACCCAGAGGGGAGACAGTCAGTGGGATGAGAGCCATGAGAGACAGACTAAGAAAAATAGTGTGTGTGTGTGTGTGTGTGTGTGTGTGTGTGTGTGTATGTGTGTGTGTGTCGGGGGTGGGAGGGGTCGGCTGTGTTCTGAGGCAGATGAGATTGGGATCTCGGGCAGAAAGCAGAGATTATGAAGAACTAATAATGAAACAGTGCAGGGGCACGGAGGGAGTGTTGGCGGTTTAGGAAAACAAGACAGACAGAAAAGCAAGGGAGAAAGAGAGAGGAAGAGAGAGAGAGGGAGAGAGAGAGAGAGAGACAGAGAGAGTGTGGGAGAGAGGCAGCGTGAGTAAGCCTGAGAGAGAGATAGTGGGAAAAAAGGAACGGAAATGTAACGTGAGAGACAGGAAAAGGGATGCATGGCTCTGATTTGTGAGATGAGATGGAGGGAGCGGGGATGGCGGAGGAGGAAATTCCAGAGCAATGTTTAAAAACCACACAAATGAAGTCACCTGTGCAAATACAACTTTTTGTATTTACTCCTCGTGCGGAATAATTATTGTGTGACAGCCTCCAGCTTTATCTGTACGGGTCAGGGTTCTGAGGGGAAGGCCCGGTGCCAGGTCAGGGTTCTGAAGGAAAGGCCCGGTGCCAGGAAAACAAACAGATAGGCTCCAGAAGAGACCGTGTCCTCACCCCGTCCCAGCACTGAAAACCTCCCTAAAGTGGCTCAAGGTGGCCAATTTTACTTTATTTCTATAAATATTAAAATAGATGTAGTCGTGAATCCAGCATTTCGCTGCACTGTAATTCACCTTGTGGTGAGATCTTGGACGGACATCGTTGAATATAATTGAATGTTTTGTTTTTAAAGGCACATGTTCTCTCTCTCTCGGCATCTGTCTGGCTGTCTTTAACAGTAGTGATGAGAGAGAAGCAAATGAAGCAGAGTGAATAAACACAAACTGGAAGCAACAAAAACTAACCTGGGACAAGTTAGACACGGGACATGAACACATGTTATCAACTAGTCTGGCAATTATTTCAGCTCAGATTTACTGTTGTTCACAATTAAAGGGCCGTTTGGCAACAAACAATAACATGTGTCGGGATTGGGCCGCTGAGCCAAGTTAATGTTTCATATTAGGGCTCACGACGGCACAGCCGCTGGCCGGGCCAGGGCCCACGCTGCTCCGTACATACCCCGCTTAACGGGGGAATTCATAAGTCATTACACATGCCAAGGTTCTGCTCACCCATAATGAGAAAAAGGGCTCCAGAAGAAGAGAGGGGAGGAGGAGGAGGAGAAAGGAGAAAAGAAAAAAAGAGCCGCCATGCATGGCGTACACAGAGAGAAGCATTACTGCTTACTGCTGGATTATACAATCTCAAGTGGTGCTTCCAAAATATCCTCCTCCTCGCCTGTATTAAACTTTTATTCTGACCATTATGTGGTGCCCCAGTAAACCCAAAGGTATTTTTCATGTAATGTTGTCTCTGGCAGCAGGTACCTGAGTAAAACGTTAATGGCGATTTTTTTCCACCCCCACCCCCTCTTACTATTCCTATCATGTGATGCCATTTATGGGACACTGTCTCACAAAAACCCTCATCATTTTCATCACAGGTGAAAGTAGGGTTTCTGTGAAATCAATGCAAGCCACTGAATACTGTCCATCTATCTCAAACCTGTTTTATGGACGTTTAAATAGATGTGGACACCCCCCACCCCCCACCAGAATGTCCACACTCCGCGTTGTATATGAGTGTACCAGGAAGTAATTAAAGGTAGCAGGGGATATCAGGAGAGTGGGTGGGTGGGTGAGGGAGAGAAGCTGCATGGGCGGAAGTCGCATATTTTCTAATTGACCATCCGAGCTGTTTTAAGCCGCGTAATGTGTGCAATCCGATACAGTGTTTGCGAAGCGTTTACTTGTGACCTGTGCTCCGCGCCTCCTTAAGCCACGCTCTGAGCCGGGGCTGCAGCCAAGTGCCTTTTAAGGCCCGCCGAGCGGCTCTGGTCCCTCCTTATATTACTGATGATATCTGTGCAGAGGAGCCCGCGGACAAGAGCCCAGGGATCAGAAAATGGCCATAAAGCAGATGGGAAATTACAGCTCATCCCGAGCGCGCGCGCCCAAATGGCCTGTCTGTTGATGCAGCGGGGCTCGAGGTGTCTTTAAACAGGGATTTAGCCTTCGACCCTTTGCTTTGCTTCCCTCCTGCTCCCCCCTTCCCCCCCTTTCCCTCCCTCCCTCTCTCTCTCTCTCTCTCTCTCTCTGTCTGTCTGTCCATCCATCCTCCCCTCTGCTATCCCCTCTAGCCACTCCTCTTGGTAGGGGCAACATCCTAACCTGGAAGCCTGCCACAGGAAAAAAGGGCTGCTGCCTTGTTCAGCCCCTCAGACTGCTAGGATGGGACCAAGTTGTGCTGGTATTCACTCTGGGCGGCTGCAAAATCATTACACATGTCTGCCTGGTGGCCCTGTGGCCTCATGCTGAGCCTGGGCAAAACCACTGCTGAGGCACTGGGGCAGGGGAAAAAAAATACCCAAATAGACAAAGTATGGAGAACAGTAAGCCAAGCAATCGTTTCACCAGCAGCATGTCACATGCAGAAGTGTAAACATGGGCACAGGGACAGAGAGAGAGGCAGAGATGGAGATTGCACCCTGGCACACTGAGCAGATGACTATGTGACAGCCAATGTGTTTTCTTTTTTTTTTTGCACTAAGCATTTCAATCAAGCGCTAGATGGATTGAACACCAGACAGTGAGAGACGGAGGATGATGGAGAGAGAGAGAGAGAAAGAGAGAAAGAGGGAGAGAGGGGGAGGGAGAGAGAGAGAAATCATTGTGTATTAATCCTTTAAACCCTTCAGTGATGGCCCCTGACCAGGCCGTCCAGAGCCCATGAGATTCACTAGCGTCCGCTAATCTGCCCGCGGTGAAGCAGTGCTCTGATGAACCCAGAAAGTGGCTCTTGCATTTAACAAACTGTCAACGGCTAGATTATCCAGCTCGCGGCGGCGCAGGGTTCAGGATGTGCGCCGTAATCCCGCTGTCTCGGTGACACACGTGCTGGGACCTGTGCTCTGTAAACACAGCCTGTGTGTGTGTGTGTGAAACAATTGTGCTCACCCACCCAGCCGTGCAGGTTTGCCCTGCTACCCTACCCTACCCTACCCTACCCTACATCACACTACACTACACTACACCAGCCCTACACCAGCCCAGCCCAGCCCAGCCACCCCTGCTCGGGGGGTAGGAGGCACTGATCGCTTTATCCTCTGTGCCCCTTTGTACTGTCTGCCGAGACCCAACAGACAGGCAACAGACTGTTCCGGGGCAGTGCACCGACCAACTGTCTGCTGGAATTATTATCTGCCTTTTGAATTTATTTTTGTGCCCACAGTTGTAAGCCTATTTCCGTACTTGAGTGCCAGCATAGTGCTAGCGTAGTGTGTTGTTGGCAGTTAGATGTACAATTATGCTTTGTGCTATTAACTGTACCTTTTATGAAGTAATAATAATGTACATTTCCACAAATAAAGTACTCTGTGCCATAAAACAAACAAACAAATAGGATCTGTTGTCCAACATTTTCCCTGTACTCACACTTTTAGGTTTTGAAATGTTACATTTTTTGTTGCATATATTTACAATATAGCGAAATTCTTATGTGATAGTTGCAGTAGTGTAAATGATTACCAATACAGGACAATACTCACAACTGAACAGTGCCAAAAGCAGGACTAACACTCACAATGGGACTGTGGAGGTATACCACAGCACTATGCATACAAAAGCCTTCAGCATAAATCTCATGCATTTCACAACCTTTGCCAATAGTGTATTTGACCAGATGCTAGTGCGCAACAGGGATAAAGCAACACAAAGCAAGCCTACACATCACAACACGATCCCAGATCTTCCCTCCATTCAGTCAATTTGTCCCTATACAGCGACGGCATTAGTCATGTTTGCATCTGGGATGAACACTTCTTGAGGAGGTTGCCGACATGGTTAAACTGTACACAGCTGTCAAGTGGCTTTAACCCACTTGGAGGTCCTTGGTCTGCATTAAGGGCTCAGTACGCAGATGCACTTAGTTTAACTGACATGCAAACAAAGTGGCAATGGAGATTACCTTTATGGGGTGCAGATAATGTGATGGGGTGCAAGTGATCCCAGCTCTGTTGATAAGTGTATACTGTAAGCCTTGGCCTCTGCCACGCTGCTTTTTGACAGGTGTACATAAAACTTTTTTTTATTGCGTTAATAGATAATAAAAATAGAAAGAAAAATCTGTTGAAAAAAAAAAAAACAGAGAAGAGTAGGAGTGGGAGTGGGAGTGGGATGGGGAGTGGGGGGGAGATGAGCACACACTCACAGGAAGAAAAAAGTCCTTCAGTGATGGAGGAACATCATATTTGGTTGACAACCCCAACCACTGGTGTAACCACATATGAGATAGAATGCAACAGCCAGAAAAAAAGTGATAATGAAAATGAAGGTCACACTCCATCTTATTCACTCACAACCAGAATGACAAACCTTGAGAATCTTCAGCCCAACACAATTCCAGCCAACATTTTTTTTTTCATCTATAAATGTACTGTTCGTATATCTTAATTTGTATTGCACAGCTTTTTTTTCTTTTCTTTTTTTAATTTAAAAAAAAGTGCTTTAAACTCACTGAATGTGATAAGTGGCCTAGTTGCATGACAGAATAAATGGTTAGTAGGAGGGAGTTCAGAGCCTGTTTTTTTAAGGATTCTCTTGGGGAGGAACAAACGGTTGTATAAAACACCAAGGTTGTTTTTAAAAGGCCTGTATGCTGCTCTCGAAATTAATTTCATCTTGAGAAGAATTGTAATGAACTGCATTTGTTGGCAAGAGGGGGGACAAAATACTTGTAAAAAGAAAGAAAATAAACATCTCAGCTTTTCATTACTTTGAAAAGTGTGCCCTTTGACCTGCGGAAACTTTGAGAGGGAGAGCATTCTCCTGTTGTACTTGAACCTCAACAATGCAACTTTTTGTTTGTCTGAGAGCCACAGATTCACCTAGGCCTGCTCCGTCTCCCCTTTTATTGTGATAAGCTTTGCTAAAATTCCCGGGTAGTAAATAATTATATAAACAGAGAAGGCTTCGGGTCCCTGGGCTCAGTAAATCTGTAATAGTTAGCTTTGTTGGTGGGCCTGTTATGCTCTGCTTTCTTATCACTGGCTGAATTGATTCATGCAAAGACGACGGGATAAACTTTGTTAACCCTCATCAAACACTCAGTTCAGCGTGCAGCTTCTAAAGAAACCGGTGAACAGTTTCAAAACGGAGTGCAAGACCAGAGACAGTGAAGGGGAATTCTGAAGTGGAGTCCTTGATCCGAGAATGGAACTACTGATCTTGAGTTCCTCCATGTTACATCGCATCTTTATGTCTCAATGTCTGATGTGGATTTCTTATTAAGGCGATATTTCTTAACAGGCTCTGACTGCCCTTGCATGGTATTATGAAGAAAACTCTACAACTGTTTAATTTGCCTGATAATTTTACAAAAGCTGTACGTTGCTGTGCAAGGTTTGCAAACTCATAATCAGATAGTACCATCTGATTATAGCTATCTAATTAGAGCAGGTCTGAACATCTCTGACAGGAAAACCTTTAAATGGCAAAGTTTGACCAACTTTGTTGCCAGGACAATTGCCTTCCCTCTGTCCATCCGGCGTTAGTTTGGACAGCTAATTGAGTTCCGTTCCCTGTGCAAAGCATGGAAGGGAGGTCAAAGAACAGAAACGCATCCTGTCAGGTGGCAGGGGAAAATCCACTTTCTCCGCTCACTCGCTCCCTCTCTCCCTCGCTCACTCACTCGTGCTCTATCTGCCTGTGGCCAGATGTGTACCAGGAAGTGAAGGCAGGATTTTCCGCCTACTCACACACACACACACACACACACACACACACACACACACACACACAGGGAGTGAAAGAAAGACAGTGAGCGGGAGAGGGAGAGCGAGAGAGAGAGGGAGTGAGAGTCAGTGTGTGTGTGTGTGTGTGTGTGTGTGTGTGTGTGTGTGTGTGTGTGTGGCGATACTAGATGTGACCATAATAAGTATGCTCAGCACATGTTACATCAACAAAGCACATCCCATGACCGCAGACAGCTGGTCCAACAAAAATGTGACATCCTTTAGGGCAATGTTAAGTAGTGTAAGCCATTTGTATGTTTCAGACCAGAGTCTTATGACTTCAGACACAGCAGGGAATCTTCCGTGACTACACTAATGTTACAGTATCCATAAAGCCATTATATGGAGACTTTTTAAAAATAACAGTAATAAATTAAGAAATTAATCATTTAGGAAGGCCTGCATTAGGTGTCCTTGGACTTTGCAAAATGCTAACTTTTAAGAAACTAAAAGTTACTTCTCCTCCAGAACATTTTTTTAAGCACAAGCAGCTTTTGTATCTATACATCTCCAAACCCATCCCCCAGTTTCCAAGCAAAATACACACATGCACACACACACACACACACACACACACACACACACACACACACAGCGCGCCTCAGTTTGCTCAGGTTGGCTAGGAACCAGACTCCGCTGAAAGAAAAATCTCCCCTGCTCTGTGAGGCTGATAGAGCGCATTGAGGCCGGGACCCCACACAAACACTAATAGCAATGGGAATCAGCTGAAAATATGTGACATAATCACATTAGTGTCTTAAAGGACACAAAGCGCTTAGTCAACTTCCCTTGATCAAGGCACATCTGGAGGAGCCGGGGACTCGGAGCGCGGGCCTGGCTTTCCCCGACTAAAATTAAAACAAGCTGTTGTGCCATAGTGCCGGGGCCACGCTGGAACAAGAAGCATGACACAATAATGGATTGCTCCAGCACTGGAGCAGTAAATGCAGGCCTTGTGAAAAAAGGGGATGTATCTTTAAAAAGGCTTTGGGAATAACGCCCACTGCTTTCCCAGGGAGGTTGAACTTTGACCCATAGCACCAGGTTTCTAAAGATGGAAATTTGTTGATTTTCTGTTTTTTTTTTTTGTCAGAGAAAAAAACATATACTGGTGAGGTGCTGAATGGAGTTTTGCTGTATGCTTGAAAAAAAAAAAATAACGACAGAGAAAAAGTGCTATGCTGACTGAAAATCTATACCCCAAACATATATGGTGTGTGTAAAAACCCGACCTAAAGATCACGAGTCCCTTTGATGCATAGATGTTTGTACAAAGTCAGAGCCATGACATTTTCTTTTGGATACGTTCTGCTGAATGGTGTGACACCAGCACCTCTCTCTGCCAGAACTACAAATCATGACAAGAAATTTAAAGAGCACAATCTATCAACCACCCATTCAAAATGGTCACCATACACACTAAAGACTCCAACAACATCTCGGCAAAGAAATTACTCCCAACTGAACTATTCCCAATTCCATATATTACAACAGTCACAGCCTTTCAGCAACGTGCTCTGTCAGTGTTCATTTCAGCTGCTTCTTCTATCTTCCCTTCTTTTTCTTCTTCTTTCTGTCTTTTTTTTCTTGTTCTTATGGCGAATGCTGTGCAATATTTTCCAGGGGCTCCTTCTGCATACATTCTAGCCCCCTTTTTGTCTTCTCCCTGTCCAGAGAACAAAGGGCAGTTTCTGTTTCTGGTCCCAGCCTGCTGTGAGAGAGAGGGCCAGGCAGGCCCATTAACACCCACCCCAACATGCTCCACTCCAGCATGGGGAGCTAATTACTAACACTGGCCGCGCTAAAAACCCTCTTGTAGATGGCAGTCAAAAAGAGCGAGAGGGAACGCAAAGCAAGAGGGGAAAAAAGACAGACCAAGAGAGAGAGAGAGAGACAGAGAGAGAGAGAGAGAGAGAGAGAGATAGAGAGAGAGAGAGAGGGAAAGATAGAGAGAGGGAGGTAAAGAGAGAATAAGGGGAGAGAGAGGGAAGAGAGAGCACTTACAGAAAGTGAAAGGGGCCAAGTAAAGGGTAGGAAGAGAAGGAGCATAGGGGAGAGAGAGAGAGAGAGAAAGAGAGAGAGAGAAGGAGAGGGAGAAGGAGGGAGAGGCAGAGAGAGAGGGCTGAAGTGGCTAATGAATCCATAGGAAACAGCACTCCACTGACACGTGAGACACTCCCATTCAGCCACAAACGGGACTTAAAGAATGTTCTGCCTTTGTCTCTCGTCTAATTCCTCAAGAAGAGATGTGATGTGAAAGGTGTGTGTGAGTGTGAGAGAAAGAGAAAAAGAGGGAGAGAGGCAAGGAGGGAGAGAGCGAGAGAAAGAGAGAGAGAGAGAGAGAGAGAGAGAGAGAGAATCTTTCTTTAAGTGTCCAAGTGTGTGCATATGTGGAAGGGGGTGTGGGGGAGAGATTGTTTCTATGTGTGTGTGCGTGCATACGTGCATGCATGCATTTGTGTGTGCGTGTGCATGTGTATGTGTGCACATGTTTTTATGTGTATGTGTGTGTGTGAGATAGAGAGAGAGAGAGAGAGAGAGAGAGAGAGAGAGAGAGAGAGAGAGAGAGGTGGTGCATTTGTGTGTGTGTGTGTCTGAGAGAGGGCTGCTTCATCTACTGCAGTGTTTATCCCCTGAGCTTTCGCGCAATCAATAAAGTGGAAACTAATACAGTGCAAAACTCCAAACCCTTCTTTGAATCTAATTAATCTTCAGGGAGATCATTCATTTATACATTCCCAGGAAACTAGAATTTCACGTTTGCCAAGCCATTCCTAACATTACCCTGCAACGATGACAACTGACTTTTTTTCCATGATGTAAAGAAAACTTTGCCTGTAGTGAGAGTACCATAAATATGCCCCTAATTCATCCCTCATCTGAGGATGTGCGAGTATTTGTTCAATCGGAGCCAAGTACTAGTGATAACGATCCTTAGATGTTTTTCCACGATGACATTTAATATATGTAATAACATGTAGGAGTAATCCATCAATGTTATTGTGGTACATGTTGGCCATAATTAACACTGAAGCATTTCAAAACATGCACACTCACACAGACACGATTTTCACATTTTACAGGCATGCACTGGGAGACATGTGGCAAGAGAGAACACACACACACGTACACACACACACACACACACACACACACACACACACAGTGTGTGGTCCGTCCCGTCCGGCCTTATCAGGTCTGGATCCCAGAAGATCCTTTTCTGTCTCTGAGCTGCTCCTCCACCTCCACCCTTACCTCCCCCCTCACCTCCACCTCTCCGCCTCTCCGCACATGTTTACGGTGGCCGAGTAGTTGTGCTGTGTTTTTCTTTTTGGCTCTAAGGGAACCACATGGCCACTTTCCAGGCCTGATCTTTCTTTTTCTCTCTCTTTTGCTCTCTCTCTCTGTCCCTCTCCCTCTCCCTCCCTCTTCTCTCTCTTGCTCTCTCTCTCTCTCTCTCTCTCTCTCTCCCTCTCTCTCCTTCTCCTTGAGCCCCCTTTTCCTACCCCCACTGCTCCGGCAGGCAGATAAGATCTGGTGTCTTTACCCCAAGGCTCAGGAGGCACTTGTTGGACTGATAAAGACGGAGGGAGCTGGAGCTGAACCATGATTCAAAACAGTTGTTCTCTCACCGCAAAGGATTTCAGGGGAGGTTATTTATTTTATACCCTCTCATATTATGCCCGCTTTGTTGCACAAAGCCGCTGCTAAGCCGAGCAAATTTGTCGGGCCCGGCGTTATTTAGGGATGAATTAGGGCAGATGAAAATTTTGGGATTGGGAGCTATTTCTGGCGGTCTTACCTTTTCCTTCGGCTAAGAATGTGGACCAGGTGTGATGTCTAATTGAACGCCAGGCGTACACTACACTACACAAATCAAAAAATAGATGGATGGATTAGAGATGGATTATATGTTGGGGAATCATTGTGGTACTTTTTTACACTACCTACTTTCCTGTTCCAAGAAACACTTTTGAAGAATCCTGAGTTTCACTTCACTTCACTTCACCCATCAAGCCCCCACACTCCCACCCCCCCACAGATCTGCCCCCAGGCATGCACAAGTGAACATGCCCACTTTCACTTGGGCTGTGGTTACAGCAGTAGCTCCCACATGTAATTTGGCCTAATCAAGTCCTGCGACGAGACGCCGGGAGCACCGAGATTGGCCCGATCTCAAAGTGCACCATCAGCCACAAATTACAGCCTTTGATTTTGGGTTAACTGTGTGCCACTCCTGGAAGAATAACAGTGACAGTTGTAATGTGGATGTAGTTAGGCACCTGTAATAGATCCCTCACTAGAAGACATGTGCTTTCAACACTCCACATCATCACCAGGAAACCTGCACGCGAGACACATGGAACCACAACAGGCCTTTTGCCATAAAACCCAAACTCTTTAGAGCAGTATGTAATAGTTTTAGCCAAGCATGTAATATTTTTCATAGGCTTGTAAATTTCCTTGTGAGGCTCGCATTGCCTGAACCCACCATTCTGACATCGCAGGCGCTTTTCTTGTGAAAGGGTGTCCATTTTGCATTCCGAATATTGTTTTGGAAATAGTGGGCTGTGAGAGTAAACACAGCCATCATTGACATAATAACACATTGGCTATGGTGGATGGTGAGCCAGGAGGTCTGTGTACTCTGTTTACACTTGGGTAACGTACCAGTTAAATGATAAAAACCTTTTGACAATGCACAATGGAAAAAGCCCCAACACACACACACACATGCACGTACGTACAGGTTTTTTTGTACCAAAATATGTCTACCCATCAAATCATGGCTGCATTTATTATTGTTTTAAATACGTTCACACACTACTATACCAGTATTTAGCAAAAATGGCAACATTACAGTAGGAGACCAGAATTGTGGTAGTGGCAGGCCTATAACATGCGTCACTGAATCACAGTGCAAAGCCTAACTGTTAATTTATGTCTGTATGTTGCACAGCTGACAACAAGCAACAATGCGCAGAGATGCGCCCAGAGAATACAAGTGGGTTTGTGGCAGGCCGCTTGTGGTGTTGATGCATTAACCCCTGTCACAATGAGAGATGTATTGGCTAGGGCAAACCCTTGAAAGAATGTAGACCTCAATGTCATGCTCGTAATAATATGCAGCATTCCTTACCAATGTACTGCTGAAGAAAAAAAACATTCTGTTCCAACATGTGTTGATCCTGTCAACCCAGAGAAAGCAGAGTGAGAGAGAGCAAGAGAGAGCGAGAGTGAGCAAGGGAAAGAGAGAGAGAGAGAGGGAGAGAGAGAGAAAGAGAGAGAAAGAAAGAGAGAATTAATGTTTCATTTATATTTCTATCACTCACACCTACTGTAGTTTATATTCTTTCCTCAGCTGATGCATTTTGCAATGGCATTACTTTGAAATGATTGATGACCACCAGATTTACACATCAACCCCCCCACACCCCCACCCAACACCCCACCTCCACCCCCACCCCATCAGGTTTATTTCTGTGTCTGTTGTGCATAACACAGGGAAACAGCAGATACGTATCATTGCTGAGAAAACCTCTATGTACAACACAGCATGGCTGAGCTCACACGTCACGTGCCTCCCAGAAACACACTGCTCCCAGGGCACGCGAGGTGAAGGGTTCACAGAAACGTAACACCTGGAAATGGAGCCTGTTTGTCTTTCAAACGAAAAGAAAAAAGAAAAGAAAAAAAAAACAGCCCACACGGTAAACAAATTGTCACCTTGCTCCCTTGCAACTTTTTGCTTTTATCAACTGTCAGTGCGCTGCTGCTGCCTGGACAGAAACGAGCGGAGCCGAGCCGGGGTGCAGAAGTCTCCCGGCCGTCTTAAATGAGATTTAAATTCCACTGTGCTTTTCCATGAGGAGCTAAATAAGGACTAAAAATGGTTTATGTCAGCTGGCAACAGGATTGATTGCAGGTCTTGTTTGGCAGGTGAATGCGTAACTGCCTACAGCCAGGGGCTGTGTGAGTGTGCCTCTAAGTGTGTGTGTGTGTGTGAGTGAGGCTCTAAGTGTGTGTGTACAGCTCTAAGTGTGTGTGTATGTGTGTGTGTGTGTGTGTGTAAGTGTGTGTGTATTGCTCTAAGTGTGTGTGTGTGTATTTGTGTGTGTTTAAGTGTGTGTGTATGGCTCTAAGTGTGTGTGTGTGAGTGTGTGTGTGTGTAAGTGTGTGTGTATGGCTCTGAGTGTGTGTGTGTGTGTGTGTATGTGTGTGTGTATGTGTGTGTGAGTGTGTGTGTGTGTGTGTGTAAGTGTGTGTGTATGGCTCTGAGTGTGTGTGTGTGTGTATGTGTGTGTGTATGTGTGTGTGTGTGTGTGTGTGTGTGAGTGGCATGGTGAAAGCCCTTGGTGCTCAGTGTCTGCCAATGGGGCACAGACACTTTTAGGGCCTCTCTGGCTGCTGTGGTAATGTTTTTTTTCTTCCTCCCTTTATTTCTTTCTGTCTTTATTTCTCTCTTTTCTTTCTTTCTGTCTTTCTTTCTTTTCCTTTCCTTTCCCCACCCCAGCGCCAAGCCTGTCCACCCTCCACCTCCACCACCTCCCCTCTGGACTTGGGCATAAGCCACTGCACCCACGTCATAAAGAGCTGCAGCGCAGACACTTTCCATCCCGCCTCCGACACCTCGGCCTCTTAAATATACCTCCATAATGTGGCCCCACAGTCCTTTCCCAGGCGCTGCAGGGAAGGGCACGGGGCGAGGGAGGTGTGTGTGTGGGGGGGGGGGAGCAGGCGGGCAGCCGGGCGGGCGGGCGGGCACAGAGTGTTTTGTTTCCTCGGCTGCAGCGCTTAGCGGGCTTGGCCTCGCACCGCTGGTCGCTCGCCCCGCTGGTCGCTCGCTTGGCCGGCCGGGACCGGGGGCCGTGACTTCACGGGCACCACGTGTGCCAAGCTCTGGGTTCACGTAGCTACAGTGGACATCCTGCCAGCAGCCGGGGGGGGGGGCGGGGAGAGGGAGAGGAAGGCGGGGAGGCGGGGAGGGGTAAGGGAGGCTGGGGAGGCCCTCCCGCTGTTTAACGACAATAAATTTACCGCCTCGCTCCATATTGCTGTTATATTGTGTAAACAAGGTTAATGCCCCCTTTAATTGAGCACCTGGTGACAGAATGTGACCTTGCTCGGACGGCCCCCCCTTCTACTGTACCTACCTGGGACAGAGTGTGACGGAGCAGGGATCAGCGGCCTGCTTGAGGGAGGTATGTGCTGCTGACAGGACAAAGCTGGGAGGGGCTGAAGGCCTGGGCCTGGTGCTTTACCCTGCTGGGGGAAACATCTTAATAGCCTGAATGCGGAGAGAGGAGAGGAGAGGAGAGGAGAGGAGATGAGAGGAGAGGAGAGATTTTGTCTCTAGTTTTTGCTCATTTGAGGTAATTCACAGTGTTTCTGTCAGTTGCCACTAATATCCAAATGAGATCATGGAAAAGGTCTTGATTCTTAGCTGAAGTGACAAGGAGCACTTAAGCAAACACACTGGCCTACACAAGCCACCTAACAAAGACTAATAGCACAACACTGCCAAATACAACATTACTAAGAAATTCCATAAAGTACCATTATTTTCTGGGTTCTGATGAATAAAACAAAAGGGGGAATACAACAATTAACTTTACCATCACCACTATTTTACATATGCCTATTTCACACACACACACACACACACACACACACACACACACACACACTGACTATAACTTTATAGTCTTGACTATTTTTAATATAGACCACATGTGTCATGTGCACCCACCTCTTTTGTCAGAAGAAAAGAAGGCAGAAGCATTTTAAAAGGGGACAGCAGGCACTTTGTGGACAATACCTAGAGCTCAGACAACCCGCTCCCCCACACCCAACACTCTCCATTTGTGGCCCTAATTTCATCTTGCTTTGGGGTCTCCCATATTCTTTAAGTCTTAAACAATGTAAAGCTCTTTCATCAGCACCTCTGCAAAAAGGGGGGATTGTGGCTAATTGAGCACTGTAGCGGCGTAATTGGGCCCGAGGACCTATCCACATGGAGAGGGCGACCTCGCTAACCCGGCCCTGAAAAAGAGACAAAGCCAGGGGGAGGAGTAATGTGAGTTAAGGGATTCTCACCACCTCTTGTGAGGGCTTGTTTCACACACACCGCCCAAAGTGGGGCTTAATAACTTAACGCTGGCGCTGGTGTGTTTTCGCTCTTGAGAGACTCTTTCTCTAAGGGACCCTGGGACATTCTCCCATACCCCACCCACACGCCCCACCCTACTACACACACCCTGCTAAGGACCCTTAAAACACTCTGACCAAACACATTAGGGGTGACATGCATATGCACACACACACGGAAACATGTGCACAGGCACGCACCACACAATCTCTCTCTCTTTCTCTCTCTCACACACACACACACACTCACACACACACAGACACAGACCACTTATTCACCCACACATACTTACACACATATGCACTCAGACAAAAACAGTTATATGCTATTCAGCAAGAAAAAAAGATACTTGAAAACTTTAGAGGATGCTTTTGTTCATATCATACAGCACAATGATATAGCTTTGTGGGAAAGACAGGACCCTTCGCTTTATAGCAAACCCCAGACTGAACTGCTTAATCACACAAAACTGCACAATGGTCCTGAACAGTGGTTAAAGTGGAGTGATTGTGTGATAATGTGTGTGTGTGTATGTGTGTTTGTGTGTGTGAAACAAAGTAGTTTTCCTTCAGCAGATCTAGATTCCGATGGCCAGCATGCAGGGTGACCTCGGTCCACACTGGCTCACGGGTGACTGGGGCACTCCGGATTATGAGGGCATTAGCCTGCTCCTCACCATGTTGTATACACAAAACTGACACTTTTATTTTGCCTCCATGGAAAGACTGTGACGTTTGACTGTGTCTCGTCTCGCAAGTGCTCAGCCCTTACTCACTCTCTTTTTTCTCTCTATCTTGCTTTCTCTCTCTGTCTCTCTCGCTTACTCTCTCTTTCACAGATCCATGTGCAGTGTGGTTTGTGAGGTCACTGACAACAACAGTGTGGTTGGAAACACAGGGCAAACCCAAAGCTCATCGTCTTACCACTCTCGGATGTGGCACAGAGGGCTGGCAGTAGTATCTCTTTAAAAATCCTCTGGTTTTCCTTATTATGTTTTTCCACATCTTCCCGGGGTAGGAAAAAAAAGTAATGTTTTCCTGCAAGTAAAAAAAAAAAGAAATAAAACACGGTTTTAAAAAATTAAATAATATTTCAAACTGCTAAACAGATTGTGAACTCTCTGGGAGTCTATAGGCCTCCCTCTCCCCCCACCCTTCCCCTCGCCCTCCCCCCCGTCTCCCCTTCGCCTCCTCTGGCCTGTGCCCTTGGTGCGAGCAGTGGGCATTGTCTCTGGCCTGCTGCTGCAGGGCCTCGCTGTGGGCCTTGGGGACTAAATGAAGTAGTGTTAATGAGGACCTCCACCTTGTCATTCTAAACACACTCACACACACACACAGAACACATGAAGCCCCCCCTCCACGCACACTCACACACACACACACACACACACACATGCATGCACATTCAAAGGCAGACATGTCCACACACACACACACACACACCCACACACACAGGTTTCTCAACAGGACACGCCATTCTGCCCTTGACTCCACCCGCTTCTCCAGCCATACCCTCAGCTCCGGCACTGCATGCAGCATACAGCACCCTCCACCCCCTACCCCTACCCCCACCCTTGCTCCACCACCACCACCGTAGGCAGCGCCACCATTACCCCCCCACCCCCCACCCCCCCTCCTGCCCTCTCTGCACTCCCCTCGCTGGTGGCAGGCCCCCTTGATGACAGCTCCACACCAGCTGGCCTGTAGTTCCTGTCTGGCCTTCTCTCTCTCTGTTTCTCTCTCTCTCTCTCTCTCTCTCTCTCTCCCTCCCTCTGTCTCTTTTCTTTTCTTTTTTTTACAGGGCCAGTGCTGATGACAGGAGCTCCGAGTGATTACAAGCAACAGGCCCTCTGTGCGGCAAGAGCCCCGCTACCTGCCAGCCCGCCGCAAGCATACGCTCATTAATTTCTGCGCTCGGCCCCGCGGACCAACGGCTGCTCCTGCCGGGCTCTGGACGCTCACCCCGCCCCCCGAGTCCTTTAAGGACATGGTGGGCCACAGGGATGACGGCCGCTCTGGTTGGAGAGCGTGAGTTTGTGTGTGTGTAAGAGAGAGAGAGAATGTGTGTAAGAATGTGTGTGTGTGTGTGTGTTTGTGTGCATGCGTGTATGTGAGTATGTGTGTGTGTGTCTGTGTCTGTGTATGAGCGTGCATACGTGTGTGTGTGAGAAAGAGAATGTCTGTGTGTGTGTGTGTGTGTGCACGCGTGTGTGTGTGAGTGTGTGTAAGGAGGAAGAAGCAGATGGGGACGATTGAGATGGTGGACGTGTGGAGTGCGCCCCTCTTTTTTATGAGGCATGTCTTTAGTCACAATAAAGCTGACAGTTAAGGCTAGAGCAGGGCGCTACATAAATCTCAACAGCCTGACGGGCAGAAATAGTTTCTGGGCAAACAGGTGAAGATCGGTCATTAGATTTGATGATGCTAAGGTTTCCCCAAACATGTTATTGTTTGCCGTCTTGAGGCGTGTTTGCCCTGTAACCCTTGTTTCTGAGGACCCCTGGGCCTCTGTGAAGACAGAGCCAGCATCCCTTATTTATGAGGTCACGAGATAAATAAGTCATGGGTCTAAAAAAAGGGATTTGGGTCAGAGCATGCTCTTTATGATGGCGGCGGGGTGAGGTAGGGGCAGTTAAAATTTCAACGGTTAGCAGAGCCAGATATGCCAGAGAGCAGCTGACTGACTGTCTGACTGACTGACTGACTGGCTGACTGAGATAGATTTGGCCCAGATGTGGCCCACACCCAGCAAGGTCTATGCCGCACCCTGTGCCCAGGCCTGCCCTAAGCAGTGAGGGGCCATCTAGCATGGCAGTTGGGAGCTACACACAGCTCTGGTGGAAATGGGGGGTGGGGCAGGTTGGGGTGGGGTGGGGGTAAACGGCTCTCGCTCTCTCCCAGCTTTTAGGTGGTGACGCTGATCGGATGCAGACTGCCACAGTGCTGGTGGTCAAGGCTCACTCTGTCTATAAAAGCACACAACATGGGATCCAGTGTGAGGGTAGGGAGCCTACTACTCATTTATTCCATGTTACACAGAGAGGAAAAAAGGGTTTTTTTCCCCAGGCTCCATGTTCAGAGAGTGATCTTATAGTGCACTGGGACAGCAAGCCTTTTTGAGAGCGTGTGAGAGACAGAAAGACACAGAACAAGAGAAAAAGAGGCAGAGAGAAAGAGAGAGAGAAAGAGAGAGAGAGCGAGTGTGTGTGTGTGTGTGTTATTTATCTGCTAGGTTATTCTGGGACACGCTGTGGTTTCCATCAATTAAAAAGAGGGCATGTCCCCGCTGTGCAGGCTATACAACTTTTTTTTTGTGAAGTAACTTGCACTTTCTTGTCCACCCTGGAATCACATATGGCGACAAGCACATAAAAGAGAGACGAGGTAGAACATTTGTTATAATAACTCTTTGTCTGTGCTCGACGTATCCTCCAAATATCAAATGGCACTCTATTGATGATGAACTGTGTGTCAACTCTGGGATCGAGGCCAAATATTTCTCAAAGGTCATAGATTTGCTCTGTCTAAATTCCCCTTGCCTTTTGGCTCATATACAAATAGTGTACAGTTACTCTTCCCGAGTGTGCAGTGTAATGAAAAGAGGCCTGGTGTCTCTGGAGACTGACCCTGAGGAATTGATTTAATGCACCAAAACAAATATGACACTGTGAACTCTGAACCCCGTGCAATGCTAAGTGGTAGGATACTTTCCAATGGCATCTTTCTGGGCTTAAAGACTTTGATTGGTGAAAGTCACGGACATGGACGCACACACATAAAACACACACACACACAGGCACAGACACACACACACACACGAGCACAATTAGTGTCCCACTGTACCACTACCAAGAAAAGCAATGGCAGAAACAAACACGACTGAGCGCAAATAAAAACATGAACTACATGTGAACCACACTAGATATTTATGCTATCAGCTAAAGTAGATTACAACCCTGTTTATGCACAGTTCACAGCAGGGTTGATGAAACAACCACCGCCATCTTTTACCGGGAGGGGGGACAGATGGGGGGGCATTTAAAAAAATTAGAAATATAACAACTAAAAAAAAACACAACACGTCTATTTAATGCTTCTACACAGTGGTTCTGTTGCCATGCTTGCTGTTTAAAGATATTCAGGCATCTTGGCCGCCCGAGCTGCTCGACTGAGAATATGTGCGTGGAAAAGCCCAAGAGGATGGCGTGGCAGCTCTGCTTTCCTCCTTTGGACTGTGCTCAAAAAGATCTGTGTCTGCTGCTGCCCCGGCAGAGCAGGGAAGGGACCGGCGGTGGCCAGCGGTTAAACCACAGTAGCAGGAAGGTTAATGCGGCCAGCACATGTTGCCTCTTACAACAGGTGGTGCGGAGTGCCTCGCTCGGCTCCACGGCATTCCAGGCTCTCCATGCCGGTGGCCCCTGGTATTGCGGGATTTGTGCCGCCTCCCCTCCCCTCCCATCCCGTCCCCCCTCGTCCCCACCCTCCCCTCCCCTTCCCCTTGCAGCCACACTGGCCTGACTGACAAGCTAATCGTTGGGCTGGGATCCCCTCAGCTATTGATTCCCCTGCAACACAACACCTCCCAGTCAATGAAACTGCAATATAATGCTTGAGCTGTGAAGAAAAGGGGAGGATTAGCGTGTTGAGCAACTGGAAGAAATTTGCTGCTGCTGCTGCTGCAGCCTCCGTCGCCACAGCCTCCTCCTTCTCCTCCTCCTCCTCCTCCTCCTCCGTCTCCTCCTCCTCCTCCTCCTGCGCCACCACTCCCCCACCCCACACACCCCACCCCCACCACCACCACCACCACCTCACTCTGTTTGCTCCTCCTCACAGCTGCCGGTAGGTAGAAACAGAGCGGCACAAATAAAAGCATGGGGGGGAAAAATGTGTCTCAGGGGGAAGCGGCTCGGAAAGGCAGGTTATTAAAAGCCACAAAGCGGAGCCCATGCTGGGCCGGGAGAAACAGGCCGAGCAGAGGGAAGGCACATCTGAAAAGAAGGGGGTCTGCTTTCTAAATTGTCCTAATCCTCAGAGTGTTTTATTTCCCCGGGTTTTTGTAGGTTAGCAACGTCTCGCGCCTAAGCCTCTGTGCATGTGTCGCACAACACTTCACCCTGCACACACACAACACTCACTGGCGGCTGTGAAAGGATGGGCCTCTGTGTGTGTGTGAGCCTGCACACCACAAAGCACGCCGGCAACATCTTATAAAATAATTATGATCCTAAAAGAAACTCGCAGTTCGTAAAAAGACATACCCTCTTACATCGCTGTTTTAATAATTAAACGCACAACAGATGTTTGAAAGACACCTTGCATACAGACACATAAAAACAGACACATACATATACACACACAGACTGTGTGTGTGGGTGTGTGTGCCTGTCTGTCTGTGTGTGTGTAAGTGAGAGACAGAGACAGTGAAAATGGGGGTCAAAAACATTAATAAAACATTAAACATATAGTAAAATTCACAACTGTGCACAAATGTATTACATCAAGTCTTCAAAATTTTAGTCAAGTACATAGAATGTAACAAGTCAATACAATGTGGGTATTATAAGTTTACTTCACCGAATCTGCTCAAAATAGTGCCATTTTGATATGATGAGAAAAAAACTCCTAGAATGATTTTAGTTAACTAATACACTTAAAACAAAGAAGTGACAGCCTGTTATGAATTTAAGAACACAAGTCATTACATGACATAACTTTCTCAGATTGTGTTGTGGCCTATATCGTCAGGTAGGGAACATGGTGCAGCCTGCTACAAGCCAATAGTACAATCAAAGCTCTAAGTAGGTAACTTTTAAGTATAACGTCTGACATGGAACATCTTTATAGCAATGCGTGTGTGTGTGTGTGTCCAATCACAATGACGGACATTTGTGGTTTAACACTAGCTACTCTCGTCACTGCCCCGCTCTCCCAAAAAAAAGTACAGGGCTGATTATTGATCGGAGCAGGATCGCACAGTAACAAGTGCGCACAGTAACAGCAATTAGTAGCATTACAGTTTTAGTTCCAGCCGCTCGACAATCCAATTTCCACGCCGTTTGCACACTTAATTAAAACAAATCTGTTACATATACCTCAAGGATCGGTGGCCCTTTCACAGAGGCTCTGGAGGCCCGGTAAGTCAATTCGACGGGGGGGAAGATGAAAAATCAATATTTTTGGTCAGCAATGCCACGGGGAGCCACTTGAACACTTGAATATTGACGACAATTACCCTGCCACTAAACTACTATTCCTCCCTGAAGGGAAAGGGGTAAATTATAGTTACATTTGAAGTACCACTTCTCTGGAAATTTCCTCCCTAAAAAGGACTTTCGGTTGAGATAATAAAACAAGTTGATACTTTAGGGAGGGGAAAGAGAGCCGTTAACATTTTATTAAGTTTTAAAACGCGGCACCAAACATATGACCTTTTAGCCCTCTCTCCCCCGGGTTCTTCTCTGTAATACTCCAACAATTTTAAAACTTCAACTATCAGCTCGGATCCCTCTGGGCCGCGTTTTATGTGTTGAAACGCTGTGTGGCCCTCAGAGCACAGGACTTCCTGACCTATTAACTAAATGTATGGGCGACGAGCTCTCCAGAAACTCTCCTGAGTTGATTGCCATGCTCGTGCTATGAGAACGCAGGACTGGAATGATGCACTGTGCGTGGCAGACTTCTACAGTGTTATTGCTCTGCTTGCCCAATTAAACATTATGTTGTTGCAAAGTTACAGTATGTTATTTTGCCCCTAGGTGGAGGGGGGAGGAGGGCGAGCATTCATAGTTTAAACTCAATCCTAGGAGGACATCTATTCCAAACAGCTGTTTTTATGGCTTTCTTTTAAAGGAATAGTTGTAATTATGATTTCTTTTACTGCAAAGTATTGCTTATGGAAGGAAGTGAGGACCTCCAAAACAGAAAATATGTTTGTATGTACGTTTGCTGTATAGACTACATACTAATGAGTCCTTTGAGAGCATGTGAAAAAATCCTTTCATGTCTGTAATTTAAGCTATCCTCTTTAGCAAATTTCCTGATATGACAACACAACAGAAAAATGCCAATGCTTTAGGGGAAATTCCTATTTTTTTGTTCTGATCATGTGATATGTATTAAAATAAATAAGTTACACCACAAACTTTAAGAACCAGAGACTCACATTAGCTAAAACATAATCTATTTATGGTGTTTAAGATTGCACACTAAAATGTACATTTGAGCATTAATGCACACAAATGCATTCATTTCATGCTACTGAAAAACACTGTCACGACCATTATCCAAGTTATGTCATGGTGGCCAGACTTGGGTCCTGTTAATTTGTGAGCACAATTTACATGTTTTTATGACTATAACTGACTTGTTTGCAGACCTATTACTTTGAACTACACACTGAGTCTTTTCATAACTTACAGGCCATTACTGGTTCTAAATGGATGGTTGCTATGGCTAATGGCCAGTCATTTTTTCCATACAGTCCGTTGCCAGGCTAGCATATTCTAGTGTTATGTGTAATCCAACTGGAATTAAATAAATTGTGATATTACAGACATTAACTCAAATGTGCATTGATTTTGTATGCAGTGCTGTACACACAAACAAGTCGATCACAGGCTTTTAACAATAGGCCTACAACAAGATACGTCTTTTGTGTATAGACAACAACAGACAACTGACATTCAGCCATTCCCCTACAGCATTTCATAATGTTAAAAATATCACAACGGTTACCCATCCCCAGTCTTGGCAAAGTCTACGCTACATAAAACATACAATCTCTAGAAATGTCATTGATATTTATTATTATGACTGGTTCATCTCACAGCCCCCACAGAGACGGCAAACAAAGGCACAGGTGGTGAAAGTAGGGCCTGTTTGTCGTGTTTGGTTGTAACTCAAGGAAGTGCTCAGCTTGTTGTGGTGTCAGTTTGACCTCTTCTGATATTAGCTGGCCTGTTTATCTTTGGTGCCCCACATGTCAGGAATGTCAGGATAATTGGCTTGATGATTATATTTGGATGCGAGGGAGGGCTGAGCACCGTGTTGCGTACAGTGCCACACAGATGGCAAATTGGTAATACAGAGGGACGGCTAAATTGCAGCAACAGAGGTCAGAGAGAGAGGACAGAGACACGCTCCCTCATACACACACACACACACACACACACACACACACACACACACATAAATACCAATGTTCATTTAAACATAAACAGACACACACACGCATACGCACACACACACAAACAAAAAC
The DNA here is from genome assembly GCA_030347295.1 of Setipinna tenuifilis. NCBI lineage: Eukaryota > Metazoa > Chordata > Actinopteri > Clupeiformes > Engraulidae > Setipinna > Setipinna tenuifilis. The sequence goes on along the minus strand of CM059268.1, from coordinate 14,917,345 downwards.
ACACACACACACACAAACAAAAATATACACACACACGCTCCAAAAACAAACACACACATACACATACACGTAGACACACATGCACGGACACACATGCACACACACACACACGCACGCACGCACGCACGCGCACACACACAGACACACACACACACACAATGTCCCTCATAACAAAGTCCATTCTATTGCTGACATTAAAACTGTGACATTTGCAACTTGATACCCCTATACAGAGCACAGAGGAAAAAAAAGGAAAAAAAAAGTAATTGGCAGAGGACACTAAGCATAAACATAGAGGCCTTGTGTCAAAGCAAATGTCAAAGGTTTGACCTCTTTTACCCTCGGCATAGACAACCAATCCTGAAGAGCCCTGACAAGCCCTATAGAGATGGCTGGGGATCTGGTTGTGGTCGTCTCTATATGGTCATCCAGGCCGAGAGCTTACTGTTATGCAAATACGCCCATGAGGAGGGAGAGTGACCTTTCAACTGGTCAAACAGCCTTTTGGACTCAGTGGCGTTTGAGCCTGATGAGTTGATGTTAGTGACGGTTGATGGACAGGCAGACTGTGGACTGCGTTTCTGGACAGGGCTTTTTTTTGTTTGTTTTTTTTTTAACTCTGGGAAATGTACTTTAGTTTGCTATTTAATCCTAATGTTTGTTTTGTTTTATTTCCCTAATTTGTATTTGCCACTGTGTTGCTTGGGTAATAAATTGTGTGTTTGTGTGTGTGTGTCTGTGTGTGTGTGCTTGTGCATGTAAGTGTTTTTTTATGTGTGAGTGTGTAAGGGAGAGAAAGTCACAGTTACACACAGACACAGATACACGCAGACACACACACACACACACACACACACACAGACACACACACACACACACACACAGACACACGTTCCTCTGAGCAAATTCAAAGAGCTGTTGCTGGGAAAACACTCACATGAAGAGTCAACTTGAAGTGCCTTTGCTGTTGTTAATGCCTGCTGGCTGATAAAAAAACAGAGAAGAGAGAGAGAGAGAGAGAGAGAGAGAGAGAGAGCAAGAGAGAGCGACAGAGTGAGAGAGAGCGAGAGAGAGAGAGAGCAAGAGAGAGAGACAGAGTGAGAGAGAGAGAGACAGAGAGAGAGAGAAAGCGAGAGAGAGAGGGAGAGAGAGAGAGAAAGAGAGAGAGAGAAAGAGAGAGCGAGACAGTCCTCTTGAGAGCTCTGCTACTACAAATAGCATCAGAGAGTGAGACCTAGCCACGGGCTTCAACCAGCCAGACACACGGCCGCGAGAGTGCACACATGTGCGCCAGCATCCCTAATGAGGATGACCCTCGCTGCACTGTGTACGTGACCTGGAAAGACACATTTCTTCCAGGTCAGTGTCTCGGAGCCGCCTGGTCCTCCTCCTCCTCCTCCTCCTCCCCTCTTCCCCTCGTCCCTGCACTGGGCCGGGCTCAGGCTCAGGCTGGGTGTCTGCAGCACAGGCGGTGGTGCTGCTGGAGTGACGAACAGGGGCAATCTCACGTTGCCTTATTAAAACAGTGCAGGTCTCAACGTCTCATTTGTAAAGCCGTTTAGTGGAGTGGAGTGGGGGGAAAAATAGGGGAGAATTCGGGAGGGAAGTTATGTCATTTGTAACATAGGAGGTTTTTTTTTTCTTTTCTTTCTTTCTTAGCTGACTCAGATGTCCACACGGTATTGGATAAAACAAAGAAGCAAATGTTGAAAGAAAAAAGAGGGAGAGAGAGGGAAAGAGAGAGAGAGAGGGAAAGAGAGAGAGATAGACAGAGCCAAGGAGAGAGAGAGCGGGAGAGAGAGAGAGAGAGCGAGACAGAGACAGAGAGAGAGAAAAAGAGACAGGGAGAGAGATAGAGAGAGAAAGAAAAAATAATCAGTCCTTTCAGTGCATACATTAGCGGCTGAAGCCTTGGCTGCCATCGCTGAGACTCTTGATTAATAAGGTGAATGAGAGAGGCTGAGAAAATTGTCAGCTTTGTTGTGTGAATGTATGTGTGTGTCAGTGTGCGTGCATGTGGGTGCTTATTTACGTGTATGTTTGTGTGTGTGTGTGTGTGTGTATGTGTGAGTGAGAGAGAGAGAGAGAAAGAGAAAGACAGACCGAGACAGATACATATACTTATATATACAGGCAGGTATACACACACACACACACACATACACACACACACACACACACACACACACACACACACACAGAAAGAAAGAAAAGAAATTGACAGAGATACACATAGAGAGAGAGACAGAGAGGGTTGGGTGTGTGTGTGTGGAGCAGATTGTGTTATTTTCACACAGCACTCTTGTCTCATCTTTCCCTGACACTTACTGAGTCCCTGCTCTATCGACCTCTTGGTCGCACACACACACACACACACACACACTCACAAGACTTAGTACGAGTGGGTTATAACAGATAGACACACACACACACACACACACACACACACATATTGCCACTATCACTTCCTATTGCCCAGGGCAACAGTGCATCTACCTGTACACAAGATTCTTTTACATGAGCTAGATGAAATGATAAGAGGGGAGATCCAGTCGCACTGTATCACACTGTACAAGCCTGCATACTCTATGAACAGCTAGGATCTACACACAGCCAAAGAAAGGGCTAGCAAACATACTTTTGCTAACACAGTGTGTACATGAGTGTGTGTGTATGTGTGTGTGTGTGTTTGTGTGTGTGTGTGTGTGAGCATGTGAGTGTGTGAGTGTGTGGTTGGGGTCGGGGCGGGTCAGTCGATAACCCTTAATAAAGTCCTGTGTGCTCCACCCTCACCTCGGCGCGGCCTCTCTTTAGCGATAAAGCGCAGGGGCAGTTATTACACGCTGACTTTTAATGCGGAGGCGATTTGTGGTCACCGTAACCCCAGCCGTCCCCAGGCGAGCCCCACGCCTCCGCCGCGCTCTGATGGGACCAGTTTGTTGACTGTCAGGATAATGGGGTAAAATCAGCGGTGGCGGGGGCAGATGGGCGGAGGGGCAGTAAATACTGCAGGTAATTAGGTGGGCCGTTAGAAACACACCTTGGCTTGGCCACGCTACACTAACGCGCCTTCCTGGTCCTGCCGGCGCCACACACAATAGTATCAGCTAGCACAAGTGATGGCACACAGTCAAGGTTAGGAGCCAGCGGCCTGAATGCTTTAGGAGGCTAGCGCTAATAGCTGATACACACGTGTGGATATAAATTACCTGTAAACGCTGATGTCTTTGTGTGTGTGTGTATGTGTGTGTGTGTGTGTGTGTGTGTGTGTGTGTGTGTGTGTGTTTGTGTGTGCGCATGTGTGAGCATGCTTTGAAAAGAAAAACGCATGAAAGAAAAATGTACATGAACAATCCTTCTCCATGCGGTGACCCTACAGGTTCAGCAGTAGTGTGCGGAGTATAAGGCTTATTATTCTCCCCTAGTCTGTGCATTCTATATTGTTTGAGTTTCCAGGTCAAGTTTACCTCCCTTCATCTTCAGGGAGAGAAGGGCGATCTATTTGCAATGACATTTGCAGTGTCTCATGTGTGGCTTTCCTTTTCTTGTGAAGGGAATAAAATAAATATATATTTTTTCATGAAATTAGGGTATTCAGACCGAAAGTTCAGCATAACAAAATTCCATGTAGTGTATGAATTTAGACATCATTAAGGAGAAACAAAGAGTAACATTAAAAAAGACATACACATGTTATCTGTGATGTACCAACAGAATGTAAAAATAAAAATATACTACATTATATACTGACAGAAGTGGACGTATATTATTAAGCAAATAATACATTTTATATTATACAATAGTATACCCAAATGCAGCTGTATTTATGTTTTTATAACATTGCATGATAATCGTACATTACGTTTTTTGAATACAATTTTAGCAACAAAGTATATGAGGGAGACAGAGAGCGACAGTGAGAGAGTGGGAGTGGGAGTGTACAAAATAAGGTAACCTCTGCTAAGTACTAATTTGAGGTAAAAATCCATCATGTGTTTTTATATCACGCCATTTCTGTAAAAGAGAGGTGTTGCCTATGGCCCGCCTATAGCTACAATTTTCTGGTTTCCTAGCTCTGAACCTAAGGTCTGCATAAACAGTGGTGCTCTCATAATATTTCTCAGCCCTCAGCGTTTTCTGGGGCAAGCTCATTCTCTGGGGGTTTCACAGAAATATCCCAAATATCAGAGCGTCTGGCTCCTTTGCAAGACGTACCTTTGTTGTTTCCAAGGGCTACAGAAGTCAACTGAAACTGTTTGACAATTGACAGCAAAGGGGAACACAATCCTGCTTACTTGCACTTTTGGAATTGGCCCTAGTTTTTTGTCCATTATTGTTTTATATGAAATGAAAGTAATATTTCACATGTTGTTACCAGACAAACCGTGCAGTGTTCTCTTTTTTTAACGGCACTGTAAACTTAAATTAGGGGTCTGCTGAGTACAAGCAAAAAAGCTATGATATAAAATAAGAATAGAACATGCTCCTTTTTAAAAAACCTACAGTCTATTTATGATAAGAAATAAAACCTAATTTTCAAGCTTGGTTTTTCCACGAAGGAAATGTTATTTATGATTCCTGGCTTGCTTTCGTCCTGGAACTTAATTGATCCATAACCTCAGGTCTTACTATGATACTGTACTGGGGACTGCAGAAAATGAACTCACCCTCTTCATACTCCTAACAGGGGTTATATGCCTGCATGTGGCATAAAAAACTAATGCAGTTAAAAAATGAATTCATACATTGTTCATACAGTTTGCATGACAAAAGGTAATATGTTGCTGTGCATGAGCCTGTGCACCTATTAAATTGATTTTTTTCCAGGAGAGAAGCTGTGCAGATGCCATTTCTGTGTGGATGAAATTAAGCATGACACCTCACATCACCGTACAATGAGTTGCATTAGTGCCAAACATCCTGCCGTCCTGATGACCTCACCCAATCCATGTCACTTACTTGCATGAATCAGCGCCACTATGGAGAACATAACAATCTGTTTTGACCCAACGATGAGTGTGAGTGTGTCTATCTATCTGTCTTTGTGTGTGTGTATGTGTGTGTGTGTGAGAGAGAGAGAGTACTGGATGTGTGCGATTAACTAGTGTATAAAAAAATGACTCAGACAGTCTCAGCATTCCTGTCCTCTCAGCTGAAGTAAAAGTTCAGGATCCCCCCACCCCCTCCCTGTGGTTCATTTCCTGTTGGGGACCAGGCAGGCAGGAAGTGCAGAACACATCCTTGCCTCCACCTCACGAGGGAGGAAACCGTGTGGTGTTGTGCCGTGACCCCACTCCATGGAAAGTCACGGCTCGACCTTGACGTGGCGCTGACAGCTCCGTGCTTCGCCTCGGCCCCAGCCCTCGCTCCAGCCATGTGGCCCGTCCCACCTCGTCCCCACCCCCGTACCCCCCTGCCCCCCGTTCCCCTGTACCCCCACCCCAGTGCAATGCCTGGTGGCTGGAGTGTTTACGCAGCACATAATCAGTGTGCTTACTAAAGAAAAAAAGAAGAAGCGATGAACTGTACACAAAAGGGAAACTTCTGGACAGCAACACTGCCTTAGCTAATGACAATAATTGTGTTTAAATGTTCTTTTTAAAATAATTCCAATTACATTACACTCTGACAAATGTTTGTACTCAAGAGTGTGTTCAGGGTCAAAGAAGTCAAGTGAGTCACTCTGAGCAGCGGTGTACACACCCTATGTCAGGGATGAGCACTTTTAAACATTTGTCGTTTATGTATATGCTTTTGTGTATACTGCATTACCATTGCTTTGACATCGGGAAGCCTATCTGTGTGTCATGATGCACGGCAAGCTACCCCTTCAGGAACAGGTGTACATTGGCAAATATTTGGCGTGGCTCAAACAAGCTAACCGGAGCTCTGATTGCCTAAAAGGATCCCTCTTTGTGCTCTGCCATGCAAGAGTGCATTTCAATGCGGAGCGGACCTCTTGGCAGGCAAAAAAAGACGTTACAGTAGTCAATGACCTGTGTGGCATGCTCTCCCAAGTCACGCATGTTTTGAGTCTTTTGTATTGCTGCCCATTTATTTTCTTCTTAGCTTCCTTAAACATATTCCCAACCCTTTTTTTTTCTCAGCAGAAAAAAAATGGGACTTTTATTCTGGAATGCAGAGCAGATCCCATACACATATTTGACCATAAACACGTGAGGAAAATTTGTCTTAAAACTTAGGGGGGGATTATCTATTCTTCCTGCAGAGTTGCCATTACAGTAAACAGGATCCCACAGAAGTTGCGGCAGTAACCCTAAAGCCCCCTAAAGCCAGCAGAGCAGCGGCTTTATCTGCCCCAGCGCTTTGGTGGTGGATAGCAGGAAGAACAGCTGAGGCATAAGCACTACCATAAAACCTTTGATGCCAAAAGTCTTCCCTTCCCACCCCCCACTTAAAACAACTAAGAGGCAGACATTGGTTATTTCTTTTTTTTATCCCTTCATCATCTTTTTTTTACCAACATTCTTCATGTTTCTGTACACAAGGCTCAATGGTGATCTTTTGTTGTTGTTTTGTAAGACATGCTGATAGGTAATTAGATCTAGCGTAACAGCCTATCCCTCTGGCCACATGCATGATCCCTCCTCCCTCTCTCCCATCCTAGCCTAACCCATGTAAACTCTTGTCCAAACAGTCTTTCTCACAGATAACCACACACACTCTCTCTCTCTCTCTCTCGGTCTCTCTCTCTCTTCCTCGCACACACAAACACAAAGACACACACACACACACACACACACACTTTCTCTTTAATTCCCAGTCACATACACACACACACACACACACACACACACACACACACACACACACACACACACACACAAGAAGAGACACCCCCCCCAACCCACACACACAGAGACACATGCGCATTCAGCCCCACACGCATGCATCCATGCATCGTGATCATAAAGGTAAACGGAGACTCCACTGGATTTTTTTACGAGCCCCAGAAAATAGGATGAAACCATTTGGATTTTATTATTCCATTTACTCTTAGCCCGGACCACAAAGTGGTTCTGAGAGTCTGTTTTATGTATTCAGCTGCTTTTCCCTTCGACAAGCATGTGGAGATGCTTAAATAAACCATCAAGCTGAGCACAGCTGCAACAACAACCGATCGATTGGAGGCAGGCAGGTTAGCGTCTGTGCTCGGAGCCGCCAGCGCGCCCGATTCAGCAGGTGGGGAGGGAGTTGTAATTTGCTGCCGAAGGGCTTTTGTGTCTGCTTGACTTCAGAAAAACTGTAACTTCTGCCTCCCCTGACAGAGAGCCGTGCGGGCTGATAGAATGTGTGTGTTTGGAGAGGATTCACCACTGTATAAACAATCGACTCCCTACCTTCCACAACATCTGGGATCTCTCAAGCGTTCGGGTAGAAACAAAACAACTGGGGACTAGTTAGTTTCTGATTAGTTTTTAAACAACACATCACGGTCAGTGTGGGGCCTAGAAATGGGTCTCTCTCAGCACCAGTGGACCAGAGGAGCAAAAAAGTGAAAAAAAAAACACCACCACCAAAAACACAAACAATATTTAAAAGCCCCAAATTTATGTTGCTTCTTACGTTACCCTGATATTACTGTACATAACAAATTTAACAAAATGAGGAAACACATGTCACTCTTTGATGGTTGTGTCTTGGAATTATATGAAGATGCTGTAACATGTTGGGAGGTAACCACAGCTCAAACAAACATTTATCTGCATGGTTGCGATAAACCAAACTATGCAAAACCCAAAACCTCCAGGCATGTAATACATGAGCTTCCAACCACTAACAAATAAGAGAACGGAAGAAAAAAAAGAAGAGGGTGAAAGAAAATGTTCTTTGCTTTCATGTGCCCATTTGAAGGGGCTGAAGCTCCTCTCTCTCTCTCTTTTTTTATGCCGTCTTTAATTCTATGTCCTAACCATCTAATCCCTTCCTCTAAAACAAACAGGCAGACGCATCGCGACTCCTCTGCCTCCTTCCTCAGTCTGTGCCCCGGTCTTCTGCTGGCACCTCTCGATCGAGGACTGCCCACGTCTACTTTATTCAAGAGCTCTGATGTGCCGGGACACTGAGATCTTAACCTCTCCTCGGCTTTAAAGGAGCAAAGCCAGAAAAATCAAAGCATTCCACCCTACATCAGGGATTCCCCATCCTCAGACAACCCACACCTTTGTAATTCTAGCCTCTGCCACTGTGTCTCCTCCAACTTGCTCGGTGCCCGTGAGAAGTATTTGTTTGCATGAACGTATGTGTGTGTGTGTGTGTGTGCTTGTGTGTGTGCTTGTGTGTGTGTGTGTGCTTGTGTGTGCTTGTGTGTGTGTGTGTGTGTGTGTGTGTGCACGTGTGTGTGCTTGTGTGTGTGTGTGCATGTGTGTGTGAGTGTGAGTGTGCTTGTGTGTGGCCTGATAATTCAAACCACAGAACTTCCAGCAGTAATCCCGAGGGGAGAAAAGGCCACTTTAAAGTTCTCCAAGTATTGCTGGGTAAGAGATAACTTTCTCTGACCAGATACAACTGAGCACAAAATAAAATTTAAAAAAAAGTTCAAGTTAAGCTGCATCTTTTATAAGTCACTGAAAAAATAACCACATTGCCTCTTTCACTCAAACAATATCAAGCTCTGTGAAGGCTCGTACTTACTCAGCAAAAGGTGCAATTCAGCAAATGCAAAATGCTACACAGGGCCGAGGTGCGCTTTTGTAATACCACAGCATGTGCAACATTATTTTTGACATCTGCCACAGGTATATACTGTGGGTCTGTGTTCTGGCAGGACAGGAGCTATAGGCAGACAGTTTCACAGTGGTTGTGTTGGGGTTTTTTTTAACGGCGGTTTGCTTAGATGCAACTGCTGATGTGTTTCTTACTGCTAGAAAGAGCAGCTAAATTCACTGGAGGTCTTAATAAAAAAACTTTGTAAAAAACAGTGCCAAGGAAAAGTGATTGAGCGTTAAAAGAGTTGGAACATGCAAGAGAAGTTTGAAACTTGCTTATGGCTCATGCAAACATGACCACTTCTCTCCCTCGCACTCCTCTCAACTCTTCTCTTCTCTTTTCTCTTCTTTCTCCCTCTATTCATCAGTTCTCTCAGTGGCAGTTGTGTACCGTGCATGATTCATCTTCACCCCCCTACCTCCATTCCTGCACAACACACACACAGAGACACACAGACACACAACAAACACACACACACACATATATGCACACACACGGCGCACACACACACACACACACACACACGCATGCACACACACACACACACAGACACACATTCAGACACACACACACAGACACACACACACACACAGACACACACACACTTCTTCCAGCTCCTACCCCAGCCCTCACATTCTCTTTCGCTGTTGTTGCGGTTTCTTTTTTTCCCAGCCAAGATAAGCTATGCTGAGTAAACACTGTCACTGTCGACTCACACAGAACAGAGGACCCACCCCCACCCAAACCACCCCCCCCCCCTCACCCTCCTCTCTGTCTCTCAGTGCCATCTTGCCATCGCCTTCCTCTGAGGACCACACCCTGATCTCTTGTGTCTCCAGGAGGGGCTGAGAGGGGTGAACCAGGGGATCACTGAAGAGTTCACTTTTAAAGGCTGAATTACAGTCCAGGCCACAAGTGTCACTAGATGTCCACAGATGTCACAGCGTTGGTGACTTCCATAGTTCTGTGCTGGTGATACAAAAATGTTACAGGATTTTTTACGCCAACTTGTATGAACTTTGAGTTGTTATCCAGTCAAAGTACACAACAATGTTTGCAACTGCTGCCATAGCAGCAGAATTGTTGTCTGTTTTACATCATAGTTTCTCAAGTGACACTTGACACCTGGCCTATAAATTGGCCTTAATGATGAGAGTGTAATGTTATGATCTCTGGATGCACCATAGTTGGCACAGCAGTGGACTTATTTCCTAAAGCCTTCTGTTTTGTGCTATAGTTGTTTATAAAATCATCATCAAGTGTCTAAATGATGATACACTGTCTAGTTCTTGCATGTGTTTCCATTGTCTGTACATCTGCAAACAACTGCTGATACACAAACACTCACAGATGCACAGCTGAAAA